>OY998243.1:54280525-54905525 GCA_963922005.1 Cornus suecica
ATCAGCACCAGAATATCATATATATATCTTCCACGTCTGATGTATGGTCTTATATATATAGGCAATGGAATAGAGAGGCCCTTTTTAGTCTTTTAACTCTCAAAACTCATCAAAACCCTAAATATAAGTGTATATACATGTATACAGAGGTCTGGAGTTGTGGGCACGTCTTCTAATTAAGCCCGGGGTGAAATAGGATAAATCACGCAAAAATCCTCAAAGTTATCGCACTTACGCTTGGAGGCTACGCTTCAAGCGTAGGTCTCAAGCGTAGGTCCAAGCGTAGATTTTGCAATTCTAACCATTTTTTGGTACTGGAAGCGTAGGCACAAGCATAGGATTTTTATGAAAAACCATTTTTCTCCATGAATGCGCCAGAACGTCCATCTTGAACCCGCGATACTTTTTGTTGAAGATGACGGCTTCTGAAAATACCATTTTTTCCCTCCGTTAACCATTTTTGTCTCAGACTGTTTCTTTAACTCTCCTCTTGGATAGAAAGAACACACTATTCAGTTAATTCACTGAAGTTAGCTCCATTTCTTCATTAAGCTCCTGAAACATGCCTTAACATGAAAACAACATAAAAATACCAAATAATGAAATGAAAGAACATAACAATAGTGAGTTAAGGGGTCAACATGACTAATATTTGACACATATCGTACCCCCAAACTTACATATTGCTAGTACCTTAGCAATAAACTCAGGAAACTTTTCTTGTGATGATCTTTTTATTCTATATAATCTAACTACTCTAACCTAATCCCTTGCATTCGTGAGGGTTGACGATTACACTTAGCATGTGTAACAAGCCTTTTAAACCCCTATGTTACCCCTAGTGGACGAGTAAAGTCTCGTGAAGGTTTCCAGTGATGGTACCTACAAACATCACAGTTTTCTATAGTCACGCATTCATGAATTCACACACAAATTAATTAAGTCATGATAGAATGCAAAAGAATGGATGCAAATACTCTCACTCACTACCGAACAACAATTATATCAAGCTTCGTGTCATGAATGGTCCCCACTAAAGTGAATGACTTTGCTACTTTCTACTTTAAATCCAGACAACCTTCCGTGATTTTGTGAGCATTCAACTTATGATATTTCGGTTTCTCTTCTCCTACTTCATTGATCAAACTTTGTCATTTTTCATCAAAACGTAACTTTTTGACTTTCCACTTTTCATCCCTTTTTGTCTTTCTAAGTCTCCGGACTTTACAGCAAGGATTTTTAGTCCCAACCAACTGGGCCCGAGTTTCTTCCATGGGATTTATGATCATTAGTTTTCTCCCCTTTCGACGCGAACAGTGATATTGGTGATACCAAGGCCCGGTTACTCAGATCGAATAACTACTTTTTGCATTTTATTTTCTCAAAACAAATTTCAATTTTCTTCATTTCAACCAAAATATCTCCCCATCTCCCCTTTTATTACGGAAAAATTATTTTTCACCTACATAGTAAAAAAAATCAACCTATTTCTCATAGTGAATGTGTGATTGTGCTTATAGGTCAATGTCGTCCGTCTTAATTTCAATTTCACTCATTCACTCACCCATGTAAAACCACATCACTTCAATAACTTGATCTAATCATTACTCTCATGAATGGGAATATCACATTATATACTACCCATGCGTCATAAACATAAACTCAATCAAACTGTAATGCAAAACATTCATGTGTTAAAACAAAGAACTATTCAAAAAAAAAATTCCCAAATTTTTTTTTATTCCTTGTAATACTATACCCTCACCCCCAAACTTAAATCAGACCGTGTCCTCGTGTTCAAAAATAATATAGGAGAACAGATATAGTTACCCTTGAAGCTCAATTCTGGATTCCAAAGCAAAGCATGAATCCTCTCTCCTAAACTTGAATTGGATCACTTGTAAATATTATCAACAAAGCACAAATACCCAATCATAGCAATGGAAAAAAAAATCCAAAAAAATCCAGAAATCGACACATGTTTTCAAGGAATCAAAGATTCTATTTTTTTATTTATTTATTTTTTCAAAAATAATAAAAGAAAAGAAAAAATTTGATTTGGCCTTAAGGGCCTACAATCCTAAAATAAAAATAAAAATAAAAGAAACAAAGACGTGGCCTTAAGGGTCTACCATCCCTACAAAACAAATTACCTAAAAATGCTAAACCTAAATCCTAGTCCGCCTCTTCTTCTTCATCACTTGACATAACACTCTTCAACCATATCCGACAATCTCCATTCTCTTTCAACTTCTCTAAATCCTCCTCCAGATATATTTTCATAATTGTCAACCGCATCTCATCCAATTCCTTCATTCTATCACCCAACTGCCCAACAATGATCTTTGATAGTAAAAATGGGTATAGAAGATAATATTCAAATTTATCGGCCCCCGCCCATTCTCTACTCACAATTGTTTGAGCAAATGACATCTCAGCCATAATCAATGTTGGAACACACACTTCATACCCATGAGTTAGGGCATACAAAGTTCTAAGCATAGTATGATCTCTTGCACTAGTTCGATTATTAGGCCGAAGTTGAGCCGCAACGACACAATCCAAATAAAGCAGATCCAACTTCAACCACCAATTATCACACGTCTTATCTCTTGAATCTGATACTGCACACAATTCCCAAACCATCTCCCCATTCTTATGTGGCCATACTACAGGATGCTCCTTCAATATTCCTTGTAAGTTTGTCGGAGTACCGATTGGTATATTCCATGCATCGACAATACTTCTTCTTCCAATCACAATAGGAGCACTCCACTGAGTCACTTTAGCCTTCATCATCTCAAATCTTGGCGGTCCCAAAATTATCATATTTTCATAGAATTATCAGACCAAGCCCCGATACACCTTTTCACCCGCCGGTTTTTCAAAACTCTTCAATCCTCGTTCTCTAAGGATTTTCCTTCCGGGCGCAACTAATACTCAATTTATCCTCTCCGGATGAAATATCTCTTCAAATTGCAACCGACACTGCAAAAACAATTTTTGTGTGGTTTGACTTCCCTTCTGATTCATAATTCCTTCATTCGTGCTCTTCATGACCATATATGGTTCCATCCCATCTATGAATTCCTCCGGGTCAGAATAATCTTCATTAGCATTATCCATACTAACCATTCTCGAAATAGAAAGAATAAAAGAAGAATATAAGAAGAATACCTAATCTAATGCTCACTCCTTGAGAATTGTGAATTGTGTCAACCCTATTGGTGTATTTATAGATGGATGTAGTAGAATTAGAAGAGAAAAATTATTTAAAACCCTTAACTGATTAGGAAAGGGGAAGCAACAACTAATCCAACTTCAACTTATATTTTCAGTCCATCTCCTTGTCAGATTAGGATTACTCTAAAAATTCTACACAAAATCCTAAAAATAACTTAAACAAATCATAATACAAGTATAAGTACAAACCAGTCCAAAACACCCCAAAAACCGATCAAATTTTCAAAATTCCCTCCCTGAACCCTACGCTTCAAGTGTAGGCTTAAGCCTGAAAAAATAAAAATAAAAACTTTACAGATACAAACTAGGCATCAAAGCTGCTCTTCTCTAGTTAGTACCAATGTTTAACATCGTTGGTATGACGTTTTCGTTTGTCAATACTCCGGATCAAGTTTATCCAGCTCGGGTGGTGGTTCGGTCAAATCGATCGTTTCGACCACATACTCAACTGGTCGAACCTCTATATAATGCTTCAATCTCTGCCCATCACGACAAATGTATTTCCATTGTCAGGATCATCGAGCTCCACTGTTCCATGGGGGAAAACCTTCGTAATCTTGTATGGCCTATCCCATATTGATTGATGCTTACCAGGAAAAAACTTGAGTCTCGAATTAAACAACCAAACCTTTTGGTCAGGCTCAAAAACTTTCTTTCTAATGTGCTTATCATGGAATCCTTTTGTTCGAGCCTTATAAATTCAAGAATTTTTATATGCATCATTTCTCAAATCCTCAAGCTCTTGCAGTTGGAGTTTTCGTTATGCACCGGCTTTCTTTATATCGAAATTCAATATTCGAACAGCCCAATATGCTTAGTGTTCAAGCTCTACAGGGAGATGACATGTTTTACCAAACATAAGACGATATGGAGACATACCAATTGGTGTCTTAAACACAATTCTTTATGCCCAAAGTGCATTATTTAGGCTTCGTGGCCAATCTTTCAAATCTGGACACACCATTTTCTCCAAAATATTTTTAATCTCCCTATTAGAAACCTCCACTTGACCTTGTTATTGGGGGTGATATGGCGTACTAATTCTATGAGTGACACCGTACTTCTCGCACAGAGTGGAAAGAAACTGGTTGTCAAAATGGCTTCCACCATCACTAATCAGAACTCTCGGTATACCAAATCGTGAGAAAAATTTTGATTTTACAAATTATTCCACCACGTCATGATCAACACGTATGGTAGCTATTGCTTCTACCCATTTTGAAACATAATCAACCCCCACAAGTATATACTCCTTCTTATCTGCTTTTGGAAACGGTCCCATGAAATCAATACCCCACACATCAAACAATTCTACAATCGGAAATGGGGTTAAAGGCATCATATCTCTTCGAGATATGAATCCAAGCTTTTGACACCACAGACACGCTTTACAAAATTCGACTACATCCTTGAATATGGACAACTAGTAAAATCCACTTCTGTAGCACCTTTTGAGCTGTCTTTTGAGCTCTGAAATGCCCTCCACACTCTAGCATATGACAAAAGGTAAGTATGCTTTGCACCTCATTTTCGGGGACATATTTCCTGATAATCTTATTAGAGCAATACTTGTACAAATGCGAATCATCCCAGATATAGAATTTGACTTAGCTAAAGAATCGGTCTTTCTCATTCTTAAACCATCATTTTGGGATTCGACCTGTGGCTTTATAATTAACAATGTCAGCATACCACGGTATTTGTTCCATCATAGCCACACCGAACAGATGTTCATCCGGGAAAAAATCCTTAAGAGAAGTAATTTCCTTTGTGGACTCGACAATAATCCTTGATAAATTATCCACAACAACATTTTTGAACCCTTCTTATCTTTGATTTCCAGGTCGAATTCTTGCACCAACAGAATCTACCGAATCAGTCGAGGCTTAGAATCTTTCTTTGTCAATAAATGCCTCAGAGCGGCATGATCCGAGTAAACGACAACCTTGGTGCCTAATAAATATGATCGAAATTTTATCTAAGGCGAAAACAACTGTCAGCAACTCTTTCTCGATAGTTGTGTAGTTTATCTGAGCTTCATTCAGAGTCTTACTGGCATTGTAAATAGTATATGGCAACTTTTCTTTTCTCTGACCCAACACAACTCCTATGACATAGTCAGATGCATCACACATGAGCTCAAATGGTAGAGACCAATGTGGCGGAAGAATAATTGGGGCTGATGACAGTTGAGCACGCAGCTCCTCAAAGGTGTGAAGGCACTCTTTGTCAAAAACGAAAATAATATCCTTAGCCAATAAGTTGCATAGCGGCAGAGCGATTTTGCTGAAATCTTTGATAAACCTTTGGTAAAACCCAGCATGGCCCAGAAAATAGCATATTTGGTTAACAAATATGGGAGGAGGCAGTTTTGAAATTAACTCCAATTTTGCTTTATCGACCTCTATCCCTCGCTTCGATACAATATGGCCTAGTACCATCCCCTCTTGAACCATGAAATGGCTCTTTTCCCAACTTAGGATCAGATTCGTCTCCTTGCATCTCTTAAGTACCATTTCTAGATGTCTTAAACAGTCTTCAAAGGTTTCCCCAAAAACTGAAAAATCATCCATGAATACTTCAAGAAATTTCTCTACCATGTCAGAGAATATAGATATCATACACCGTTATAATGTTGTTGGCGCATTACATAAACCAAACGGAATCCGTCTATAAGCAAACGTGTCATACGGACATGTAAATATGGTTTTCTCCTGATCAACAGGGTCAATTGCCACCTGATTGTAGCCGAAATACCCATCCAGAAAGCAATAATAGTTCTGCCCTGCTAATCTCTCCAGGATTTGATCAATGAATGGTAGTGGAAAATGATCTTTCCTGGTATTCATATTGAGCTTTATGTAATCAATACACACACGTCATCCCGTGGTCGTGCGTTGTGGAATTAGCTCACTTGTTGAGTTTGGCACCACTGTGGTGCCCGACTTCTTCGGCACCACCTAAGTTGGACTTACCCATGTGCTGTCAGAGATGGGATAAATTATACCCGCATCTAGCAATTTTACCACTTCTTTCATCACCACTTTTTTCATATTGGGATTCAGCCTCTGCTACTTCTCTCTTGATGGCTTTGCATCATCCTCAAGGTGTATGCGATGCATGCAAATCGAAGGGTCTATGCCTTTCAAATCAGCAACATTCCATCCTATTGCCTCTTTGTTCTCACTTAAAACCTTGAATAGACTCAATTCATGTTTCTCTATCATTTTCAAAGATATAATTACAAGAAGAGTCTCATCGGATCCCAAGAAAACATACTTCAGCTTTTCAGGCAATTCCTTGAGTTCCAAGGCAGGATGAGTAGTTAGAGATGGAATTGGTGGAATATTTGAAACTATTGGAAGTGGTTCAACCGGCTCCCGCCATGGTTTAGTGTATAATGTAGTCTCCATTGCATCCACCTCTTCATTCTGCAGTTTCAAATATGCCTCCCAATCAGCAATTCCCTCATTTAGACTTTCTCCAGTCATAAATGACTCCATCTCATCTCCTTCCAAGATTTGAGTTGCAAAATCTGATATAATATCATCCAGTTCATCACACTCATTAATATGAAAACATTCCCCAGATTCAGGCAAGAGGTGACTTCCTTCGAACACATTCATCCTGACTTTCATATTGCCAAATGTCAGATCCATGGCTCCGGTTCTGCAATTGATGCATGCATTTGCCGTAGCTAAGAATGGTCTTTCCAATATTACTGGAATGTGCTTCTTCACACCAGGGACAAGTTCTGTATCCAAGACTACAAAGTCAACCGAAAAATAAAACTTGCCCACTTGTACAATGACATCTTCATGCACTCATGTTAACTATTTGACTGATCGATCAGCAAATTGTAGTACAACCGATGTGGGACTGAGCTCACCCAACCTTAGTTGTTGGTAGACTGAATAAGGAAGTAAGTTAATACTTGCACCTAAATCAAGAAGAGCTCTACCAATTTCCTGGTCACCAATGACATATGGAATAGTGGGAGCATCGGGATCTTTCCTCTTAGGTGGAGTATCGCTTAAAAGCAATGAATTCACTTGCTTAGTCAAGAATATTTTCGTTGAATTCTTTCCTCTGCTTTTCCGTTTCTCGATGCAAAAATCCTTGAAAAACTTAGCATAAGGTGGTATTTGGGCGATTACATCTAAGAGAGGTAAATTGATCTTGATTTGTCAGAATGTACCTAATATATCATATTCTTTCATCTTTCCGTACTTTACCGACTCTCTAAGATGTTGAAGAAATGGCGTTGCCTCCTCATTATGCGCTCTTTCTGGCTATTCAAGTAATGTCTCATCAACATTGTCCTCCACTGATGGTTGGTCTTTCGGCGCTCTTTCAGCCTCTTTCCTTGCAACTTCTTTCCTCTCCACTTGTTCTGCTTCCCTTTTTCTCTCCAACCTTTCTTCATGCTCTGGCTCAACTCGATTATCCATTTCCTTCCCACTTCTCAGAGTCGTGATTGCTTGAACCGACTCATGAGGATTATTAGTGAAAGATCCAAGCTCCAATGCTTGTTGTGGCTTAGGGTTAACTATGGGCTGACTTGGCAGTTTTCCTGGCTCTCTCACATTCCTCTCATTATCCATTTGGCTCATCTGCATGTGCAGTTGTGCTAAATATTGAGTATGAATGCCTAGCTTGTTATGAATGTCCATTTTAACCTGCTCTAGCCAACTAGTCTGGAAACCGGGTAGAGGAGTTTGGCTTCTTGGTGGCTGGGGCTGGTAGTTATAGGGTTGAACAACCTAATTGTTATTGAATGGCTGAAGCTCTAGTGAATTATTGAATGGTTGTAGAGCTTGTGAATGATTGGAAGGCTGTAAGGCTTGGTTGTTATTGAATGGCTGGAGGGCTTGGGAATTATTAGATGTTCTCGGTTAGTAGTTGGATTGAGAATTTCTAGCCATGATCGTCCGCTAAGAGTCAAATGATTGCTGACTCTATAAAACCTCGGTTGTTGGCCATATGATTGTTGTCTTTCAGTATACCTCGGTTGTTGGCTATATGACTGTTGTCTTTCTGTGAACCTTGGCTATTGATTATATGATTGCCCTTATTGGAATTTTAGTGGTGGATTTTCCACATTGGTAGATTTATAAAATAAGAGTGGGTGATTTCTGGCATTGGAGGTGTATGAATTGGTGAAAGGAGCATTATTGGAATAGTTTCATAATGCGTTGGCATCAACATCCATTATGTCCTAACACTCAATTTGGGAATACTCAGCTTCGACTTCATATGTCTCTCTAGAAGGTGAATAATTTCGCTGAAGGTATTTATCAATTCTCTCCAATCTCTCTCCAAATAATGCCATGGTATCTCTCACATCATCATGATCCACAAAATAAGATTTTTCGGATCTCCTATCCTGTTATCCACCTCTAGACCTCAACTCAGATTGGTATTGGATTGTGTTTTCACTGATATTACCAAATATATCCAAAGGTTCTTTAGATGGCTTTAGAGTAAACTAACCCTACGTAGCCGCGTCTACCGAGGTCTTATGAGTTTCACCAAGTCCCATGTATAAATTTTTAGCAATATCTTGGTCAAAAAACCTATGATAGGAGCATTTATACAAAATTTCATTATATATTTCCCATGCATGATGAAAATGTTCACTAGGCAATTGCCTAAAGCTTTTGATTGCATCTTGTGCTTCTGAGGTTTTTCCTATTAGATAGTGTTTTTCAATAAATTCTCTCTTAAGGGATTCCCAATCAATTTTTATTTCTCTTGCTAATTTGATATACCATCTCTTAGCTCTCCCTTTTAATGACCAAGGGAATAATCTCACTCACAAGTCATTTTTGGGCAAATTGTTAAACCTAACAGTAGAGGCTACCTCTAAAAAATCATTTATGTGTTGGTATGGGTCCTCTATCCTAAGGACTTAAAATTTTGGAAGCATATTGATTATGCTTGTCTTGATCTCGAAGTGTTTTGTTCCTTCTTCTTCTGGAAAATCTGTATAGGAGTCATATGCATCAGGTACGTAATATCCCTTCAATGATATCTCTAGTGCCCTCGGCGGGACGGGTCTGGGTCGCCCATTGCTTCTTCTTGCTGACAATGACACTCTTCAATAGATCAACGTAAATGACGGAGATTTTTTTCGATCTCAGGATTATACTCGACTAACGCGGTGCTTAAATTAGAACGGGTCGGTTTATTGGTCATACGCTACTCAAACAACTATTTATTTATTTTTTATTTTTTATTTTAAATTTTCTGGAATAAAATCTAATCTAACTTAACTACTTCTACATTACAGAAATTAAAGCAAGAATTAATAGGCAAAAATCTAGGTAACTAAAACTCACAAAAGTTCTAGACCCAATTTTAGAAGTTCCGATCCTTCCTTTCACACTTTTCAGAGTACCTGTCAATGACACAAAAATCCCACTTTAGCTACAGCTACAATAACATAATGCAAATAAATTACTAAAGCTATTGAACAATGCTTTGTCCCCGGCAACGGCGCCAAAAACTTGATGTGGCGTCAGGTGTACAAAAATATGTGGTTAAAAATAACGCCTTAACGACTCTAGGTTTTATCCTACGCAAATGCACGTATCAATTGTAGAATAGTACAGCGGCTTGAGTAAGGGATATTGATTCCACAGAGACTGAGATTGTTCACTTTAATAATTTAGAAACACCGAATTATATTTTCTGAAAGTTTGTTTGTTTGGGTGGTCAAAAGACCAAATTATCTATTTTAACTAAAATTATCTAGAAATAAAGTAAATTGGTAGTGATTCAGATTAGAGAGAAAACTAGGATTTTTATCACTCCACCACTAACCGCATAATATAGTTCATTACTGTTTCAAATGTAAGAGGGCGATCCATAACTGTGAATCAGGTCGTATCGCAGATAGCTAAATAAGGCCCCAAAAAGGAGTACTATCAACCGGATCACGACAACCTGTCTCATGACTGACCTAACTAGTACATGCCAATTATATTACTCTTATCTACTCCTAATGCATGATAATAAACTAAAGCATGTCTATATTAAATCACCAAGACACGGCTGTGTCAACCTAGGGTTTCAAGTTTCATTACCACCATTGTGTAAAAAACCATGATTAAGCATCCGAGTTCCAGCCTATATTGAATAATCATAATTGTGCAAAATAATATATTTATTCCATCTAAGACAAGAATTTAGAACAAACATAGAATTTTATATTACAAATCAGTACGGTCTCTTAACTATTATAATCATCACAATATGGTCACATATTCCCCTCGTTTACAGTTAAAAACAATAAAAGAACTACATTACTTGGCTAGGGTTTTGCTAAAAAATCCTAGATACCGAGTTAGTTGGCCATGGTAAAAGGTAACTACATCGTTGATGTAGAAACGTCTCCATAATCTTCTTCTTCGGATCTCTAGATTTGAATATGGCTCTTAACAGCAGCAAGTCTGAATAAATAAACCTCTTGAATAAATGTCTCACAGAACTCTCCAACTCAACTCGTATATCAGCACAAAAATATCATATCTATATCTTCCACATTCGATATATGGTCTTGTAGATATAGGCAATGGAATAGAGAGGCTCTTTTTAGTCTTTTCACTCTCAAAACTCATCAAAACCCTAAATATAAGTGTATATACATGTATACAGAGGTCTGGAGTCATGGGTACGTCTTCTAATTAAGCTCGAGGTTAAATAGGAAAAATCATGCAAAAATCCTCAAAGTTTCTGCACTTACGCTTTAAGCGTAGCTGTCCTACGCTTCAAGCGTTGGTCCAAGCATAGGTCCCAAGCGTAGGTCCAAGCATAGATTTTGCAATTTTAGCCACTTTTTGGTACTGGAAGCATAGGCACAAGTGTAGGATTTTTATGGAAAACTACTTTTTTCCGTGAATGCGCCAGAACGTCCGTCTCGAACCCGCGATACTTTTTACTAAAGATGACGGCTTCTGAAAAGGCTATTTTTCCCTCCGGGAACCATTTTTGTCTCGGATTGCCTCTTTGACTCTCCTCTTGGATAGAAAGAACACACTCTTCAGTTAATTCACCGAAGTTAGCTCCATTTCTTCATTAAGCTCCTGAAATATGCCTTAACACGCAGACAGCATAAAAATACCAGATAATGGAATGAAATAACATAACAATAATAAGTTAAGGGGTCAAAATGACTAATATTTTACACCTATCATATGTGCACTAGGGAAACTCGGATGGTTTGGTGGGTTATCTCGGGTTCAATAAGTGGGTCATCTCAAGTTCAAAACAAAAGTTTACAAAATTTTGTTACTGTTTTTAAAATTAATTTTTATTATTATAATTAATAGAAGTATAACTCATTATTTATGTTATAATTCAATTTTTATTGAAAGTTTCATCAGAAAAACTACTAGTCATTGTATATTGTAGATTGTAAGCTTTTATGACGATTTGTTGAAAGTCGGGTCTCTAGAGTCTATGCTTGATGTGAAATAATCTGTTGCTAGCCCTTTCTCTATGGAAGAAGTACAGAGCCTTACAATACCTATAATTGATGAGGAAATTAAGGGTACTCTATTTTCTTTGAACGATGGTAAAGCCCCAGGCAGTGATGGCTATAATGTATTGTTTTTCAAACAAGCATGGCCTATTGATGGTGTTTAGGTCACCAAAGCAATTCAGGCATTTTTTTCACTCTGGTCACATGTTGAAGGAAGTTAATTATACTATTATTAACTTGGTTGTTAATGTGGCTAACCACACTTTTGTATTATATTTTAGGCATATTTCCTTATGCAACACCTTGTACAAGTGTATCACAAAGATCATAGTTAATATGCTCAAACCATGCTTGGGAAGTTGTGTTAGTCTAAATCAAGGTATTTTTATGCCAGGTAGAAGTATCTCTAATAATATGCTACTGGCCCAAGAGCTTTTGAGAGGCTATCAAAAGGATGAGAATGACCTAGGATTGCAATGAAAGTGGATTTGACCAAGGCACTTGATAATGTTTCATGGAAATTCCTTGAGACAACTTTACAAGCTTTCAATGTTCCAGTTCATATGGTTCAGCTCATTATGACATACATTTCAACCCCCATGTTTTCTATCAATATGAATGGGGCTTTGAAAGGTTATTTCTCCAGTTCCAGAGGTATAAGGCAAGGAGATCCCATTTCTCATTACATTTTTGTTCTTTGGATGGAGGTTTTAACAGGCATGTTTGCTAAAGAGATTGATCATAGTGGCTTCAGTTATCATTAGAGGTGACAACATCACAGGATCAAAAGCCTACTCTTTGCTAATGACTTACTTATGTTCTCTGTAGGTGACTTGGCTTTTATCAATTGCATTGTCAGTCCTCTTGAGAGATTTGGGCAAGTATCTGGTCTGCTGCCTAACAATAACAAGAGCTTACTTTTACATGCTAGTGTTTAGTGTTTCTTCTATTGTTCTATCTCAGATTCAAGCTAGGTTGGGCTTTCAACCTGGCTCTTTACCGGTTAGGTATTTAGGAGTCCCATTTCTCTCCTCTAAACTAAAAATGATTGATTGTAATGAGTTGGTGGATAAGTTGTCAAAGAGGATATCAAGCAGGTCTAGCAAACTCCTCTCATTTGTTGTCTCCAAAATGTGTTATGTGGTGCAAGGTGGCTTGGAGAACTATTTGTGCCCCTTTGGTCGAAGGTGGTCTTGGCATCAAAGACTTGGAAGAGTGGAACAATGCTGCCATGAAAAACAAATTGGTCGCTTCTCCAAACAGGTACTACTTCTCTTTGGGCTTCTTCGGTGAGACATTACCTCATTAAAAACAGAAAATTTGGGGAGTTGGGTCTTCCCATACAATGCTCATGGACTTGAAGGAAACTTCTCAAGCTAGGACCTATGGTTAGACTTGTTTTTAAGTTTATTATTGGGGATGGAAGAGATACCTTTTTGTGATATGACAATTGACATCCTCAAGGGACCTTAAGGCCCTGTTTGGTTCGCGGTTCGTTCCCATGTGGTCCGGTTTCATAATGGCTTTTTTGGGACCGGACACTGTTTGATAACACGGTTCCAAAAAATAAGGACCACTTGTGACCAAAGGGGGTAATTTGAGACAACCAAAAATGATGGTCTCAAGTGGTCTCAAGTGGTCTTATATACAATTGTCTTAACACATGGGACCATAAAATTTGAAAAATATATAAAATTAAAAATATATATATAATTTCAAAATAATATATAAAATTAAAAAACTAATATAAAAAATTTGAAATAATGTATAAAATTTGAAATATATATATATAATTCAAAATTAATATATGAAATGAAAAAAATATATTTAAAATTTGGGAAAATAAAAAAATTCCAAAATAATAGAAAAATTCAAAAATAATGTATAAAATTCGAAAACAATATATAAAATTTGAAAAATAATAATTTTTTTTAAAATAATGTATTAAAATCGAAAAAAATATATAAAAATAAAAAATAATATATAAAATTTTAAATATATATATATAATTTAAAAAATAATATATAAGTTTTGAAAAATAATATAAAAAATTTGAAATAATGTATAAAATTTGAAAAAAATATAAAATTCAAAAATAATATAAAAAATTAGATATATATATATATATTTGAGAAAATATAAAAAATTTGAAAATAATATAAAAAATCAAAAATAATATATAAAATTCAAAAAATAATATAAAAATTCGAAATAATTTATAAATTTTGAAAAATATATTATTTTTCATACTTAATATATTTTTTGAATTTTATATATTATTTTTTTATTTTTTGTATTATTTTCCAAACATAAGACAAAACAGCTTGAATAAGACCATAAGACCAGACAGCTTTATCAAACAGAGTTTCAGAACACCACCCAGATAAGACCAGACCAGACCGGACCAGATAAGACCAGACCAGACCGGACTGCCTACCAAATAGGCCCTAAATATTTTATCTCCTCCTAGCATGATAAGAACTTCTTATTTAGGCAACAATGAAACTGTTAGTAAACTTATAAGTGCTTCTGGGTGATATTTCCCTACCCTCAATTCTCAAGCATGGCTGGACTTCAAGAACCAATTCCCTTATGATTTTCATCTTGATCACTCAAGAAAGAATAGACTTATTTGGCTTCATTCTAATGGTAAATTCAGTAATATTAGTTCTGATTGGGGGTGGTTTGAGCACAAACTCTCAACTGTGGATTGGAGGGGAGCTATCTGGTTTCCCAATCATGTGCCCAAACATTCTTTTCTTTTATGGATGATTAATCTCAACAGGATTTTTACTCTTCATTTTCTTCTTTCTATTGGCATAGTTACTCAAGCTCAATGCATTTAATGTGGGCTTAGAGTTGAGGATAGACATCACCTGTTCTGTAACACCCCATATTATTTTTCCAATTTTTTTTTTTGAAATTATTTTTTGATTTAATTTCGGTTGTGACGTCACTTGTTCATGACGTCATGGTTATTCTTAATGTTTCACGTGTAAATTTTTCGCATTTATGTCTTGATACGACGGGATGACGCGACCATTGACTTGTTGACTACTTCGTGGATTGTCGTTGGCGATTACGAGAATTGACGGTGAGTTTAATGTTTCGAACTAGTGAAACGTTGACTTGAGTTATGGATTCGACAACACGACTTTGCGATTTCTATTCGTTGATTTCGTGGACTTCTGTGGCTATTACGTGACTTAACGTGACGGTAGTACTTCGAACTTAGTGAAACGTTTAAGTCGGCTCTTATTATTGACTCAGTGGATTTGTTTTAACGCTTGACCTTTAGTGCTTCGACTAGTTGACGATACGATTTGTATATCCGACGTTAAATGTTTTGACTCAGTTGTTCGAGTCCGATAATTAGTGTTTCGGGCTTGATGAAACATTGACGTGAGTCTTTCTTATCGATTACTCGATTTTGTTGTGCCGATTCACGGCTAGTACTTTGACTGGGTGGCGACACGCTTAGAATGTCCGACATCCGAGGCTTTGACTCAGTCCTTCGAGTTAGGTATTTAGTGTTGTAAGGGTCTGACGTCCTTGTTTTCCCTTGTAATGGGATTAGTACGTACCTGATTTGATTGACGTACTCTATATTTGTACATACGTGTTTTATCTGTTTGGTGTGCTTATTTCTTTGTGTTTGTATGTGAGTACCCCTATGTGTTGTTGAATTGTGTGCTTAGGGGTATTTACGTTAGTTTATTTATTTATATCAGATTCTTTCCACGCCTTATTGCTTGTGATTATTCGGGGGGTCTTGTACGTACCCGGCGTTCCGGTGGTTAAGTTTTGTACCCTGGATTATTTATCCTCCTTGATATTAGTTATCGGGCGACTTGTAGATTTTTCGAGTACACGTATCATCGTTTAGGGATTTTCTTATGATTTTTCCTTTATTATTATTTGAGGCTAAATGATTTATTTTCGCTTTTCGCACTTGAGGCGGTGGGTTCTGAGTTGTCATTAGTAGGGATTCCCGATTATTAATTTAGCAGACCGAGAATTTGGATTGATGAACTGCGACCAATCTTTTGACGGAGTCGAGTTCGGAATTGTTCTGTGTTCCGACGGTTATATTCTATACCCGAAGTGTTTATTTTGACTTATATTATTTATTAGTTATCCGTAGAATTTTCGAGTTCGCAAGATATATATTGCGAATCGATTCATGATTTATTTTAGTTTATATCCGACTATATAGCCGAATTATTTATTCCGGACTTTATTAGTTATTCGGAGTACCGTGGGGTTTTCGGTGATTTAATTGGTGGATAAATTTTGTGCCCCAGAGTTTTATTTGGGCCTATATTATTTATTTGGAGTCCAATGAATTTTATGGGCTCACGTGGAATTTGAGTGTTCCCGGTATATTTTACGAGACTTATTTTATTTATGCGAATTTAATTATGATTATATATTCATGGGAGTATAATATATGTCTTAGGGTTAAAGTGTTAATTAGCAAGACATGAGAGTCACACATGTCAATATGAAAAATTGGAGAGTTGTTAGTGTAATTTAGATATATGTATGTATATATGTGAGAAATATATGGGGGCTATAATGTGATTATGGAGGAAGTGAGAGTTACATTTGCAATTACCCCATAAATATATGTATATGTATACGATTGAATTGCTGAGACAACAGACACAGTTGACCGAATCTGCATCTTCTCTTCTTCTTCTCATTCTTTCCTTCACGCAGCAGATTGCAGACCTTCACTACCTTTCCTTCATCGCCGATTGATGCGTGTGTATAGGGGAGTTGTAGACGAGAGAGGGAGAGAGAGGGGTTGTCGAAGAGAGAGAGAACCGGAGACAGATGGCTGGGTCGCAGCTGAAATTGCGACCTGGTGGTGCTGGGTATCGCCGGCTAGGAGCGGCGGCTGGGTGCAGAGGAGGTGAGCCGGTTCTTGGTGGTCGTGGCTGTAGCGGTGCGATTCGGTTAGGGACTTATGAGGGTTCGCTGGTGGAGCTCGCTTGAGATGGAAGCAACAGCGGTTGTTGGTGATGGTGGGCTAGTGGTTCGCGGCAGCGTGGGTCGCCGGACTCGGTGTTGATCGGGAGTTATGGAGGTCGACCAGTCCCGTGTTCGGTCGGACTGAGTCTGGTTGACTCAGTGGCGAGTTGGGCTCGGTTCGGGCTGATTTTCGGAGGATAGCTCAGCCTCGGTACCGTGTACGTTATATCCGAATTTGGTGCAAAACCGTTGAGCGGTTCTCTGGGAATTTCAGATTTTCGGTATGGTTTTCAGTGTAGTTTTTTGTAGATTTGTCCCGAATTATTTATCGATCGCTAACGGGTTTCAACTATATTGAATAGGACAGTAAGGCGGTCGTTTTGACATATTCGAAATATTTTCCGGACAACTTTGGGCGGCGAGCACTATTCACGGCCGGTATTGTCATTGCAGGACTGTGCGGGACTGTTTGTAAGCAATTAAATTAGGTGGGAATTTATATATATATTCATATCTGGCACTCACTAATAGTGCGTAGAAAATGTTAATAAATCTTCATTGCATGTTTTTGGATAAATAAATACATTTAAATTAAATTCCTACTGATAGATTGAAATCTAGAAATTTTATAAAATTTATAAAATACCCGTAGTTGGATTAGATGATTGGTGGAAATAGAAATACTTCAGAGAAATTAAATAGATTATTTCCCATGAGAAATTAAATAGATTTTATTTCTCGGAGAAGTTGAAATAATTATAAACCTATTTAAATTAAATTGAAATAGGCGGTTTAGTACCCCCTTGAGCTCGAAAGAGGTTCATAGAAATGTATATGGAAGTAAATCCGATTAATAATTTTTCCCCTGTTGTTGATATTTTAATTAAATTAAAAATATGTTAGGGGGATTCACGAGAATGAGGGACGTTATAACTTAGACATGATTTTAGTTCCCTTGTCGATTTTCTAATAAATTATAAAAAAATTAAATTGTGAATTTAATTGTCTAATTTTCCCTGAGGCGAATTAATTTGAAAACAATTATTGGGAATTAAATTAAAAGCATGCTGGCACATAAAAATCTATAAAGATGGGGGTAATTGAGAACCCGAGTATTTTTGTGGTAAATGGAATTTTATTACTGTGTGATTTAAATTGTGAAGCATGCTTGGTATGAGATTTCTTGGCTTTTATGCCGTTTTATTGAGCATATTAAATTCATATGGAGGCATTATGCATTCATACAGCACCATGGTATATATATTGTTTTGGTGCATGTTGCATGCCTCATTTATATCACGTGCATGTCTGGATCGTTTGGAATGTCGCAACAACTGGCCAAGGGGTGGTCTAGCACCCAGGGAGCTAGTAACTCTCAATTCTCTAGACATTTGGGGGTGAGGGCTTGAGCCTCACTTGCCGGTTCCCGGGCGGACTTGTGGTCTCCGCACTCTCTTTGGCGACGCCCACCCTTCCTGTTGTGGGTTTGTTGCCCCAGCAGTGAACGGTTTGGGATTCCTGGATATTTGTTTCACCCTCTAGTGGTTAGGGTTGCATTGGAGTTGCATTTGCATGGTCATGAGCATTGGCATTGCATGGATATTGCTATTGAGATTATCTATTATTATTGCTTATTAATATTGAGCAGTTTATATCTGAGTTTTAATTAGAGATTTATATTATTCTCTTGGGCGCTAGGGCGTGGTGCTTGTGATTGATATCTTAACTGTGGTTAAATTATAATGAAAGTTGTGAATTTCCTAGTGTAAAGGAAACCGTGAAAACTTAAAGTTAAAAAGTGAAAAGTGACCTTGGGGTGTAAGGATTCCCCGTATGTTAGGCTCTAGTTGAGCGGGGTAGCAGTATATTGTTATCATAGCCACATAGGCCTTTGTGATTGGCGGTTAGTATCATCACAGGATGATTGTTAGACCTCTCCGGTAGTGTAGAGTATTCTTGTTCCCTTAGCTTTTGAAATTTTGAGCTTATCGCTCATTCTCTCACTCTGACAGTGTATGAGTTATAAACGGTTCTTTGCCGTGTTTATTGAAGATCTCTTTCCGTAAGTACTCTCGGGAAGTTAAGTGAATTCAGGGTATGGTTTGTCCTGTTCTTGAATCCTCGGTTATATCTGGGATCTTTTGAGCCAAATATTCAAAGTTTTGAAAACTTAAAACTTGGGGATTTTTATAAAACGTGTTCGTCGTTTACCCCGAGACTTGTTAACCATTTTTGGAAAGACAGAAGTTTAAATACATGTTTTATAAAATATGTTTTAAATTCTCAGTACCGGGAGTATCGGTGGAAATCTGTTTTTGAAATAAATTTCAGAAAATTCTATTTGAAATTGTTTTGTAAAAAAATCGGTGAATTAGGGCACGGGTTGCCCCTATTTTAGAAATCTCGATGTTATTTTCCGAGGTCTCGGTATCGTTAGAGGTTGATAAATCCAATTTCCTCCTAGCTTGTTGTCTGAGATTCCTTCATGTGCCCGGTTTTGTTTGGGCACTCTTACTGGATTATTTTTATAAATTTTTAAATAAATGTTAAAGGTCTTAGGACCAGATTTGAAAGAGCTTTAAAAGTGATTTTGAAATGGTTATCGGTTTGAACTCTAGTAGTTCTTCCTGTCCATATCGTTATTCCTTGGGCTTGAGCCCGGACTTGTGATGTTGACTTACACACACCTAGTGTGATTCCTGTTGTTTCGGTGGGGTTCGAAGACATTGGAACCAAATGAGATTTGACCAGGTCCTAACTTTTTCTTAAAACCGGTTGAATCCTTTGGGGTTTAACATTTTTCTTTAAAAACCCGAGGACCATGGCATCTGTTTGGGACTAAACGACTCCAATACCCCGTTCTAGTGCCTAGATAGGCAGTGTGAGTTAGAGATCGTTCGGTTGGTTATCGAATCCGGTGTGGAGATAGTACCTTCCCTTTTTATGTTTCTTCGAGTGAACGGGTTGGTTCACTGGTTGTTGTACGTAGAAGAATGGTTATTCCCTTTCGGTAGTCCTAAGGAGTGACCTATTTACCTCCTAGGAACCTTGAGTAGCGTGTTAGGTGCATGGAATGGTAGATAGTTAGTCTTGTTGTATCTCTAGATGAGAGTGGAGTTCGGATTGGTTGTATCTAAGCCTAGGTGACAGGTTGAGTTATTTACAGGACGTTATATAAATATATATACACGTACACATGTGTTGCTTATATTTTTGTTGACCTGTAGTTCTTACGTTATCCGTAGTGAATTTGAGATTATTTTGGGGTCCTTGTTTGGCGTGGGTGCCACATGAGACAACTGACCGACCTAGGATAGATGCATGCCCACGGGATGGTTAGCGTTTTCTAGACGGCTATGAGTGTGATGTTTCGATATTATGGTGAGCCCCCGAGGTTGTGCTCACCCCCACACAGGTTGCAGGTTTGCAGGTGGACGCAGCACGACTTATGCTTGCCAGCGATGATACGGGTGATTTGGGACGGTAGTTTTATTCATCTTTCCGTAATCATACTCGTATATTCTTTCATTTTCTTGGGAGCCAGGTTGTTAGCAAATCCCCTTGTGTCGTATCTTCATTCTATGTATTTATTATTTTTGGGGTGCCTTTGTATCATTTCGGCACTACCATTGAGTTTTATGTATTCTTATTTGAGCTTGGTGGCTCAGGCGGTATTTGTTGTTTTGGGGTGCCTTTATACCTTTTCGGCATCGCCATGTGGTTTTCTTTATATTTTCATTTGAGCATTTGGGGCTCTATTGATTTTAGAAGGGTTTTGGTGAGGTATTGGTGTTCTTTTCCACTACCTCGGCCCTAGTAGGTTTCTGGAATGTTGGGCTACGTGCCACTGCTTGTATTCTTGTTATTATGGACAGGTTGTTCTGTTGTGTTGAATTTGGGTTGTCCGGATGTTCCAATTACAAACGAAACTCTACCGGATTTTCGTTAGAATTCTTTACTGAGTTTCTATCACTCAGGTGACATGGGATACCTTGATTTCATTCATATTCCATGTATTACAATGTTATTGTAAATCTTGGTTGTCGTTTTCTGTGACGTCATACCCCGGGATTCACTGATTCTCCTGATTGGAGTCTCAGGAATAACGGGGCGTGACATGTTCTTTCAGTGTGGTTTCACAAATAGGCTTTGGAAGCAAATTATTCAAAAAGGCTTGGTGGAATGGCTTGATGGTCATTGGGATCTTCTGATGCAATGGATTGTTTTTAATTTGAAGGGAAAGTCTCTCACAGTGGTTCTTAACAAGCTAGCTTTTTCTACAACAACTTATGAGGTTTGGATGGAGAGGAATAAAAGGGTTTTTCATAATGAATTTTGCAGTTTAGAGGATTTATTTAAGAAGATCATTAACTGTGTAAGGTTTGCTATGGTTACATTATCCAAGTTTGATAATTTCCATCCCAATCAAATATTGATTCAGAAATAGGATTTTCCTGATTTATTCCTTTTTAATCATTAATTCTGGCTTTTATTCTTGTTGTGTGGTGGTGTACTTCTATGGGCTGTTGTGTGGGCTTTATTTCATCATTTGTCTATCTCCATGATTCTCTGGGTCCAGTTGTAACACCCCGTGTTATTTTTTATTTTTCTGAAATTATTTCTGATTTAATTTCGGTTATGACGTCACTTGTTCATGACGTTCTGGTTATCCTTAGTATTTCGCGTGTAAAATTTCCGCGTTTAGTTTTAAAGTCGACTAGACGACAATACGGTTCCTCTTTGACGAGTTCGAGAATTCTTGTTACCGACTACGCGGTTTCGTTTTGACATTTTGCATTAGTGCTTCGACTGGGCGACGACACGTTTTATTTGATCGGGCTCGTTAGGTGTTCCGATGTTTGGGTTCTTACCCCGGTGTATTTCTTCCGAACTATTTTAATTAATTGGTGTCCCGTGGATTTACCAGTTCGCGTGGTCACACTTGGGAGTTGGTCCGTTATAATTTTGGATTAACTATGCCTATATAGATTATTGCAAATAATTATATAGAGGTGGGGTTATTCTGTAATTATGGATGTTTAGAGGGTCATTTGTGCAACTAAGATATATATGTATATACACATGTGTATTTGATGAAGTAGAGAAAACGTAACCTAGGGCATCACTTCTTTCTACCTGCTACATCCCCCTTTCTCCTCACGACCACAGATCTGCGTCTCCATCTTCTTTTCCCTTTTCCACGACACAACTTCATCTTCTCCATCATGAACCAGGCGTGGCTTAGTCTTCTTCACCTTCACTGGTTCGTGTAAGGAGGGAGAAAGAGAGAGGAGCAGCCATATGGTGGTCTCTGGTTGGGACGACGGCGGCGACTAGGTGGTAGCGACGACTCACGGTGGTCATTGGTGGCTGAGGCATCACGTGGTGGTGCGATGGTGACGGTTATCGCAAGAGAATGCGCGATTGGCTGAGGAACGAGGTCTTGGCTTGGCTGGTGTTCGTCGGGCAGAGCAGTGGCGGCAATGGCGTAGCTCTCGGTGGTGCTGGGTGGCGCAGACAACGCGTGTGGTGGTCGCACGGTGATGGTTGTCGCGGTCGTCGCGTGACAAGGCCATTTCGGCCAGATCTTTGAACGGCAATTTGGTCGGCTTTCCGTTGTCGGTTTGGGCCAATTTTTGGTGAGTAGCTTTGTCTTGACTTAGTATTCATCATACTAAAATTTTGTAATTTTCCGTTGAGCGGTTTGTCGGAAAATCGCGTTTATAGGTTATAATTTTCGTTTGGGTTATTTTAGATTTACCCAAATTGATTAACCTATTGCTAATGGACTTTGTATATATCGCATAGGTTGTCGAGGCGGATGTTTCGGTACATTCGAAATATTATTCGGGTGACTTTGGTAGGCGGGCTCCATATACGGGCGCCGTTACTGTTCACGGTGGGCCATTTCGGGTGCTGTTCTATAAGCATAAATTTAGGTGGGAAATTTTAGTCTCACTTCCGTACCGTTGACGTGGTTTGGGTGTGCAAACCCATATTTATTTTAATATAGATATATTAAATTGTGAATTTAAAATATCTAAAGTTAGGTTAGAATTGAAGTATGACTTAGGAATTAATTTGAGAAATTAATTAAATTATTTTTCTGCGAAATTAAATAAATTCCTATTTGAATTGAAAGAATAGGTGGCTTAGTAAATCCCTTGAGAATTAAATGAGTTAGTAGAATTTTGTGAAAGTTAGACGTGAATTTAGAACGTTATATTAGTTCCCTTTTTACTGTGTTAGGGGATATGTGACATGAGGGACGTGAAAACTTAGACGTTATGTTAGGTTCCCCTTATGTTATGTGAATTATTTTCTTTAATCGTTTTAAAAATATATTAAGAGAAATTGAAATGTTTTTCCTAGGGAGTTAAAGAAGATACATTGTTTAAAACATGAATTGGACATGAACTTGTTTTACATGTGATTTAAATGTCTTTATTGTATCTTAAAAGCATGTTAAAGAGATTATGAGATTCATGTTGGTGTCATGTGGATATTTTCGTAAATATGATGCATTACATATTTATGTTGAGACATGATTTTTATTGAATACACCATGTCGTGTGAGTATATGGGTGTTGGTGCATGTAGTGCATGGGTTCACCTTCTGCAGAGAAAATTTAATTGGTGTGATTTGCATCCGTTTGCGTGTGGTGCGTGTTTAGCCTCGTGCTTGGAGCATCGTAACAACTGGCCAGGGGGTGTTTCTTGCTCCCACGGAACTAATCTTCCGAGAAATGCAGATGATAGGGGGAGGACTCATCGTCCAAAGCCTATGTGCGCGACTGAGTCGTGGAGGACGTCTTCATGGTTAAAAGTGTGAAGTGTCAAAAGCACTTGGGAAGAACGGTACGATAAGCCTACCATTCTTAGTGAGCCTGCAGCCTCAGGGGAATGGTGGAGAATGATCCGTTCATTTTTCCTTGGGAATGGTGTGTTTTTGTGTGTGTATCATGGGTGTGTTGAGTCACATTGCATGACATAGCATTTATGTGATTTCATTGACATGTATATGTGATATTATTACATGTGATGTTGGAGCAGGTTTATTAGGCCTTATTATTATCTGTGGATTTTGGAGCATGTTAGTTATAAATATTGTGAAATAAAATTCATATTTTATAAATGCTCAACTGAAAATGAATAATGTGAAAGCATGAATTAAATACAGAAATTGTTAAATTATAATGAAACGTACATTTTATACTTATGATTAGATATTTTTGTGCCCGTAGGGGAGGTTAAGTATATTGGCATAACGACCTCTTTGGATAGTTGAGGTTAGTGATGGACTGTAGAGTTGATTTTGAGTTGATGCCTTAGAGAAGGCGGGGTAATAGTTTTGTGATTGTGGTTAGTTGTGTGACCTCTTTGGAGATTTGAGGTCAGGGATTGATTCTAGTATCAATTGAGATTTGAGGCCTTAGATAAGGCAGGGGATGAGATTGTGAACTTAGTGGATGTTGTAGTATAGACCTTTAGGTCCTTTCACCTTTTGAGGAATGGGTTATCAATTGTATTTGAGATTTTGATTGGGTGAGAAGAGGTTATGGTTGAGGGATTTTATTAAGTACTTAGGGTACTGTAGTGTTGTAGCGTTATTTCTTGTGCTTAGTCCATTCTCCTAAGCATTCTTTGTACTGTGTTTGTACACTAGTACATGATTGTTGACTTATATGTCACTCCTTGAGTCGTCGATTACGGCGTGGTGCCGAACCTCTTCCATGTGTTGTCATTTGATTTCGTGGGGTTGGAAACAGATAGTTGTGTTCCGTGAACCCAATGTAGTACTCTTCCTTCCTTGTCCTCTTGGACATTATAGGAATCCGTAGAGTTGTGTTCACTCTTATTTGGCTGTCTTTCGGAAATGGTGTTTTCTAAGTCTTGAAATAAACTCCTTGTATTTAAAAGGAAAAACCCATTTTCGCCTACCCCGTAGTAACTAAAAGTTTTAGCACTTTATAAAATGATCTTAGGATCTTCTTTAAAAAGATTTTCAACTTCTAAAAGTCGATGATGGCGACTGACGGAGACCAGGGGCAAGACGGTCATTTTTACTATGTGGTTTCTTAAATGAAAACTATTTTATTACTTTTCTCGAGATTCTGAGATTTCGAGACTTCTTTCTCAAGATCTCGTCCTATAGAGTTTTGAAAAGTGATTTCTTGTTTCACCTTTTCTTCGGATCATTTCTAAGTCTCAGGTATGAGGTTTGGCGTTGTTCAGTGCACACATATAGTGTTGTATTTCCCTTCTTCTTGGTTATTTGATGTCACCACCTAGGTGATTTGAGTTTTTCACATGTTAGGGGCATGGATGCCGAATGGATTGGTTCGAGTTTTAAAACGTTTTTCTTAAAAACTATTGAATCCCTGGGATTCATCTTTTTATAACTTTCACTCTCGGCCATTCGCTTTTGGTTTCCTTGTTCGGATGTTTTCACTAAACACTTGGGGTGTTCTTAACCTTGACGTTTTTGTCTCGGTTATCTGTTGGTTTAGTATTGGGACTTCTTTTGCCTTGCTTTGGTTTCCTTCTTCGGGTGTTTTCACTAAACACTTGTGGTGTTCTTAACCTTGACATTGTTTTCTCGGTTATCTGTTGGTTTAGCATTGGGACTTCTTTTCCCCTTGCTTGGGTTCCTCGACTCTTATGTGGTTGTCATGATAGTAATGTTCAGGTACTCTCCAATATTCGACCATTTAGTGTTCTTTATCCATAGGGAGAGCGTTGATGATTTATGGACCTTGTTGGAGATAGCATTTAAGGTTTTCATAAGGTGATATGATGAGGTGATTCCATCCTTGAGATATAGATTTTATCTAGGAATGGAATTATGTTTCTTATATATATATATATATATATATATATATATATATATATATATATTGTACTATATATATATATATAGATGACGATTGTGTTAGTACGCAAGGACGTGAGTGTTTTCCCTCATGTGTTCTCGGGGAGTGGGATTTGAGCCTTCCTTGGTACTAGTTGTGGATTTGATTCATGTGGATATTAGAGGTGAGTGTGTTTCCCTCTGTTGGATTTTTTGGTTAACGTCGTGAGCACTTGATGATTTGTTAGATTGGACTAGGTGTCGTGTACCTAGTGTATGTTGGTGAGAGTAGTGTAGACTATCGGTGTTGGTACTTGGAGTACGAGCCTTAGTCGTACCTTATAGACTCATGTTGTGTATTTATGTATATATGTATATATATATATCTCCTATATACTTATGTACGATAGTATATGAGCGCGTGCCTTGGGTTTTCGTGGCTGGGTTACGTTGTGGGCTATATATCTTGCTAGATAGTTTAGCATTACCGAAACAGTCAGAGGATGTGGTAGTTAGGATATCATTTTTCCCACTGAGCTTATTTGCTCACAGGGGTATTTCATCGCCCCCTAGTATTCCATGCCAGGTTGCAGGAAATGTTACGGCTATGGGCAGCATGCGGTGCAACGACAATTTCCTTTTATTTTCCTTGTCACATGTTTTGGAGTTGCGAGGGTGATGCAGTTACGGTTGCAGCGCGACTGGTTTGGGGACGATAGTTATTTTCTGTTAGTTTCTTTACCCATGTTTGTGGGATTGTCATATATTTATCTTGGGAGCCAGTCTGTTGGCATATCCCTATTGATGTATCTTTTATTTCATGTATTTATTATTTCAGGATGTCATTGTATATATTCGGCACTGCCATGTGCATTTCTGTATTCATATTCGAGCATTTATGGCTCTATTGATTATAGAGGGTTGTGTAGGGGTAGCGGTGCTTCTTTCCACTACCTCGGCCCTAGTAGGATTGATGAATGTTGGGCCTGTGAGCCATTCTTATTATCGAACTGTTATTGCAGGTTAAATTGTTGTGGTGGTATGTCCGGATGTTCCATTTACAAACGGAACTCTGCCGGATTTTCATTAGATTCCGCTGCTTTATTTTATCATTCATTTGGGTATGAAATATATCATATTTATCATTATTCCATACGTTTTCATGGTTAATGATATATTAGTTAGTCGTTCGTATTAAGGATCACATCCTGGATTCCTTGGATGTCCCGGTTTGGGAGTCTTAGGAATTTAGGGGCGTGTCAGTTTGGTATCAGATGATACTATTGAGTTTCTAGTATTTGATTAGGCATTTAGTATATTTTTCATTGTTATTCCATGTATTTCCTTGTTATTGTTGACTCTAGTGGTCGCTTAACTGACGTCATCCCTTGAAAATTCGCTGATTCTCTATATTAGAGTCTCGGGAATTTTAGGGGCGTGACACCAGTGGTGGTTAAGACTGCATTTCTGGGCTATCTTGGGTAGTTTTGCGCTAGTTTATTGATTCTAGTGGGGTTTCATTACTCAGTCCATGTGTTTCTGTGTGCTCTTGCAATGGTTCATTGCTTGGTTCATGCAACCACGATTGCTCTTGTCTCATTGGTTTCATAGTGATGCAAGTTTAAGCATGGTTCTTCATTCTGTTGTAGGCTAGATTTCTGCTTTTGGCTTACATGCTTGGAGGTGGGCATTTTGGTGGGGTTGTCTTTCCACTAAAGAAATGTGGTGCTACTCTATCAATTGGTTGTGTCAATTGGTGAAACCCCCCTACATGTTTGGTGGTTTGCTTTTGGTAGAGGTTTTGGCTGCATGGTTCACTCAACCACTCTTTTGGTTTCCTTTGGTAAGAGCAATAATGTTTTGAATTTTGGGGTGTCTGGTACTGTTCGGCTGCACCATTTTGGGTCTTGGATTTGGGATTGCATTCTAATTTCAAAGATTCTATTGTTCGTTTGCTCAAAAATGATTTGGATTTGGAATTACATTCCAAATCCACCAATACCACAATTTGAATTCCAATTCCAAATCTTCTTGAAGTCATTAACTCAATAAATTCTCTCTCTAACAACTAACTTTTCACAACTACAAACTTACATATATATTCACAAAGAACTATATTTATACATATGCCTATATATATAAAAACATATATACATATATACACACACACGCATATATATACAGACATATATAGACTCATATATATATATATAATTATGAATACACATGCATACACACAAGCGGTCACATATTTACATACATGTATATTACATGCACATACATATACATACACATATAATATATATATATATATATATATTCATAGTTTCATACCTATATTTATATATTTAAATTTATTTATATTGTCTAATTTAATTCAAGATTTATGATATTTTATATTCGAATTGAGTTTATGATTGACATTCACATTCAAATTGGGTTTGGGGTTGAAATTCAATTACACTTGAATTCCAAGACTTATCCGAACAATGTATTTGGAATTGCATTGGAGTTGCAATGCAATTCCAAAACGGTGACCCTAAGTTATTTTATTTGTAATGTTGCTAGATTTATTGGTTGTTTTGCCTACTTTCTTTGGTGGACCTTTTGCTTCCACATTGGTTTCTTTGTTGGTTATGCCCCTTTGCTTTATGAATGGCTTTCTAGTCTTTATTCTACATTAATATAATTACTCTTTACCTTTCAAAACAAAAACAAAAACTTGCATACAGATTTTATTCATGGGCTTTGAACCCTTTTTAATAGTTTTATACAAAATATACAAGAATTTGGATATGCCTCATCTTAAATGGACCTCAAGGCTCAATCCCTTTAATCTTGCCCACATGTTTATCTCTATCTAAATTACACCTTTAACTTAATCCAATATCACCTTATGGCCCGTTATTGGCCATATTGGGCCTTACTTATAATTGGGCAAAGAAATCGGGCCCTTACAGTAATACAACATTAGTCTTTAGAAAAATCATTCACTTCTCTTTTATATGATATTTGTAAACTAATAATTACTTCACTACTTTTATATGATTGTAAGTAGAATTTATAAGATTAGTGATTATTATTGATATAAGAAATTATTCAAATTTTATTTATAGTTTCTTTAAATGTATGTAAAAAAGAAAGAAAAGAATGAATTAAATTTTTATTGACTTATACAATTAATAAAATCTAAATGTACATATATATTTGTAAAGTACTTAAGAAATTTCTTTTGATTTTTGTTGAACTTTTATGCTTCATTGATGTATAGTTAAATTTATTATTTTTTGTTAAAAAACTTTTGTATATAATTTGCTTAATTTATATTTTTCCCTCCGTTTTATTTTAGTTGTTCACTTTCTCAACTTTACTTATCTTAAAATAGTTGTCCGAACCTTAATACAATATAATCTAATACTTTTCTGAATTATCCCTCTTCATTAACTTCAAAAAGTAATGGGCCCCACTAAAAATACAACTACACTATATTATCAAAGGGCAAAATGGAAAACACAAAAGAACTAAAAATATGTTGAAAAGTCAGACTTGGATAACTAATTTAGGATAAATGTAGTAACATAGATATTAATCACGTGCATACACGTGTAATGTTACTATTATATATATACTAGTAAAAAGCAAGTGTTATGCACGTAATAATAATAGAATTTTGATAAATAGATGAATTATTTAATTATAATTTATAATTTTAATTGGACTATAAGATTAAAAATAATTCAAAATTATATTATCCTATTTAGATAGAGCATACCAATTACTAAACAATTTAATTTTTAAAAGAATATTATCAGAATAATTAAGGGTCTGCTTGGTATGGAATTATGAAAACAGATTTATGTATTTTGAGTTGCAAAAAACAAAAAACACGTAAAAATTCCTACTTGACAAGTAGTTTTGTAAAACAGTTTTTGAAAACTAAAGTTCAATGATATCAATTTTTGGAGATCAGAAACACGAAAACATGCCACCACACAAGACCTCACCAAAAAACAATAAACATCCCTCATCCTCTATCTGCCGACCCATCCCCAAGCAACGACCGCCTTGCTCACTCCTCCACCACGAACTGCCACCCACCACCACCACTTTCTCTGATCCACTATAAAAATTAGCGACCACCGTCCTCCACCCAATCCTACAAAGACCACACCTTTGAGATCATCCTCGCACACATCAATCAATTAGAATATCAAGCCCAATCTACAACATGCAAAGGAATATAGACAGCTAAAATTAATAAAGACACTAAAATTCGTACAATTATAAGTATCAATATATATATATATATATATATATATATATATATATATATATATATATATATATATATATATATATATCGACTGCAATGAAAATTAATAAGGTGCTTAAGTATCCAAAAAATGGCATCCACTCAGACAACCCAAAAAATTCCCCATCTCAAATTCAAGCTCAGAAAAATCAAAAACGACTACAACAACATTCATTCACCATCCTTCTGAAACACACACACAATGGAAAAACCCTCATGCTCCGAAATTAAAGAAACCAACTTGAGTCCTACAAAGACTCAAATTAATCACCTTACAATCTGCAAAGTCATCTATATAGTCCACAAGGCAAAAAAAATATCAATAATGTGCTTCGAATTGCATAAATTTTGTATACCAATATGAAACCATTATTCTCAAATTTCTGATTTTGCTATGTATATCTCATCACAAGAATCAAAATTTGGGAATTTCCTTTTGGCTGTAGGAAAATTGAAAATGTTTGATATTTTCTAACTTATTATATTGTACTTTAGAATTATTTTATTTACCTAATAAATGCAACCAAACAGATTTTTTAATTTTTATTTTTTGAAAATTGTTTTGTAATTTTACCAACCAAGTGAAATTTTGAACTGAAAAAATTGTTCTCTGTTCTTGTTCTCAAAAAACTGTTTCCGAGAACAATTTTCAAAGTTCTATATCAAGTAGGGCCTAAATTTTCAACTCACACCTTTTTTAAGTATCGGGATAGTATAATGTTATTAAAATAATTAAATTTTCAGTTCACACCTATTAAGAAATCACAATTGAATCAACCATTATCTTGGTGTACACCATTGCCATCACATGACATGAATAGTAACCATTAACTCCATTAATAAAACCACTCTTACTCCCACATGCCTAACAATCAAGCCCTATTTCACATCACCTCCATTCCCATTACTAGTTCCACCACCACTGCAAACACCACCTCAACCACGCAGCCCACCCAGCCACCCCGCACAAAAGGTTCTTGGGCCCAAAAATTACTAGTAAGAGTTTCTAAAAGTAAGATGACATTGAGCTATTGTCCCCCACTCTGATAGCACATCTGGTATTGCAAAAACCCCCATTGAGATTGCCATAGAAGGCAGTAAAATATGGAATTCCTGCCTAGTTGGTTACTTTCTTGACAAAAGGCTTCCCTTTCCAACAGTGAACAACATTGCGCTCAAGCTTTGGAGTAAAGATGGCCTCATGGAAGTATGTGGTCTGGATAAAGGATTTTTCCTTTTCAAATTTGCTTCAGAAACTTCCAGAGATCTTATCCTTGACTAGGGGCCCTGGCATTTTTCCATCCACCTAATGATCCTCAAAAAGTAGGATTTAGGCTTGTCTCTCCAAAAAGAAGCAATCACAAATGTCCCAATATGGATTAAACTCATGAATGTGCCACTTGAATACTAGTCTGCTGAAGGATTAAGCCACCTCGCAAGTGTCATTGGAAGGCCACTTCATGTTAATGTTATGAGTGAATCCAAGCAAAGACTCAGCTTTGCTAGGATATGTGTTGAAATTACCCCTGCCTCAGAGCTTAGAAAGACCATCCATCTATGCCTACCATGTGGAAAGCTGATTCCCATTACTGTTGAATACCAGTGGATTCCCAACAAATGTTCCCATTGCATGGTGTTTGGTCGCATTGACAAACAATGCTCATTCATTAAGCAAAATGTTGTTGTTCCAGCTACTCAAAACTAAGCCTCAAATGAATCCAAACAGGAATGGAGAGTGGTTAACAGAAAAGGTATTGCTCTACCTTTGCAACATGATTCCATGATCCCTGAAGGTAACACTGTCAATCCTTATTCTTCTGTTTTTGCCCCTATTCATGAGACTCTCCCAACTTTGGAATGTGCTCCCATGAATTTTGAAAATGTCGAGGTAAATGATTTGCATGATCCTTTCTCAAAAGAATGATCCTCCCAGTAACCCTTTATCTGATATTGAATATACAAACCAATTCAATTCCCTTACTAAAGCCTCTTTAAAGACTCTTGAAGCTATTGTCTCTGGTACTTTACTTTCCCCTCAAGCTCAACCCCACACTCCCCCCCTAACCTTGAGTAAGTCCCCCATAAAGAACCACAACACTCTCCATATTCTAAGCAAACAACCCGAGCTAAAACTTGAGCTAAGAATTGGGAATATTGCAAAAGAGAAGGACATACATGATAAAGGGAAGCATTCAGCTGCTTTAAGACCTAGAAGAGGTGGCAAGAGTAGTGCCAACCATCACAAATCTTAATGTTTTTAAGTATTTGGAACATTAGGGGCCTAAATAACCCCAACAAGTAATTTAAAGTTAGAAGAATTGTTCAAGAAGCAAATTTGAGTTTAATTAGTATCATAGAAACCAGAGTGAAACCTAATAAAGCCCCTTATATCTTCAATTTTATCCTCAAGGGTTGGAAAAGGTTCCATAACTATGATCAATCAAATGGAGGAAGAATTTGGGTTGGTTAGGACCCTGATAAGTTAGAGCTGACTTCTTTAATTACCTACCACTAATCAACTGATCATTTGCAACATTAAGAGAAAAGTATATCAAGCTTCCAAGTTTCATTGATAGAGTTCTTATCAATGAAACCTAGAATACCCTTTTCTGTTTTTCTAAAGCCATTTTTAAACCTTATGGCATTTTTTACCACTCCCTCATTCTTACTAAGATCTCTACTCCCACCAGGGGTAAAGGGAAACCCTTTAGATTCAAAAATCATTTGATCCAACACCCTGATTTTTTCAACACTGTTAAAAGAGCCTGGGATTATGACTTTTATGGTTCTATCATGTTCAAGATCATCTAGAAACTTAAGTATCTCAAGTATGATCTTAAAAGGTTAAATTCTCTTCATTATTCTAACATCTCTTCTTAGGTTAATGATTACAGAACCTCCCTCAAGCACTTGCAGACTTAGCTTGACTCTGATTCCTCAAATGAAGCTTTGAGGATTGAAGAAAGAACTTGCTTAAAAAATCTCTTACATCTCTCTAGTGCAGAAGAATCTAGTTTTAAACAACAGAGTAGAGTTTAATGGCTTCATCTTGGTGACAAGAACACCACTTTTTTTCATAAGGTGGTAACTCATAGGAAAAGAATCAATCAAAATTTGTCCATCTCTACAAAATATGGTGTTAGATTTAATGATCAAAATCTTATTGCTGGTGAATTTGTCCACTATTTCAGAAATATCTTAAACACTCATCATAGAAGAGTTGTTCCTGATCTTAGTCTCTTTATCAAACATCCCCTCTCCACTGATCAGATTCACTCTATGTCATCTCCTTTCACCAATGAAGAGATTAATAAAACATTATTCTCTCTTAAATATGATAAAGTCCCTGGTTATGATGATTACAATGCCCAATTTTTCAAACAAACTTGGGAAATAGTTGGGAAAGACATCATTGCTGCTGTTTCTATTTTCTTTAACAATGGGAGGCTCCTAAATGAGGTCAACTCCACTATAATTACCTTGGTGCCTAAAATTAGTAACCCCTCTTCTCCTTCTGACTTTAGGCAAATCTCAGTTTGCACTACTATTTATAAGTGCATTGCTAAGCTCCTCTCTAATAGAATCAAGCCTTACCTTAAGTCTTACATTAGTTCCAACCAAAGTGCTTTTATTAAGGGTAGAAATTTCTCTGACAACATCTTACTTGCCCAAGAACTCCTCAGAAACTACTACATATTTAACACTCCCTCTAGAGTTACTCTTAACGTGGATCTTAAAAAAGCTTTTGATATTGTTGATTGGGCTTTCATAGAATGAACTCTAAAAGCTTTCAAATTTCATCATTCTATGATCAACTGGATAATGACTTGCATCACCACCCCTAAGTTCTCTGTGAATGTTAACGAACCTTTTCATGGTCATTTTTCTAGCTCTAAAGGTCTGAGACAAGGAGATCCTCTCTCCCCCTACCTCTTTGTCCTTGGAATGGAAGTTCTAACTGGTGCTTGGGAATTAAGAATAAATGAAACTGTTTTTTATCATCATTGGAGGTGCAAGGAATTTAATATCTCTAGTCTCTTATTTGTTGATGACATTCTTCTTTTTTCTGTTGGTAAACCATCTCCAGTCTCTTGCCTCTTGAATTGTCTGAACTCGTTCAGTAGAGTTTCTGGTCTAAACATTAATGCCTCTAAGAGCAAGGTTTTCACTTCAGGTGTGTTTGGGGGAGACCTTGATTCAATTCTCCAAACTCTAAATTTTCAGCAAGGAAATCTTCCAGTAAAGTACTTGGGAGTGCCCTTACTTTATTCTAAACTTAGAGCCCATGATTGCCAACCCATAATTACCAAAATCACTAGTAAAATCCAGAGTTAGTCCTCAAATTTTCTCTCTTTTGCTGGAAGACTCTAACTTATCAAATCTGTCTTATTTTATACTCAAGTCTATTGGGCTTCTGTTTTCATTATGCCAAAAGCTGTTCTTAAAGAGGTGAGCTCCATTCTGAGAAAGTTTCTTTGGTCAGGAACTAAACTTGCTAATGGGGGCAACAAAATGGCCTGGAGAGACATTTGTTCCCAAAAAAATGAAGGGGGGCTTGGTGTCATTGACCTCACATAATGGAATCTAGCTGCTATGGGTAAATACATTTGGAAAATCATTCAACTCCCTCCTTCTAAAGCCATCTGGGTGCAATGGGTCAAAACCTACTTGATTAAATATTTAAACTTTTGGATCACCAAACCTCCCTCTGTCTGTTCTTGGACTTGGGGTAAATTTCTTTTAACTTAGTGAGTTTCAGAGATTCTTTTAAATATATTATAGGAAATGGGAGAGATTCCTCTCTCCCATCACACTAGACTCATTTTGGCTTCTGGTCTAGGTCACCAAGCTTCAGTCTGCAATATTATCTATTATTCTAGATGGTGTCTCCCAACCTCCTTCAATAGAGTTTGGAGACATTTCATAAATCGTTTTCCTTACACTCTTGCCCTCAACACCTCCCAAAATGACAAGATCATTTGGTCTCCTTCTAATGGCTCATACACCATTCATTCTGCCTGGCATTTTTTTAGATACAAATAGTTGGAGATTGCTTGGTACAATATAGTATGGTTTCCTCTTGTTGTCCCTAAGCATAGCTTTATGCTATGGATGTTCATCTTGGACAAGATCAGAACTAAGACTTTCCTAATGAGAATTGGCCTCCTTAATACAGGAAATTGTGAATTCTGCCACTCGAGACTTGAAGATAGAGACCACCTTTTTTTTCAATGCAGGTTCACATCTAGAGTTTGGAATAAGGTCTCTACTAAAGGAGGTCTTCAATGGCCAAATGTTGACTGGAGTAAGCTTATTCAATGGGCAAACTTCCACCTGCAAAGAAAGACCATCTCTTCTATTCTGAACAGACTCATTCTTGCAGCCACTGTTTATGAAATGTGGATTGAGATAAACAAAAGAGTTCTCTAGTGAGTTCAAGACAATTGAAGATCTTGAGAAGAAAATCATCAGCACCATAAGACTTGTTATGTTCTCTGCTAAAGGTTTCAAAGATACTGGCGAGAATCATGGTCTCCTCCTAGAATGGTCCCTTCCCGACTCCATTTTTTCATGATCATTTCCCTACTTTTCTTTATGGTGTTTCTCCCAATTCCTCGGTGTGGATCGATCCCGGTATACATTTTTTATAATTTGCTCATGGTCTCTTATATCTGGACCATTATGTGCTTTGGAGAGCTTTCAACTTCCCATATGAAGGTTTCACTTTTTTGGTCTTCACCAGCAATACTATTAAGCATTGTTTTTCTAGTCTCCCTGGCCATTTGCTGTCTATTTTTGAGTCCATAGATCAGGCTAAAGTTTGGTCTCTAAGAATTTGGTCGATTTGGCGTTTCTCCATCTATCTTGTTTATCATCCCCTTAGGGTATGCCCCCCCAAGTACTTGTAATGGCTTTTTGACTTGTCTATAAATTCATCTTTACTTTTCAAAAAAAAAAAAATTAAAAACATCTTCACTCATTTGAGGAAACTTTGATCTGACCATGCCACAATTTTAATAACAACTAACAACATTTTAGAATACATCATTCTACCATTCCTAGTCTCTTTATTTTTCTATTTCATTAAGTGAAGCAATTTCCTATCATTCCTAATCATATCATTTTCTCTATGTAATAATTTTTTTCCACTTCCTTTTTTTCTTTTAAGCCACGTTTGGCATAGTTTTTGCTTATGACTTTACGCAAAAGAAAAAAAGAAGCAAAAACTGTTTTGAAGAAGTTTGTACCTCCCAACTTCTTAAAAACACTCTTCCAAGACCCAGAAAATATTCTAAATTTTTTGTCAAATACTATTCAAAACAGTTTATCTCTTCAGGAAACCAAAAACAACGTTTGAAAAGCCAATCGAAACGGGGCCTTAATGTCTTTAGATATGGACATTCACAACGTGAATTGTGTCGAAGCTCTTGTTTAAGGAAAATATATTAACTAATCTTATTTTTGTAAGAAAAAATAAATAATTTATAATAGCAAAATCTTACTTTTTAATTAAGATTTTTAGGTTACCGTAATTCCTAATGAGAGGTTTTCTAATTATCCAATGAAACTGTTGAAACAAAATATTGCTAAACATATAAAGAGATTTTTATTTTTTTTAACTTTATCAAGAGATTCAGATAGGAGTTTAATAAAACAGAAAATTAAGTGTTGAAAATTTTAAGATTTGAATTTTTCAGTAATAAATAATGACTCCATTTTTTGAAAAAATTACCTTATTTAAAGAGATAAATTGCATTATCAAACACACATAGTAATTCAGAATTATTTTCTGAATTGGTTTATCAAATAATACTTCAATCTTCTTTTATGAGAAATTGTTAAATGATAATCCAACATATACTTTTAATACTCGTCATACCAACATAACAACGCTGTTTAATTTAATTGAATAATCAAGTGATTAATGAACAAAAAACCTTCAAATAATTTCTCATCTTTTTTCACCGAAGGAACTAAAATCCTGTTTGGATCGACTTTTCAGAAGCTCCTTTAAGTTTCTTGGAAGAAAAAGTTGTTTTGAATGGTGTTTGACATAAAACTTACTCCCTCCGTCCCAAATTAGTTATCCACTTTGCCTATTTTGCTTGTCCCAAATTACTTGTCGAGTTTTGAATCCCATTACAATATTATCATATACTTTTCTCAAATTATCCTTTTTCATTAACTTCAAAAAATTATAGGCCCCACTAAAAACTACAACTATACTACATTATCAAATGGCAAAATAGAAAACCAAAAATATCAAAAAAAATTATTGAAAAGTCAAATGTGAACAACTAATTTGGGAAGGAGGGAGTAGAAGAGTTTATGGGTCTTGGAAGAACGTTTAATATAAGTTAAGGGTTACCGGCTTCTCAAAACGGGTTTCTACTTTCTTTCTTTTTTCTATGTAAAGTTAGAAGTAAAAACTCTACCAAACGGGCCTAAATGTTTTCTGATACCTATTACAAAACTTTTGTTTTTTAAATTCAAAAACATAACTTAATCAAGAGTTTATCTTTTTAAATATAAATTAATTATAAGAGACAATCCCATATTTCCCAAGCTAGATGGTGGTTTTGCCTAATTTTCAAGAAAATAAAAAGAATAAACATGGGTAACAGTATAAACTTTATCATCTTTTGGAAATTAAATAGTCTATATAGTCATGGATGAGTGGAAGCTTAGTTGTAAAGAAATTTTAATTATGTGATATATAAGGTAAACAAAAAAAAAGGTAATTTGCATTTACACTTCTTGAGGTTTGGGTTAATTGCAGCCAGATGACTGTCAACGTACAACTTTGCAGAGATACCCCCTGAGCTTTCAAAAGTCTTATAATAACATCCCTTTGGGCCATGAAAAGTCAGATTTGCCCTTATTTAATTTCAATAAACTCCCTTCTATTATTGAATTTAATCAACTAACTCATCTTGCCCTCTATGCTTTTCAATTTAATCAACTAACCCCTCATATATCCGGATTGCCCCGTATACTTTGCAATTTCAATCACATTACCCCACATTCTCAAACAATATATATATATAATTCAAAATATATATGTATAATTCGAAAAATATATATCAAATTTCAAAAAAATATATAAAATTCGAATATATATATAATTTAAAACAATTATATAAAATTATAAATATATATATATTTCGAAAATAATATATAAAATCCGAAAATAATATACAAAATTCAAAAAAAGATATAAATTTTGAAATATATATATAATTCGAAAAAAATATAAATTTTGAATATATATAAAATTCAAAAATAAATAAATATATATACATATATAATTCGGAAGAAATATATAATTTCAAAAACATATAAATTTAGAAATAATATATAAAATTCAAAAATATATATATATAAATTTCAAAAAATATATTTTTCGAAAAAAAAAATTAGAATAAATAAATAAATTTAGAAGAAAAATATATATATTGGTAAAATATCATATATTTTCTAATGAAGTGAATCAAACTACTTACACCAACAACAATTAGTGATCTTTTTATATATATCAAATTTTATATATTTTTTTGAAATTTGATATATATTTTTTGAATTATATATATATATATTGTTTGAGGGTTTGGGGGAATATGATTGAAATTGAAAAGTATAGGGGGCAATCCGGATATAAGAGGGGTTAGTTAATTAAATTAGAAAATATAGAGGGCAATCCGGATATAAAAGGAGTTAGTTGATTAAATTCAATAGTAGAGGGAATTTATTAAAATTAAATAAGGATAAATCTGACTTTTTATAGCCCAAAGAAATGTCATTACAAGATTTTTGAAAGCTCATAGAGTGTCTCTGCAAATTTGTGCATTGACAGTTATATGACTACAATTAACCCAAACCTCAGGAGGTTTCAATGCAAATTACCCAAAAAAAAAAAAAAAAAAAATAGTGGGGAAGCATGCCCCACTAGTCGCTTAATACATCCGTCCCTGATAGTGGATGGCACCATAAGAAAGTGAAAGAGTAAAGGTCGTCTTGTTTTTTGTTCAGAAGAAGAAGATCTCTTCATCTGAATCAAAGTTCTAGAACTATTAACAGTGTCGGTCATTTGGTCCCTCTGTGCACCTGCAAGCGCAGCCCTTGGGAACGACAGCGACGTGTCGGTTCCAAGCAGTTCTTATTTATTGTGTGCCTATCTATACTATACATATATATATATATATGAATATAGATATGTATGTATAGAGTGAGATACAGAGTTTGAGAGAGTGATCTAAGAAAGAAAAAGAGATGGGTGTACCTTCATTTTACAGATGGTTGGTTAACAAGTATCCGAACGTGGTTGTTAATGTCAAAGAAGAGGAGGAGGAGGACTCCACTTTGCGTAACCCAAATGGCATAGAGTTTGATAATCTATATCTCGACATGAATGGCATCATCCACCCTTGTTTTCACCCAGATGATCATGTATCTTTACCTCTTTTTCCCAATTATTTTATATTTCTTCTAGAATTATCAGTCCAAAGTCGAACTCCAAATTTTGATTTTGTGGTTTTGATGAAAAATATTTTTAATTAGAAAATAGTTATTCGAATTGCTAGATGTTTGAAGTTCTTGCACTAATCAAGGAAAGTAGTGAACTATCTTTATGTTGATTTGTGCCTTGAAACTGGAAAGGAGAACAAATTTCAGAAATTTGATGGTTTTTTTTTTTTCTTTTTAAATTTTTTTATAGCACACTCTTGATATTTGTACTCTGAAATTTTATTTTGTCTATATGTTTATTTATTTTTAATTTCGTGTGTTCAGCTTTTCCCACCAACAACCTTTGAATCTGTATTCAACAACATTTTCGAATACATTGATCGGATTTTCAACATAGTAAGACCCAGGAAGCTACTCTATATGGCCATTGGTGAGACATAATTTTTAGCTTGATGCATTTTTTGTCCCTTAGCACTTACTCTTTACATACTATACATAACATGTATGAACTGTATTAAGAAAATAAAAAGTACAATTTTAGTTCAAATTAGGGCTTAACTGTAATCAAGTGTGCTTTTATGTTCTGAGAGCAACATGATTGAAAGCATGTATGTCACAATTTAGATATACTATGTGATATTTATATTGGCTTAGTGGCATCTAAACTAGATTAGTTTTGATATATATGATAGTGTCACACTGCAACTTGATTTAGAGAATTTGCAGAACCAGTCTTTTTAAGTATGTGCTGAATGTTTCATGTAGATGGTGTTGCGCCGCGAGCGAAAATGAATCAGCAGAGATCGAGACGTTTTCGAACAGCCAAAGATAATGAAATTTTTGTGGGTTTTTATTTGTTTTCCTCCTCTAAATTATGTATTACAAGTATTTTCAGCTTTCTTGTCTTTTTAACACATGCCAAAATCATGCTTTATGGTCACTATTAAACATGTGTATCATCAATGTGCTATTCAGGAAGCCGAGGAAGAGAGGCTGAGAAAGCAATTTGAAATGAATGGAAAGCCTGTTCTTCCGAAACAGGAATCGGAAGTATCTGATTCGAATATCATTACTCCAGGAACAGAATTCATGTATAAATTGTCCAAGGAATTACAAAGATACATATGTCAAAGGATAGAAAATGATGCAGGCTGGAAGGATATAAAGGTTTATCAAATTTGTACTGAATTATCTACTCTGAAAATGTATATATTAAAAAGAACCAACAGATTATTTAGTCCATTATATGGATTACAAATGGAGAATTAATTTTTTTTTCTCTGGTACTTTACTAATTTAAATTTTATTGGTACCAACTAGAATTATTTCTATATGATAAATTAATTTGTATTGTCAGGTGATTCTTTCTGATGCTAATGTTCCTGGTGAAGGGGAGCATAAGATAATGTCTTATATACGCCTGCAACGCACCTTCCCGGATTACAATCCAGATACTCGCCACTGCCTTTATGGTCTGGTATGAGAATCCGTCTGCTTCATGTCATTTTTTCGTTTCGAACTAAAAATTTGAGAGCTTTCTGATGGTTCAGGAATAAGATTTCTTATTTTCATAGTCTTCAGTTAATCTAAGCTAAGCATTTTATTGGAATACAGGATGCCGACCTGATTATGCTAGCATTGGCTACTCATGAAATTCATTTTTCGATATTGAGAGAGGTGAATTTAAATTATACTGTTATATTTCCTTACAATCTGAATATATTCAATTTGAAGTATAAGAGATATTTTTCGGTATTAAGGCCCTGTTTGGTAGGTGGTTATGGTTCCACCTAGTCTAGTCTGATCTTAGTTTTCAGGACCAGACCATGATTGTTTGGACTGGTCTCAAAATTTGGAACCAGACCAAATTGAACCAAATGTGGTGTTTTTGGAATCACTTTTTTTGGTGATTCCACATGATCTGGTCTGGTCTTGGTAATCAAAATAAGATTTTTGAGACCAACGATTAATGCCACCTAAAACCAAAATTGAATAAAAACAATAATAATATACAAAATAAATTAAATAATACATAAAAATAATAATAATAAATGAATTAAATAATATATAATAATGAATAAATAATAAAATAAATTTATAAATAATTAAAAAATAATAAATAATAAATTAAATAAAAATATTTAAAAATAAAATAAAAATAATGAATAATAAACAAAATGAATTAAATAATACATAATAATAATAATAAATGAATAAATAATAAATTAATAAAATATATTTCGAAATAATAAAAAATGAATAAATAATAATAATAAATTAATAATATAAATAATAAAATAAATAAAAAATATTTAAAAATAAAATGAAAATAATGAATAATAAACAAAATGAATTAAATAATACATAATAAATTAATAAAAATGAATATAATAATAAATAAATATAATAAATAATAAATTAATAAAATATATTTATAAATAATTAACACTGAATAAATAATAATAAGAAATTAATAATATAAATAAGAAATTAAATAAAACATATTTAAAAATAAAATAAAAATAATGAATAATAAAAAAAATGAATTAAATAATACATAATAATAATAAAAATTAATAAATATATGAATAAATAATAAATAATAAATTAATATAATATATTTATAAATAATTTAAAATGAATAATTAATAATAATAAATAAATAATGAAATAATATTAAATTAAATTAATTAAATAATAAATAAATGAATAGAATATATTTATAAAGTAATAAATAATAATATAAATAATAAATTAATAAAATATATTTATAAATGAAAAAATAAAGTTAAGTAAATAATACATAAAAATAATAAATAATAATTTTATTTTTTTAAAGCGAAAAGATCAGATCAAATCGCTTTACCAAATATGGTCTGATTCAATGTTTGGGAGACCGTGACCATCAGACCAGACCGCTTACCAAACAGACTTTTAAGTTCAAGATCTAGACAAGCCAGACCAAACCAGACCGGACCACACCAGACCAGACCAAATACCAAACATGGCCTAAAAGTTGTCACCAGTGCTATATTTTTACTTGTAGCCCTGTACATGTATGTTTACCACTCATATCAACTTGAATTTTATGTCTGTGTCAATTAGCTAAATTAATGCAATAGCTCAATTGAATAATGTCTTGGATTAAGTGAAAATTGAGAATGATCCTTCTGTGGATGCCATGAAGCGGCGGTACTTTTGAAACAAAATTTGAAGTTGAGGGTCTTGCGACACGAATTTGTCTAAAATTGAAGTTATTTTGTATTATTGTATAGGATGTGCTTGTACAAGAGCAAAAACCAAGTTATGCATCTGCAATTGAAAGCAGCCTTTGCAAAGCAAAATCGAGTTTAGGGTCAACAGGATGTGTCAAACAGGCACAAGCTGATAGAGTGAAGCCATCATTAGTTAAAAAGCCTTATCAGGTATGGATATGCTTTTCTTTGTCTTTACAGCTTGAAAATAATTCTGTTTCCTGTTTTGTGGTTTGACTATGATTTGATTTACTATGTTTGCAGTTTCTCAATGTTTGGATTCTCCGAGAATATCTCAAGCTTGACATGGAAATATCTGATCCACCCGAGAACTTCAAAGTCGATTTTGAGCGGCTAATTGATGATATTGTCTTCATTTGCTTCTTTGCCGGGAATGATTTTCTGCCCCACATGCCGAGTTTAGAAATTCATGAGGTTTTTTTTGCATATCCTTAGAGCATTATGAAATAATAATTGAGTTTCATGTGATATGTTACATAAATTTGTACTATTTTCTTGCAGGGGGCAATAGATTTGCTAATGTATGTTTACAAAAAGGAGTTCAAGAATATGAAAGGTTATTTGGTCGACACGCAGCGGGTAATAATTAAGAAATACAAAAGTAAAAAAATTGTGTCTGTAATGTGATTGTGATGGAAATGCTGAAACCTGTCTTTGATATTAATGGAGGTGGAGGACAAGAAAGCAGGGTATTTGAAGTTTTCAAGACTTGAGAAATTCATCCTTTCAGTTGGCGCATTTGAAGAGAAAATATTCAAGAAAAGATCGGATATGCAAGAGCGAAAACATAGGCGGATGCTGTCTGATCTTGCAGATGCAGTGAGTCTCAGAAATTATAAAGGCTTTGGATCAAAATCTCATTCTGCGCTTTACACTTAAGTTAACAGTTTTGTTGTGCTAATGCAACATTTTTGTTCTTGTTCAGAAAGATGAGGAAGAAGAAGATTCATGTGGGAACTTGGAGCTCAATAAAATCGATATGCATTGTGAAATCCGTAATGGAAGCTCCCCAACTTCTCGAGATTCAACCGATGTGACTTCTGAACTTGAAGTAGGCCTTTTGTTTACTCCTGAAGCATCAATGCTTATATTTCTAGGGATGAGTCTACATTTGTCCTTTCAACTGATTAAGTTTTGTTTTACTTAGTATTTACTATTTATGAGGGTATGTTCTTCTTTATAAATCCAACTATAGAGGAAAAGAAGTACATTGGAATTTGTTAGGTTAACAATTCAACTGAATAACAATGTCACTGCATTAGAAATTCATGTTATTACACTTTTATATAGTAGTATCTTTGAAAATTAATAGCTTCCTCACTTGTTCGAGCACTTGTAGGCACTTTCGTAGGTTTCTTACTTTTGGTTATAGCAGATTTTGATGAACACAAAGGAGCTGAAGGAGAAGTTGAAAGATAACATTCGCAAGACCTCGGACGTGTTTAAAAACGGTGGTTTCAGGATTGACAAAGTATGAACTACTTCAAATTTTTCTACTACTCTTTTATCGTGTGTTTAGCAGCATAAAATGAGGCATGTGACTTTGAAATACACGGCAGGTGAGATTTGGTGCAACAGGCTGGAAAGAAAGATACTACAAGGAAAAGTTTTCTGCAGAGAGTGCGTCGGACATTGAGAGCACAAGGAAAGCAATAGTATGTATTAACTCTATAAATTAGTAATTGTAGAGTAATGTTCAAAGTAACGCACAGAATTTGATAGTTTAATAATTATTTTTCCTTCTCTTGAAAACAAGAAAGATATTGTATTGGTACTATGCTATGCATGCATCTTTTATTTCCTCCTATGCATTATTGAACAGAGTAAATCACTAAATTTTGGGATTATGGCACTTTGTTCAATATATTTTTCTTTGTAGGTTGAAAAGTACACTGAGGGACTATGTTGGGTCCTTCTATACTACTACTCTGGAGTTCCATCTTGGACGTGGTGAGCATACTCTACGTGTTGAATCTTGCAGCCAATATGCGGTGTTATAGTCTTGTTATGTACTCATGAAAATCGGAATTTAAACACCATGTTAGGTTCTATCCCTATCATTATGGCCCATTTGCTTCTGATCTAAAAGGTCTGGGAAAATTAAGTGTGAGGTTTCAAAAAGGTGTACCATTTAAACCTTTCAATCAGCTCATGGGCGTCCTTCCCCAAAGGAGGTACCAATTAAATGGTTTTTTCTTTTTTTTTTTGGTCTGAATTATGGGTTGGATTTGATATATATTGCCATGAGATGAACTCAAATTCTCCACTATAGTGCTCATGCTCTTCCTAAAGGCTACCAATCACTCATGACTGATGAGGCTTCGAGCATAATTGATTTTTATCCAAATGGTAAAGTCTAGTTTCATTTATTGGTTACCGTCAGTGGTTAATGGTTATCGTAATGGACTGATCATTCTATTGTTTGTATTACTTTACATTTCAGATTTTGATGTGGACATTAGTGGAAAGCGTTTTATGTGGCAGGTTTGCTGATGATTTGTTCCTAAAATTCTCTAATGAGTCTTTTCTATCAGTTCATAGTTCTCTCTTTCGGTATGCTTTTAGTGTTCTCTTACTTTTACCCATTGTTGTCATTCCTCTGTTTTAGGGTATATCGAAGCTCCCTTTCATAGAGGAAGAACGCCTTCTTACTGTGACTAGGTTACTGGAGAAGGACTTGAAGGTGACAATACAGAATACATTTATTATGCTATGCTCATATCCCTGTCTATCTATATGACCATATATGTATGGATAATACGGGTGGGGTTGGTTTGAGTAATACCTCCCATGAGGTTTGTCTATACTACTATCGTATTAAAAGTTTTGAAAATCAACTTCGAAAAACCTGCTAGAGGCGGTGAAACGCTGTTTGTGCAAATTTAACTGTACTGATGGCTGCATTTTTTATATATATAACTTCGGAAAGGAATTTGACATTATTCACAAGTTGTTAGTTTTGTATTTGTCTGGATCACAACATTGTGTAGGAGGATGAGGCTATTAGGAATTCGACAAAAGTTGATCAACTTTTCGTGAGAAGTTCAAGCAAGTTGGGCTCACAGATTCTGTCCGTTTATAAAAAACAAGTGGCAGAGGAGCAAAATGAGATGATCAAGATTGATACCAGTTTGAGGTTTGTCAATTGTGCTAAATTTTTGGATTCTTTAGGTTTTGGTTGACCAGGAAAAATTAATTTACAATGTTAGCTACACTAGCCATGCCAAAAAAGTAAAGGGTGTTTTGAGTCTGACAGACTGTTGGAAAATATAAAAGGGTGCAGTGTTAGCTCTGGTGCATCCTAAGAAATGAGTTTTAAAAACTGATCAAAACAATTTGACCCATTTGTTTTATACAATGGTTAGTGATCGTATTACCAAGAATCATCTCAAACATAGGGATGAGATAGTTTAACTCCTATTGTTTTGACAAATATGATCTTTAGGTCTACTAGAGGTTTGGTGCCTGATTGTTTTGATGTTTATCAATTACATACTCGCAACCAATATTATTGACTTACTCCGTTATCCTACAGTGAAGGAATTAATGGTATCATTCACCGTCATGAGGGCAACATGCAAGATAAAAGTGTTTTGTAAGTCTTTGCCAACATACAGCCATTTTTTTTCTTTTGAAATAATAAGAACTGCGACTTATCAGTACATGTTTCAGATGTGCGTTATATGAGCTGCCTCATGAAAGGCTACACATTCCTCGTCTTCTCGAAGGTGTTAATATCCCTGAAAAGGTATGTCAATTATCAGAATATATTGCTGTAACAGGAGAAGTTTTTCTGATAGTTATGGATTAAGAAACGGTGACAATGGATCTTTTAAACACAATTTACCTTCATTATGTGACTACAAATATGTGTATGCAGAAAATAAGTGAAGCTGACATTGTGGAAACACAACTTTGGCATGAATACCAGGGCGGCAGACCCAACGTTAGGTGGGTTGATTCAAAACTCTTTTTCAGTTTTCGGTCTTTTTCTTCCTTGGATAGTATATTGAATAGGAAGATCATGAATTGCAGACCTCAGTATCAGCAAAAATGGCATGGGAGCAGCTTCAACAATAGGTGGGGTAGTCTTTTAATTTGTTTCCATTTTTCTATATCCTTCCTCTTTTTCCTTCGACGTTTGATTGACGACGAACATTGAGAATTGCAGACCTCAATGTCAAGAGAGGAACAGATACAATGTCGATATTAACATTCCGAACTCTACAACAAACTCATCGCCCGGAGTGATAACCAAATGTGCTGGTTCAGGCTGGGCTGGTAGAGGCAAAGAGTGCATGCATACTACTGATGCAACGTTCAGAGTGCCTTCCTCTAGTGAACTGAATGGTCCAATGGCAAGTTGGAACTCGAGAGGGCGTGGGTGTGTTGGCCATGTTACATCAACTTCTCAGCAGAACAACTCCTCAGGTACATTCCCAGTAACACATGACTTCAATGCGAAAACAGCGACAAGTTCAATTCAAGGTGAAGCCAATGGCTTTAGAGATTTAACAATTTCTGAGCCCAGCCAAGGCTTCAACTCCTATGGAAGAGCTCAATCAATGAACAATAATAGCTGGTCATCGCGCAACTTTGGGAGAGCTCAATCAGTGAACAATAATAGCTGGTCATCGCGCAACTTTGGGAGAGCTCAGCCAGTGAACCACTATAGCTTTTCTTCAGGGAATGCCTCAATGCCGTCTAGGAACTATGGAGCGAGGCCTAGTGTAGAGTCGATTAACAGTCCCTTTGGTCATGGACCTCGTGGCTCAACGTATTATGGGAACTACGGGGTGAGGCCCAGTGAGTCAATTCAAGGTGAAGCCAATGGCTTCAGAGATTTAAGAATTTCAGAGCCCAGCCAAGGCATCAACGCCTACGGAAGAGCTCAATCAGTGAACCACCATAGCTGGTCATCGCGCAACATTGGAAGAGCTCAGCCAGTGAACCACACTAGCGTTTCTTCAGGCAATGCCACGATGCCATCTAGGAACTATGGAGTGAGGCCTCGTGTAGAGTCAATTAACACTCCCTTAGGTCATGGTGCAACTGCTGATAGGAACAACCAATGGAGGCAGAGTATGTCAGCTTCCTTTGGTCATGGACCTCGTGGCGGGAACTCTGAGTATGAGTGGAGGCAGTGTGTGCAGAATCCGGCTTTCGCACCCTCAGTGCAGCCCCGTGGTGCGTCTGCTTCAAGTCGGAACTCGATAAATAATCCTAGGAATTATGGTCATTAAGAAGTATGATGATCGTTGCTAGTTCCAAAAGTATTATCTTCCAGAGAAATACTCTTTTTTGCGTTTGTGATCGTATGTTTTTCGCGAATCTGTTTTTGGTAATTGAATTTGAAGCTCATTTTACGTAGTAATGCTATCATATGAGAAATAGTTATGAATTATGGCTCTGGCTGTTCTATTAGCTTGATATCCAGTTATGGGAAAATTAGTTGATTCTTCTGTCTGAATTTTCTCTTTATGACAAAAGGGTATGGGTGGAAATTAATGTTGCAAAATGCAGGTATAAAAACATCACATTCACTAGTCGGTTTTAGGCTTTTTGGCTCTTTTTTCTTTCATTCATTAACCAACTCAACTTTCCCTTTTAGGACAACTGATGATTATGATTACATGGAAAGCACTAAATGAAAGAACAATGAAACCTAATTTTGGCCAATCAAAGAAACCTCATATGGGTTCTCTCTTTTTTGTGGCAATTCTGACTCATTGATTAGTGCAATAATAGTTAAACAACAAAATTTATTCTTTTAGTAAATAATTTATAAATATTCTTCTTAGGTAATATCTTCTTTTATTAAATAACTTATAAATATTCTTCTTAGGTAATTCAAAATACCGCATTGTCAAACTTTTTATGTTGATTAGTTGAATTTCACAAACATGTTATTAGTATGATTTTCTAGAACTTGGATCTTCTCCCGCCAAGTTTCTCTCTAGATTTCTCTAAACCAGGGTATATAAAGGTTAAGGATGCAACGTCTATTTATATTATAATTTCAACTATATCCATATGCAGATTGAATGTGATAGAGTTAAATTTTTCTAATGACATAAATGATTATATATGTTAGATTGAGGTATAGATAAAAATCTGTTAAGAGATTTTTGTTAGAGAAGACCCTTGTTCGAACTATCAACCATCTCGATCCATTGACTACATTAAATACTGAATACCCTCTTAAATTTCCTTTCATAGCTCTTTTGTTTAGTAAAAACTCACACTATAACCCCTATGCAGGTCACGGTCCGGCCATAAATATCACGTATAAGACACATGACATTTAAAAACTATGAATTGTCCAAAATACCGTTTTGCGATGACGAAAATGCCCCTAATTAAAAACTCATTTCTCTCCATTTCTCTCATCTCCTTATTCCTCTCTCACCAGCTCTCTCATATATTATTGTATACAAGGCTAGAAATACATCAATAAGGAAGAACAACCACATACTTATATTTGGAAAATAAAAAATAAAAAAAATACATACAGTGCAGGTAAGAACACAACATACCCATACTCAAGATTTGCCTATATATGCCTCAACCAGTACAAAAATTATACATATATACAATATATACAGGCAAGGACCTACATTAGGCCCATGCCGCCCCACTGATTTTTTTTTTCTATTAACTACTCTTAAATCGGGAATAATAACGCTTCTTCCTCCACTGAATTTTTTTAAAAACCCCTAAGGCCTCCACTGAGTTTAGAATAGTAACGATTACACCTCGTTACCTAAATCTCCAGATTCGTGTCTATATGTATATATTTATCCAAATCAAAAGAGAAGAAAAAAAAAAAGGTATATAAAGCTTCTCTTCTCTCTTATGATAACACAATTTCACTCTCTACAAGTACAATCTTACCCTCCAACAACAACAATCTCCACCCGTTCACAACACCCAATCTCCCTTCAACCCATAGTTCCACAAATTCTATTTTACTTGAAATACTGTTTATTCCAAACATACAAATAGAATTCTATTTCATTACGAATTCCATTCCGATTCCTATTTCAAATCCAAATCTTAAATAATTTGATTCCAAACACAATGTAAATGAATTCCTTATTTTCTTTTCTTTTTTTCTGGTCAAGTTGAGAAAACGAGTGATAATATAGGTCCATATGGTGTTCATATATATTGGAAACAAGGTAAATCATACTGTAACCACAAAATTTATCAAAACTATATCCATCTCCAATTGAAATAATAGAAAGAAGAGAACAAAAATTGTAAGACAGAAAGAACGACTGGCTTCTCGAACCAGTCATGAGCTTCACGATTCTTTCCTCCATCACCCCCTCCTTCTTTTTCATTTCTCTCTCTCTAGAAATTTCTCTTTCTAAATTTAGGATTCTATGGGCAGGGACAATACTCTTGCCTACAATGGTTGTAGGAACATTTATTTGTAATGGCATGTTTCTGATAAAAAAATCATGTTGAGTGTTGTGAGTCTTGGTTTGGGTTAATCAAGTTTAAAGTGGTGAAGAATATAAGAGATGTGAAGCGAAGTTGATCGGAAGCGATGCTGCAAAGAAATAAATAGAAGTTGAATTTTCTAAAGCTGCCGAGTACTCGAGAATTGTCTACCGAGTACTCGAGATTTTGACTTACCGAGAACTTGAACATTCATTACCAAGTACTCGAGATTATGCATCTTGGCGCACACCATGGCGTGTATTCCAAAGACTTTTTGTGCGTCATCCCACGCTATGCCGCGCCATTGGAATATTGTTGAGTACTCGAGAAAACAAGGGTCGATTACTCGAGATTTGGCTTTCGAGTTCTTGAGTACTCGAAGTACAGTTCTCGAGAACTCGAAGCTACCGACTTCAGTTTTTAATTAAGAATTATTCTGATGCCTTAAAGACTTTTATTCACTTAAGGACATGTTTAGGAGTTATTATTGGTATATATTTGGAGACTTTATGGTCAAAAGGTTATGTCTTGGAAGACAAGAAAAAGACTTCGAGATTAAGAAATCTTATGCCATAATTGAAGATTCTTATTCCATAATTGAAGATTTCTCTCTTTATAAATATGTGTAGATATTGAGAAGAGAAGACAAGTTTTGAGAGACGAAGTTTTAAGAGCTCTACAATTCTTTCACATAAAACATCTTCATGCAGAGAGAAATACAGAGAGAAAAATATTGAGTGATCATTCATCTTCTAGTTTTTTTTTTTTTAGGGATTCTCCAATTGTGTTACAACACATGTAATCTTTATGCACAATTTGATGACCTAGATATTGGAAAAATCTACACATCATTAGAGTACGGAGCCATGGTTCCTTGATCCGTTGAGAAGTGGAGCCGTCAGAATACGGAGATCGGAGCGAGAGCTTAGTGGTAGCATGAGTGATTCAAGACTTTCAGACGTCGAGTGATAAACGGTGAATCAGAGTGATTGTAAGTCCAAACTTCATAAAGTCTGTGTACTTCTTGATTCATAGTGCATCGACACCAGAGGGTATCCGTGATTTTTACTTGGAGTGTTTTCCAAGGTTTTTAACGTAAAAATATTGGTGTCGTCTCTACTTTATTTTCTGCACCATATTTATTATTACGTGGTTTGGATCATTAAATAATTGAATTAAAATTAACTATTTCGCAATTAATTTTTTAATTTTTCAATTAATTCATAAAAAAGCCTATTCACCCCCCCCCCCCCCCCCCCCCCCCCCCTCTAGGTTTAGTTTACCATCTCCTAGGTAATTTCAATTGGTATCAGAGCGGGTTTGCTCCGATTTAGGTTAACGACCTAGGGTTAGATCTTAAACTTAGGCGATGGACGTACCTCGAGAAGGAGGTTCCGTGACTAGGTCCCCTTTATTTGATGGCTCAAATTACACGTATTAGAAAGCTAGGATGAGACCGTTCTTGAAAGCTATTGATGAAAGAGCTTGGTTTGCCACAGAGTTAGGATACTCACCATCCACTATAACGGATGAGACTATGAATAAATCTAAATTAAAACCATCTAACTAATGGACCTCTGCTGAATTAAACAGTGATAATTGAAACTCCAAAGTTTTGTGTGCTTTATTTAATGTCGTAACCGCGAGTGAGTTTAGAAGAATTGCTACATGCGAAATTGTCAAATAAGTTAGGGATATTCTTCAAGTTACTCATGAAGGGACTTCAATCGTTAAACAATCAAAACTCCAATTATTACATTCACAGTTTGAACAACTTAGGATGGAGGAGGATGAAGTTTTTGCGGACTTTGAGGCTAGATTAACTGACATAGTAATTAGTAGCCACAATCTAGGAGAGCCTATTCCTGAGACTACCATAGTGAAAAAGATTCTTAGGTCTACCTGAACGTTTTCGTTCTAAGGTTATTGTCATCTCGGAAATAAAGAGTTTTAAATAAATTAAACTCGAAGAGTTAGTTGGAAATCTAAAGTCTTATGAGATGGAGATATGTGCTAAATCCCCTAAGAAGTCTAGTGGCACAAAAGAGAAAAGCATAGCTTTTAAAACCACTAAGGAGAACCCTATTAAGTTTGATGAGGAGGAGGATAGTAGTTCAAGACAGGTTGACGTGCTCATGAAATAGTTTCATAAGTTTTTAAAATTTTCTTATGGTCAAGAAGTGATTAAAGGACAAAATTTTGGAGATAAATCATATGATTTTAAAAAGAAAATTTAAAAAGTCCAAAATCAGAATGACAAGGTTGACCCTAAAAAGAAGAAACCTCAATATTTTGAGTATCAAGGGTTTGGTCACATAGCTGCAGAGTGCACTAATAAGTTAAAAATGAGAAAATGTCTAGCTGTCACTTGGGATGGTGGATTAAATAATGAAACAACTAGTGATTTTGTTGAGTCTGAATCGGCAAATGGGTCTGAGAATTATACAATATTCGCAGCACAAAGTAAGGAGGTTAAAGAAGTTGTTACAAGATGGGCAATATCTGGGGATGAAGATTCTAAAGGTAATGAAGATCGTGGGGACTCACTCCAAGATGCATATAATAAATTATATGACAAGTCCACACATATTAACAAAGTTTTTTCGAAATTTATGATTAAATTTAATAGTGTTAACAAGGAAAGACAGTCCTTAAGAAAAAAATTAATCAATACTACCCTATCCCTAAATCAACTTCAGACCCAAAAAGCTCAATGATTTGAAAATTTGATTAAATCTGAAAAAGAAAGGAAGCAGGCCTTAAAGAGTGAAGATGATCTCAATAAGGAACTAATTGCTTTGGAATTAAAATATGTTAACTCAACTATCCATAAATGGTCAGAAGTGATTGAGAAATCTATTAAGATTGGAGATTTGGAAAAGGAATTAAAATATGCTAACTCAACTATCCATAAATGTTCTAGTGGAACCCTTAAACTTGATCATATGTTGACTGTAGGTAAATCTGCAAGAAATACTAAAGGATTGGGATTCAAATGAACAACGAGTAATTCAAACGTCATTCTCAAAACTACTTTTGTTAGGGCATCTCAAGTAGCATCTAGTTCTTCTCAAGCAAATTCTGATAGGATTTCTAATGTTCAACCTTATGTCAGAAAACCGATTGAGAGTAAGTTTCCCTTTATCTCTAAGTATGATAAGAGTTCTTATAATGGTTTTCAAATGTTTGTTCTTATATGTCATCATTGTGGAGTAAAAGGTCACATTCAACCCTTTTATTCAAAGTTAAGAGGAAATACTTTGACATCAAAGAGGAAACATAGAACTCAAAAAGGACTCAATGTTCATGATCGAGTATTAAGTGAAGAGGTAAAAAATTTGTCTAATCTGGCAAGTAGAACACCAAAAATTAGACAGACATGGATTAAGAAAGGTGAGATACATTGTTTTGCTGCCAATACTGCCCTTAGAACACGTGACTCTAGTTCCTAGTGTTTTGATAGTGGATGCTCTAGGCACATGACTGGAAATGAGTCATTGTTTTGATATTTCAAGGGCAGTAATGTTGGAACTGCTACTTTTGGTAATGGAAAAAAGTCTAAAGTTTTAGGAAATGACACCATTGTTGCTTCTGGTCTACCTAGACGAGAAGATGTTTATTATGTTAAGAGCCTAAAGGCTAATTTGCTTAGCATTAGCTAGATATGCTATAATAACCATAATGTCAATTTCACTTCCGATAAATGTTCTATTACTGATTCTTTTGAAAATTGTGTTATGGAAGGTGTACGTACTTCTGATAATTGTTATTACATTTTTCTTGAACTTTATTCTGAGAAATGTCTAGATTTTATATCCACAGATTCTCAGTTGACATACATCTCTACAAAACCATTAGATTTTCAAAAGCATGTGAGTCTTAGGAAATCTAGTGGTATCTTCTCATTAGAATAGATGTCTTCATATGTATCATTCTAAAAACATTTTGTATTATATTTATCCTAGAATTGATACATTATCATGCATTTTTATTTTATTTATTATTATGCATGCATCTTATTTTATTATTTTTATTAGGATTGTTCATGCATATATTATGACAAAAACACCATAAAAATTATATAATAAAAATTATTAGCATGTTGAGCTTGGCTAAGGGTACAAAGGGTTTTCATATTTCACTATATTCTCATGTTTACTTGTCTTATTATGCTTATGATTGGAGGTGTTAGTATGACCTGAGCATATGAGTTGTTCACTTAACATGTTTAGGTATTATTTTTAAAACTCATTAACCTTAGGTGTTTGTTTTACTTCGGAGATGATTGTAATGCTTACTGAAACTTTTAATTTTTCTTATCTGACCCGAAATGATATGTAAGTTCATGAATTATGCTAGATTTATCAATACTTTTGAATACCTATTGCATGCTTATGAATATTGGGGTGATATAAAAAAAATTAAAAAAAAACAAATGATGAGAAATTATCCTTCGATTGAGTAACCGGGTCGCATTGAGTATTCGCGTAAAAAGGCGGGTGTGATTATCTCAAAATTTTCAACTCGAGTAATTGGGAATCTTGCCACAAAGCAATGAGGGTTCGCGTAAAAAAAGGGAGAAAATAAATAAATATATATATATATGAAGGGGTGCAAAATAAAAAATTACAAGAAAAAAAGAAAAAACAAATCCCCTTAATTAACAATAAGGTCCGAGTAAAGATTTGACTTCTAGCTTAGGTTTTAGACTGAATTATCATTACGGTTAGTGAGGAGAATATTAGAATTGGTGTGTATTGCTTTCATCTTATTTGTTTACTTGCACCTAAATATTTTTCATATATACAAATGTTATGTAAAGCTTGGCTTGTGACTTCTTGTGTCTACAAGGTATGTGTGTTGATTTTCTTCACTACCGTGCGTATAATAGCTAAGTCAGATATGTGAATATGATGTGTTAATGACTAACTTATTGTCTCTACTGCCCTTCTCACATGTTTTTAAGAACAAAAATATATATTTTTTATGATAAGTTGGACATTTTGCATTCATGAATTAGTATTAAGTTCATGCATTGTAGAGATTTTTGTTATCCAAGAAACTGGATATATTATTTACAGTTCCATGTCTTAACATAAGTTTTGCGTAGATTCTCTGGTCTTCCTGTATATTTTTCCCATTGTTTGCACTTTGTATCTTCTCCTTCAACTCTCTTGACTATTTTTATTATTATTTATTTCCTTGTCATTTCAGTGACAGAAAGGGGGAGAAGTAGTTAGTAAGGGGGGAAGATATATAGTTAAGGGGGAGATAATTGTTTTATTGAGGGAAAGAATTATTGGTTGTTGATTAATGATCATTATGCTTCATGTTGATATTGTTCATTTTGTTTATGATCATTTAATATTGATTATGTCTGCTAGTTGTTTTGCACACTTGTTTTTCACAGGTATGTTTGTTTAGTATTGTGGTTGCAGGATTGGTAGATCGTCATGAGATCAAAGGAAAAGTCAATGTTTATGTTTGTCGGTGTGTGTTCATAGGTATAGATTTTATTTTGTTTGTGGTAAAGAATATAAGAGATGTGAAGTGAAGTTGATCGGAAGCGGCGCTGCAAAGAAATAAACGAAAGTTGAATTTTCTGAAGCTGCCGAATACTCGAGATTGTGCATCTTGGCACACACTATAGCGTGTATTTCATAGAATTTTGTGTGTCATCCCACGATATGCCGCACCATTGGAATATTACCAAGTACTCAAGAAAACAAGGGTCGAGTACTCGAGATTTGGCTTTCGAGTATTCAAAGTGCAGTTCTCAAAAACTCGAAGTTGCCAACTTCAGTTTTTAATTAAGGATTATTCTGATACCTTAAAGAATCCTATTCACTTAAGGCACTTAAGGACATGTTTAGAAGTTATTATTGGTATATTGGTATATATTTGGAAACTTTATGGTCAAAAGGTTAAGTCTTGGAATATAAGAAAAAGACTTGGAGATTAAGAATTCTTATGCCTTAATTGAAGATTCTTATTTCATAATTGAAGACTTCTCTCTTTATAAATATGAGAAGATATTGAGAAAAGAAGAGAAGTTTTGAGAGCTCTGCAATTCTTCCACAGAAAAGATCTTCATGCAGAGAGAAATATAGAGAGAAAAATATTGAGTGATCATTCATCTTCTAGTTCTCTCTTATTTTTAGGGATTCTCTAATTGTGTTACAAAACATGTGATCTTTATGCACAATTGGATGACCTAGATATTGAAAAAATCTACACACCATTTGTTGCATTGTGTGTACATTAATCCGTGAGAAGCGGACTTGTTAGAGTACAGAGATCGGAGTAGGAGGCTTTGTGATTCCTTGATCTGTTGAGAAGCAGAGCCGTCAGAGTACGGAGATCGGAGCGAGAGCTTCATGGTAGCGCGAGTGATTCAAGACTTTCAGACGTCTAGTGATAAACGGCGAATCAGAGTGATTGTAAGTCCTAACTTCATAGAGTTTGTGTACTTCTTGATTCATAGTGCATTAATACCAGAAGGTATCCATAATTTTTACTTGGAGCGTTTTCCAAGATTTATCACATAAAAATATTCTGTCATCTCTACTTTATTTTATGCACCTATATTTATTATTACGTGGTTTAGATCATTAAAGAATTGATTTAAAATTACCAGCGCACCTTTGATGCAATGATATAACGTCATTCCCCAAATGGGGAGGTGAGGGGTTCGAGCTTCATAAGAGGCATTGTGGGTGTGTGGTGTGTGAGTTTCTTACCATTCAAAAAATAAATAAAAAATATTGATTTAAAATTAACTATTTCACAATTAATATTTTAATTTGTTAATTAATTCATAAAAAATCTATTACCCCCCCCCCCCCCCCCCCCCTAGGCTTAGTTTACCATCTCCTAGTCAATGGTGATTTTACAACTTATTTCTTTTAATTTTTTTAAAAAACAATATACTAAAGGTATTTTAGACGTTTTTTGTTCTCTAGTGATAAATAAATAAAAAATAGGAGCAATACACACATAATTTAGAATAATAAAATTTTAAAAAATACAAAAATTTATACGCACTATATCAATACCAGAGGATTAATCGCTGGCGACCCTGCCATAAATATTGATTTATAAGCTCAAGTCTTGAACCGCTGGATTTGTGATCATCAGACCCCATAAAATATGATTTAAAATTAGGGTTATTATCACAAAACCCCTTGAGGTTTCCTCAAATGATCAGATTGCCCTCTGGCCTATCAAATATCCCCATAACCTTTTCAATTTGATCAATATCCCCCTCCACCATCAAATTGACAAATAATTAATTACCTTGACACCCCCTAAAGTTTGCTCTATTTTCAATCACACCCCTCAACTTTGACAATCATCATTAATACCCCTGATTGTTTCAAACTCACATAATTTACAACCTAAAGTACCCTCAAAGTTGTGATATTTGATGTTTGAAAACAAGGTTTACTATCCTCATCTTTTATTATCCAAAGCAACCAATAATTTTTTTATTTTGGCATAAATAAAAAACAAATTCGTTTATAGTAAAATATATATTTTTTAAAAATTAATTAATTGGTAGTTCAAAATATTTTCTTCCCTGATTTATTTTTTTTTTTTCAAAAAAATTGGCCCTCAAACACATTTTCGCATAAATAAAAAAAGTACAGTAAAATATTTTTTTTGAACTACAAATTAGGGTAAAATATAAAAAACAATTATAAAATATTTTCATTTTTATATAAAAATAAAATACATTTCGGCATTATTTTTTTATTAAAATAAAAATTATTTTGGCAAAATAAGTTCATATAAAAATAATAATATTTTATAATTATTTTGTATATTTTTACCTAATTGGTAGTTGGAAAAAAATATTTCCGCATATTATTATTTTTTTTGGAAAAACATATTTTACCCTATTTTTTTTTATTTATGCGAAAATGTGTTTGAAGAACTACTTTTTTTTTTCATTTTTAAATTTTTTATTATAAACAAATTTATTTTTTGATTTATGCCAAAATAAAAAAATTAATGGCTTGTTTGGATAATAAAATATGAGACTAGTAAACCTTGTTTTTAAACACCAAATATTTCAACTTTGAGAGTATTTTAGGTATAAGGGGTATAAATTATGTGAGTTTGAAAAAATAGGGGTATAAATGATAATTGTCAAAGTTGAGGGATGTGATTAAAGATAGAACAAACTTTAGGGGGTGTCAATATAATTAATTCTTTGTCAATTTGATGGTGGAGGGACCTTGATCAAATTGAAAATGTTAGAGAATTATTTGATAGACAATCTCATCATTTGATGAAACATTAGGGGTTTTGTGATAATAACCCTTAAAATTATTTAATTGATTTTAGCCCTGTGTGGGGAGTATTCATATGAGACAAATCCATACAAACAATGTGAGTGGTGGCTGAGCCACATGTTATGTATGATGACTCACTTTCTTCTCAGCGTTGATAATGAAACTGCAATCTTCAAAATCAGTGTATAATTCTTCAAATTTATTCCATAAAAGTAAATCCAATAGCAGTCCCTTGAATGTGGATTATCATGAGTATGGCACAAAACGATTATACTCAATAAATGTTGATTTATAAGCCACAAATTCATGCAAAACATTCGAGTTCTCTAAGCTGCTAAAAATATATATATATATAAAAAAAAAAGTGCAATCTATAAAGTCAGTGTATAATTGTACAATTTTATTCCATAAAAGTAAATCCAATACAACCTCCAATGCCAATGACCAAAGCTTTCCACCAGAATGTTGCCTCTAGACTCTAGTTATTAATATACTAGAGAAAACAAAATGTACTTTATTTCTTAAAATCATCACCAATGAGATCAACTTTCCATGGACATCATATCATTTCCTCTTCAACCCACTACAAAAAGACCACTTCCTTATTTTTTTTGGTCCCTATGATTAAACTCACTAAACTATTCCCACATTATTAATAGCGTACATTAATACATATCAATCGTGCAAACATTATTTGCATAATTGTTCTTTAAACCCAAGTCTATCATTCCTAATATCATACTCCACATAATAATTCTGCATCTGAAAATTCCCCAATACTATCGACGGCCCGCCCGACGATTCCGGACCCAAAGCCCCGTCCGAAACCATCGTCAAACACGCCACATTCACATCGCCCACAAATGCAAAATAATTGCTAAGAGGCAATGCCATTTCTGACCCACCCTTGAAATGAAACTTCAGCTCGGGCAACGACACCGTTTTGGCACCCGACACATTAAAACACAGACCCAACCCCGTTAGCAACTCCACCTCCGAGGCCCGTTTGTAATTCTTGACCCGCTTCACAAAAGCACCCAGCACAAGCTCAAACACCACATTGTTCATGTACGTGAACGTCGTGCCGGAATCGACAATCGTCCCGCCGTCGCCGTCAGAATCCGGCGAGAGGTACTTGTACGGAATTTTGACACGCTCGCCGCCCACGGTTATTTTCCTCAATCCCACGTAATAGTAAACGGAGAACGCCCGCTTTCCCGCCACCACCGGGTTGGCGACGAACGGAGTGTAGCTGACATTGTCGGTTTTGTGGCCGGAATCTGACATTCCGTCCAAAACGAGCGAGCTGCTCTGATCGGTGTCGTCGAATCGGTGCGAGAGAAGGCAGTAAGAGAATTTCAGGAGGCCGAGTTGACTCGGCAGCGAAGCGGAGCCACGGCCGAACCCGGCAATTCCAGCCGGCTGGCGGGAAGAGAAGAGAGAGCAACCAACAACGAACTTGGGCACCATTTTTCCCGGCAAATCCAGGGTTTCGACTAGCGTGATACCGCCGGTGGTGCCGGAGCCGTAGAGAATCAAGTACGGCGGGCAGATCTCAGTACAATTCTTGAAATTGGGTTTACAATCCGGGCAGCGAGATCGAGAATCTGAGCTGTGAATCCACCCACATTTCGGGTTTTCGCAGCCGAGGATTCTGGCGGATGAGGATAATTTGGGGATGAAAGAGGGAATGGTGGGTGGGTCAGAGAATGAACAGTTCCGGCACACATAGCGGTGAGTACAGGGGAACCAATTGAAGTCACTGCCGGTGTCCATGACGAAAGGGAGGGTCTGTGGCGGTGTGCCGAAGTCGAGAGAGACGGAGTAGCCACCATAGCTGCGAGAGAAGATAGGGGATTTAGAGAGAGGGACAATTGGCGGGTTTTTTAGGTGGTGGGCTCTGGTTAGGGAGGTTTTGGCGAGGTGGGCTAGGGATTGGTATGGATCTGGAGATGGAGATGGAGATGGGTTTGGGTGGAAATGGGAGAGAGGGAGGGTAATGGTGGAGATGGCAGAGGAGAGAGAGAGTAGAGAGAGAAAGTAGAGGAGATAGAAAATGGAAGCCATGATATGGTCCTCTGTGTTATTTTTTGGGGATAAACATTGGGATTAGGGTTGTGATATAAAAAAAGGATGAATGAGGACAATGTAGATTGGTTTGGTATATGGAATTGAGGCAATATGAGAGACACAGGTTTCACAACTGTCTGTGTGTACATGTGAGAAGTAGTGGATGCAGAAAGGGAGGGTAGTTTTGTCATTTGGGTGTGGGATTGTGACTTTAAGAAGTTCATGTGAGTGATGCGAGCAAGTAGCTGGGGAAAGTGAGGGTAATTTGGGTGTAAAATTGTGGCTTTAAAAAGTTGTTGTAATGGCGAAAGCATTCATTGTCGGTTTGTCTAAAAGCCAGTAGCCGTTGGGAAACTTCTACTAAACATGATCAAGCATAAATGGAAAAAAAGTCAAGATATCATCTTTGTTTGTATGTATATATATATTTTTTTAAGGTTAAGATCACCAGCAAAGATCATTTTCAACTTATAAAATTCATGGCTCAAGTGGAATATAGTGAATCATTAGGGATAGGAATGGAGGGAAAAATAAACAAACAAATCTAAAGTATTTGTTTGGTAAAAGTAAAACTATATATAAAAAAAAATTGTGTATGTCTCTATATTTGATTGTGATAATTTTTTACAAAGGGTATTAGTGATATTATAAAACTGAGTAGCTCACTATGTTGACCGTTAGTTTTAGTTTTGTTCTATTTTTCACAATTTTGAAAAATAGAATGTGATTATCAAAAACATTTTTGGTACTGAATTTTTAAAATGAAAATGACATTATGTTGAAATTTCGGTGGGACAGCAAGAAATGTGTAAGCATGACAGCTTTTATTTGTTTGATCGATGAAAGCCCATACAGAGCTGCATATTTTGATGGAGAGGTTTGTGATCCTGTTAGTACAAAAAATAAAAGCTGTGTTGTAATGGCTATGAATTCCCAAAACTATAACAAATACATAGTTTTGGGTGAGAATAATTAATGTGTTTGAGCTCAATAATGGGTTACTAAATGTAGCTTCTTTTATGAAGCCAACAAATTAATTGTGTTTGGTGGTGCAGGTATGGTATTCTTCAAGATTATGGATATGTTTGATACATGTTAATGGAATTGAATGTAAGTGGGAATGAGATCTATTATTTGGTTGTAATATAAAATATTTTAGGAATGAAATGAATTTAAAAGAAATTTTTTCAAAAATACTTTCTTAGTGATAATATATGATTTTAATCAAATAATATTATTTCGTAATTTTTTTACAAAAAATTGATGAAAGGTAACGAAAATAGTAGTGGTGAACAATAGAGGTGGTGATGGTGATGGAAGCGGCGGAAGGCGAATAGAATGACCATTTCATAGGTTTACTAATTGTTAGTCACTAATTAGGCTTAGAGGGGGGTGAATAGGATTATAAAAATTCTTAGCTACTTTTTGCACTTAATTTAATTTCAATAGTTTAAGTTAAACAAAATGTGAGCAATAAACACTTTTGAACAACAATAGATTCTTGACATATGAAAGCAATAATCAAGCAATTATGTAAGTCAAGATAAGGCAATTAGCATGCAAGTAATCAAATGAAAAAGCAAGAGAGAGAGATGACACCGCGATTTTTACGAGGTTCGGTAACTACTCATCGGCTTAAGGATCCTCCCTTAAGACTTTCTCAATCTCATATTATGATTTTTCCTTGCATGTGGAAAAAAAAAACCTTTACACACAAGCTAATGAGCTCATCACGCAAACAAGAGGACAAACCCCTCTTAAGGATCAATGAGTTTCACTCACTCAAGGATCTCCATCCTTTTATAAAGAAAGGATACACTCAATAAACACTCAAAACTCTTAGGGTTTATGAAGGATACACAATATATAAGCTCAAGTGTTTAATGTGATGTGTTTGGTTCTCTCAAGATCTCACACACTCTTAGCAATAAATGACTCAATAGTTGGAATAAATATCTTCTCTAACTAGTTTATCACAAATGAATGGAATTGAATGAGAGGAGTCTAGCTTTTAATGCTTAAGTTTTTCTTGCTGTATATTTTGGATGGGAATGAAGAAGATCAACTTTTTGTGCAAGGGAGTAAAGATAGACCTCTTCTACAAAAGTTATCTCATCGTATATATAGTTAGGGTAAGAGTTAAAAAAGTGAGACTCACTTTAGGACAGTGAGCTGAGAGTGGTGGTAGCTGGGGATAGTTGAGAGCCATTAATGCATTGAAAAAACCGTTTTTAGCTCCGTCAGTCGACTGATTTCAATCTGTCAGTCGCCTGATGGCTATTTGTCGGTCGATTGACAAATGACCATGATGAAACTCAAAATCTCTCTGTCATGGTCGATCGACTGGCAAACAGCTGTCGGTCGACTGGCAGGTCTGTGAGTCAACTGATTTGAAGGGTCAGTCACCTAATAGTGCAGTTTTCATTTCTTTTGATTTGTAGGATGAGCTTATACGTGTGAAAACCTCACATAAACCCTTTGATACAAGTCATTCACCATCCTATCTACCCCAAGTCTTAATTCTTCAATCTTCTGAAGTATTTCAAAAGTGAAATGACATTTATGTCCTTCCTTTAAGCTTTTTGTTTTCGATAAAAATCATGTTACTCCGTAATGTTCAACTGAGTAAACACATTAATACTAAACACGTACTTAACATATTGTTATCATCAAAATGGATAATTGTTTTTTGATTGACCCTCAGGTCAACACTAATGGAATGAATTCTCATTCTCATTCTCTTTCTTGGGATTTCATTCCTTGAGAATTTTCATTCTCATTTTAATAAACATACCAAATAAAATAATGGAATGAAAGAGCATTTCATTACGTAATAGAAGGAATAAAATATTTTAGTTCCCAAGTTACAATATTAATAGAAGGAATAAAATTGTTTACCCCCACAAAGTTGTTTACCCCACATAAAGAAAGAAGAAGAATAAGAATAAAGTTGCGTCTCTGTTACAGACTTATAGTTACTGATCCTGATATAAAAGGTGATTAATTGTTCATATGTGGTGAAAAAAAAAACAAAAGATGTAGTTGTGTATTTTAGAGTAATAATCTTTTTAGTATAACTCTATTAATATAAAGGAAAATACAAACATTTTGTGTAGAGTATGGTTGATTAAAATTGGGATTTTAACTGAGAATGGTAGAAAAAATTAATCTAAATTAATTAAAGCCAACAATTCCATGTCACCAAACATAGCATTAAATATTTTTTAGTAAGAAGAGAAGATTTATGCATCTATTTTGATTGGGAAAAGTGAAATGAGTTTTAGATCCCTAAAGAGGAAGTGAGCTTGGCGCGCACACAGCATGATTTGTGAAAATTATTTTGAAATGAATATATACCCTATACATAAAAAGTGGTAGGAAAATAATGTATGTTATATATCTTAATATAGATATGATAATCGAACTAAATACTGGGCCAGAATTCGGGATGGCGTGGGGCGCTTTTTTCAAAACTCATAATCAAAACTGTGAAAATTCTCATCCCCATAATCGTTCTATAATCGTTTAAAAATTTCACACTTACCTTTATAACCGTCCCGCACTGTCACCCATGTCCCCCATAACTGTCCCATTAAATCATTTTTTTTCCTAAAAGCAAGTAAATAATAAATAATTTATCATAACAATATGATATATATACGATGAGCTCACAAAAGCACTTGAGGACGAGCGGAGGCGCAACGACCTTGGTGTCGGGACGGCCTCGGAAGCGCAACAGCCTTGGAGGTGCACGACGGAGATGGGAGGGAGGGTCGAGACCGAGAGGCGCAGTCGTAGAGGTGGAAAGATTTGGATGTTACAAATTAGGTTTAGGATTTTACATGTATATATATAGAGGGTAGGTAAGTAAATAATTATTTTATTTAAGGGTATTAGTGTAATTTTATAGAAAAAGTTGTAGTATATATAATTTATGTAATTTTGATATTAAATATTAGGGTAAATAACAGTTTCACCCCCTGTTGATAGTGTAAATTATACCCGCACCCCCTCTATTTTCGCTAATTACAGTTTCACCCCTTGAATCCCATATCCGGCGACCGGATATGTGCAATTACTCTTATACCCCCTTTTTTATATTTATTTTAAATAATTAAATATTCTTTTATGTTAAATTACCTATTTACCCTTCCATCATCTTCTTCATCTCACCCCTACTCTCTCCTAAACCCCTCAAATCAAACCCTAACCCTAAAATGAACTACCAATTATCAAACCTCAATTCCTACCCATACTCAATTAATTGTCCATTTTCAATTACAGAAAAATCAAAACAAAATGACATATATATCTATATATACCTCTATCTTTATACATATCTATATATATATATACGCACATTATATCTATATATATATATATAACTATCTATATATATACACGCACATATATATACATATATAACTATATAGATAGATATACACCAATCTATATATATACACGCACATATATATACATATATAACTATATATATCTATCTATATATATATACGCACATATATATCTACATACATATGAAATGGGTGTGTTGATTTTTTGATATTTTTGGTCTAAATCATGCTTCTTATAGGACGTGTTTGTTGATATTGAACCCAATTTATGTTTCTATGATATAGATTGAATTTGCCCAATACCCAATTCATACATATATGTATATGGGTATATACATATATTTATGCACACACATATATATATATATATATAAGTGATGAGGGTAGTTTAGGCATTTCACATCATTTTAGATGGGCAAACAAGTCTTTACACACATATAAGGGTAATTTGGTCATTTCGCATCTCAGATTTTGGTTGACCCGGTTTGACCTCGCCGGAGAATGAGTTGAGGGGGTGAAAGTGAAACAAATGCCTAAACTAAAGGGGGTGAAACTATAATTAGCGAAAATAGAGGGGGTGCGGGTGTAATTTACACTATCAACAGGGGGTGAAATTATTATTTACCCTAAATATTATAAAAAAAATTATATAATTATTATGCGGTTTGGGGTGGGGCAGTTCCCTAATGGGGGAACTCCTAAAATCGTCCCCCCGCCCCGTAAGCATCGGTTTTTTTTGGCTAATTTCAATTATACCCCCTAAGGTTTGTTCTAACATCAATCACACCCCCTCAGGTTTGCCAAACTTCAATTACACCCCCTATTTTTGAAAAAATAAATCATTTGCACCCCCTCATCCATTTATGATAAATGACTTAGTATGAAATGTCCATTCTACCCTTTCTCAAACAAACTTATTTTCAAGTAATGTAGTATCTAGCTAATCCCCATACCCAAACATCTTAATCCCTTACCCAAACATCAAAAGAAAATATATATACCCACACTTCTTTTATTTCTAAAAATTTATAATATATAAAATTCAAAAATATATATAAAATTCAAAAATAATATATAAAATTCAAAAAAATAGAGAAAATTCGAAAATAATATATAAATTCAAAAATATATATATAAATATCGAAAATAATATAAAAACTTCAAAAATAATATATAAAATTTGAAAAAATATATAAAATTCGAATATATATATATAAATTCGAAAATAATATAAAAAAAATTCAAAAATAATATAAAAAAATTTCGAAAATAATATATATTCAAAAACAATATAAACAATTTCAAAAATAATATAAAAAAATTCAAAAAAAATATTTAAAATTCGAAAAAAATATATAAAATTTGAATGGTGAAATGCCATGACCTTTTGGGTATGTGCTACAGTTGTTGTGGACCTTAACATTTATCAATGACATCAAGTTCCAATTTTTCATTACAATGATGTTTCAATCTTGACATAAATTTATATTTCTTAGAAATTATATTATTTTTGAATTATATATATATTTTTGAATTCTATTTATTTTTTTTGAATTTTATATATTTTTTTTGAATTTTTTTATATTTTTTCAAATTTATATATTATTTTTGAATTTTATATTTTTTTCTAATTTTATATATTATTTTTGAATTTTTTTATATTTTTTCGAATTTATATATTATTTTTGAATTTTATAAAAAAATATTTAATTTTATATATATATTTTATATTTTATATTATAAATTTTTAGAAATATAAGAAGTGTGGGTATATATATTGTCTTTTGGTGTTTGGGTAAAGGATTAAGATGTTTGGGTATGAGGATTAGCTATCCCCATTAAGGATATTACATTACTTGAAAATAAGTTTGTTTGGGTAAGGGTAGAATTGACATTTCATACTAAGTCATTTACCAATTACCATAAATGGATGAGGGGTGCAAATGATTTGCTTTTTCAAAAATTGGGGGTGTAATTGAAATTTTGTAAACCTGAGGGGGCGTGATTGATGTTAGGACAAATCTCAGGGGATGTAAATGAAATTAGCCCTTTTATTCTAACCACCATAACCACCTCATTTTTAAATGGTGTGGTTAAAAACCGTCAAAGTGAGATAATTTGGGCGGTTCCCCGGGTTTGGGTTTTAGCCCATCCGTAGCCAGAAATAGCAAAATTGTGGTTCCTATACTATGTGAAATTTTGCAAATTTTAGTTTATAAACAATTAAGTGCTTATTTGTTACTACATATTCATTTTTCGCATCAAATAAATTAATCAATTAATCACTTGTTCAAATGTAAACTTGAATTGTACTATTAAAACATCACCTTGTTTACTTGCAATTTTAAAGGTGGGGGAAAATATATTTGTGGTAAAAGAAACGAGCATATATGTAGTAGGATGCCCCTTTAAATAGGGTGTTGTTTTGAGGCACCCACCGAGTGTTGTCTCTTACTCTTAGCATCGGACAAAAGCGTTTTGGACCGGCCCGCAGCAAATGTCGATTTATGTGGGCATTTGGTATCCGTTGCACATGGTGCCCCTTTCTCGACACGTGAATGGTCCCTTTCTGCTCTAGCTGGTTAACACATGAAAGGCTGGGCAAATGAATTAAGGGCTATTAGCATAAAATTTCCTACGTTTTTGAACAAATATATCAGTCAACGTATCTGATTCGGATTAGATCTAATTAAATTCAAATTCAATTTATTAATAAATCGGATTATTGAATTCGAATTATAATTGGGTTATTGAATTTTTTCAATTCATATCCGGCTAATCTGATTCGGATCATAATCGGATTATTGACAGGTCCACTTATAAGGATGACAAAAACCCCCGATTCGCGATCCGCATTCGATAATTTTTTACTTAGTTAATTCATATCAAAATTTCTTCATTATCTGATATCTGATCCAATACTCCGATCCAATTATTTAATTAAAAAAATATAAAAATACAAATATCAATAAATAAATTTAGATTTTTTCTTGTTCTCCAAGAATCAGTAAATACAAAATTATCAATCAATACTTGTAACACATGTTCATGATAAATATAAAAATAAAAAAAGAATTGGAACATTATTAAGTATACTACATTTACAACTCAATATATTAATAAATAATATATAAATTTAAAGTATAAATACTGAAAATACTGAAATTATTCATACTTTTAATAGTGGTATAGATGATCAATCATTATTAATAAATAATAAAATAATTAATAATTAACATTTATATACAGGTATAATACTAAATATATACACATTAAAATATCAAATATATATTGATATATATATTATATAATTTTGGATCGGATTATTATAGGATTGGATTAACATAAATCCAAATCCAATTTGTTATGAAATCGGATTCAGATCCTAATCGGGTTGTCGGATTTCATTTTCAATCCATATCCGATTAATCAGATCAGATTCATATTGAATTCGAATCAAAATTCGATCAATTGATAGGTCTACCCGTGATGTGCCATATTACCCACTCTACCTTAAAATCTTTCACATACCCCTTTTCAATCTCAAAACGATATAATTTTAGGGCCAAAAAACTAAAATCATAGGGAGTTTATGTTAAAATACTGAAATTATAGAGGTTTTTATGTTAAAACGTTGAAACCATCGAGTTTTTTCTGAGCTTAAAAGGGGACTTTATGCAATCTATAAATGTGCAGGGGGCAATATGCTACATGGGGGGTATTTGTTAAGATTTTAAAATCATAGGGGTTTTATGTTAATAACCCATAAATTAATTCCAAATATATATATATATATGGGAGAATGGCAGTAAACACTCCTGATGTTTGAAAAATGTGCAGAAAACCCCCTTCAATTTCACTTTGTGCAAATAACCCCCTAAAGTATCCTCCGATTGGGCACTTTGCACCCCTGCGACACTGTTCCGACAATTTTTTCAGTCACATGCAGATCACATGACTTAAAAAAAAAAATTCCAAAATTACCCTTGCCTAATGACTAACATACCCCTCTAGTAAATTGCTTAAAACCCCCTCAAGTAGCACAAAATTTATCAATACCAAATCATCCATAAGGTAACCAAGTAAATGTAGAAAAAGTTAAACTAACAAAAATTAAATAATCAGCAGAATTTCCAAAATAACAGGCCATCGTTTCAGCAAAATTGAAAAACATACTACATTACTGCCGATTACAAAATTCCCAACTTCAATTTTTCTAATTTTGGCTGCAATTTTCTTCTCTCAATCGTCACTATACAACCCAAAATTCACTATATTCCTAAAAGCAAAATATAAAAAACAATCAACACTCTCAATCATAAGAACATAAAACTTCACATAAACAATTAGCATTACATACAAGAGCCAAATCACATCCATCAAAGGGAAAGAAAAGAAGACAAAAAAAACACACACACAGTGGAATTGAGGACTAGAAGAGGAGACCTTATTAACAAGCTGATGAGGGGAGGTGGTGGTGGGAGGGGGGTGGCGCCGACGGGGGAGGCGGTGGGAGGGGATGGTGTAGATATATATATATATATATATGTGTGTGTATATATATATGTATAGATCTATATATATATGTGTGTGTATATATGTATATGTGTGCGTCTGTGTGTGCAGAGGTGTGTGTGTGTGTGTGTGAGAGAGAGAGAGAGAGAAAAAAAAAAAAAATTTAAATATTTTTTTAATTTTATATATTTTTTTAATTTTATATTTATTTTCGAATTTAGTATTTTTTTTAAATTTAATATATATATTTTTGAATTTTATATTTATTTTCAAATTTTATAATTTTTTATATTTTTTTCGAATTTTATAATTATTTTTGAAATTTAATATATATTATTTGAATTTTATATGGTTTTTTTTAATTTTATATATTTGTCTTGAATTTAATATGTTGTTAAAAAAAAATTCAAAATTTATATATATATATTTTATTTTTTATTTATTTTCGATTTTATAATTTTTTTCGAAATTTAATATATATTTTTGAATTTTATATGTTTTTTTAAATTTTATATATTTGTTTCAAATTTTTTATGTTTTTTGCGATTTTTATATTTATTTTTGAAATTTAATATGTTTTTTTGAAAAAAAATAATTTCGAAATTTATATTTATTTTTAATTTTATATTTACTTTCGAATTTATAATATTTTTCAAATTTTAATATATATTTTTTTGAATTTTATATATATTTTGAAAATTTAATACAAATTAATTATTAAATGATGGGAGGGGGTCTAATTGAAACCTTTATGAAATTTTAGGGGGTTCTAAGCTCATTTCATAGTTGAGGGGGTATAGTAGGAAAGAGAGTAAGCTTGAGAGGGGTTTTAAGCAATTTACCCTATTTAATTTAAACAGTTTAAATAAGGGCATAAAAGTAATTTCCCTTTTCCGTCACCGGAAAAGGTGTTTTTAAATAAGGGCATCTTTTTTCTTACATAGCGCCCCTTTTTGAAATTAGAGAGGTGTTTTTAAACCATTAGGGGAGTTTTCGACAACTTTTTCAAACCTCAGGGGTGTTTACTGTCATTCTCCCATATATATATATATATATATGTATGTATTGGGAGAATTGTTCGCGCTCACATCGGTTTCTGATTTTCCACAAATCACTATGTAAGAAAAAAGATGAAAAACTTATGTTTTGACAAATAATAAAATTTTGCAAAAAAATATTTATCCACGTATGATCCCACCATAATGCATTAGCAAATTTTAATTCTTCACTGTTATTATATCTAATCAAATGTATTTTTGAACGAGCTGACATGCTATTAATGTTTTTTTGAATGAGCTGACATGCTATATCATACCTCGTCAAACAAAAATCATTATAGAGTACTTTCAAAACAAAAATCATTATAGAGTACTTTCAAAAAAAAAATCATTATGGAGTACTTTAAAAAAAAAATCATTATACAGTGAGATTTCACCTCATACAGCAAATTAATAAACTGCAATTTATCGAAAGGTTAATTCACCCTAACTAGGGTGAAATATGCTAGAAAAACACTTCGAATAATATCTTCAAAATTGTTATCCAACATTTTCAAGCTTTATTCCCCATCTTTACTTTTCTTTCCTTTCTACATTTCCCATCATCAATTTTTATTTTTATTTTTATTTTTCCTTTCAGTTAATCTTAGCACCTTTGCCTGGGAATTTTAACACTGACCATTTGATGGAATAATATCTAGATGATGAAGTACCACGAATCCATTAATATTTTAACCTTTTAAACCAACTTTACCCCCACTAGATCATGCTCAAGTACAATGATGACAAAAAATGTTGAAAGTTTCAATGATATCCTTGCCTACTTTGTTTAGGTGCCGTTTCGTACGAGTTTTATTTTTATATTTAGTCGATTTTTGTAGTTTTATTTTTATATTTAGTCGAAACAAAACAGACCGTTTTAGTTATAGGGATATTTAAATTAAAGGTAAAAGTGCAAAAAACTCCACTAACTATCATCAATTTGTGCAAAGTCATTCTAAACTATAGAAGTAAGCATTCAAGTCTGTGAACTTTTCAATTGTTACATTTTGCCCCCTCGCCATCTCCAGTCAACAGTCCTTTCAAATGGGATACCAAAAATACTAAAAAACCCTCAATTTTTAATTACCTATTAAAATATTAAAATTTCGGTATTGTTAAATAACTAACTAAATACCTCCAGTATTGTTAAATATTAGTATTTTAACAATAAAATTAGTGACAGAGGGTAATTAAAATCTTTTCAAATTAATGTGTATAATCTTTTCTTTGTCTAGTATTTTTAGTATTCCCTTTGAAGGAAAAGTTGACTTTTGCGATGGTGAGGGGGCAAAGTGCAACAAACGAAAAATTCAGGAACTTAAATGTTTACTTTTATAGTTTAGGGGTTTTTGTGCAAGTTGACTTTGCCTTAGAGCAGCTGGTATGAGAGGGATATAGCCAGCTCGGAAGTGTTTTAGCGAGGGGAGACGTTTGGTGTGCAACTGGCCATTTGAGGGCCCCACAACTTCATTGGCTATCAGACTCGCCAAATATGACAAGTCTTCTGGCGAAGGAAAAAGAGAGGGAAGTTGTTGGAGGGAGAAAGAAACAGAGGGAAAAATGGGGAAACGGTTGGATTCATGAACAAATATAGACATATATATAACATAGATATATATACACATATAATCTTTGAACCAAGTCGATTAGGGTCTAACCTGAGACCATCTCAGATTCCATAGATCCATTGAAGACAGTAGAAGAGACGAAGGCGTGGAGGTGGAGGCATGTATGGAGGTCTTGAAGATGGAGACGGAGCTCTGAGATTTTCTCTCTCCTCAAATCCCAAATCAGCCGATCGATTAGGGTTAATTTAAGATGCTTTATATATATATATATAATATAATAGTTTAATTAATTATATATATATTTTACTTGTAGATGACATGTGAGGCATGACCACTGAATATAATATAAAAATATAGAACTATATAACATAAAAATTAAAATTAAAATAGTTATATTGATAGTTTAATTAATTATATATCAATATTATCTATTTTAATACAAAATAAAATATTTAAACTTAATATTTATTCATTACAAATCATGTGAAAAATACAATCCACTATAATAAAAAAACATACATTATAAAAAAAATACATTTAATTCCATTTTTTTATTACACTTCTTTATTACCAAATTTATTCCACAAATGATTCATGAGGTCTTTCCTCAAATGCAAATTATTCTCCGCATTATGAATCCTACCAAGTCGGGCAGAGATGTGTGCTGCCAAAAATGATGGGTCTCGACTGTACTGAGGAAGCGAGACTGATTCATCTGGTGGAGGTGTCCAGTCCAAAATGTTTGCGTCTAGTTCGTTTTCTATGATCATATTATGCAATATAATGCACGTTCTCATTATCTTGCTCAAGTCTTCTTTTTTCCAATAATACACCGGTCCATGTGTTAACCCACCTTATTTGCAACACGCCAAACGTCCGCTCAACATCCTTTCTATCTGCTTATTGTCTTTGAGCAAATAATTTTTCCTTTTCAATAGTTGGATGTGGAATAGTCTACATCAAAGTTGCCCACTTTGGATATATACCATCAGATAAGTAATACCCCAATGTTCGTTGATGTCCATTCACCTCATAATTAATAGAAGGCATTGTACCATTGATAATACGCTGGAACACTGGAGAATGATCTAAGACATTCATGTCATTGTGTGAACCAACCATACCAAATAAAGCATGCTAGATCTACAAATTTTTTATGCAACCGCCTCTAATATGAGAGTAGGTTTGCGACCTCTCCCCATATGTGTGTCATGCCAAGTTGCAGGACAATTTTTCCATTCTCAATGCATACAATCTATAGAATCAAGCATACTTGGAAACCCTCGTTCCTCCCTTTCTTGAAGTAGGAGTGTTATGTCGGTAGCATTTAGCGAGCGTAGGTATTGATCCGCATATAAAAGCAATCATAGAATCACAAAATTTCTTCAAGCATTGAATTGCAGTGCGCTCATTAACCTTCGTGTACTCGTCACATAGATTTGCTGAAATTCCATACGCCAGTATACGTATCGCCACTGTCATATTCAATATAGGGTTGTAACCCATACGATCGACGGCGTCCGGCTTCTGTTTGAAGAAGTTGTCATGACCAGTAACATCATTCAAAATGCGAATAAATAATTCTCGTCGCATCCGATACCGTCGATGAAAATACTCGGGTGAAAAATAGGATTTTCGGCAAAGTAATCTTTGAACACTTATTAGGCTGCCTTTTCTCGATCACGCCTGATTTATCGTTTCTTATTTAAACCAAATAATGCTTTTATTAACTCTGGTGTGAACTTTCCGAAACAGTTTTCACTCGTTTATGATGAAGCTGATAAATTGTCTCCCCCTCCTCTCGATTAGAACCTAACAAATCAAAGGAAGATTCAGAATCAGACTCAGAAGACAAAGGTGGAAATTGTGATGAAGATGCCATGTATAGATTCGAGTAAAATAAAAACAAATAAGAGCCTGAAATTTAGAATGAGAGGGCGTGAAGAGAAAGTGAGTGGTTTATATAGGCTTGAAGAAAATATAGACGTTGAAAATATAACCGTTGGAATATAGTTGTTGAAAATATAGCCGTTGAAAAAGCAAAAAACAATATGGTATATAGCAAAAAGAAAATGTAAAGCAAAAAGAAAAAAGCAAAAAACAAAAATCAAAAGAAGTAGCAAACTGCAAAAGACTGAAAAAGTGAAAAGCAAAAATCAAAAGTTGATTCTTTAACAAAGCAAAAGTTGTTTTTCAGTATATAGCCGTTCAAAAGCAAAAGAAACACTGCATATCCAAAGCTGATAAAATTTCTTCACTTCTATAAATACCACCCCACATTAACTTGGTTTATATCATATTCCTTTCCTTCAATTATTTATTTCAACAATTCATACATATACCATGTATAATCGACCTCCATTCAACAACCCTTACACTAAGCAATCTGGTAGTTCTGAATTATCACCCGAATATAATTATGGGTGGAACTTTCAAGATCCTACCCAATCTGAATTCTTGTCCCAACCTAACTTTCAATATACACATCCTCCTCAATATTCACCTCAATTCCAAATCCCACCTCAATTCCAAATCCCGCATCAATCACAATATGCATATCAATTCCAAGTCCCATATCAGCAAAATTTTCAATCCCAACCCCCTTCAAAGCCAAAGAACAAAAATTTATCAAAGGAAGAAGATGTAGCATTGTGCAAAGCATGGATCATGATTGGTGAAAATTCAATGATGGGGATATATCAAAGTAAGTCTACCTTGTGGAAACAAATTCACTCTCATTTTACTAGTCAATTGGGAGACATAATTGGAAGAAATATTAATGCTCTAATGAATCGTTTCTCAACATTTCAAACAAAAGTAAACAAATTTTCTGAATTCTACAACAATGTCCGTGAATCAAACCAGCGACTACACTGATAAAGATATAAATTACAAGAACAATTCATATATTTGTTGAATAATTATTGAAATAACTAATATCATTTTTTTTCCGTAATCTGTAGATGGAAACTGCCAAACAACTATATAAACTACAAGAACATCATGAATTTAAGTTTAAGTATTGTTGGATTGTGTTACGGGAAACACAAAAATGACACATCCATTGCAATGTTAAACAGAAGTCAACTCAACCCAGAAGAAAGAGAGGTGTTATCGATTTGGATATTATTGAGCCTGAAAATTTATCCGAATCGATACCAACAACATCAGGTTATTTCACTCCTGGTGTATCAACTCTAGGATCGGTAAACCTTGGCGATGATGACCCACCAATAGATACCGATGAAAGTTCACATAGTACTCGCCCCGCTGGTCGCAAAGCAATGAAAAATAGTAGGAAACAAAATTCATCCATATTTTCAACAGCCAAGAATTTGCTTGCAGAATTGAAAGTTGTTGCAAATTCAAGCCGTGGAATTAATGAATCCTCTGGAGCCGAGGAACAACAAAATTGGGTTCAACTTCGCTTGGAGAGACAACGATCTAAACAAATGGAGATACAATCGCAAGAAAGGATGTCTCAATTGAAGTTTGAAAATAAATAAATTGGAGTTTGAAAAAAACAAATTCAAGTTTGAATTGAAGGAAGAATAACTCAAATGGAACTTAAATCGAAAGAAATGATGGTTGAAAGGGAGTTTTAAAGAGACATAATGTTTCAAGATCCAATGAAGGCTCCAATAGAAGCATCAAAAGTATGAATCATTGCAAAACAAAATAAAATTGCGAAAAAATTAGCTCAAGAAACTAATGATCTGTAATATTTTTATTTCTCTAGCGAAATCATATGTAATGCATTTTATTAAATGTAATGTCTTTTTTTTAATTTGACTATATAATGAAATATATGAATTTTTATTTTAAATTTTTAAATTTTTTTAATGAGCTTATATTTATTAATAAAGTAAAATATATATATATTACATAACTATAGAAATTAATAAGAGTTCTTTAACCTTTTTTTTTATTTAAAAAAACTATATATATATAGTTAGTTGTCGGTGCGGCTAGCTAGCTAAATTTTGGCTAGCCTATAAGTGCTGACGTGGTTGGCCATAATTTAATTGTAGCTAACCTATATAGCCAGCAACACATCGGCTACTCTTAAACATGTTTGATAATTTAAATTTGGATAAATTATAGTTTGGCCTCTCAAGATATAAAATATTACACCTACATCTCCTATCATTTAGAAAATTACAGTATGACCCCTCTAGTACGTAAATAGTAACAAAAACTTACCTTCGACGAACCTCCGACATGTTCAACACTTACGTTAGCAGTTGATCAAGAGTGAACTGACTACAATATCCTTACTTATTTGTAAATACATTTTAAAATAAAAATATGCATGGGTATTGAAGTAATTTTACAGCTCCGACCACCTAAATTGAAAGTCGGTCAACTAGAAGGGATCAAACTATAATTTACTAAACGATTGGGGGTTCGGGTGTAATATATCATATCTCAAGGGGTTAAACTATAATTTATCCTTTAATTTTGCATCTATTTTAAGTTCAACGAAAATATATGTCAGGTATAGAAACAAACATTGCAAAAAAAAAAAATCAAAAAGAAAAAAAAATCAAAAGATCAAATTGGTGTTTTTCATTTTTTTTTTCAAACGTTTCAACTATTCAAGTTACTGTACAAAACTAAACTCACCCCACCAAGCATGCTTTTATTTTAAAAAGTGCATTATTTTCGGACAAAAATAGAAACATCTAAAACAAAACGCATGCCAAACATACCTATAGATGCAGAAAAATACACAATAATATTTGAGTTAAAAATTGGATCCTTTATTCAATCTTTGGCCATGTATTTATACACAATTTTGGTAAATGGGTCAAGCCCATTTACCCAAGTTTATCAATCCCTTAAATCATGGGATTTGATAAACTCTTTTCTTTTTTGGACTCTCTTTTCCATAAGTAGGACAACTCCCTGACTTATGGATCACTCATCTTCTAGAGAATTCTATGGGCCCATTTATTTCTTCGGCTCATTCGTCTTCGGCCCATCTGTCTTCGGTCCATCAGTCTTCGGCCCATCAGTCCTGTGGCCCATCCTAGTTGGGCCATGTATTATTTTGAATATTACACAAGCCCCTGAGGTTATGGGCTTATGGGCCAATTCATAGCCCATGACTAAAAATAGCATATACTTATATATACATTATATATTTTTATGGGAAATGATGGTAGTGAGTTGTCATGTCATTATTGGGCATTTAATGACATTTCAAAATAAAAGGCCATTACTCCCTCAATCTTTGCACCATGACGGCTCCTCGTGGGTTGTGTGACCTTCGGACTTCGTGCAGTCCTTTGGCATGCTTTTTCCTTCTATAAAACCCACCCAAGCCATTTCATTTCTTCACTCTTCTCATTCATAACTTTTTTTGCTCTTGCTTCTCTCTCTCAAATTTTGTCTCTAGAACTCATCTCTCTCTTATTCTTGCAACCCTCTCTGTCGGTCCTAAGAACTTCGATCAGAACAGACATCTACTTCGACCCGAAGCTCTTCTTGCCTCTTCACTACCTAAGTAAGTCGAATAACACTCATTTCTTTTCAATTTTCATCTCTGCCCCTTATCTGTCTCTTCTACCTTTCTTGGAACTATGTCTGACAGTGATGACACCCGGTCAGTAGAGGAGGTCGTTCTGTCCTCTACAACTGGCACCGATCCTACCAGTAATGACAACCCTCCTTCTACCCGTCAAGGGGCCCCTATCCCAAAAACAGTTCCCCAAAACACCGATCTTCCGGGTTCGTCAACGAATCCGGGAACACCTGTTTCTAGGGGTTCTAATGAATCTGTGGACCCCAAGTCTTCTGAACCCTTCGTAGTTGCCCCACTTAAGAAAACCCGGCCTGAAGTAGGTGTAAAACATCTTCGGGCTGAGACCCATGTACCTGGGGATGTCGATGTGGACCCTTATCCAGGTTACTTAGATTTCACCAAGAGTGAAGGATTCCAACCCGGTAACATTCTGATATCGGCAGTTCACCTCAAGGTTTTAAGGTTTCCCCTTCACCCTTTCTTCCATTACGTGTTTTTCCATGCTAGGTTTACACCCCCTTCAACTCAACCCTAACAACCTTAGGATTATGTCCATGCTCCTATTATACAATAGAGATCTAGACCTTAACTTAGGTTTAGCCGACTTACTGCTCTGTTATTTTTTCCAAAATGCCAGAGAAAGTAAGGGTATATACAACCTCTTTCGTTTCCATGGTCGAAGTATATGTACTGGCACAGAAAAGTCTGATAAGGGGTGGAAAGAGAGAATGGTAGTTGTGAGCGGTAATTGGTCTTACCCGTTTTCTCTTACATTCCCAATCCCACACACGTTCGGTGCCAATCGTTTACCCATCTACCGTCCCCTCCATAAGGCCTCTTGTCTTTGTGAGTACTGTGATTTACATCGAGGGGAGTATGCATATAGGTTTGTAGGTTATGAGGATAGAGAAATCCCCCCGTCCCTCATAAAAGAACGGATAGCCCTTCTGAGGGCCAAGATCTAGAGTAATGTCCGATTTGCCACAGCCCTTCTGACTCAGGCAAACCTGGAGATGATTTCTAACTTGGGCGCTGCTGTTGACATGATGGATTTTCCCGTCAAACCCCTTTCTGCCAGACGCACTCAAGTTCCTGAAGGGGTCAACCTGGTTGACATTGTGCCACTCTCGATAGCACCCCCGGCACCTCCAGTACCTCCGCCAGCACAAAATACGGTAGTTCCGCCTCAGCCTTCTCCTGTAAATCCTCCAATCACAAGGACTCGATCTGGTATAGGCGGTGTAGTGGCCAATAAGAGACCTAGGATCCAAGCTACTGATGCCTCGACGAGCGAAACCCTTTAGGCTCAGGATGCCCATCGTACTTCTATTCCCCGGGAGCCAAAGTTCATTCTTCCCGATGGGACTCCGGTTTGCGCCAATTAGCTCACCATCACCCATCCGAAAGCTCTGCGGGTTATGGAAAAAGGGATTTGGACTCCGGCCGATAGGGCTGCTTAGTCAAAAATCACCAGGACGGAGCTTCTGAAGAAGAGCTCCATAATGGTATGGAGGTATGTCACTTGTTTTTCTCTTGTAACTTGGTTTATTATCTTTACCACCTTATGTACTAACATGCCCTTTTCTCCTCTTTCTATGTAGATTCTTTATGGCATCCAGGCCTACAACAATATTGTGGAGTCTGATGTCCGGGAGATAGCCAATATGCAGGCCCAAATCAAGCAAAACAACGAGCATCGGGTCACTCTGGTCAAAGAGGCAAATGGTCTTCGCCAGAGCGTTTCGGAGCATAAAAAAATTCTGAAGACCGGTGAGGCGGAGAAGAGGGCTTTAGCTGCCGAAAAGCTAGCTTTAGCTGCTGAGCTTGAAGAGGTGAAGGCAGCCTACCAGAAGATAGCTGCTGAAAAGGCGGAGTCAGATAATCTTCTGGCTCTTGAGCGGTCCAAGGTAAAGGTGTGCCGCTTAGGGGGTCTGGACATGCACAACCGGTATACCACCATCTGCGATGTCCGATTGGTCAGAGCATGACGAGAAAGGCACGAAATGGAGCATATTCCTTTGGCAGCTCGGGAGTTCAAGACTGCTGAGGAGTTCGATGCCTTCATGGGAGTGTCTCTTCCTTACAAGGACCCTCCGACTTCTGAAAATGAGAAGTGGTTCGCTGCTATTTTAAAGGGAGAAGACTATCATCCTCCTAAGTAGAATATGTTTTTCAAGTTCTCTGTACTTACCCTTTTCAGAAGGGTGTTTTTGTAATTTTTTTTTTTATTAATGAAAAAGAATTTTTCCTATCTCAGTGTTTATTTTGTTCTTGTTTTCCTGCAATATTTAGTCTTCGGGTATATGGCCCCTGATACTTGTCTCTTGTCCTCTGGCTAGTTCATATTTTTTTGAACTTTAGCACTTAGGAAAATTTTTAATTTTTAAGCCTTCGAGCATATGGCCCCTGAGGCTTGTTTTTGTCCTCTGGTTAGTTCAAATCAGGTTTGAACTCAACACTTAGGAATATTTGAATTTAAAAAATGGAGCCTTCGGGCATATGGCCCCTAAGGCTTGTTTTTGTTCTCTGGTTAGTTCAAATCAGGTTTGAACTTAACACTTAGGAATATTTTAATTTAAAAAATAGATCCTTCGGGCATATGGCCCCTGAGGCTTGTTTTTGTCCTCTGGTTAGTTCAAATCAGGTTTGAACTCAACACTTAGGAATATTTTAATTTAAAAAAATAGAGAACTTGTAAAAAATAGAACGTATCTTTATTGAAATGAACTTGAGAATCATGAAGCAGATGTGTCAAACATCAAGCACAAATGCTTTATTATAATCAGCAAAAAGTGTCATACGCGAGACACAGTCTTATTATTTTTGATAAGAAAAAAAAAACTACCTAAGGATAATACCTCTTCACCCGATAAGCGTTTTGAGAGTTGGGCTCGATGCGGCCTGTCTCGTTCTTCCGCACCCAAAAAGCTCCGCATCCGATGACCTCAATTATTGTCTAAGGTCCTTCCCATGTCTCTCGTAATTTGCCTATAATCCCAATATTTCTTCTGAGTACCATATCACCTACCTGGAATTCTCTTCTCTTGACTTTCTAATTGAACCGTGCCCTGACTTGTTGCTGATAGGCAGCCAACCTTATCCCGACAACTTCCCTTCTTTCTTCTAGTAGGTCCAAATCATGGGCTAGGTGCTGATTGTTTGGACCTTCCTCCCAGGCTTGACTTCTTAAAGTAGGTACTCTCAACTCGGTCGGGATAACGGCTTCGGCCCCATAAGCCATGGTGAAAGAGATTTCTCCTGTTGGTTACCTTGAAGTAGTCCGATAGGACCATAACACCTCGGGCAATTTCTCCAACCAGGCCCCTTTTAGCTCTTCAAGCTTTTTCCTGAGTGTATCAAAAATGGTTCTGTTTGTCCTTTCAGCCTGCCCATTTCCCTGTGGATAGCCAATGGAAGAAGTGTTCTGATTGATCCCATACTTTGCCAGGAATGCTTGAACTTTCCTGTTATCCAAATTGGTGCCATTATCTATCATTATAGTTCGGGGTAGACTGAATCTACAAATGATGTGGCTCTAGATGAATTTTATAACATGGCTACTTTTGATGGTGAAGTATGCCTCGGCTTCCACCCATTTGGTAAAGTAGTCTGTAACCAGAAGAATATGAGTGGTAGGTCGTATAGCTTGCGGGAGAGGACCCACAATATCCATACCCCATTGGGCAAAGGGGTGAGAGATAATTGTTGGGTTCAGTAACTCCGGAGGTGGATGAATGGCATCTCCATGAAATTGGCACTTTTTACAGTGTCGGGTGTAGACCTCAGCGTCCCTTGACAGATACGGCTAGAAGTATCCCTGGGTGAGAACTTTATGGGCTAAAGACCTCCCTCCGGAATGATTGCCACATGATCCTGCATGAATTTCTTCCATGACCGCAGAGGCTTCGGAGGGCGTGAGACATCTCAAATATGGCCCAGAGAAAGACTTGCGGTATAGTTGGCTGTTGTATAGAGCATATCTGGCTGCCTTCATTCTTATCTTTCGGGCCTCAGGTTTCGACTCAGGTAATGCACCGGCCCTCAAATAATCTGGTATAGGGTCCATCCAACTTGGCTCCCATAGAATGATCATCACGTCTTTGGGGGGCTCCAAGCTTGATCGAACGATAAAGTCTATTGGTACAGTTCGAGTCATACTTTCCCCTGCTGTGGAGGTCTGGTTAGCCAGATGATCTGTTATGATATTATCCCTTCCGGGGATCTGTTCAAAGGTCAACTGTTGGAATTCCTCAGCCTTTTTTAGTACCTAATTCCTATACGCTTCTATTTTAGACTCTCGAGTTTTATATTCCCCATTCAACTGCCATACTCCAATTGGGAATCGCTTCGTATCTCCGCTTTCTGTACCTGAAGGCTTCGGGCCAACCGAATCCCTGCTAAAAGGGCCTCATACTCGGCTTCGTTGTTGGAGGCAGGAAACTCCAATCGAATGGACTGCTGGATTTTAGTATCATCTGGTGTCACGAGCTCTACACCGATCCTTGCTCCATTGACATTTGATGATCCGTCCACGAACACAGCCCATAAGCCAGACTCATTTTCTTCTAAGGAATCTGTAGTTTCTGTTTCCAACAGAAAGTCAGCTACTGCTTGTCCTTTGATGGCAATTCGGGGGACGTAGGTTATGTCAAAAATCCCGAGTTTTATTGCCCATTTGGATACTCTCCCTGATAACTCAGGTTTCGCCATTATGGATCTGATCGGGGTTGCAGTTGGCACTACGATCGGATGTGCTTCAAAATAATGCCGAATAAGTCATTTTGCCTTGATCAGTGATAGTACTAGCTTCTCTTGCTTTGAATAACGGGTTTCTACATCAGCAAGGGCTTTGCTGGTGTAGAAGACTTGTATCTGGTATCCCTTCCCCTCCGTGACCAGAGCGATGCTGGTAGATGTCGCAAATATGGCTAGATACAAGTGTAACGTCTCATCGGCTTCTGGGGTTGCCAGTATAGGAGGCTTTACCATGTAGCTTTTGAGTTTTTTCAGGGCTTCAGATTGCTCTGGCCCCCAGACCTCTCATTTTGCCGCCTTTATAGCTTGAAAGAATGGCCTGCACCGATCGGTTAAACGAAAGATGAAGCGGCTGAGGGCTGCCACCCTTCCGGTTAGTACCTAGATTTCCTTCCGGGACCTTGGCTTTGCTGACTCCATCAGAGCTTTGACTTGTACTGGGCTAGCTTGTATTCCCGTCCGATCAACTATGTGTCCCAAGAACTGGCCCGAGGACACTCCAAAGGAACAGTTAGATGGGTTGAGCTTCATTTTATATTTTCTGAGGGTGTCGAACACCTACTGCAGGTCATCCAGGTGGTCACTTTTTGCCTTGCTTTTGACCACGGTGTCATCAATGTAGGCTTCTATGGTAGATCCCATCATACCGTGGATAACTTTATTTACCAACCTCTGAAAGGTTGCACCTGTATTTTTTAGTCCGAAAGGCATAACTGTGTAACAATATGTACCTGATTCAGTGATGAACGCAGTCTTTTCCTCGTCATCTAGGTTCATTCGTATATGGTTATACCCAGAGTACGCATCCAGAAAACTCAAGCGCTCGAATCCTGCGGTGGCATCTACCATCTGATCGATCTTTGGTAAGGGGAAACAATCCTTCAGGCATGCTCTGTTCAGATTGGTGAAGTCTACGCACACCCTCCATTTCCCATTCTTCTTCTAAACCACAACAACGTTTGCCAGCCAGGAAGGATACTATACCTCCTTAATGAATCCTGCTTGGAGAAGTTGATCAACCTCTTCAGCTATGATCTGGTTTCGGTGAGCCCCCATCCGCCTTTGTTTCTATCTGACAGGTTTTGCGTCGGGATTCACGTTGAGGGAATGTTGGGCTATTGATGGATCGATGCCAGTCATATCCATATGGCCCCAAACAAATAAGTCAGTGTTGGAGCGTATGAGGGCCTCCATTTCATCTTTTTCTTGTGCACTGAGGCCAGAACCAATATAAGTCAACCTTTTAGGGTGATCGGGGTAGATCTGAACTTCAAGCAAAGGTTCGGCTGCTATTGATGACCCCACACCCTCCCCCTGTAATTGCTATTGATCATCGGGTACCGCTTTGGATTGTGATTCCCGTTCCGGTTCAGCCCTTTTCCTCAGACCTTTCATGGTGACAGCGTAACATTCTTTGGCTGTTACCTGATCGCCCCTGATGTCAATCACATCAATTCCGTTCGGATCGATGCACCGCATGACTTGATGCATGGTTGAAGGAACTCCGTGCATTCGATGGATCCAACCTCTCCCCATAAAGAGATTATAGGAGGGTTTGACATCCACCACTACAAAAGTTTATCTGAGCGTGTGCCTTACCACTGTCACTGGCAGTTAGATCTCTCCCATTGGTTCCACTCTTCTGCCATCAAATTCGGCTATCGGGCTTCTGGAAGGGACTATCTCCTGATGATTGATCTCTAACTTCTCAAAGGCCCATTTGGGGATAATGTTGGCGTTGCTCCCTGGGTCAACCATCACCCTCTTGATCAAGAAGTTCGAGACCATGAGGGAGATAACCAAGGGGTCATCATGTGGTGATTGAATGCTCCGCATATCCGCAGAAGATAAAGTTATTCGGGCGTCCTCTTTCGGGCTTCGAAACTCGCTGACTTCCCCAACCTTTCGCAACTTCTGGGCTTGACGCATCTGGGATCTACGGGCTTCCTCTATTTCTGATTGACTTGGTCCTCCGTGAACCATGTGAATGACTCTCACGGGCTGTCCCATTGCCCCCTTGGCAAGTGTATGTGACGTTTGGTCTGATCGGGTGCCCTCCTTGGCAACGTACTCGGTCAGCTCTCCTTTTGCTATCATGGCTTCCACTTGTCTCCTAAGGCTTCTGCACTCATTGGCGTGGTGCCCGTACTCGCCATGGAAGGCACAGTGTCTTGACATGTCCCTCTGGTCCATTGGTTATCTAATGGGTGGTGGTGACCGGAAGATTCCTTTACCTTTAGTCTCCTGATACAGCTTGGCTAGGGTGACCTTGTCTTCAAATCTCTGGCGTTTCTATGGGACTAGGGAGGGTGCAGGAGGAACGCTTGGTCGCTTCCGATCTGGTGCCAGATCCTTTACCCTCGAAGGTTCGGTTACCCTTGCCTCTACGCTTGCAAAGGCTGTCCTTCTTTGGCGTATGACCAACTCTTCTTTTATTCGGAGATGTCCTTGTGCCCTGGAATTGAGTTCTCCGATGTCTACTGGTGGCCTCTTGACCAAGGACTAATAGAACTTGGTTCCAGGGATCAGGGCCATTCTGAAGGCCTCAACAACTTAATGCTGATCACAATTATCAATTGAGGACATCTTGACATTGAATCGAGACAAAGCTTTTCAGGGATTCGCCTTTCTCCTGGATCATGGTGAATAGACTGGAGATGGCCTTCTTTTGTCTTTTATTACCGAAGTACTGGGCAATGAATAACTCACAGAGTCTGAGCCAGCTTCCAATGGATCGGGGTGGTTGCTTTCTGAACCAGAGCAGGGCTGCTTCAGTTAGGCTGGTGGGGAAGACTTTGCAGAGTAAGGCTTCGTTTTCGTTGTAGACATTCATCTTTGTATGAACGTGGTAGATGTGCTCCGTTGGATCCTTTGTTTCGTCAAACAAGGTAAACTTCGGCAGCTTGAACCTCTCCGGGTAGGGTACACTAGTGATCGTCAGTGTGAATGGTGTCTGTACGGCGTCGATGGATGCCTCTGAGGCTAGATCGATAGGGGTCCGCATCTTCAGATCCTTCAGCACCTCCCTTTGGAATCTGGTCATAATTTCCTCCAACTTCTTCATGGTCAGAATCTCCTTGGGATTGCGTCCCCCGAGCACCTGTAGGGATGACTCCGCGTGTTCCTCCTGATCGTTGTTGGACTTTATGTGGTGGTTGTCCGTTTCTGACAGGTGACCTATAGACTGCTCCCTGCTGGCTGGACTGTTCGTCGTTCTGGACTTCTTGAGGGTTCTGAAGCAGGGCCAATTTTGCAACCAATTCAGCGTTCTGTTTCTCCAATTCGGCGGTTCTCTCCCCCAGGGCCCGCCTAATCGGATCCTCGGCTTGTTGGCCTCTGTTCGGAGGTAACTCAGTTTGTTGTGAACGGGTGATCACCGCCATTGATGGTATTAATCTCAACTTTTTCGTAGAGAATGGGAAACTTATTGAAAAATATTTCAATAATAGTGCTTCCCACAGATGGCGCCAATTGTGTAGATGCAGAAAAATACACAATAATATTTGAGTTAAAAATTGGATCATTTATTCAATCTTTGGCCATGTATTTATACACAATTTTGGTAAATGGGTCAAGCCCATTTACCCAAGTTTATCAATCCCTTAAATCATGGGATTTGATAAACTCTTTTTTTTTTGGACTCTCTTTTCCATAAGTAGGACAACTCCCTGACTTATGGATCACTCATCTTCTAGAGAATTCTATGGGCCCATTTATTTCTTCGGCCCATTCATCTCCGGCTCATCAGTCCTGTGGCCCATCCTAATTGGGCCATGTATTATTTTGACTATTACAATACCTTTATAGTAACGTTTGCAAGAAAGAGTTTTCTCATAACAAAAGTCTTGAGTCTGACTATTAATTTATTTTTTATAAATTTATTAAAAATAAAAATTGAAAAGTTAAATGATCATTTAATATGTTTGTAAATTAAGAGAATAAATGCAAAAGTGAGCTTGTGACTCCTTAATAAAGGATATCTCTTAATATAATCTACATTCATGTGATTGTTAGTTAGTTAAGGGCTGTCTTTGGAGGCTGACAAAAGAAGTAAATTTCTAATGAAAAAGGTAAAAAAATATTGAACCTGGATAAACATTTTTTTATTTTCGTCCTGAATTTTTATAATATACATTGCTTCTATCCAAGTCATTTTGCCAAAGATTTAAGCCCACTTACCTGTTTATTGGCCCAGTACAACTGCCGGGGCAATGTGTAGGTAGTCTGGGTCCAAAAAGAAATTGTGTACCAAGGTTCTCACGGCCTAAGAAATTTTTTAAAATAAATTGATAAGGTGATTTATCAGTTATTACATTCAGCTAACATTAAAGAAAAAACAAATTTTATTAAAGTAATAATCGTGAGTGATTGTATAATATTTCCGTGTATAAATGACGGAACCTCCTATAGTGTGGAAAATGTACCATAATACTCAAAGTTCAAAATATGTATATAAGCATCAATAATAATACAAAATGTGCACTTTGACCCCCTCAACAAAGATTTTATTGTTTTTGCCTGAATTTAGGTACGTGCAAACCTTTATCCCCAAATATTGAAAATGCCCTTAATCACTTACCAAAATGTCCTCATTTGTGATTAAACATCAAACTTGAAAACTGACACCGCCGAAAAGAATATCCTAAATCGTCATTTTACATTTCAATTTTTTTGTAAAATAAATAAATAAACAAACAAATAAAAATAAGATGGTAATTCATCATCTCATATACCAGAAAATAAAATGGAGGGGGCTATTTGCATTAAATTTATATGGTAGGGGTGTTTAAAAATCATGTGAGGGGTTATATGAACTATATTCATATACTACAGGGGTTTTGTTTTGTGCAATTCACCCATATTTCCAAATCTCGTATTAGTTGTCTATGCTCTCGACTCACTCCGCTTCCGTTCCTTATCTCTCTCCGCCACTGCTACGACGCCTACCATTGGCGGGTCATCCCTCAATCGGTTAGTTTTTCATTTTCTTTTTAGTTCGTCCTCCTATATAAGTATATATATATACCTATATGTATTCTCGTTCCTGGGGTTCTGGGAAGAACAGATTCATTCTGATTTTCTAGATGCTAATATTTTCCTAATAATAATTCAGTATAAAATAGGACCGACCATGAAGATTTTATGTTATTTGGAACCCCATAGAATAGACGGATCAAATATGCACCTAATTGAAATTTAACCTCTCTAATATTGCAAATAATTATAATAATTTGGTTTGTGATTGTTTTATCGTTCACAGGGAACTTAGATTGTTCAACTTGAAAATCTCCATTGTTTTTTTCTTTGGTATTTTTAATATTTGACTCTACACCATCTTTAAAAGGGGAAAAATAAATTAGGATACAAATTTTTTCCGTTGGGCGAATCTATTCATGCCTGCTTATTTTTTATTAAATTGTTGGGCCATTTTTTTTTTCATAAAACAGTTTATCTGCTTTTATATCTAAATCATTCATGTTATTGTGGAGATTTAATTGGTCTTGTGTTACTTTGATTTACTGGAGTGTAATGGCACTGCTATGATTTTAGAAAGTCTTTTTTTTTCTTCTCGATAACCGGGGTGTCCGGGGCTTTTGACTCTTCTTTTCTTCTATAAATCAGGTTGATTTCGACTTTAATATGGTCTTAGGATTTGTATGCTTTCTATTTCATATGATAAGTGTTGTTTGTAATGGAACCATAACTTTATGTAATAAACAAACCAGTCCCATTTAAGCATAAGAAAATTCTTTGCTCAAGGTGCTCAATGTGAGTGAATGCAGCTATAGTTACCACAAACACTTGTTGGTAGACACTTGCATACTTTTTTCAACTTGTTGGTAGACACTTGCATACTGTTTAGTGCTTAGCCATGTTCACCCCATATGATGCACCTTGAGCACATAAAAAATTTGGGCTGCAAAGAATTTTCTCAGCTTACATGGGTGTTCTATAGTTGAAGGAGTATAAGTATAGATATGTTATAAAGGAAATTGGTTTCATGTGACAGCAGTAAGTGAGAAGGAGTATAGTTTTGCGGATTGGGTGAGAAAAAATGGAAGTGGATGTCACCTTGATGAGTTCCTTAGTTTTGCAAAGCTTTGTGAATAAGTGTTTTTTTAAGGAAAAGGAGGAATATATATACAAAAGTTGAGATCAACCATTAAGATTAGAGGAACCCATCTTATACAAAATCGTTAAAGTGAATTAATTAGTCTTACACTTATTACATGCGATTGAACACCGTGATTGAAGTTTAGGAGGGTGTTCTACAAATTTTGTTTGCTGAAGTGTAGCAAAAAGCTGAAAGTTATTTGATTTGAACTTGTCATATGGCCATGGTTTCATCAAAGGCAGTGTTGTTAAATCTTCTTTCCCGTTGGAAGGAGAAATACTTGAGCTGAAGGCTTGTAATGAATACATGATATTGTTTGGTTCATTAACGCCAATCTCTCTTGCAATTTATAGGTCGGGCCAGTCTGTACACATCAATGTGCCTGTTTTGTGATTAAATAGTTGGGTATTGTTTTTCCTGAAACAATTGTGTTTCTGTTATTATCTAATCGTACTTGTTATTTTAAGATTTAGGTGGTCCTGTTTTGTTTGTTTCAATTTACTGGAGGTTTATAAGAACCTTGTTATGACTTTAGCATGTTGACTATGGCTTTAAACTGTTGTTAGGATGAGTCTGCCTTGTATTTAATATGTGAAGTGTTGTTTGTTACCAAACCACACATTTATATAAAGGAATAGCTCCCTTTTAAGCCTAAGAAACCGATTTCCAGCCAAAACTTGTGCGCTCAAGGAGCATGATATATATAATATCAACATGGGTGAACAGTAAACAGTATGACTCGCTTGACTGTAGCATATAGGTAGGTCAAACACCTGTCAGTAGACCTTGCATGTGTGTTTGAACTACCTTTGCTATATACATCATAGGAATTGTACATTTCGCTGTTTAGCCATCTTGGTACTATGTACAATGCACCTTGAGCACATAACTATTGGCCGCAAACAATTTTTATTATATAGATGAAAGAATAGAAATATAGAAATTATGTGCATAAAGGGAGTTCCTTTATTAAGGCATTAGCTGCCTTTTTTCTTTTAGACGGAGGTAAAAAGAAAGGTTTTGAGGTGATACCATAATTTGGAAATCGTATACAAGACCTTTCTGCTCTTCCTTCATTCCCTTGTTGCTCAACCAAGCTAAAGGAGGTAGAGGCTCCTTCTTAGTTCTTTCCCAATGAATTGCTTTTTAGTTCTTTTTGCGCTCCCTTTCTTCAACCCCTGCATCCTGGTATGGAAGGCGTATAGAATTGTGGATTGGAAGTGATAACAAGGAAGTGGATGCTGACTTGTTGTGTTCCTTAGTTCAGTGTTGTTAAAGGTGCTCCTAGGCTCCCGGCTCCTTGAAGCGCAACGCCTCAAGTGTGGGCAAGAGCGCCTTTAACAACATTTGCGCCTTTATTATGGAGTATGAATGCTTTAATAATAATTTTATTTTCCCATTGTATGCCTCACTTCACTTAGGCACGCGCCTAGTCTCAAGAGGACTTCTAGTGTCTTAGTGTGCCTTGAGCCTTTAATTACTATGCATTACTTTTGCAATAGATTTTGAATAAGCTTTATTAACAAAAAGGATAAGTCTATATGTACAACTCAGTTGAGATTCCCCAGAACGATAAGAGAAACCTCTGGTATAACAAATACTTCCCGGACTTAATCTTGTGGATCATTTACGTCACCAAAAGGTTAACTTTGGTTAATCTACGTGCAATTAATAATTGTGATTAATGTTTGGGAGGGTATTCTTCAAATTTTGTTGCTGAGCGTAACAAAAAGCTAAATACCCTCACAAAATGTTTGAATGATATGCTCTGAACTCATCATAGTCTTGGTTTCATCAAGGGCAGTGTTGTCAAATCTTCGATCTTTTCTAATTCAGCAAGCTTTTTAGGCTTTGCTTTGAAATTCCAAACCCCAAGGGTCCGTTCGGTTGCACCGTTTTACAATTGCATTGGAGTTGCAATTCCATGAAATTGCAATTCCACCAATGCAATTCTAAATACATTGTTCGGATAAGTTTTGGAATTCAAGTGCAATTGGATTTCAATCCCAAACCCAATTTGAATGTGAATTTCAATCATAAACCCAATTTGAATGTAAAATATCATAAATCTTGAATTAAATTAGACAATATAAATAGATTTAAGTATGTAAATATATGTATGAAACTATGAATATATATATATATATATGCATGTGTATATATGTGTGTATGTATATGTATGTGCATGTGATGTACATGTATGTATGTATGTAAATATGTGTGAGTTTGTGTGGATTCATTTGTATTCATATTTGTATATATATATATAAATATATTTATTTATTTATACATGATTGTATATATGTTTGTATATATATATATATATAGGTGTGAATATATATATATATGTTTGTAGTTGTTAGAGAGAGTATTTATTGGGTTGAAAATTTGGAATTGGAAATCACAATTTCTCATGTTGAATTCAAATTGTGGAATTGGAATTGGAATGCAATTCCAATTCTAAAACATTTTGTTGCATCCGAACAATGGATTTGGAATTGGAGCTCCCAATCCAAATCCAAAGCTCCAATTCGGCGTTGCCGAATGGACCCTAAATTCGTATATAGCTCCAAAATTTTTGTTTCATCTACCATTTTGCTGAATAGCAGTTTATATAGATAGTTAGCTCCAAGAGTAAGTTTCTTCAGGTTTTCTCATGTGTATATGTTTCTTTATTCACTGAAGGTGCTTCTTCTGCTGCCACTTTTAATTAGTAGGTGGTAAGGCTCGCTTAACATGGGAAACAAGCCTGCGAAACAAGAGAAGGAAGAAACTCTCTTAAAGATTGTGCCTCCTTTGGACCAAGCATATGTTCGGTGGCTTGCTCGGGATCTTGAGAGGATCCATGGCTTCACTCCAAAGAATCCGCGTGCAGTGAAGCCACCAGACCATTATATCGAGTACATGCGTTTGTATGGATGGTTGGATGTGAACCTGGACGACCCTGACCTCAAGCATTTATTTAAATAGTTAGTACTCTTGAAACATAGAAAACAACCAGAGCAAACTGGTATAATCATATGTTGTAATTAGAGGGTAATGCACTAGCTATTGGCTATATGATGGTATAAAGGTAATTGAAATGTTCAATCTGCTGTATGTTCTTGAGTGGAAAATGGTCTAAGGTTATTCACAAATGTATTTGAAGACTTTGATGTGTATCATATAAGCAGATGTTCTATATCCATTCCTGTGTACCAAACCAAACATAATGTTACTCTGTGGTTCTTTCCTTTTCTAGAAAGTTCGTGATTTCATTCTGTATAAGAACTGATTCTGCAAATGTTGTAACACGTTTGATTTTGGAGGTTGAAGGAAGAAAAAGATAATCAGTTGAGTATAAAAATTGTTTTGGTTTCAAATACATGTACCATATATTACATATGAAGCAGTGAAACAAGAGATACTCCTAAGACTCATTTCTGTTTATCAACTCTCTTTCCAATCCATCCAGCAACAATGGGAGTGAGAGCTACTGTTGGAGGAAATCTTATGGGAGATGCTGCCTTATGTGCAGCATATGCCAATGCAAACGTCCCGACTTTCTCACCAGCTTCATTAGTCGAAATTCCTACCTGCAAATGGTTGATGAAGAAAACTCTATTTTAGTCTCCGATTGGATTAAACAGGACGAGTGAGACTGCCATCAACGACGAATATAAATGTTGCTTCTAGATTTACATTTACCTTATGCAGCAACGCTTGGACATCAACGCCAGCGCTGATGAGTGCATAGCAGAGGGAGATGGAGATCAAGGAGAGTGTAATGGAGGTGATAAGGTATGCTCCTCCATATTTTGTCAAGAGCTCCTTGGCTTGATCTCCCTTCGATTTCTTTCCTTCGCCTTCTTCCTTCCCTTCCTCTTTCGAGCGGAATATCTGCATAGTTCCAACAAATATAAGTGATCCTACAGCTTTTATAAACCATTTTCTCTCTGTCTGAACGAACTATTAAGCTCCAAAAACTAGAATGTCTCCAAAAAATTAAATTAAAACTTGATGAATTACAGGAAAAAGTAACTTGAGAGAATGAAAGTCGTCACTTTCCATGGTTGCTACTAATGCTTTAGGACATTATACTAAGACTGTAGTGCTATGTAGTATGTATTAATTTTATTGTTGGTACCAAAAGACTGAACCTCAGTTTAGGGTTGCAATAGGTATGATGATACAAATTTGAAGCAAGTGAAGATAAGAAGGAACAGCCCACTGGCGTTTGATTAAGCGAAAAGCAAAGGCTGAAAACGAAAGAGTAGTGCATGACCTTAATTGCCTCCTCATCAATGAGAGCGCGCTATCCTTTTTAATTGCTTTTTCCCTGCCCTTTGGGAGGGGGTTAGGGGGATTGATAATTCCAATGCTAATGGGCCAAAGGGATCAAAGCAGGAACTTGGCCCGGCCAATACACTATGAATAAAGAGATTTTCATGCGCCTATCGAGAATTATCCGCTTCCATTTCTTCGATATCTTTCTTAATTATATGAAATTAATGAGTAAGGCACAGGAAAACAATACCAAGTTGATAGAAAGCACAAAGGAAGCACCGGAGCCGTCAGGTTTCAAGGTTTTAGAGTCGCGAAGCAGTCCTAGAGTTGAGCTATGGTACCATGATATCAACCAGTTCTGTCAGCTCAAAAGAGATGAGCGGCTGGCTCCCTTCTGTTTCAAACTTAGGTTAAAAAGTAAATCTGCAACACGCAGCATACGAAGGATAAGTGGTGTTAACACCCTAAATAAGTGGTGATAACATCCATCTTTATTACGCCCAATACCCTTCACACCTGGATCCAGAAAAGGATGTTTCTGCTATCCTTCCCGCAGAAGACAACACCTAAGCCGCAAGTTGCATTACCCTCTAAAGAAGCTACAGAAAAGCGACATTTTGAAAGGGCAATCGTGTGTTCACTCTGGTGGAATGTACCTACAGCAAAGACATGATCGTGCTGAAGGAGCAACTTCCTCCTATACCTGCAAAACCCATCCCTAACCCTCCACCAAAGAGTTATGATACAACATAGAAGTGTGAACAGAGTCGTCTCGATAGTAAGATGATTTAGGTGGTCGCCTAAGGCCCCGCCTGAGAGGAAGGCCCCAAAATTTTGGGGGCCTTATATATATATATACTATTTATTTTTTAATATATTATATATATTTCCTTTTTAAAATAAGCCTTCATATAATATTGTAAAAATTAAACTTTTAGAATGGGTCTCCTTATAATGTTGTAAAAAATAAACTTTTAGAATGAGCATCCTTATAATTTTGTAAAAGAATTCTTTTTTGGAATGAACCTAAATATGGGCCTCCATATAAATTACATTTTTAGTACACATATATTTTACAAAATGATTTTATATTTGAAACTTTTGGGCAAAACGGAAAGGCATTGGGCGACTATGGTTTCTCTTTTTATTTTCTCCCTCATTCTCACTCTCATTATATCAGAGTTCTTCAATTTTCCTATTTATCTCAAAATATTATTGCTTTATTTTCCCTCATTGTCGCATGAATCTCTCCAATCTTATTCTCTCAAGACTCTCATAACTAAATCATCTCTTAATTCATCAATCGAGAATCACAAACAACTATATTGTTCGTAGATCGGTGAAACCATCCTATTCGACTGGTTGGTCTGACCTTGTTTTTGTCTCCAGACACTAGGCCACACTAATACTTAGTGGGTATCTAACTTCTTTTGCTTAAAAGCATTGTCTTCAATTTTAGTCTTCAAAAACTAGTTTTTGGTTATTATTCTCAGTTCTTTTCACGAATCACAATAGTCTATAGAAAAAAATTCTTATGTAATTTTTTGGTTTCTAATTTAGCCAAAACATGAAATGAATATTGTTCATTTTCATGGGTTGATGTTCATGCCTTCTTTTGTTTAAACCATAATACTATATCTCTTTTTACCCCAACATAGCATACCTTTCTGATATTTACAATGGCAGCTATCAAACTAACAAAGGCATTTGGACGGTTGGTATTGTTGTCTTTATCCAACTCTCTTGAAGCTATCGGAAAAAAAAGAAGCAATACTTGGGAGACTTTGGGCATTGTACTATCAAATCAGGGTTTATTGTTTTATACTAATTTTTTGCCTAAGGCCTCCAATTTCACCTTTTATACTTTTCGCCTAAGGCCTCCAATTTCATCGAAACGGCCCCGAGTGTGAATACCATTCTGGAGCTGTGGGCCATTCAACAGAAAGTTGCTTATCTTTTAAGCACAAGATTCAAGATCTCATAGAGGCAGGCTTGATCACCCTCAAAACTAAAAGAGCCGAATATCCCAACAGGCAGGGGATGAGACTTTCTTTCTGCTTAACTCGTTAGATCGAGTATAAGAGAAGTACGGAGTGCTCAACTGTAAAGGACAGAGGTGAAGGTAGAGCACATGGTAGAGCGGGCAGTATCAGTGGGAGATAGAAGTGTATTGGAAGCCTCGGCCTGGCCATTGTTATGCCCAGAAGATTTAATTTGTACAGCGGGATAAGATCCTCTCTAAACGTGCACTTAAAGAAGCCAACTCCCGTGATGGGGAGGAATCACTGGGATCAGAAGGCCAGGTCCTTCGTGTCGACCTAAAAGAGTAAGCATGACATTTTCTCACACTCAAATTCGCAACACTCTCGTTGTGTTTGGTCCAACTTGTCAATCCGAACACCTCGATATAGACACTTGGAGAGACATCGAATTCATAATTGGACCTGCTCTCATACCACTTGATAAGGATAGGGTGATTCGCAATCTGACCTAGAAGTTGCAGCTATTGGGTTATGCCAACATCCAACTTGATATGTTGAAAACTCTCTTCACCTGAATTCCACTTGAGACAAGATTCTAGACATAATTTTTTTTTCTTCTATTTTGTATGGAAAGTAAAGGTAATGTTATCACGAGAGTTCCTTCTAGGGACGACAATGGGGCGGGGATCACAATCCCCATTCCCATCCCCATTTAAGTTTGCTACCCTCATTCCCGTTCCAAAACCGTTTATTAAATGGGGCGGGGCAGGGTAAGGCAGGGCGGGACAGTTTTTCACCATCTATAAATTTAATAAGGCTAGGGTTTGGTATTGAGTGAAATGTGAAAGAATTATTTTATATAAAGACTATATATTAGTAATTATGTAATATTATTGAAGGGTATATTAATAAAAGTAATAGTATAATCGCGGCAGGGCGAGGCGGGGTAATCCTCCTCATACCCGCCTCCTAACCGCTCCCATCTACTTAATTGTTTCCCCAAAGTCGTTTGAAACGAAGTAGAGTGGGCGGTTCACGCGGAGCGGAGATTTTTGACATCCATAGTTCCTTACATGACCTCTCTCATTTAATAACTACATTGAAGCACTTGTTTTTTTTTTTGAAAGTTAATAATACTCACACACTCTTCCTCCAACTGAGGCTCGAACCCTCTATCTCCTATTTGGGAGTAAGGGTCACGCTTGACCATCATGCATTTGGTACATTGAGGCACTTTTAAGATATGCAAAAAGTGAAAATATAAAATTTAATACTGGTCAAGTGCCAAGTGTTCTGGAAAAGGCAATAGGTGCCCTAGACACAAGGGGCTTCATTCCTCCCTTCTTCCCCCATACTTCAATGTTTCCCATCCCCTTTCTTTCCAATTTTCCTCCCCACCAAACACACAGCTGTGGCATTAAGCAACTTGAAAGTTGCATACTTCCATCAAATTCGGTTCATTAGATGTACTTCACTTTTCTCAACAACCAAACATCAAATTTCTCTTTTTGGCACGAAACAAAACACACACACATAGTAGGACCATAAAGTATACTACCAGAATTTCATTGGTATAAAAATATAAAATTGAAAACAGAGTAAACAAGCGAAAAGGAGAAAAGGGTACCTTCCAGAGACCAGCTTCTAGGCCATACTTTTTTGTAACCTCCTCCGCAGAAGAAGGGGCACTAATTTCCTCTGTTTTTTCTTTGATTGCTCTGACCCTGAACCCACTCAAATTGGGTTTTGAGATACTAATTGAAGAAGCATAATTGCTAACTCCGTTGTTGGATTTTCCATTATTTGATGAAGAGACACAGAAAATTTGAGAATTGGTATTGAAGCAGTGAGAGGAGATTAACAGAATTGTGGCCATGGCTTGATATCCAAAACCATCATTTTTTCTTCTTCTAAATAACATAATATAAATAAATATCTCAATTTGTCTCGAAAGAGACAACCAAACGAACCGGCCTTTTTAACCAAAAACGTGAACACCTGTTCAATTATTGTTTTGCCCTCTCAGAGTTTTCTTATTTACAATTTGCTTTTCTTACTGGCTTAAAAGTCTTGGTTCAATCTACTTCTAATGTGATAGGGAGCTTCATAGATGAAATTTGCCCTTTTCTTAGAATAAGTTCACATATTATACAATTATTGATACAATGATTTTATATTGGACCATATTCTAATAAAACTATAATATTGAGAGATGGAATCTTTTTAATAACTAATGAATTGAAATAATTTTTATGTCAAGCAGAAAAACATTACATAATTAAATGATTAACAATCAACAAAGTACGTCTACAAATGCAATGATGAGAAGAAAAAAAAAATTTCCAGTGAATATCACTAATCCTTTTAATATTCTATGTAAGATGATTGGAGATCGACCCTTAAATCTATTATAACCCATAATCATGTGTCAGCATATAGTCTGATATTTATGTATTTTTTGATTTGTAATAATTTTTTGAAAGTTCCAATTTTATTACCCAACATTAATATTTAATTTTAATATTAATATTATTCGAATTTGTTATACATACAGCAACTGATACTCAATGGCAAACCATGCCCCCCACCCACCGGTAGAAGGTAATATCTACCCCTCGGGGTTATTTATGTCATTTTTCTTCAGCTTTTTCTGAACCTATGGTCATAGAATAGACAAGTGGCAACACAAGCAATCCATTTTCACTTTTGGGGACAAATATGAGTTGGATTTGGGCTTTCAATTGGATTTGCTTAAATTTAACTTAATCTAATTATAAAAAAGCTCAGCCAATGGGTTTCACCCATTTAGCCTATAGGTCTTTTATATCCCCATATACATATTACATGGTCTAAAATTTAAATTTTTAATGTGAAAATTTATTGGATACCACATAAATAAATCAGATCTGGTATTCTAAATTAGTTAGGTTAAGTGGTGCATATCACTGTAAGTGATAGACTCCATACACTCCTTTGTTTGGGGGTACAAGTAAATTTATCCTGGAATAAACTATAATGTGATAATAATTTAGTTTGATTATCTTGTTAGTTGCAATCTATTAGAACTTTTAATTCGTAATTAACTGCAAAATATAGTTATAAGTTTCTAGTTACTTCAAGATTCTTGAAATTTTGTACAAAGCGAAACTATATTGGCGATGAAGTCATTTTATCTGGCAGATGGCCTCAAGCTATCCCATTAGTCTTCATCTTCAATTCAAATTTGAGTTTCAGTTTTATTTTAATTTAAAAATCAGTTACAATAATATGTTTTAATACAGAATTTTACCTCAGGTATTAAAATAAGGGAAAATTACATATAAGTAGAGTTAGGGGTGATAAATTACATATTAATCTATTTTAAAGTTTCGTTTTTCAATTTGATCATATTACAAAAACTAATTACAAATACATCAATTTTTTTGTTTAAAGTCTAAAATATTCTCAATCTACCTCCCACCACCACATCCCATCCACCATTCCCACCTCTGCAATTCCCCTCCATCGCGGTCGCTCTCTCCACCTCCACCACCCTCCGCCGCCGCCGTCGATGACCACCACCACCACCTCTCCACCCCCTCTTTCCGCCTCCACATCAAATCTTTTTTTTGGGACAAAATACGGCTCCGAAAAACTACCCCATTAGAACCTATATTCTTACAATTATTGAAGCCCTAATTTTGATTAGTATTGTACTCTTTTTTTCTAAAAACATTTCAGACATGGGATGTAACAGTATTGTAATAGTGAAAATGTCCAGCCCAATTGAGCCCATCTGTCATCAGGCCCATCAAGTTTATGGGCCAGCAAGATATTTATGAACCCAATAATAAAGCCCATTCAGAGGAGGTATGTAATAAAGGACCCTGATTAAATGTACAGGAGGAAGTCCATTTAGGAGATGTATATAAAGAAATTCCAGAAATTAATGGAAGGATTCGAAGAAGTGTTGAACATTTTTAGGTGTTTACACATTGGCGCCGTCTGTGGGAATGAGGGAGGTTCCTGACTTTTCAAATGCCCTTCGGTACTTGTAAAATCGCCTCCTTCTTCCCATCTCGAAAAGCTAAGTCTGTTTGACAGGCAAAAGACCCTCCACTTCCAAAAAACCTCCACTCACCGCCTCCCCGGACGAGAATGCCAGTCACCCGTTCACAGGCAGGCATTCTGCCCACTGAGGAGAATCGTGCAGAGGACTCCCAGACCATGGAGCAAATTCTTCAGCGCTTGGCGGCTGCAGAGGAACGTAGCATGGCCTTGGAGAAACAGAATGCAGAGCTCAGGGAGAGGTTGGCTCCACCAGCAGCTGCCTCACCGGCAGTTACACCTAACCCTCCGGTGGCGGCGATCGACCATTCTCTGAACCAACCTGAAGAGCACGCCGAATCTTCTCAGCGCTCGCGAAAGGCTCCAGCAGTCGACGAGTCTATAACCCCCCCAGAAACTTCAAGCAATGATGGACGAGTTCCAAAGGAAAGTTCTCGGAGATTTGAGGTCTCGATCTACGGACGACATGGCCATCCAGGCGTCCACTGAATTGATACAGTCGCCTTTCGTTCAGGAAATAACCCAAGAGCCTTTCCCAAAGAAGTTCGTTATGCCACAGTTCACCCCTTATGATGGCACGCGGGATCCCGAAGAGCACATATACCAAATTCATCAGAAAATGACCATGTACACCGAGAACGAGTCCCTGCTATGTAAGGTGTTCTCCACAAGCCTTGCTGAGGCCGCCCTATTATGGTTTAGGAAGCAGCCACCCCGATCCATTGGCAGCTGGCAACAGTTGACCAGGCTCTTCATCGCCCAGTATTATGGAAACAAGAGACAGAAGAAGACCATATCCTGCCTCTTCACCATGATCCAGGAGAAAGGAGAGTCACTGAAAAGCTTTCTGTCCCGATTCAACATCGAGTCCTCTTCTGTGGATAATTGTGACCAGCACTCTGCGGTCGAAGCATTCAGGATGGCCCTCATTCCTGGAACAAAATTCCATCAATCCTTGGTGAAGCGCCCTCCATCGGGAATTGGGGAACTAAACTCTAGGGCCCAGGGGTACTTGAGAATTGAAGAGGAAGAAACTATCAGGCAGAGAAGATCAGCCTTTGTCGGCCTTGAAATTCAGTCCAAGGATCGATTGACCGATCGGAAGCGATCAACTCCACCGGGATCGTCTGCCCCAGCGGGATTATCAATCCCAAAGCCATCCAAACGACCCAGGTTAGAAGAAAGGATAACACCCCTGAAGGTGAGCCTTGCAAAGCTTTACCAGGAGAACAAGGCCAAAGGGATTTTCCAGCAACCCCCTACCATGCGACAACCACTTGACCAGAGAGACAAGACAAAACACTGCGCTTTCCATGGTGATTTCGGGCACATCACTAACGAATGCCGCAATCTAAGGCAACAGGTGGAGACGTTACTACTTCGTGGAGTACTCCGGGATTACGTACAACGAGACAGGCCAAGAACCGATCAACGCACCCCCGGCGTCCCTCGAAAAGCCTCGGATGCACAACCGGTTAAAATCATCAATATGATTCATGGTGGCCCCCCACCCAAAGAAACCGAAGGATCGCGCCGAAGCTATCTACGGAAAGCCCACAAAATGAGAAAAGTCAACGAAATTAGTGAAGCCTGGTACAAGGCTGAAGAAACTCACATCACTTTCTCGGTGTCGGACCTTCGAGGCGTCCAAACCCCGCATGAAGACCCTCTGGTTGTGACCCTAATGGTGGCCAACTGCCTTGTGAAAAGAGTCGTGATCGATCCTGGGAGCAGTGCCAACATAATCACCAAATGGGCTTTCGAAAAGCTCGAAATCAACCCTTCTGAAATTATGACATCCCGGTGCCCCATCGCGGGTTTTGACGGCAGGCAGATCGAGCCGATCGGTGAAGTTCAGTTACCTGTGTCTGCCGCCCATAGGACCCTGAACGAGACGTTCGTTGTGGTGGACGCCAAACCCTCCTACAATCTGCTTATGGGAAGGGGATGGATTCACCGAATGCAAGGTGTGCCTTCAACTCTTCACCAGGTCATGAGATGCTTAAGCCCTGACGGTACAGGCACCATTGATGTCAAGGGTGACCAGGTGGCAGCCAAGGAATGTTATTCGGTCACTCTGAAGGAGATCCGGAAGGCTCAGGCCCCAGGGGTACCTCGATCGAAGGAGCAAAGTTCGTGCTCCAAATAGCAATTAAAGAATGGGGAGCCGGGCACCCCGACTGTGGTTGAACCACTACAACCGATCTGTGTTGTGCCCAACAGCCCGGAAAAAGTTACTTTTGCAGGTACAACCCTCACCGATTCTGAATTTGAAGAACTAACACAATTGCTGCAGGACAACTCCGACGTCTTCGCATGGGAGCATACAGACATGCCGGGGATAGATCCCGACGTTTCACAGCACTCATTGCATGTTGACCCAAACATCAAACCAATCAGGCAAAAGCAAAGGCGAATGGGTGCACATCGGAACCAAATTATAGCAGATGAGGTATCCAGACTGCTCCAGGCCGGCTTCATCCGGGAAGTCAGGTATCCCAAATGGCTTGCCAACGTCGTGGTTGTCCAAAAGAAAAATGGCAAGTGGAGAGTTTGCGTTGATTTCACCGACTTGAACAAGGCATGCCCGAAGGATAGTTTTCCACTCCCAAAGATTGACCAGATGGTTGACGCTACCTCGGGCTATGACCGTCTAACTTTCCTGGATGCCTATTCAGGTTACAACCAAATAAAAATGAACCCTAAGGATGAGGAAAAGACTTCCTTCATTACTGAAACAGGTACATACTGCTTTAAAGTTATGCCTTTCGGACTGAAAAATGCAGGTGCTACTTTCCAGAGATTGGTCAACAAGATCTTTAAAGGCATGATGGGCACAGTAATCGAAGCCTACATTGATGATACTGTAGTCAATAGCAGAAAGAAGGAGGACCACATCACTCACCTGCGCCAAGTGTTCGCTACCCTCAGGTCCCATGGCATGAAGCTTAATCCAGCAAAGTGTTCTTTTTGTGTATCATCTGGGCAGTTCCTGGGGCACATCGTGGACCGGACTGGTATCCAAGCCAGCCCGACACAAGTCAAAGCCCTGCTAGAGATGAAGGAGCCCCGAACACATAAAGACGTTCAAGTCTTGACGGGAAGAGTGGTAGCACTTAGCAGATTTATCTCACGACTCACTGATCGCTGCAGACCATTCTTTCAGGCAATAAAGGTAAAGAAGGGAGAGATCTGGGGTCACAAACAATCGGAGGCCCTGGCGAGGCTAAAAGAATATTTGACCATGCCCCCCGTCTTGTCTACACCAACCCTCGATGAAGTCTTATACCTTTATTTGGCAGTATCCTCCGCTTCAACCAGCGCCGCCCTCATTAGAGAGGACGGGAATCTTCAAATGCCAATATTCTACACCAGTAAATCCTTGGCTGAGGCAGAAACTAGATACAGCAGGCAAGAAAAACTGATTCTGTCACTGGTGAACGCCAAAAGAAGGCTAAGGCATTATTTTGAAGCCCACCCGATCGTTGTCCCAACAGCTACACCCCTACGGGTTATTATGTCGAAGCCTGACCTGTCAGGGCGAATCTCTAAGTGGGCCATCGAGTTGGGCATATACGATTTGACATACAAACCCAGGGTCTCCATCAAAGGACAGGCTGTAGCGGACTTTTTGCTCGAAAGTGAGACTGAGGAGCCAGACCCGGGCAGTGAACTGGATACATGGAAGATTTTTGTGGATGGATCAGCCAGCTCTTCCGGATCAGGAATTGGCCTAGAATTTTTAACACCTGATGGGACACGCCTTCATATGTCGGTGCAGTTGCAGTTCCCAGCCACAAACAATGAGGCAGAGTACGAGGCCGTCGTATCCGGTTTGAGGGTAGCCAGAAGCCTCAAAATTCAGTCCTTAGCAGTACACAGTGATTCTCAACTAATTGTCCGTCAGATCAACGGGGAATACGAAACAAAGGACCCGACAATGAAGTTGTATCGAGCGCTAGTTTTGAAGGAGACAGAAAGTTTTCACAAAGTTACCTTTACCCAAATCCCCAGGAATGAAAACTCTGAGGCTGACCACCTGGCTAATCAAGCTTCCTCAGCGGGAGAGGATCTAACTCGGGTTGCACTGTTGGATTTTATTCAGAGGCCCAGCATTCAAGAGCCCGAACGAGTAATGCTCATCCCATGGGAGCCCAGTTGGATGGATCCCCTGGTAAATTACTTACGTAATGGAACTCTTCCTGAAAGTAAAGCTGAAGCTCACAAGGTCAGGAGGAATTCGGCTCGGTACTCAATAATAAACGGGCAACTCTACCGAAAATCCTTTTCTGGTCCCTACCTGAGATGTATCACGCCGTCAGAATCTAGAGCAGTGATGCACGAGATTCACAGTGGAGCCTGTGGAAACCACTCCGGCAGCAGGTCCCTCGCCCATAAGGTGCTGTCTCAAGGGTACTTTTGGCCCTACCTTTCTCGGGATACCGAAGAATACGTCCGAAGGTGCAAGCCCTGTCAAATGCACGGGGATGCAATCCATCGCCCAGCTGAGTTCCTGCATCCCACTATAGTACCGCACCCATTCGCCCGGTGGGGAATGGATATAGTGGGACCCTTACCGAAAGCAATCCGGTCGAATGCGTACGTCCTTCTGGCAACCGACTATTTCACCAAATGGGTTGAAGCAGAAGCCTATCCCACCGTCAAAGGGAGTCACGTCGTCAAGTTCGTATGGACCAACATTATATGCAGATTCGGGCTACCAAGAACGATCATGATGGACAACGGAACAAACCTGGACAACAAGGAGGTTAGAGCATTCTTTGCCGAACATGGTATCAACCAGAACACGTCTTCCGTCGGCTACCCGCAAGGGAACGGGCAGGCGGAAAGGACAAATCGCACTATATTCAACACTTTGGCCAAAAAACTTGAAAAAGCCAAAGGGGCCTGGTTAGAGAAACTGCCCGAAGTTCTCTGGTCATACAGAACGACCCCCAGACAACCCACGGGAGAGACCCCTTTTGCCATGGCGTACGGTGCCGAAGCTGTTATCCCGACTGAGGTCCGAGTTCCAACTCTCCGGAGTGAGGCCTGGGTCGAGGGACCAAGTAACCAGCATTTGGCTCAGAATCTTGATCTTCTGGATGAAAGAAGGGAGGCTGCCGGGATCAGGCTGGCTGCTTACCAACAGCAAGTCCGGAACCACTTCAATCAAAGAGTCAAAAGAAGAGAGTTCCAGATCGGGGACATGGTCCTTAGGCGCAAAATCGGGCTTGTAGGCAAGCTCAGGGAGCCCTGGGAGGGCCCGTACACCATCACTGAAGTCATCGGTCGCGGAGCATACCGAGTCCGAAGGAATATTGATGGCGGAATGGAACCAAACTCCCAGAACGCCTCTCGCCTCAAGAGGTACTACCCTTGATGGTCCAAGTCCTATTTTTACTTGGATCTTTTTGTAAAAAGGCTACAGCAACTGGTCATTAAAAATCATTATTATGGCCAATTAAGTAAATCATAAAATCTGTTGGTGTGCCCGAAGATCCTGAAGAGATCCTTGTTCCAAAAATAAACCAAGTGTTGCATTGACTTTCGCATGGCCTGAAGAGCCCGAAGTCACAACACAGATCCTGAAGAGATCCTTGTTCCAAAAATAAACCAAGTGTTGCATTGACTTTCGCATGGCCTGAAGAGCCCGAAGTCACAACACAGATCCTGAAGAGATCCTTGTTCCAAAAATAAACCAAGTGTTGCATTGACTTTCGCATGGCCTGAAGAGCCCGAAGTCACAACACAGATCCTGAAGTGATCATTGTTCCAAAAATAAACCAAGTGTTGCATTGACTTTCGCATGGCCTGAAGAGCCCGAAGTCACAACACAGATCCTGAAGTGATCATTGTTCCAAAAATAAACCAAGTGTTGCATTGACTTTCGCATGGCCTGAAGAGCCCGAAGTCACAACACAGATCCTGAAGTGATCATTGTTCCAAAAATAAACCAAGTGTTGCATTGACTTTCGCATGGCCTGAAGAGCCCGAAGTCACAACACAGATCCTGAAGTGATCATTGTTCCAAAAATAAACCAAGTGTCGCATTGACTTTCGCATGGCCTGAAGAGCCCGAAGTCACAACACAGATCCTGAAGTGATCATTGTTCCAAAAATAAACCAAGTGTCGCATTGACTTTCGCATGGCCTGAAGAGCCCGAAGTCACAACACAGATCCTGAAGTGATCATTGTTCCAAAAATAAACCAAGTGTCGCATTGACTTTCGCATGGCCTGAAGAGCCCGAAGTCACAACACAGATCCTGAAGTGATCATTGTTCCAAAAATAAACCAAGTGTCGCATTGACTTTCGCATGGCCTGAAGAGCCCGAAGTCACAACACAGATCCTGAAGTGATCCTTGTTCCAAAAATAAACGAAGTGTTGCATTGACTTTCGCATGGCCTGAAGAGCCCGAAGTCACAACACAGATCCTGAAGTGATCCTTGTTCCAAAAATAAACCAAGGGTTGCATTGACTTTCGCATGGCCTCAGGAGCCCGAAGTCACAACACGGATCCCGGTTAAGTGATGCATTAACTGTAAAACTTTGCAAAAATAAACAAAATAACCAATATTCGTTATAACTGTAAAAGTCAAAAGTCGACTGGACAAAACCAATTATGTTTCACTAAAATTGGGCCCCTGTGGCCAAGGCTTACAATGCATTTCATAAACAGTAAATGCTAAGGGACGACGCCGGTGCCTGATACATCTGGGTTCACTGAAACGATGGCCCCATCGGGAGCCGGAGGATCAGGAGGGGCGGTTATGCTCATTCCTGGGAGAGGTTTAGTCAGGAACTCGCAAAAACGAACGTCGTCTGGACCACCAACCGGATCGTCGTACGGTGGGGAAATGCCCAAACTCTCATCCAGTTCTTCCACCGAGGCAAAAGTCCTTTCTTCGACGGGTTTCTGCATGTCACTAAAGCATGACCTCCATCCAAACCCGATCCGGTATTGGGAGGTTTCGCAGAAACGCTTATACATTTCGTTCCCGCCCCGGTGGCACATCTCCACCACCGACCTCTCCGTAGCGAGGAGATTCTCAATCTCAGCCCTCTCCTCCAGGAGCTTCGAATTGGAAGCCGTCAAGTTCTCAATATTAGCTTTCAGGCTCCCATTCTCAGCCTTCAGGGCCTCCGTCTCAGCAAGGAGAGCCCGCCGAACTGCTTCCATTTCCTTAATTTTGTCTTCAGCCGCCCGAAGCTGTTGCTCTGCAGCAATTGCCCTTCGGGACTGGACATCCAACTTTTCGTTGGATATGGACAGTTTGGCGGCGACCTTCATTCGAGATTCCTCTTTCAGTCTCAGGAGCTCGTTGGACTTCTTGAGCAAGTTGGAGTCCTCCTCCAGCTTCGCATTATAAGCTTGCGTCAGGTAGAGCATCTGCCAAAAGATCAAGTGTTAGCCTGATAAGGAGATAAATAAAATATTCAAAGCAATGGAGGAGTCTGTAGATTCAAGCACTACCTTCATAGCAACCTCTGGACCTGTCAGTGCCAACTCCTCCCGATCGATGTTTCTCAATCTCTTTCGGTCTATGGGAGTCCAGATCTGAGATCCCATAGCCCGAAGGGCAGTGTCGTTGTCAATTGTTGCGTGCCCTGCAACCAGAAAGTCGCCGCCCGGGAGTCTAATCTTCGGCGCCCAGGGCACGGGCAGCTCCTTTTCAGTTGCGGCCCCACTGTCATCTAGAACGATAGGAGACTCCTGCGTAGACGTTCGGGCCCTGACGGACCGTTCGGGTGGATTCTCCTCCGATCGGGGATGTCGCACCCCCGTCAGGCTCGTTTCCCCTTCAACCAATCGGAATTCAGGGATGGGAACATCCACTGAGGATTGAACAACCTCCTCTGATCCTTGAGCAGGAGCCTGGCCGGTTTGCACATTTCCCATCGGTGGAGATGGAACTACCGGGATATTCTCTACTTGGGGTGGGATAACGGGAACAACCGGAGGGGTTGGAACACTTTGTGATCCCTGCCCGGTCTGGATCTCACCGAGGGCTGAATTTGAGGCTTGAGGCCCGACTGCCCGCTTATTCTTCTTCTTCAACACCGCCTGCGGGATCCTCAGCATCTCTGTGGATAGGGCCTGCAAATTAGAACCTGTCAAGAAACTGGTACACATCCTCAAAGGCTGTCCCCAAATTTTTGATTTAAGCGATTCAAAACGGGTTCTGATATAGTTTGAGGTTTTATATTCATCGGGTGCTCCCAAAAACTCAAGCATATGGAGGCCCAACTTATCATTGCACTGATCACAGTTGCATACCCCCCTATGGAATGGCTTGAAAGAGGGGAAAAGGTGTTGGTTAAACTCATTGGGTACTTTGAATCTAGATGAGCTCGGGAGTCTCCAACTCCCGCTCACAAGGACCATCCTCTCTTTCCACCCTTTATTGGATTTTTCCGTACCATCACAAATTTTCCTCCCACTAATGGGAAAAAGGTTGTACCGGCCCCTGCACTCCTTCTGGGCCTGTATCTTGTAACAGAACAGAAGTTCCGCCAGACCAAGGTCAAGTCCCAGATCCCGATTGATCATCAAGATCATGGCCAGGACCCGGAAGAAGTTAGGTCCCACCTGAAGTGGGGCCAAGCCTAAAGTGGCTAAGGCATAAAGGAAGAAGGGCTGGATCGGGAATCTAATAACCTGAAGGTGAAAAGCCGACAACAAAATCTGATGGTCCAAAATTCCCTCGCCCTTCCTAAAATCATGCTTTTTAGGGTAATTTTTGATAATCACCCCATCGGGTACCCCGCATTTAACCCTTAACCTTTTTAATACTGTCTCTACCCTGTTCATAGGGGGAATGGGATCAGCATAGAACTGATCCCCCGAAACCCCTGCAACCGGATTTCCGGCTGCTGCTACATTCTGGTTAACTTCAGGTGGGCTAGACACAATTGTCCTAACCACCTCCACTGAGGGTGAACTAAGGGATGCGTCCGGGTTTACAGAGGAGGGTAGACGGTCGCTACCCGACCGGGTATCATCACTATCAGACATTTCGAAAAGAAAGACGCTAAGATGAAAAGAAATAACTTACTCTAAGATGAACCCCGAAGGATTTCTGACGCTTTCCTGAGAGTGGAGGTAGACTCTGGCAATGATAAGTCAAGGTCTCAAGTGCAGGGAGCTCTCTAAAAATTTTTAAAACTGTGAAACGGAATGAATCCGTAGCACTGTAGGCATTATTTATAGAAGCCTCAGGGGCGCTTGAAAAGCCGTGCGCTCGGGAACCGAAACGTCACCTCGCTTCACGTGCGCCTCCCTTCTCGCCTACCAAGGCCACCCGTACCACGAATTTCAAATGTTACAATGATTGTACAACCGTCGTATTAATTGTGTCAGCCACGTCATCCCGATCAGGGGTGATGTATCTTGTCCCCACTCTGTATCCTTTATAATGGGCCGGGAAGATCGACAACCCATCACAAAGGATAGGGCCTGTGTAATAGTGAAAATGTCCAGCCCAATTGAGCCCATCTGTCATCAGGCCCATCAAGTTTATGGGCCAACAAGATATTTATGAACCCAATAATAAAGCCCATTCAGAGGAGGTATGTAATAAAGGACCCTGATTAAATGTACAGGAGGAAGTCCATTTAGGAGATGTATATAAAGAAATTCCAGAAATTAATGGAAGGATTCGAAGAAGTGTTGAACATTTTTAGGTGTTTACAAGTATGTAAAGCAAAATATTAATGGTTGAATGTCTTCATATTATAAATTACAAACATAAAAAAATTATCTTTTTTTTTTTTTTACAAATCTAAATTCTGTCTCATGATAAAGTTTGTTCAATCCATTTGTTTTACCAATTGTGCAGACAATTATATACTTTTATAACCCAATAGAAGTGGAACACGATCAAAGCAAAGAAAGTGCTAGATTTCTGAATATCCATTGTAAATTAGACTCCAATTTTCCAAAAGCCATATCAAAGTAAGTCTAATTAACAATGTTGATGAATGAACTCTAGAAATCTGTATATATTTATCTATATATGTCTATATCCAAAAACTATTATTAAAAGTACAAAACGTTTTACTAGTGTTTTTAGTTTTTGAGACTCTGTGAACATTTAGAATTATAAATGATAAGAATTCTTATTCGGGTAGAGATTCTTTTAAATAATAAAGTTTTCAAAAACAAAAATATTACGATTTAATCGAATCAAATAAGTGATAAAACAGTTTTCGGTTGGCCTATCTTATTGTAATCTCTTTTATAAATTTAAAACCGCCTCTTATAATTTATCTTTTTAAATAAGGCTTCTATCTTAAAAAGACCTCACCCAAAACATTCTCCCCATACTCGCCCATCTCTTCCTGGACAAGAAGAAGAAAAAAATGGAGACCTCTCCATTTTTGGCGCGAACAAACTCCATTTCATCTTCTTCTGCCGCTAAAACTCGATCTCTGAGCCGGAGCCTCCCGGACGCGAGCTCGTTCTTCCCGGACACTGCCTACTTCAAGATCGATTCTCCGGCAACGTATGTATCGCTGAGAGACATGATTGCTCGGTCCCCGACCACGAAAGGGCAGTCTCTGACATGTTCGGGAATCGATATCTCGATTCGGAACCGCCTGGTGAAGCAGGCCGCTTGGTCATACTTGCAGCCCATGCCTCCATTGTTGCAAGGCTCATCATCGAACAAGCGCTTCTTTGTTCGGTTCTGGGAAAAGTTGTCTCAAGAGTTGAAACACCCAGTGAGTGTGTGTCTTAGATTCATTAATCAACATGTTGTCAAGAAGATATCCATGGCGTTTCGTAAACTTTTTTGGGTGATGACTCAGTATTGAATTTTTTTCATGCAAATTGTTCCAAGCAATCTAACGTACTTAATGCATGTATAAGCAGTCTAGGAATTTTGATTTTATTTTTTTATTTTTTGGGAATTATATTGATAAAATCAATATCTTTCCGAGAGAGATTTAGGTTTTTTAGACTTAGGTACTAAATGCACGTATAAGCAATCGAAAGCGATTTGCAATATACACTATATTTAGGTTTTCTAGATTTTAGTGTTTTCTATTTTGGTTTGTCTCCGGACTTAGTTAATTCTTAACCTTTTTTTATTTCGTGGCACCACAATCATTATTGTATATGTTATGCAGTAACTTGGAACAATATATAATTCTTGACTTTTGATGCAGTATATTAAAATTTCAACTGATCCCGAGTTCTTCCTTATCTCAGAGATTTTTGTTTGAGTTGTGAATTAAAACAAATGTGAAATGTGAAGAGATATACAAGAAAAAAAAAATACCCCAATTCCACTTGGCTTTTTCTCTAGTTTGCCGTTTTCTTTACCTTCTTTAGTCAATGTCGCATTTCGAGTGCTTGGTTAGATCAAATTTAGATGACAAAGCCGTTCAATTTAAGGATCAGTTGTGAATTAGGGATCAGTAAAATATGAAGAGATATACAAGAAAAAAAGAATTTAGATGACAAATCTGTCATTCAATTTAAGGATAACTATTCTTTTTAATTTAACTTAGAATTTTACTTCAAAATCATCTAAGAATCCAATTATACGTTTATCTTTATCTCATAACCAAATATTATATAACGAAATACCAAATACCGACTAAAACACTCCAATTCGTTGCATTTATAATAGTAATAGAGTTTAGAAAATAAAATAAAATTTTAAGTAAGATAAATCTAAAATTATTAAAAAACATACAAGCTTAATTTCGTTATATTTTTAATACTTTCTTCATGCTAATTTATGAATTCCTTTTGAAGAATTTAAACCTTCTTTTAAAATCGTTTTAAATATAACACTAATAATTGGGAATCTTTATCAAAGATAACCCCAAGCTAAGTTGCCACAAACATGTGTGTATGTGTGTACATATAGATATTTATATATATATATATATAGAGAGAGAGAGAGAGAGAGAGAGAGAGAGAGAGAGAGAGAGAGAGAGAGGTGTAAATACAAACTTAACTTAAAGAGTCAACTATCTCTTCTTAAAATGCATCCTTCCTCCCTACGGCAATAGTGAGATCTGCCCAAAAACCTCTCTCCTCAAATTGATCCCTACCCACAAGTAGTCACAAACATATCATTCGAACACTCATCTTAAATCTCCTCTCTCACACACACACAAACACGCGCACAAAATCAAATCTCTCCCTAAAGGAGAAAGAAGAAAAAAAACACCATTCCCATTCACAGATCTACGTGTCATGTCTTCCGAGAATAAAAAATCCCTCTTTAGAAATATATTCACAGCCAATATAGTCTGTGGTGGCTGTGGCTGTGGTACCCCAAAGCTCTCAGACATATTCCAACCAAAGCCAAAGCCAAACTCGAAGTCTCAAACAAAAACAACCCTAAACCAAAAGCCCATTCGTACTCCTTGTCTCTATCAATCCTCTTCAAGCTCTTGGGAGAGAGGTGGCACTAGCCATTCCTTGGATGATGAAGAACACACTTCCACCACGTTTTCTCTCAACATTGACAACAACACATCCCCACATCGCTCTGAAATACACCAAACGCACACAAACCACTCCAACATGGCCACTACCCATTGCTCCAAAATCTCCAACAGCGTCGCGGTGGCGAAGGACTCCGATCGCCCGTATCACGATTTCCGGCGTTCGATGCTTCAAATGATTTTAGAGAAAGAAATCTACTCCAAAGAAGATCTCCAAGAGCTTCTCAACTGTTTTTTGCAGCTCAATTCACCTTGCCACCATGAGACCATTGTTCAAGCTTTCATGGACATCTGTAATGGGGTCAATAATACCATGTGATCATTAATAGCCTAGTTTTGGTCACCTTTGACGGACGCGTAGACTACGAGAAATTATTGTATGGTCTTAGACTAAATGATCGTGGACGGCCAATGTCTCCATAAAATGGACAGAATCGCTTATGGGGCTCGGATTCGAATGCATCAATAATAATGCAGGCAGGCAAGAGTGTTAAAGAGCTTTAATGAGAAAAGAAGGGTATGATATATACATATGCTTTTTCTTTTCTTGTGACTCGATACTGTTCCAATTTATATAGACATTTACTACTGACTCTGCAGTTTTAATGAGCAAGTAGTTGGTTGTTCAACTTGATGTTGGAGTATTAATGTTCTCATTTTCAAGGTTTATTCAAGTTTTTTTTTTTTGGGTCAGTCAAATTTATGGTGATATACATGAACGTTACACGTATAGGTAAGGGGTATTCCGGTTCAATGGTGCAAATATATTTGACAATACCGGATAGTTGATTATGTAGCAGATTAGGTGAAAGAATGATTTTTTCTTGGATATATAGGTCATCTAGCTTTTTCGGAGTTGCGTCTGTTGGATTCATTGAGTGGGAACAAAATACATCCAACAAATGCAAAAAGCATATATATATAGCATATATACAGCAACCACTATTTTTTTTTTTTTTGAAAGGCAGCAACCACTATATTAGGTTGTATTGTCGGTGTAATATGATTAGTTGATTACTAATATATAAATATAATAAATTTATAGGGTAAATTATAAAGGCATCCCACCAAATCAGCGCAGGTACTCATAATGTATCATCATTTTTATTAATGAAATACATATAGTACTCAGAAAAATCTATATATGTTGTATAATCGTGCAATTAAATGTAATGTATGTTTATATGGAAGGCATGCACCCACACACTTGTTAATTTTTGGCTGCTTAACAAGAAGAGTGGAATTAAAGGATAAGTAATTTAGATGGAAAGGGAAATGAGTTGGATATACTTAATTGCCAATGTATGTATCATCTAATCTAACAAGAAGATAGTGTTTTTATAAATCATGGTTATCAACAACTTTGATGACTTTAAACCATTCGGATTTCTTTTGAGGTAATTTAAATTGGTGGGTTACTTGACTACATCAAGCATAGCCACCGATCAATCTAATCATTAAATTTGTTAAAATCACAAGAATTTTATGTAAAAATACAAATTGAAGGTCTACGTATAATAAATCTCTAACATACAAGACAATTAATTGTTAAGAGTTAGATTTCATAAGTCTCCACATAAATACATATTTACAAACTCTCTACAATTCTACAATCTTGTTATCTTTGTATTTCAACCTATTCTTCAAATTTATAAAATTAAATCTCTCTCATACTTTGTAGTTGTATTTACCTTTATAGTATTGAAATGATTATTTATCACAATTGTTTCTAATTAAAGAAAAAAAAAATTACAACTTACAAACACTACAAGAAATGTCGGAATCACCGGCACTTTTTTGTGCCGGTAAAAGTCTACAAAAATGCCGGAAAACCTTTCAATAGCGGTTTAAGCGCCGACAAAACCAGTGTCGGTGAGGAATTCCTAGCACTTCCCATAAAATGCCGGTATCGGAGGTCATTTGAAAAGTGTCGCCCAGATTTTTCTACCGGCAGTTCTATCAAAGTGCCGCCACCATTTTCCTGCAGTTCAACAAATAACATCGGTGAAAGGAAAATAAATATTTATAAAATCCAGCCATACCAATCCATGACCCGACATATCTCAACCCACCACACCATGACCAGTCTGTCTCAACCAAGGGCGGAGCCAGGATTTTGCTTCAGGAGGGGCATAACGTAATATTTTTCCAAAATTCTTACGGAAAAATTGATACTTCTTAGGCTCGCAAGGACCCTTTAACCAATATGCTCTACGAATTTCGTTCCTAATATTAGGATTTGTAATCCAAGATTTTAGTTTATAGTTCTGGATTTGCTTGAAGACCTTCAAAATTAATATCTAACCAACTTTGCTTTATAGTATCATCCTTTCTCTCTATAGAGGTAGTCAACTTTAATTTTATTTTGAAATAGCTATCGATTCCCTCCATAACTGTTTTTTTAAAAAAAATATTTACGTATAATATTAACACTTAAATTATATAACCTTTATTGAAGAAATAAATCAACCACAAAGAAAAAAAAAACAAGAATAGGCTAAATAGTCTCAAACAACATAAAAAAATTTAAACACATTACATATATGAGATCTAAAGTCTATCATATTCTCTACCAAACAAGACAAAAATTAAAATACTTGTGAACAAACAATAGGAACTAAGTGTTTTCTAATTTTATTGAAGTAAAACGTGTTTTACCTGTGAATCAAGCTATGAGTTGGTGACAAAATATTGATTTTCTCTTGCTATCGAAAGATCTCTAGAGAATATTTTCTTTTACAAAGTGATAATATATTGTTATTTAGGATTACTTTTATTTTCTATTTTTTTAGAAATTAATAATATTTTGTGATTTGGGTTTTTTATTTGGTATGTATATCTAGAATAACCAATTTGTTTTAACGCACATGGTATCACTAATTTTTGGAAAGAAAAAAAAATTAAGAAGGGATAATTTTATAATATCAAATATATATATATATATATATGTATATGTATATGTTAGTAAAAAAAACTATTTTGAGGAGGGGCATGTGACCCCCTTGGGCACATGCTTCCTCCGCCCTTGGTTTCAACCCACCACACCATGATCAATGTGTGAAGACCCAACCCACCCTCTTCCATCACCAAATTTTCTTCTATCTAGGCTTCATATCTCTCCATAATATAGATCCAAAATCTATGTATTTTGTAACCGATATGGAACAAAAACCAAAGCCATCCCCCTGCATCGCCTCCCCCATGGACACCGTCATCGGGTCCTGCCGTCGCAATGGTCATCCTGATTGATCCACCTCCAGATTGGCAAAGGCGGTGGCGGTGATGGTGATAACAGCTGTGGCGCAGGTGGGGGATTGGCGTTGGCAAAGGTGGGGGTATTGGCAGTGGCGAAGGTGCGGGTGATAAGGCAGCCATTGTTGGAGGTGTTTAGGGTTTGATAAAAATAAGCCCTAATTGTATATATATACATGTAAATATTATTTATATAATTAATTATAAATGCGGTAATTTTCATAAAAACCCCTCAGATTTCAGATTTTAATCAAATAACAGCCTAAAGTTTTTTAAAAAAATCTTAAGATTTCAAATCTTCTCAGATATCCCCCTACTCCAAAAAATGGCCAATTTTCCGGCACCAGAGATGTCAAAATGACTTAAATGCCCATAGTCATACGACAATGTTTTAAGGGTAATTTTCAAAAAACCCGTGAGGTTTTAATTTTTAATCAAATAACCCACTAGGGATCAGAAAAAAAACCCCTAAAGATTCTAAATACGCTCAAATACCCCCCTTCTCCGTCCATTTTAATTAATTAAAATTTTCAAATCTGTCTTTCTCTCTTTGAATTACATTAATTATTTGGTAAGTATTTTAAAAAAAAAAAAATGACATAAACATAGTATATAAAAATTTACTAAGCAAAATTGAAAAAATAAATGTTCAAAAATAATAAATAATAATAATACATTTTAATTATGATCAAAGTTAGTCTTTTCTAGTTTTTAATACTCATAATAAATACAATAAATAATAAAATCCATTACTTTTGAATTATAACTTTTGTATTTTAATTTTAGGGTGATATCATTTGATTTTAAAAGTTTAAAATATATATATAATTAAAAAATAAAAAAAATTATATATTATTACATATTAGTTTATTAATTTAGAATATGACTTAGTCTCTGTGGGATTCAACAACCTTTTTCAAAGCCATACTATACTACTATTGACATGTACGCTTGCGAAAAGGTAAAACAAGACCATGTTGTTTTTACTGTCTTAACCTATTATTTAAATCATGACTTGGACCGATACTTGAAAATTGAAAATTTATCTCCATACGTTGTCGTTTTCTTATGGGCAGTTTAATTATTTTACATTTTCGGTGCCGGTAAATTGCCCTTTTCCCTAGGGTATGCCCTTTGTAGCTTATATAAGCTTTGGCTTGGTTCTTAATATTACTTACCTTTCAAAAAAATTATATATTTCAAGATTAGGGGGGTATCTGAACATATTTAGAATCTTTAGGGGTTTTTTGCTGATCCCCAGGGGGTTATTTTATTAAAAATTGAAATCTCAGGAGGTTTTGTGTAAATTATCATTGAAACGTTATCGTATGACTATGGCCATTTAAGTCATTTTGACATCTCCGATGCCAAAAAATTGACCCTTTTTGGTAGCGAGGGGTATCTTAGAAGATTTGAAATCTTAAGAGTTTTTTTTTTTTAACTTTAGGGAGTTATTTGATTAAAATCTAAAACTTGAGGGATTTTTATGAAAATTACCCTTATACATAATAATAAATTTATAATATAATGTTACCACAAATATTTTTGTTTATTGTTTTAGTAGTGCAGTCTAGTTGGTCAAGATGATCTTTTCTCATACTAAGGTCTTAGGTTTGAATTTTGGTAATGTAATTTTTTTTAATCTTTACCATTATTTATCGATACTTAAGAAAAACGTCGGCAAAAGTTATATATGTGTATTCATTTAAAAAATATAATTATTAATTGATGAACATTAAGTTAACCACTTTTATATTACCTCCAATTCCTTTTACCAGCGCACCTTTGGTACAATAGTATAATTTTATCCTTCAATTGGGGAGGTGAGGAGTTCGAGCTTCTTAGGAGGCATTGTGGGTGTGTGGTGTGTGAGTTTCTTACCATTCAAAAAAAAACATTAAGTTAATAACATCAAAAGTTATATATGTATATTTATTTTTTTAAAATAGTTTTTGGTAATTCTAAATAATTAATGAACATTAAATTAATAACAATGTACATTATAATTTAGTTGGTTAAAGCACTATACGACATAATTATTTTTGTTAAAAAATAATTAATAAAACTCATTACTTTCATAGGAACTTCAATTCATTTTAATTTCTATTTAAAATGAAATACTAAGATAACAAATTACTAAATTTAAAAATAACTAAACCCGAGGTCACTTTTAACCATGGTTTGAATACACACGCATATATACAAAATGTTAGTAATGGTTTGTGTATCTTTATCTACTATTTTTATAAAGAGATGACAGTAACTGTAGAGGGATATGAAGAAGTCTTATGCTTTCGTATATGTATAACAAATATTAGGTTGTTAACAAAATAGTTTTTGAAATTATATAAAGTTAATGAACATAAAAAAAAGCTTGAAATGCGTTGTACGTAGTTGGTCGCGATAGTCAATTCTCATCCTAAGGTCTCAGATTCGTGTCTTGGCAATAGATTTAGTTTTTGAGTATTTACCATTATTTATTGGCACTTTCCTAAAAGATGATTAGTTGGTTTTGGATAATTTGTTGATCTATTTTGTTTTTAATTTTGAAAATATTTAGTGGCACTTATATATAGGCGCGGTGTAAATGCCAAAAAATGCACAACACAATAATAGAATACTTTATTCAGATTTGACTTTCCTTATATACATTTCCTTCTTGGGCTTTGAGTCCATTAGGGCAAAATCCTTTTGCTTACATCATTTTTGTCCTTTTGTCACGTCACTGACTTGTTCCTCAAGCTTGTTCTAGAATATTTCACGAAATGAGCCTTTGGGGTGGGCCTTCCCTTCGGGTTCCTTCCTTTGTTGGGCTAGCGGGCTCTTCCCTTAATGGGCTTGATAGAATCCACACGTACACAAACCCACTTCTTGATCATGGGCTTTTTACTGAAGGCCCATCATCGAGAAGCAAATGTGTGGAAAGAAATACATACATCACCCCTGTCGGGTGACGTAGCGGTTGCATTAAATGGAACAGGTACCATCGTTGTTTCGAATTTTAAATACATGGCCCTTATGGCTTCGGTTTTCGTGAAGTGGGCTGGTGAGATGGCTTGATGCCCCGTTCTTTGTGCACACGACCTTTAGTCTTCTTCGGTAACCTCTATAAATTCTCCAAGGTTCATTTGCGAAGCACTTCTTGCATTTCAAAAACTCTCTGCAACTTGGTTTCTCTTCTTGTTATTGCCAGAATCTGCACCTCTTTCTCGGAAAATTCACGAAATCTTACCGGAATCATCCTTAGAGTAAGTTCTTTCTTCCAGCTTTCTTATCTTTCTGTCAATATGTCTGATAACGATGATACTCGGTCAAGTAGTGACCGTCTCCCTTCTTCTGTAGATCTCGATGCCTCTCTTAGTTCACCATCGGTAAAGGTGGTCAGGAGGGTCAGATCTAGTCCTCCTGAAGTCACCCAAAACGTTGTTGTGGGCGGGGATCTGGCTGCAGGAAGATCGGGAGATCAATTCTATGCCGATCCCCTTCCCCCTGCACATAGGGTAGATACTCTACTGAAGAAATTGAGGGTTAAATGTAGAATACCCTGTTAGTCACTAATTAACCCTAGAGGGGGGTGAATAGGGTGTTCAAAAATATTTCTAACTATTTTCGAAATTGGAACACGCTATAACTAAAAATCAATTTCTCAATAAACAAGTGGATGATTCAATTTAAACTTCTCTAATAATTAATTGCAAAACAAATTAGCATACAAGATATTCAAGCAATTATAGCATGCAAGTTAATCAAGTAAAGAGAAAGAGATAGAGAGATTGACACCGTAATTTTTTCGAGGTTCGGTAACTCCTACTCCTCGGCTCAAGAACCCCTTCTTGAGACTTTTCCCGATCCTTTCACTATGGTCCTTCCTTAATAGATGGAATGGCAAACCTTTATAACACAAGCCTCTCGAGTTTGTCTCTCAATCAAGAGAACAACCTTCTCTTGAATAATTGGTGGACTTCACTTGTCCGAGATTAAAAATTCGTATGTAATCAATAAAATCACTCAAAACCCAAAGGTTTTTATGGAAGATAAATCAATATAAGCTCCAGTGTTTTTGGTGATTTTTCAATAGCTCGAGAAATGTATTCTCAAAGGATATGATCAATGAATGATATTTGGAGAATAGGAAGAGATACTAGAGGTTTTGATTTTCAAAGAAACTTGTAGAAAATCAGATTTTCAAAGCTTGGTTTCAATGGTTTTTGTAGAGAAAATTTATGCAGAATTTTGAGAGCTTTTTTTCCTCTTCTTTCTCTTTTGTTTTTCAATCTCTTAGCTTACAATATACACATCTCATTCTATATATATCAATGCTTTAGGGTTTTGAAGAATGAATATTGTAGTAGAGAAAACAAAGCCATTTGAAATCCATTAAACATGATGCTCAAAACATGGAAATTGTTTTCTGTCAAAACTGCAGAATTTCAAGACCTTTTAGTCGACTACTTAGAGTTTCTAGTTGATTAGATTGATTCTTCTACTCGACTAGAAGAGGTTCTAGTCGACTACTTCATGTAGTCTAGTGGACTCAAATGGTTTTAGTCGACTAGATGGGTGGTTTTAGTTGACTACTTAAGGGCTTTAGTCGACTGCTTCAAAATGGATGAAAACTTGATACTCCTGATTGTTTTAGTCAACTACTAGAGATTACAAAGGATTCTTCTAGTCGACTATAACTTGAAAAATATTTAATAAAAATGTTTTTCTTTCCGTTTAAGTTTGGTAAAACGTTTTTATTTCATTTGAGTTCGGTTCATTTTATACTTGAGCTTATACGATAATATTGGCACATAAAATTACCTTGTTACAATGATTGCTCCCCGACCTATCTACCCCGAGTCTTGAGTCTTCAACTTTCGCCTTTGCCGTTGAATTATTTGATTTTCCATTTTCGTGCTTCAATTTCTTTCTCGGCTTTTCGCTTTTATTCAATCTTTCTTTCCGAGCTTGCTTTCCGAGTCATTTTCTTTCCGTGCTTGTTTTCCGAGTCGTTCACCCGTCTTTTGCTGAAAACATGAACTCGGTAATTCATTAGTATTAAACACGCTTTAAATGTTTTGTTAATATCAAAATAGGATTTATTGTCTGAGAATAAATTTCAAGGGCAACATACCCGATGGGGTGATAGTTAAGAATTATCCCAAGAAGTACGATTTCAGGATAAGGGAGGGAGTTAGGGATGATCAGATCTTGCTGTCGGCCTTTCATCTTCAGGTTATTCATTTCCCGATCCACCCTTTCTTTCTCTATGTCCTGTCCACCCTAGGTCTGGCTCCGCTTCAAGTGGGGCCCAATTTCTTCAGGATCGTGGCTATGGTCCTGATGATTAATCGGGAGATGGGCCTTGATCTGGGTCTTGCTGAGCTCCTGTTCTTACAAGATATAGGACCAGAAGGATTGTAGGGGTCGGTACAATCTTTTTCCTTTAAGTGGGAGAAAGATGTGCGATGGAAATGAGAAGTCCAATAAGGGGTGGAAAGAAAGAATGATCCTGGTGAGCGGGAATTGGAGGCTTCCTGGCTCAGCCAGATTCGTAGTCCCTAGTGAATTTAACAAACATTTATTCCCTTTCTTCAACCTTATCATAGAGGGTCATGCTATTGTGAACAGTGCAATGATAACTTGGGTCATCATGTGCTAGAGTTTCTGGGAGCGCCCGACCGATTTAAAACTCCAAACTATATGTCATCCCGATTTGATATCCTTAAGTCTAAAATCTGGGGCCATCCCTTGAGGATGTGTGGCAATTACCTGACTAGTGCTAATTTGCAAGAACTAACATCAAAGAGAAAGAACATCATGTTGAGGATCCCGTCACCCGTCCTTAAGAAGAAGGCTAAGTGAGTACCGGGCTCTCAAACAAACCCTTCGGTGCCAGGGGATGCCCAAGCCAATCAGTCGTCCCAGGGTATTCCAACTCCTCCCTTCGGGATAGTTCCTCCACCACCATCGGGAAGTCCTCCAGTAATTCCATTTCCTCCTTCGGGGGAGGGTACTTCCGATTCGCCCTTTGTCCCTTCTTCGGTCAAAATCTTTGTCCCTGGATCCCCATCAGGTGGGGAAAGCCTAATTTGGCAAGAACACAATGTCCCCGGTCTGAGGAAGATGTCCCCGACCGATTGGTTCGGCCCCATCTGATTACGGCGTCATCGCTAAGCACAATGGCGGAGTCCGGGGCTGCATCTGGGAAGGAGAAACCCGTCCCATGGGGACCAAAGATAAAACTTCCGGGCAGTGGCTTCTTCGTCGCGGGGAACAAGACCATTGATAATGATGTTGCCCTTCGGGAAATGGGTCTCCAGATTTGGACCCCCGCATACCGGAAGAAGCTGACACAGATCGATCGGGCAGAGTTGGCCCTGACCGGTCCAGAGATTGCCATGAAAGTACGTTTTTGACCTTGCTGTTTCTCCAGTCACACTTTGTATTTCCGCATTTTATTCATTGATCTGGCTAACACTTGTGTTTTTTTTATACACTTTTGGTAGAGGCTCTACCTAACCCAAGCTTATAATGCAAAGCTAGAGGAGGACAGCAGGTTGCTCAGTAAATCTTCAGAGCTCCTGAAGTTGAAGGAGGATGCAGGGAAAAAGGTGGCCACCTTGCTATCGATATCTAATGATAAGCTATAGGTCCAGACCATAAGGGCAATCTCTTTGGAGCAAAAGCTTCAGGCGGCCCAAGAGAAGATCAAAGAGATGGAGGCAGTTCTTCGGGCCCTAGCTGCTGAAGTTGAAGGCTTGAAGGCAGAGAATGAGGGCCTCCAAGGAGAAGCTTCTGGAGGAGAAGGTTGAAACCAAGAATATCCTGGCAGTGGAGAGGTCAATAGTGGAAATGTGTCATCGGGGTGGCAATCATATGTATAAGCGTCTCTGCGACACTACCCAGTATCGGATCGGGTTCGATTGGAGGACCTACTTCCTGGACCTCTAGAAACCTGTTGAGGAGAGGGACTTTGCCTCAGTGGAGGAATTGGATGAGTCTCTGAGCATTGTTCCGTCGTATGATGATCCGGTTGGAGGTCCATATAATGTTCTCTTTTGTGAGTTATTGACCAAACCTCCGGGGCCAACTCCTAATTTTGATCCTTCAGTGCAGCCCATTCCTGTCCAAGTTTTGGACCCAACAATTGCTCATATGGACTTAAATGCTGCGGGCACTGAGGCTGGCACTTAGATAGTGAATTCTATCGGGCTTCCTTCTAGGTTTCAGAATAGCAGAATGTAGGATTCTTCTTTTGTAAAATATTTTGTAAGCCTTGGCCATCGAGGCCCATATTTTGAATGAAAATCATGATTCCTGTCTAGTTGACTTCTGCAAAACTTAGATTATTTTACCCAAAAAGTATTGTGTCTTTCAGGTGCTCGAGGCCATAGGAGAGGCATCACCACACTTGGTTCATTTTTTGCAAAAGTTTAATCTCTTTTGGATCAGCGTTGTGTCTTTCGGGCACTTCAGGCCACACGAGAGACATGGCAACACTTGGTTTATTTTCCACAAAATTTTGATCTCTTCTGGATCAGTGTTGTGTCTTTTGGGCACTTCAGGCCATGCGAGAGACATGACAACACTTAGTTTATTTTTCACAAAATTTTAATCTCTTATGGATTAGTGTTGTGTCTTTCGAGCACTTCAGGCCATGCGAGAGACATAACAAAACTTAATTTATTTTTCACAAAATTTTGATCTCTTCTGGATCAGTATTGTGTCTTTCGGGCACTTCAGGACATGCGAGAGACATGACAACACTTGGTTTATTTTCCAAAAAATTTTGATCCCTTCTGGATCAGTGCTGTGTCTTTCGAGCACTTCAGGCTATGCGAGAGACATGACAACACTTAGTTTATTTTTGCATCAGTAGCTATTTATAAGCTATTTTTGCGAAAAAATATAATTTTACTGATGAATATTTTTTATTGATCCGGCACTGGGGCCTTTTTACAAAAGTGATCAAAGTAAAAGTAAACTTGGCCTATTACGGGCAGTACCTCTTCAGGCGAAAGGCGTTCTGGGAGTTTGGTTCCATTATACCGTCTATGTTCCTTCGGACGTGGTATGCTCCGCACCTGATGACTTCGGTAATGGTGTACGGGCCCTCCCAAGGCTCTCTGAGCTTGCCCACGAGTCCAATTTTTCGCCTAAGGACCATGTCTCCAACCTGGAACTCTCTTATTTTGACTTTTTGGTTGAAGTGGTTCCTGACACGCTGTTGGTAGATAGCCAGCCTGATCCTGACAGCTTCCCTTTTTTCATCCAGTAGATCAAGGTCATGAGCCAGGTGCTGGTTATTTGGGCCTTCCACCAGGCCTAGCTCCGGAGGGTTGGAACCTTAACCTCTGTTGGGATCACAGCCTCAACGCCATATGCCATGGCAAAGGGGGTCTCTCCGGTGGGTTGCCTGGGGGTCGTTCTGTATGACCAAAGCACTTCGAGTAGCTTCTCGAGCCAGGCTCCTTTGGTTTCCTCAAGTTTTTTGGACAGGGTGTCGAATATGGTTTGATTTGTTATCTCAGCCTGTCCATTCCCTTGTAGGTCCCCGACGGAGGATGTATTTTGGTTGATACCATGATCGGTAAAGAATACCTTCACTTCCTTGTTGTCAAGATTTGTCCCATTATCCATCATAATTGTCCTTGGTAGCCCGAATCTGCATATTATGTGGGTCCAAATAAACTTGATGATGTGGCTACTTTTGATGGCGGGATAGGCTTCAGATTTCACTCATTTGGTGAAGTAATCAGTGGCCAGGAGCACATAGGAATTTGATCGAATTGCCTTCGAGGGAGGTCCTACTATATCCATTCCCCATCGGGCGAATGGATGTGGGATTATGGTTAGGTGTAGGAACTCCAGCGATTGATGGATAGCATCCCCATGTATCTGGCATGGTTTTCACCTCCGGACATAGTCCTCGGCATCCCGTGACAGATAGGGCCAAAAGTATCCTTGGGAGAGTATTTTATGGGTAAGGGATCTTCCTCCAGAGTGGTTCCCACAAGATCCATTGTGGATCTCCTGCATCACTACTCTTGATTCTGAGGGTGTAATACATTTTAAATAAGGACCCGAGAAGTACTTTTGATAGAGTTGCTCGTTTATGACTGAATATCGGGCAGAATTCCTCCTGATCATGTGAGCTTCAGCTTTGTTCTTTGGGAGTGTCCCATTTCTCAGGTAATTCATCAAGGGATCCATCCAGCTGGGCTCCCATGGAATAAGCATCACTTCTTCGGGGTCTTAAATCTTGGCTTGGTTATAAAATCTACCAACACAACCCAGGTCAAGTCCTCTCCAGCTGAGGACACCTGACCGGCTAGGTGGTCAGCTATAGAGTTTTCGCTTCTCAGGATCTGAGTGAAGGTAATTTCTTGAAAGCTCTTTGTTTCCTTCAACACAAGTGCCCGATAAGACTCCATTTTTGGGGTCTTTTACCTCGTATTCCCCTTTAATTTGTCGAATGACTAGCTTAGAGTCGATGTGCACTGCTAGGGCCTGAATTTGGAGGCTTCGGGCTAATCTTAAGCCAGATACGATCGCTTCATATTCTGCTTCATTGTTTATGGCTGGGAACTGTAGTTGTACTGACCTGTGGAGGTGTGTTCCATCTAGCCTCTGGATCTCCAATCCGATTCCCGATCCTGTAAAACTGGCTGATCCGTCCATGAAAAGCTTTCATGTGTCTGGTTCAGTCTGCTGATCGGGTTCTTCAGTTTCATCTTCAAGTAAGAAATCCGCCACCGATTGTCCCTTGATGGAAACCCGGGATATGTAAGTTATGTCATATATGCCCAATTCGATAGCCCATTTGGAGATTCTGCCCGAAAGATCATGTTTCGGCATAATAACCCGGAGTGGCGTGGAGGTCGGGACAATGATTGGATGAGCCTCAAAGTAATGCCTCAGTCGTCTTTTACCATTTATTAGTGATAGAACCAGATTTTCTTACCTGCTGTATTGGGTTTCCGCTTCAACCAAGGATTTACTAGTGTAGAAAACTGACATCTGCAGGTTCCCGTCCTCTCTGATGTGGGTTGCGCTGGTTGAGACGGAAGATATTGCTAGATACAGATGTAAGACTTCATTAGGATCTGGTGTGGATAGGATTGGGGGTCTGGTCGAATACTCCTTTAACTTCGCTAGGGCTTCAGATTGCTCAGGACCCCAGATTTCCCCCTTTTTTGCCTTGATTACCTGAAAAAATGGTCTGCATCGATTAGTGAGTCGTGAAATGAACCTGCTGAGGGCAACCACTCTCTCATTTAGAACTTGAACGTCTTTATATGTTTGGGGCTCCTTTATTTCCATTAGGGCCTTGACTTATGTCGTGCTGGCTTGGATCCCGATCCGGTCCACGATGTGTCCCAGGAATTATCCGGATGACACACCAAAGGAGCATTTCTCTGAGTTAAGCTTCATGACATTCATCCTGAGGGTGTCAAACACTTGGTGCAGGTGTGCAAGATGATCTTCCTTTCCTCTACTCTTGACCACAGTGTCATCAATATAAGCCTCAATCACTGTACCCATCATTCCCTTAAAGATCTTGTTGACCAACCTCTGGAAAGTGGCACCTGCTTTTTTCAGACCGAAGGGCATAACCTTAAAGCAGTAAATACCTGTTTCAGTAATGAAGGAGGTCTTTTCTTCATCCGTCGGGTTCATTCTTATCTAATTGTATCCCAAATAAGCGTCCAAGAAAGTTAGACGTTCGTAGTCGGCGGTAGCGTCCACCATCTAGTCGATCTTTGGCAGTAGAAAGATATCCTTCGAGCATGCCCTGTTTAGGTTAGTAAAATCAACACAAACCCTCCACTTACCATTCTTTTTCTGGATGACGACTACGTTGGCGAGCCACTCGGGGTACTTGACTTCCCTGATAAAACCAGCATGGAGCAATCTAGACACTTCGTCTGCTATGATTTGGTTCTGATGCGCTCCTATGCGCCTCTACTTTTGCCTGGTGATGCAGGAGGATCAGCGCAAGGATGGCAGGAAATTGTGATCTGCTGTTTTCCTTTTCAAATCTTTATTTTTAGTTAATTTTTGTTATTTAGGGTAATTTTCTATTTGTCAATTAGGAATTGATTCTGAACCCGATTTGGGCCAGATTTTTGGTAATCTTTTGATTTCTTTCCTTGTTTCGTTTTGGTAAGACTTTTAGGGTTTTGTTATTTTTGGTAAAATCCTTGATTTTCAGCTATTTAAACCCGGCTTGTGGGTTGTTTTAAATTAGTTTTGAATATTAAGAATTTTATTAAATTTCAGAGTGTTCTCTGAATTTTGGGTCGAATAATTTCTCCCTTTTCTTTCTTGCAAATTACCCGTTGCGCTAGCCTGCAGAATAATCTATATTATGTCCGGCGTCAATTGGTATCAGAGCTCAGCATCTTCCTGAGGCGATATTTTCATCAGTTTTCAATGGCTAGTGGTCGTGGTCATGGTGGTCGTCGTGGGCAGGTTCCGATTGAGGAAGTCCCGCACCGTGATCATAACGTTCAGGATGTTATGATTGAGGATTTGCAGAGGCAAGTGGCAGAGTTAACCTAGCGCCTGGCGGCGCAGGAAATCGGTAATCATGATGTGGAAGATTCTGATACCGACAATTCCACCTTCGAAAATCCGTATCCACCGTTATGGCCAATATTTTCGGAAGATTCTGATTCCGAAGATGATTGGTTGAAAACCGATACTTTCGTTGGAGAGCTAGTGTATGACACAGAAGGAGATGATGATGTGTTGTATGGGGGCGACCATGAAACTCTGGTCATTCCTAAGAGCCTCCTGACTCCCAGAAGCGATTCCAAAGATGATTGGTTGAGAACCAATGTTTTCCATACAACCTGCACCATGGCCGACAAAGTCTGCAAGATGATTATTGACAGTGGCAGTTGCGAGAACGTAGTCTCTAAAGACGTTGTCCGAAAGAAGGGTTCTCCCTCGTCAGTCTCTATGATGTCTCCTTCTGCATTTAATCAGCCGATGTCTCCGTCGTCTAATGGCCAACATCTTCGAGGCATCCATGAGCAAGTGAAACTGGCCATTCACGAGAGTAATGCCAAGTACAAAACTCGAGCGGACAGTCATCATCGTCAGGTACTTTTTGATGTTGGTGATTTTGTTTGGGTTGTATTAACTCGTGATCGTTTCCCTGTTGGCGAGTATAATAAGCTTAAGGAGCAGAATATTGGACCTTGTGAGATATTCCAAAAGATTAATGACAACGCATACAGGTTGTGTCTCCCTAGTCACTTGAAAACACCTGATATCTTTAATGTGAAACACCTGAGTCCTTGTTTTGCGGATTCTGCTGATGCTGCTGTGAACTCGAGGACGAGTTCTTTCCAACCCGGGGTGACTGATGCAGGAGGATCAGCGCAAGGATGGCAGGAAATTGTGATATGCTGTTTTCCTTTTCAAATCTTTATTTTTAGTTAATTTTTGCTATTTAGGGTAATTTTCTATTTGTCAATTAGGAATTGATTCTGAACCCGATTTGGGCCAGATTTTTGGTAATCTTTTGATTTCTTTCCTTGTTTCGTTTTGGTAAGACTTTTAGGGTTTTGCTATTTTTGGTAAAATCCTTGATTTTCAGCTATTTAAACCCGGCTTGTGGGTTGTTTTAAATTAGTTTTGAATATTAAGAATTTTATTAAATTTCAGAGTGTTCTCTGAATTTTGGGTCGAATAATTTCTCCCTTTTCTTTCTTGCAAATTACCCGTTGCGCTAGCCTGCAGAATAATCTATATTCTGTCCGACGTCACCTGGTCAGTCTTACATTCGGGTCGACGTGTAATGAATGATGGGCAATAATAGGATCGATACCTGGCATGTTTGTATGTTCCCACGCGAAGACATCGGAGTTATCTTGCAATAACTGTGTTAGTTCTTTCAATTCAGAGTCGGTAAGATTTGTACCTGCAAAAGTAACTTTTTCTAGGCTATCGGGTATAACAGAGATTGGCTGTAATGGATCAACCACGATCGGGGTACCCGGATCCCTCTTGCTATTTGGGGCTTGGATTCTTTTCCTTGGAATAGGACACCTCTGGGCCTTTTCCCTTCTTGATCTTCTTTAGAGTGACCGCATAGCATTCCTTGGCAGTCACCTGGCCACCCTTGATATCCCTTGATATCGATGATGTCCACACCATTCGAGTTTATGCATCTCATCACTTGGTGAAGGGTTGAAGGCACGCCCTGTATCCGGTGAATCCATCCCCTTCCCATGAGTAAATTGTACGAAGGCTTTACATCCACTACGACAAATGTTTCGGCCAGGATCCTTTGAGCAGTAGATACCGGCAATTGGACTTCCCCGATTGGTTCGATTTGTTTTCCATTGAATCTTGCAATAGGACACCAGGAGGCAACAATCTCGTTCGGGTCGATTTCAAGATTTTCAAAAGCCCATTTGGTAATGATGTTTGCACTGCTCCCAGGGTCGATCATGACTCTTTTAACAAGGCAGTTGGCCACCATCAATGTCACAACTAGAGGGCCATCATGTGGGGTCTGTATATTCTGAAGGTCTTATGCAAAGAAAATAATTTATGCTTTTCCAGTCCTGTGGTGGACTTGACTGACTTCGTTGACTTTTCTCATTTTTTGGGCTCTTCGCAGCTGGCTCTGGCTGGATCCTTCCGTCTCTTTGGAGGCGGGGCCACCAAGAATCATATTTATGATCCTGACCGGCAGTCCGACTGCGAGGTTCCGAGAGGCGTTAGGAGCTTTTTGATTGGCCCTCGGCCTGTCTCCTTGGATGTAATCTCGGAGCTCGCCACAAAGAAACAATGCTTCTACCTGTTGTCTAAGATTACGGCACTCGTTTGTGATGTGCCCGAAATCGCTGTGGAAAACACAATGTTTTAACTTGTCCCTTTGGTCCATTGGCTGTCTGATGGTTGGGGGTTGTTGGAAGATCCCCTTGGCCTTATTCTCTTGGTAGAGCTTGACAAGGCTGACCCTCAAGGGGGTCACTCTCTCTTCAGATTTGGAACGTTTGAAAGGGTTCGAGGCTGAAGGAGCTGATGACCTTGATGATATTGGACGTTTTTTATCGGTCGCCTGATCCTTTGATCGAGCTTCAACGCTGACCAAGGCCGCCCTCTTCTGCCTGATGGTCTTCTCCTTTTCAATCCTCAAGTACCGTTGGGCTCTGGAGTTTAACTCCCCAATACCCGATAGGGGGCGTTTCACCAAAGACTGATGGAACTTGGTCCCTGGAATAAGGGTCATTCGGAAGGCTTCAACAGCAGAGTGTTGGTCACAGTTATCAATAGAAGAAGACTCAATGTTGAATCGGGATAGGATGTTCTTCAGGGATTCTCTTTTCTCCTGGATCATAGTGAAGAGGCAGGATATGGTCTTCTACTGCCTCTTGTTCCCGTAGTACTGGGTAACGAAGAGCCTGGTCAACTGTTGCCATCTGCCGATGGATCGGGGTGGCTGCTTCCTGAACCATAGCAGAGCTTCATTGGCAAGACTTGTGGAAAATACCTTGCAAAGCAAGAACTCGTTCTCGGCGTACATGGTCATCTTCTGATGAATATGATAAATATGCTCATCGAGGTCCTTGGTGCCATCGTAGGGGGTAAATCGAGGCATAACAAACTTCTTCGAAAAAGGTTCCCGGGTTATCTCGGGGACAAAGGGTGACTGTATCAACTCAGTTGACGCCTAGATGGCTAAGTCATCGGTAGATTGGGTTCTCAAGTCCCCGAGGACTTTCCTTTGAAACTCGGCGATCATTGCTTGGAGCTTTTGGGGGTCATGGCTTCGTCGGCGGCAGGAGCCTTTCCTAAGCATTGGGAAGACTCGGCGTGCTCTTCCAGTCTGTCGCCATCTTCCTGGTTCTGAGAGTGGTTGAGTGCCGCTGCCTGAGGGGCAGGCAGTTGTAGAGCCAACCTCGCCATGAGCTTTGCATTTTGTTTCTCAAGAGCTTGGCTACATTCCTTAACGGCTATCAGGCGTTGCAAGATTTGCTCAATGGTTTGAGGACCTTCTACACAGCTATCCCCGGTGGTCGAAACGTCCGCTTGCGAACGGGTGACCGGCATGTTTGTTTGGGAAGTAGTGGGTCAACGTGAATGGAGATTTAGAAGATGGTGAAGAATATAAACAAGCTCTCAGATCTTCAGATTGAATAACACAAACTCAACTTAACGAGATGGGAAAAAGGAGATGATTTACAAATCTCCAAAAACAGATATGAAAAATCAAGAACTCCTTGTAGTTTTCCACAGACGGCGCCAATGTGTAAATGCCAAAAAATGCACAACACAAGAATAGAATACTTTATTCAGATTTGGCTTTCCTTATATACATTCCCTTCTTGGGCTTTGAGCCCGTTAGGGCAACATTCTCTTGCTTACATCATTTTTATTTTTTTGTCACGTTACTAACTTATTCCTCAAGCTTGTTCTAGAATATTTCACGAAATGGGCCTTTGGGGTAGCCTTCCCTTCGGGCTCCTTCCTCTGTTGGGCTAGCGGGTTCTTCCCTTAATGGGCTTGACAGAATTCGCACGTACACGCGGTGAAGTAGCTCCCATTTACCGGCGCTTTTCTTGGTATTCACTCATTTACCGGCGTTTTTGGCTTAATGTCATAAATTACATAACCTTTTTCGGCGCTTATAAAAAAAACGCCGGAGAAGATGATAAATCTTGTAATGAACCGTTATCCAAAAATTTATGCGAAGGGAGGCTGTAAGGGTATTTTTTAAAAATTTCCGTGCCTGCAACCACACATTTGTCATCATTATGCTATTTATTTACTTTGTTTCTTTTTAATATATTTTCTTTTATGTATGAATAGTGTGAGTGGATGTAAGGATTCAGATATTTGACTATTGAGTGACATTGTTTTGTGTTTTGAAATTATTTTTGCTATATTGTTGCGATATAATTGTTTTAAGGAGGACATTGATTTATTATTTATGGATTAGGATCAAGGCAGTCTATATATGATCATTTTGGATTCGTAACGTAGAATCATAAAATTTTAAGTAAGATTCTACCAACTTTTCACAAAAATAATTCAATTTAACTCATTAAGCAATATTATCTCTATAATACAACAAAAATATACTCAAAACAACAAATCTAAATAAAAACATCACCTTAAAGTCTTATCAAGGTGCGAATGGTTAAGTTTTCTCACATTACTGCGTACTTTAAAAAATAAAAATTAATTAATAAAATAAAGGTAAAATTAAAATAAATTTTATAAGAATCTAAATAACTATCATTTAACAAACTCAATATTATATTTCACCAATGTATCATGTTAACCCAAAATGATAAATAAAATCCAACTTATAAATTAAAAGTTACTCGCACACAACATAAGTTCATAACCAAAACAATAAACGTAAGTTCATAACTCTATTTTTAAAAATAATACAAATATAATGAAAATTAGTTAAATAAAATCATTGTTATCGTCAAAGTCTCAAAACAAGTCATGAACACCGTTAAAATCATCATCACTGTTACTATTCTCATTATCAACATCAAGGATGTCCATCTCACCAAATTCTTCATTATCATCTATTTCATAAATTTCCTTAACTAAAATATAAAAACAAACAAAGAAAATTATTATAATTCATATGATAAAATTACAAATTTAAATAAAAAATTTGAAATTAAATTTTAAAATTAAGTGGAACATATAATTTATTTAATGTAATTCATTTATTATTTTTTAACATAATAGTCAAATATTTATTTTGAAAGTTTAAATCATATTAAATTTGGCTACATATTGAAATATTTGACTAAAACGTTTTAGGCCTCGCATTGATGACTCAACCCTAAAACTATTATTTTAGCCAAAAAATACCAAAAATACATGTAAATACAAAGTGATGTGTGTGCAAAGCTTTCCTTTTAAAAAAAAAAATTTAAAAATTAAAATTAAAAAATTTATTATTTTTTTTTTAAAAAAATTATAGTATCTTACGATTCTACTAGTACAATCCTACACGATTTTACTAGAATTCTACCTATTTCAGCCCAAATTTTTTCTAAAATAACATAATCGTATAAAATCGGTTATACTCCAATTCTACCTATTTAAACGATTTTACTGCTATTTGAATTATTTTGGGGTGATAGAATCGTAAAATTGTGCGATTCTATGATCTAGAATCTAGATTTTAACTACCTTGATTAGGATAAGAGATCTAGTATACCAACATATATAGCAGAGTTTATTGATTCAGACCCACGACTCTGAAGTAAAGGCAGGGCCAACCAAGCCCAGCAAAAGGGAAACAATTCAAGAAGGCTAGCACACAACTGTGGCCCAAAAGGTTTAATAAAATTTTGGGAAAAGTACACTCATTCACTCTCGGCTTTGTGCAACATATACTAGGGAGGGATGATTACCGATTGTATTGAACCGGATTGAAGATATTTTGGATACGATCCACTACTATCGGATTCATAATTTTCGAAACTAATTCCATTCATTTGTCCAACAAAATCACATCAAATCGAACATCGGTGAGCCGGATTGATTCGGATCGATTTCACGGATTAAAACAAAAAATTACATTAGCTAAATTGAGGTAACAAATTCACATGAGGGTAAATTATAGTTATACCCTCTATTATTAGTGTAAATTACACATACACCCTCTCTTGTTTTGCTAATTATATTTTCATTCCTTATTTGTTTCACTTTGATCCCCTCAGTTCAACTTCCGGCAATGTCAAACTCAGTCAACCCAATTTTAAAATGTGAAATTACTAAATTATCCTTAAATGTGTATGATGACACAATTGTCCACCCATAAAGATGTGAAATGAGGAGCCTACCCTTCCTTTTACAATTTATGTGGACCAAACTACCCTTTGTATATGTATATACCCATATATATACATCAGCTCTCTCTCTTAAGCAACCATCTCTTTCTTTGAACCTGCAGCTCCTTTTAGCTTCAAAGCAACCTGGTTCGGGCTATTCTCCTCTCTCTTAGCACAGCCACCTCTCTCAAGCCCATATCTCTCATTTTATGTGAACTATCAACAATATTTGCATCTCTTTATTCCCAAAGTTCAAACTTCAAAGGGATTATCAAACTATTAAACATTTCCTTTTGGCGGGATCCATATAATGGTTCGTTTTCCTTGAATTTATGCAAGAAATAAGCAAGACTTTATCTGAAGATTCTACTTGAACCAAAATTTATTAATAATGTATTAATAGGGTTTGAACCAAAATCAAACAGATTTGAACAACTTATATCTCTAATTTATTCAAACTTATAACAGAAATCAATATATTAATTGGAATTGAAGCAAAATTAGTAGATTAGATTTTGACTCCAATTCACGTGAATTTTGTAAGATGTGTTCCAATTTCATACCTCAATAGCCTAATAATGTAATTTTTGTTTGATTTAGCGAACAACATGCAGAAATTATACAGATCCAAGAAATGTAAATGTGAGAAAGCCTTACTCCCATCCAGACTCCAGTTGCGGGTCCTGTGCCTTGGCCTTCTTTCCCAAATGAAGTGAAAGTTGTGTGAGATAGAAAGTGAGTAGGGGTAGATCCATACAGGGCCGGCCTGAAATTGATAAAAAAAAATTGGGGCCTTGGGCCAAATTAAATATGAGACCGCTCTTATAAAAATATTAAAAAATATTTTTTATCAAGCTTAAAATATATTAATATAAAAAAATAAATAAATAAATCGGGTCTTGGTGCATTGTAAAGACTAAAGAGTACGATCTCATTCACATGAAAAGAAAATATACAACAAACTTAGCCACAAAATTCAAATTTTTGTCAAAATATTAGCGTTAAACTATAGTTATTATAACATAAAATATAAAATAATACAATAATCACATTGAATAATTACTGTAACTAACTGTGGATGAAATCATTTTGTGCATATATATAAGCAAATGCCTTGATTGAATAATTTTTAAAAAAAATTTCCATTAAATGAATTAATTATTTCATTTTTTAGTAGAAAAAAGAAAACGATAAGAAAAGAAAATTTGCAAAAGCATGAATGAAAATTGAATTTGGTAGGTGTCAAATTGTAGACCTTTAAAATTTGTCAGTAATTTTTTAAGTTGTCTAGTCTTAATACAGTGGTTTTCATAATGGGAATTGATATATATTCAATTTCATATATAGATTCAAGAAATTAAAACATGCATCTAGATATATATACATATATCAATTTCTTACTCGTGATTATATACATCTATATATATTTATCAATTTCTTAAAACAATTTAGTAAAAACAGGATTAAAATTTATTCAATCACCATTATCAAAAGTACATATATATATATATATATATATATATATATATAACATTATCAATTTTCAAGCCATTTATATTATATAATAGTATGATATATTAATATATATATGTTCAAGTCAAGAGGGGACCACGTTGGATTCGTCACTTATTGCTTCAACCAAGAATATATATGTCTGTGTCGCAGAGTCGCTTGGAGTTGGAGAGACGTTAGTTTTTTTTTTTTTTTTCTTCTTTTGGAATCAATTAATACTAGTAAGTGGCAGCCCTAATAAAATATTGTGGGCTAAGTTTGGCTTAATAGAATTATAAGAAAATGGGTTGGCCTATTGGATTTCATTTTATTTGGATTTTTAAGTACAAATCTTTTTTGGGCTCATAATACTTAAAGAAATTTATAGAAATTTGTAAAACATTGGGTTAGCCAGTTATGTTTCATCTTCTTTAGACTTTAAATACATTTTTTTAAGGCCTATACTATTTAAATAAAAAAAAAAATTGGGGGCTCCATTGGACCTTGGTCCCTAGGCAACCGCTAGGGCGGGCCCTGGATCCATGTTATGCCTCAATGGATTAATCCAAATGAGTTCTGATTTTAGACCTGTATTCCCATCTTCTAATTCCATCTTTTCATGAGTGAGATTCACTCTCTCAAACACTAATGTACACTATATATAGAATGAGATGAGAATTTGGAAAGTAGAGATTTCTAGTGTGAGAAAATTTACAAGTCTTCATCTTCATCTTTCTCTCTAGCACACTTTGAAAAGTCATTGAAGGCAGGAAGCTCGAAGCTCGTTTTTCATCTCAAATCCCTTGAAACTTTAAACTCTAGTTCTATTCTTATTCTCACAAACTCATTCATTGAATTCATCCTTTGAGAATATATGTCTAGAGTTCTTGAAATATTACCTAAAAACACTTGAGCTTATATTGATCAATCTTCCATAAAAACCTTAGGGATTTTGAGTGTTTTTAGTTCTTGAGTGATATATTGATTGCATACACGAATTTGAAATCTTGGGTAAGTGAAGGTGTTCTCTTGAATGTGAGACGAGCTCGTTAGCTCGTGTGTAAAGGTTTTGTTATTCCACCTATTGAAGGAAGAACCATAGTGTGAGGATTGGGAAAGTCTCAAGGAAGGGGATTCTTGAGCCGAGGACTAGGAGCTACCGAACCTTGTAAAAATCACGATGTCAATCTCTCAATCTCTATCTCTTTATTTTGATATCGTGCATGCTATATTAATATTGTATTGAGTTGTTAGATCAATTAACTTGAACTTGTTATTGAAATAATTACTTGGTTCTTAAAGTAATTGAATAATTGATAGAGCTTGATTTAATTTCTGAAAAGATTTAAAAGAAATATTTAAACACCTTATTCACCCCCCTTCTAGGGTCAATTAGTGACTAACAGGTCTATCAGTAACTAAGGTTGGGGGAGCTCAATCATACCTCGGTGGTGCTTCAATTGACAGACAGATCAACTAAACAACCGAGAGGAATTATGGAGGATGTCATTGTTCAAGTGGGCAAGTTCTACTATCATGTAGACTTTGTGGTACTAGACACCTGACCACAGATCAATGAGACATATCCCTGTTATCTTAGGAAGACCATTTTTTATTACGGCAAATGCGTGCGTTAATTACAGAACATGGGCTATGGATCTATCTTTTGGGATGAATGTTTTTTATATCAACCATCAACTACCTGAACCAGCTGAGTGTTTTAACATAGAAAATATTGATGAGATGGTTAAAGAAGTTGTAGTTCAGAGTAGTGTAAAAGATAATTTGGAGGCTGTGATGAAAATGTCAGAGGCAAAGTTTGAAAACTGGGAGGATCAACAACGATCTAATTTGGAAGTTATCGCTGCATTATAAGTTGCATTATACTCAAAGCCAGAGAGAGCACCAAGAGAGTCTCCTAGACTTTCACTTAGTCCTCCACAGGAATTGGTGCCTAAAAAATACACTTCCTGAGATTGTGTTGTATGGTTTAATAGAGGATCATGAAGATAGTGTGTTGAATGATAAAAAGGGTATGAAGACTGCTAGAGCTGATCATTTACCACGAACAATCATAGATCCTACCAAGGATGACAACCCTCTTAAGGATCCCTTTCTAGATGAGCGAGTGTTGAGTATAAACATGGTAGATAAGTTATATGTCTGGGAAGATCCACGATTAAGAACTGAGTCTGAGGGGATACGGAATGGTGCGTATAGAGATGATCGAATTTACACAGCTTGGACAAGAATGCATCATGCTAAACATGTTCGACTTAAGTTATTTGAGCTTGGCCGGAAGGAACGGCGATGTAATTCAAGACTGAAATTTTTTCCAGGTAAAATCCGATTAAGATGGGACAAATCATTTAGAGTTAAATCAATTTACCCCCACGGATAGGTAGGTTTCAAAAATGAGAGGTTAAATAGGCGTGGTCAGCGGATAAATATTTATGAGGAGATTGATCCGGGACCGGGATTTATAGCATATGTCAGTTTGATGGATCAGGTGTATCATACGAGTTAGAAACAAGTGGCCACGTTACGCCGACAACATTAAACATTGGTCATAGGCTTTGAAATTTAGTTTCTAGCCTCAGTTTGTAGAATATGATAGTGTTTTCAATTTTGTAGAATAGTTCGTAATTTTCAATTTGTAGGATTGTAGGCCTTTAAGGCCAAATTATTGTTTATATTTTTTAAAAAAAATCATTCCTTGTGCTATACTGAGTAAAGATTTTCGGAAAGCGATGATTTTATTTTCTTCTTCCCTTGCTATGATATTGAGTATTTGTGTTTTGTTAAATATTTCTACAGGTAGCTCGATTCAAGTTTGGGAGGGAGAACATGCATAAAAAGAAATTCCAGAACTGCGCTTCAAGGGTAACTATATTCTTTCTCATGAGTATGAGTGTGAACCATGAGGACATGGTTTAATTTAATTTTGGGGGGAATGTATAGTTGGTTATAGGGAATGATTAAAAAAAAAACTGAAAAAAATTGAAAAATTCTTTGCTTTCACGCATGAATATTTTGCATTATAAGTTGATGGAGTTTGTGTTTATGATGTATGAGTAGTATGTGATGCGATATTCCCGTTCATGAGAGTAATAATTAGATTGAGTTAGTAAAGTGATGTGATTTTACATAGGTGAATGAATTAGTGAAATTGAAACCGAGAAGGACGATCTTGACCTATAAACACTTACACATATTCTCTATGGGACAATTAAATTGATCATTGACTATGTAGTTGAAAAATTAGCTCTGCCACTATAAAAAAAAAGGAGTTGAAATGGAGGAAATCAGAATTTTTTTGAAAATATAAATAAAATGCAAAAAGTAATTCTTCAATATGAGTAACCGGGCCTCCTACCACAAAGTAGCGGAGTGTTCACGTAATAAGGGAAAAAACTAATGAACATAAAGTCCATGGAAGAAGCTCGGGCCCAGTTGGTTGGGACTAAAAATCCTCGCTGGAAAGTCCAGAGCTTAGAAAGATAAAAAGGGATAAAGTGGAAAAGATGGAAAGAATGAGTCTTACATATAAAAATGCAAAGCTTGATCAGTGAAGAAGAAGAAGAAAGATTGGTTGACCATAGTAGAATGTTCACAAAAATACGGAAGGTTGTCAGGATTGGAAGTAGAGAGTACCGAAGGAATTTACTTTAGTGGGGACCATTCTCAACATTAGCTCGAGTTAGTTATTGTTCAGTAGTGAATGATAATGTTTGCACCTATTTTATCTTATACATTGTAGCATGACTTGGTTAATAAATGTGTGAATGCATAAATGTGTGAGAATGAAGAATGGAGAAGTTGTGGCTAGTATAACTAACCCTCACGAGACTAAACTCGTCCACTCGGTATTGTCGAGGGGTTTAAAAGGCTTATTACACGTGCTACGTGTAATCGTCGATCTTCACGAAAATAAGGGATTAATGTAGAGTAGTTAGAATAAAAATAATCATCATGGGGTAGTTTTAAAGTTCTCCTATGTTTATTGCTAAGGGACTAGCAATATGTAAGTTTGGGGGTGTGATAGGTGCCAAATATTGTCCATTTTAGCCCCTAACTCACTATTGTTATGTCTTCACATTCCATTACTTGGTATTTTTATGCGGTTTATGTGTCTAAGCGTGTTTCAGGAACTTAATGAAAAAAATGAGCTAACTTTGGTGAATTAACCAAGGAAGTGCTTATGTCTATCCAAAGAGAGAGCAAAAGAGGTGTTTTCAAGCAAAACGTGTCTCCCGGAGGGCAAAAACGTCATTTTTCAGAGTTATAACTTCGAAAAACATACCAAAGGAGTCGGGGGGGGGGGGGGGGGGGGGGGGTTCCAACGGAGCAATAAACAAGAAAAGTGGTTTTCAAGAATTTTGCTACGCTTACAGTAGCTAAAAGTGGCCAGAAACAATCAAAACTACGCTCAAGCTACGCTTGTGGATTTTGGCTTACGACTCAAGCGTAGCTGGGACCTACGCTTAAATGTAGGGGCCAAGCATAAGGAAGCTACTCAACTTCAAATCCTAGTCCGACTCAACTTCCATTAACTTGACTTCGACTCCAACACTTCTATGCATGTGTTTTAAACATATTATACATTAAATTGAAGGGTTTGACTCAGTTTTTAAGGAAATACACATAAAAGGGGAATTCTACTCCAAACGGGACAAGTCTTATACAACTAGGATTTCCCTTAACTTTGTCTATAAATACCAAGGTCTGATTCAGATACTCAGGCTTCGAATTCCATAATTTTCGGAGCACTTTCTCTGGAGATTTACATCTTTCAAAGAAAAAAGTCATTCAAGACCTAGAGATCCGGAGAAAAGATCATGGAGACCGTTTCTACATCAATGTTACAGTCACCCACTGTCATGAGCAACTAATTCGATATATAGGGTTTTCTAGCAAAACCCTAGACAAGTAATGTAATTCTTTATTTGTTTCAATTGTATTAAAGGAAAACTGTGACCACATCGTGATGATTGTGTAGAACAGATATAGTAGTTATTCCTGATACAAGATTTTATATTTATTCTAATTCTTATCTTAGATTGAATGAATACATTATCTCACCCAATCATGTTATCTTAAACATACAATGATTTTCTACACAATGATGCTTAACACTTTAAACCCTAGATTTACATAGGTCATACTTCGGTGAGGTGATACAGACATGTTTTAGTTTAATTTTATGTTATAGGAGTAGATTAGAGTAAAGTAGAGGACATGTACTAGTCACACTCTGTCCGGAGATGGGTTATGGCGAATCCGGTGGATAGTATCCTTTTTGGGACGTATTCGACTTTTGCGGTACGATCTGATTCACGGTGATGGATTGTCATCTTGCAATTGAGCAATTAGATAACTATATTATGCGATTAGTGATAGAGCATGAAAATCCTAGTTTTTCTCTACCTTGAATCACAATCACAATTTAAATTATGTTTTTAGTTATTTTAGTTATAAATCTCAAACAAATCAAACAAACATTTTTCAACTATAATTCAATATTTTTAAATTAGTAGAGTGAATAATCCAAATCTCTGTAGGATCGATATTCCCTTTCTCCAAGCCAATTTGTACTACAATACGATTCGTGCGCTTGCGATAGGTAAACATAATCGTCGTAAGGGTTTGTTCTTAATAATTATTTTTAACCCCGTTCGACGCACATCACCTAACTTAACCCTTGTATGAAAGAACTTCTTTCAACACTTACTATAGTCCAAAAAAAAAATCATACGTTTTCTAAACTTTTATAAATATTTTCATAAGCTTTATAATCTTTTCATGACCATGAATTTATTTAGTTTTTAAAATTTTAGAAATAATATTTCATAATAATGGAGTACCTTGTTTTTAAATTTTAAGAAGCAAAATCACCAAAATATTTTTAAATTGTAAGACATTTGTAAAAAAATTTATTGAACCTATCACATGTTGAAAGACCTTATATGAATTGAGACAAACTTTATCCTAAAAGACACGTAAAATAAGAAATCAATTAAAACACATCCCTAAGAATAATATTCATCCTCAAAACTCTTAAAGAGCTCATCAAGAATTAGAAAAATGGTCCTATTTTCAATTACTTTATTTTGCAATATTCATCGTAGAACTCTCTACGAGCTCACCTAGAATTAGGAAGAAAAAAAGGAAAAAGAAAAAGAAAAAGAAAAAGAAGAAGGAAAAAAGAAATTATTTCATTACTTCAATTGAAGCATCAACATATATGGTCAACCCTTGTAAGCACGACAATTCAACTCTTGGCCCAGAGGTCTTCAAAGTCAAAGCCGCCTAACCAAGAACTCAACCGCTCAATTTATTTAGCGTAAAAAACATGTTTTAGGAAATGCAAACTAGTAACGAACAATCCAGGAGAATAGTCAATGTGCTTCTACACGTGGGATTCTTCAGCCCACCAAGGCTTTAGCTCACTAACCGAATGACCCATCTTTAAAAGTTCATTAAATGAAATGTTCTAAATTAAATTTGAAAAGCAAGCTAGTCATTTGGTAAAATAACAAAATTACTAATGTGTAAAAGAATATTACCCTAATGGGCTCAAGGTTCAAAAAAAGAATATATATATAAAGAAAGAAAAAATTGAATAAAAGATTATTCTTGTAATATGCATTTTTTTTTTAATATATACGGTGCTAGAATAATCTTTTACCTCTCTCACAAGGCTCGGTAACCATTGACCATGAGATTGTCAAAGACCTTCACAGTTTTTTACCCTTAGTTTTTTTGGGAGTCTTTTGCCTCTAATTCTTAACGTTTTTTAAAAAGTATTGATAATTTTATGTTTTATAAATTTTATACTATACATGTTTAATATTCACTTTGTCACTTTGTGAATTAATATCGTAAACATTCATCGTTATTGATACCGCAACTAAACGTAGTGTTTGTGTTCGGAAACACATTGGTCAAACTGACCTTCTTACTTTTCTTTAGGGTAAAGTGCAGTAGCACCCCTGAGATTTAGATCAATGTCACCAATATGCCGGTCAATGCGATACTTTGCAATAACATCCCCTGAGGTTTTGTTTTTCTTGCAATGACACTCCCTGGGCATGTGAAATGACTAGAATGCCCCTTTAATTGTTTCACTTATTACATTAGAGTAATATATAAAGTATGAAATTACCCATATACCCAAACACTTCACCCCTTTAAAATTACTAATTACACTTCCATCCCTTATTACAAAATATATATATATATATATTACGAATAATATATATTACGAAAAAATATATATATATATTACAAAAATTACAAAATTCTAAATAAACACAAAAAATTCGAAACAAACATATAAAATTTGAAAAAATATATATAATTTGTAAAAAATATATAAATTTTGAAAAAACATATAAAATTCAAAAAAATATATAAAATTTGAAACAATATATAAAATTCAAAAAAAGCATATAAAATTCGAAACAAATATATAAAATTCGTAAACAATATTTAACAAATTGCTAAAGTATTTATTTTGAAATAAAAAAAAGAAAAAGTTCATTAGTTAAGATATTTCTAGCACTAGATTTTCCTTTTTTATTTTTTAAAATTTAAATACCGTTATATTGATTCCTTGTTTTTAGAAGTGAAAACAAAAAATGACAGGTGAAAGAAAGTGATCTTCCAAAGGAAAATTTTATAATATTTTTTTACTTTACATTATTTTTATTGAAAGGGAAGAATTTTAGGAAGGAATAAAGTTGATATTGCATGATTCTATTATAAAATTCTTTCCTCTTTAGGAAATGTTAGATATAGAAGGGAGAAAATGTGGTAGGAATTATTTCCAAAATAATTTTAATTTCCAAATGTGGTAGGAATCACTTCAGTCACACTTTATATATATATATATATATATATATATATATTTGAATTTTATATATTTTTTAGAATTTTATATATTGTTTACGAATTTTATATATTTGTTTCGAATTTTATATGTTTTTTTGAATTTTATATATTGTTTCAAATTTTATATTTTTTTTTGAATTTTATATGTTTTTTCAAATTTTATATATATTTTACAAATAATATATATTTTTTCAAATTTTATATATTTGTTTCGAATTTTTTGTGTTTATTTAGAATTTTGTAATTTTTGTAATATATATATTTTTTGTAATAAGGGGTGGAAGTATAATTAGTAATTTTAGAGGGGTGAAGTGTTTGGGCATATGGGTAATTTCACACTTTATATATTATCCTAATGTAATAAGTGAAACAATTAAAGGGGCATTCTAGTCATTTCACGGGCCCAGGGGGTGTCATTGCAAAGTATCACATTAACCGGCATATTGATGGCATATAACTAAACTTCAGAGGGTGCTACTGCAATTTACCCTTTTCTTTTAGAGGGTTGCTAAATCCTTTATTTTTTATTTTTGAAAAGTGAGGGTTGCTAAATCACGATTTCTTAGTAGGCATTTCAAAAGGCATGCAAAGACTTTTGAGAAACAAAGAATTCCTTGCAAGAAAAAATGTATATTTTTTTATCTTCAGGTATCTGTTCCAGTCTAAATTTTAAAACACTTGAGGATTATGTTAAGCCTACATTTAATGACAAGTTAATTGACATTCTAAACATTAAACGTATTTAGAACTTGAAAAAGTTGAGTTCAACTTATATTTTGAATCTCCTTGAAATTTAAATTTGGGATATTATCAGTAAATCCCCTTATAATTTCATTTTTGATCAACTAACCCCCTCCAGTTCAGAAATACCCTTATGGTTAGTGAAATGTATCAATTTACCCACCTCCCTATAATTTATGACCAAAATATCCCTGGAGTTTAATTAAATTCAAAAAATATATATACATAATTCGTAAAAAATATATAAAAATTACAAAAAATAAATAAAATTCAAAAAAATATATAAAATTCGTAAATATATATATATATATATATATATATATATAAATCCTAAATAAAACATATGTAATTCGTAAAAAAATATATAAAATTCATAAACAAAAATATAAAATTTGAAAAAAACATATAAAATTCGTATAAAATATATAAAATAAAATAAAAACATATAAAATTCATAATATATATATATAATTCGTAAAAAATATATATAATTCGTAAAAAAACATATAAAATTCGTAACAAATATATAAAATTCAATATATATATATATAATCATTTGGCACATTACAATAGTATATTCAAACAAGATTATCCAAAAAAAAAGATAGAAAAATCATAATATTTGATTTTGGAAAAATCATAATACAATCCAAGAAAGTACTCTTCCACTATATTTGATTTTTTTTTTCACAAAAATTTAGATGTCACAATAGAGTATAGTCATAGTTTTAAAATAATTTATGGTGTTAAAAGTGCTTTTTTAGAAGTCAATTATTTTTTTTCATTTCCATGCAATAAACAAAATGCGGATTGAACTAACCCTTTTTTTAATATGAAGGGTCCAACATAATCTACTCATTCATGTGATTTAATAATAAAGTTATATAATTTTATTCCTAATTAAAATTAAAATGATATTTATGTTTTCGAGATATTTTATTTGATTGGTAATATGGTGTTTTCGAATTATATATATATATATATATATCAAAATTTGTATATATATTTTACGAATTTTATATGTTTTTTAATTTTATATGTATTTTTTTTACGAATTTTATATATATATTTTTTATGAATTTTATATATATTTTTACTAATTTTATGTATTTTTTCAAATTTTATATATATTTTTATTTTTATATATTTTTTACGAATTATGTATATATATTTTTTGAATTATATATATATTTTTAAATTTAATTAAATTCAGGAGTATTTTGGTTCATAATTATAGGGAGGGTGACAAGTTTATATATTTAACTAATTATAGGAAAAAATTTTGAACTGGAGGGAAGTTAGTTGATTAAAAATAAAATTATAGAAGAGTTTACAGATAATATATCTTTTAAATTTAAACTTAAACCTATTGAATTTAAAAATAGTGGAAATATAGTCAATGTCCATCTTACTGTGGCCAAGGCATACATGATGATAGACTGCATTGTCATCCTAATATTAAAAAAACTAAATTAATTGAGTTTGAGGCAATAAATACTCAAAGAATTAATTGAATTATATGATTAATTAATTAACAGTTTTAATAAACCTCTAATCCATACAATACACCGGCATGTTTCTCCGGCCCATCCTTTACAAAGTACATGTCTCTCATCTTCTGAAACGCATGCCACGTCAGCAAACTATCTGAACCGGCCTGGTGGCACTTCCCAACCGCCCGGTTCACGTCAAGCGTTTTGGCAACCCGGTCCAACCCACCATACAAGCTCTCACAGAACCGCATCATATGCTTCATATCATAAACTTTGTTTCCGAAAAACACCCTCAAAATTCCCAAAAAGTCCTTTAAACCCTTGGGCAACTCTCGGCGCGTGAGGATCTTCACAAGGTACCCGAAATCGTACGCGCTGTGAAACGTCACCCAACTCACTGAGTCATTGCAGACCAGCCCCGAAGACATCATCAACTCGGCGAAAACCGCCGAGTCAATGCCCTCGACTCGGTTCCGGTCGAAATCGATCCCTTGTCGCCTCAGAAGCTCCACCGAGTCCGGCGCGTAAGCGTCACGCGCCACGTCGAAGTCCCTGAAATTGAACTCCCAGATGAAGACCTCACCGGATCCGAGGTCCGGGAGGTTTCCGGCAGCGTCGGAGAGGGTGAGGCCAAGCTGGATGAGGTTCAAAGCGTCGACGTTTGACTTCAATAACTTGTAGTGATCGGACGGCCGACGTTGACTCTGGTAATACGGCTTCGTGGGGTCCACTTTTGGCCGGAAGATTACTCCGGGAAACTCCGTGTCCATAGAGATATACGGGTACCGATCGATCAAGTCTCGGATCAATTCGAATTCGGACTCAAGATTATCCGACCAGACTTGTCGGATCACAATGGGTTTCGGTTCTTCAACAAATTCTTCGCCTGATAAAATCATATCTATACCCATATGTGTATATAGTCAGTCTTTTGAGTCTACAGCTTTCTGGGTTTTTGAGTTCTAGAGAGAGAAAGTGGTTGAAGATGAGATTGTGTTGTTTGGTTGTGGTTTGAGTGAGAGTTGAGAAAAGGGTGTTTTTATAAGGGGGAAAGGTGTTGCGAGGAAAGAGGCTAGGAAGGGGAGGACGTGTGAGCAGTAAATATAATGGAGGAGAGAGAGAGGTTGGTGGTGGTGGATGTATGTTTTCTAGAGAGAGAAAGTGTTGTATGTATGTTATATTATAGAGAGGGAAAGTGTGGGAATATAGTCCAAGTTCAACGCGGTTTGGCAATTCTGACTAGACTGGAAAAGGAAGTAGTAACACAAGGGGAAAAGACTTGGTCCACATTAGCCTCCTTACTCTCAATCATTTTGGTGTCTTGTTTTCATACAAGTTGGAATTCTATTTAGCCACTTGTGCATTATTATCCATTGCAATTGGAACATTCTTTTTCTATTTATTATTTTTTATTTTAGCTTAATATGATTATTTCTGTGAATTACAATCAGTTATGCAACATCCAATATACACCATGTTGTAACATATATTCAACAACAATTTAATATTGGACAATTTTCACAAAAATTCATATAATATCAATTTTGATTAACTAAGGATGTATGAGAAAGGAAGGGCTACTTCGTCGGTCAATAAAGATCATTAAGTTCTCTTTTAGTATTTTACTTTCCTAATTTAGCTAAGATATTTTAGAAAGTTTCCATTTACTTTTCCTACTCTTATTTGTTTTAGTATTATGATTTAGGAAGTTTCTATTTTCTTTTTCTTTTCCTATTTAGTTTAGGATTATATTTTAGAAAGTTTCCATTTACTTTTCCAATTCTTATTTGTTTTAGTATTATGATTTAGGAAGTATATATAGTTTAGGATTATATTTTAGGAAGTTTCTATTTATGTTTTCCCTATTCTTATTTGGTTTAAGATTTTCTATTTTTAAAGTTTGCCTAAGCCGATTTATACATGCTATTGTTGGAAATAATTTAGAAATAACAGTAATTAAACCCAACTTTGAGCTTAAATAATTATGGGACCCGAACTCCGAATTTATCGGGACCAAGCACTAATGTGTTCTCCTTGGTGAGGAAATCAAGTTGGTATAATTACATGTTCAAAACTATTAATTATTGAATGAGAAATTATCTCTCAAAGTGACCCACTTGAACTTGAGTAAGAATGTTTGTCCCACATTGGAAATAAAGTGAAGTGTAAAGGTGTTTATTGTTGGCCTTGAAATTTATTCTCGGACAATAAATCCTATTTTGATATTAACAAAACATTTAAAGCGTGTTTAATACTAATGAATTATCAAGTTCATCTTTTTAGCAAAAGACAGGTGAACGACTCGGAAAACAAGCACGGAAAGAAAATGACTCGGAAAGCAAGCTCGGAAAGAAAGATTGAATAAAAGCGAAAAGCCGTGAAAGAAATTGAAGCGCGAAAATGGAAAATCAAATAATTCAACGGCGAAGGCGAAAGTTAAAGACTCAAGACTTGGGGTAGATAGGTCGGGGAGCGATCATTGTAACAAGGTAATTTTATGCGTCAATTTTATCGTATAAGCTCAAGTATAAAATGAACCGAACTCAAATGGAATGAAAAACGTTTTACCAAACTTAAACGGAAAGAAAAATATTTTTATTAAATGTTTTTCAAGTTATAGTCGACTAGAAGAATCATTTGTATTCTCTAGTAGTCGACTAAAACAATCAGTAGCATCAAGTTTTCATACTTTTTTGAAGTAGTCGACTAAAGCTCCAAAGTAGTCAACTAGAACGACCCATCTAGTCGACTAAAACCATTTGAGTTGACTAGACTACATGAAGTAGTCGACTAGAACCAATCTAGTCAACTAGAAGTTCAAAGTAGTCGACTAGAACCAATCTAGTCAACTAGAAGTTCAAAGTAGTCAACTAGAAGCTCAAAGTAGTCGACTAGTTTGAACCTCAAATTCTGCAGTTTTTCAGAAAACAGTTTCCATGTTTTGTACATCATGTTTAATGGATTTCAAACGGCTCTTGACTTCTCTAAATCAATACTCACTCTCATAACCCTAATGTATTGATATATATAGAATGAAATATGTGTATTGTAAGCTAAGAGATTCAAAAACAAAAGAGAAAGAAGAGGAAGAAAAGCTTTAAAAAATCTGCAGAAATTTTTTCTACAAAAGCCATTGAAACCAAGCTTTGAAAATCTGATTTTCTCCAAGTTTCTTTGAAAATCAAAACCTCTAGTATCTCTTCCTATTCTCCAAATATTATTCATTGATTATATCATTTGAGAATACATTTCTAGAGCTATTGTAAAATCACCAAAAACACTTGAGCTTATATTGATTTATCTTCCATAAAAACCTTTGGGTTTTGAGTGTTTTTGTTCTTGAGTGATTTTACTGATTACATACGAATTTGTAATCTCGGACAAGTGAAGTCCACAGATTGTTCAAGAGAGGGTTGTTCTCTTGATTGAAAGACAAGCTCGAGAGGCTTGTTGTCACGCCCCGAATTCGAAAACCCGGATAATGACTTAAATTTAATTAAAATTCATAAAAATATCAAATGGTCAAACTAGTCAACCGGCATTGTTTATAATTCACTAGCGCGGAAGCGAAATAGAAATAATAAAATCACACCCAAATCCCGAAATCAAATCAAATTACAACACGAACACACTAGTCCAAAGCCAAACAAGTACAAATCATAATAAGCACGCAATATTTATTATTACATAAAGATGTAATTATTCTAAGTTCAAATTCCACAAATTTCCAATAACTCATGCATCATCCACCAACGGTTCTTTTCCTGAAAAATGATAAGGGGTGAGCACAAACGGCCCAGTAGAAAAAAATCATGTAGCGTAAGATTCCGCAAGTATGTAAATTAATGAATACGTATAGGGTCAAGTCTCTACCCTAGTCCAATGTCAAGATATAAATGCATAAGGAATCACAATATAAACTCATGTAGAACAATTTAAATAATACCATCAAGATAATTTAAAAGTTCTATAATCACGAAATTAAAACCAATACTCTCAATATGAAACTCAAATCCAACTATCACAAGCGAAATAGCATCAAATTCAAAATCATCAAATGGGAAAATTATGTCGTGAAACAAACCCTAGGACATGAACTACCTGTTCATCTGCCTAGCCGTCTTGGGGCTACTAACCCTACGGTGACGTTAACCAATCGCGCGATAATTCGAGAACTTGCACCCCGGGAGCTCCTTCGTCCCCCCATTGCTCACACCACACGACCATTTCCCAAAATCAACAACCAATCCACCATTCACAATTCACAATTCATAAATGTCATTCACATGCGCACATAAGTAATAAATATATCCGCACTCCATGATCCACCTAATAAAATTCTATCGTGGCATGAATCAATGCATTTAAACACATTAATGCAATTTCACAACTCATGTCAAACATAGCACAATATGATGATGAATCTATATATAAACATTAAAATGCATAAATGAAGATTCTTAAACTCACACGATACCCCAAATAAATCCCTACCTCAACTTGATAAAATATCCAGTAAAATACCAACTATCAAACAATATGGTTGTGTAGAGAATGAAGAAACGAACGGTTCTCCCTTCATTTGTACCCTGTTATGGTCGAAACCAATTAACACATATTGAATAATTTTTATATACATAACCATATTTATTTTTATAATAAGATTTGCCAATAAATATTCTAATATATATAAATATCTACTCAAAAATATTCGGGATTAATAGACAAAATTTAGCTACTTAATTAAGAATTGAAAAGTTCGGTTTCGAATACTACCGTAAAACGGACAGCAGGTAATCTATGATTTTTAGAAAAATCTACAGGTTTGATAAAAATATGAAATTTACAGGATACACTCCAAACCTCTACTTAGGTCTATTGTAAAAATTTAATAAAATTTAATCAAAGGAAAGTGGTCCAAAATAATTATAAAAGACAACTTTCCTAACAGTTCCGAAAACTGAACACACTTTACTCCAAGATTTTTACAAACTTATTCATGAATTATATGACTACCAAAATCTCCAGATTTACATCATATACACTCAAGATCATGTGATAAAATTATAAGTACAAAATTAGAATTATAGATAGCTCAAATTGGTAACACAAGTTCCGGTTTTAAACTACGATTGAAACTGAACAATTACTACTCAACAATGTTTCTTACCAGTATAAATTAACTTAAAATTCTTGATATTTAATAAATATGTCCTAGATATATACAACATGTTATAATAAAAGGTTCAAGATTTATAAGAATACGAAACCATATGAAACAATTGGCTAAACCGAAACCGAAATCGGATCAGCAAGCAATAAAATAACACTGGACAACCTACTTCCGGGATTTTTAGAAAATTAATTATTTATCTAAATGATCTGAATTTTTGAGAGATGATAATAGACATATACAAAAGCATATTGTAAAAGTTTCAAAATGTTTTAAATAATTTAACATGGTCTATAAATTGCTCAAACTGAGTAAACAAAAATGGTCTGCAGCAACAACAATATCTGAATAACATGTTTTTCCTAGATTTTTAATTAAATCACCACTTATCTATAAATTTTGAAATTTTTCGGAACATATAATCACATACCTATATATGATCTGTAAAATTTTCATAAACTAATTTTGATCTGTACATACATTATAAATTAGAGATCTAAAACCTTGATTTTCACTAAACATGTAAACTAGAAATCTGGAATTTTTGAAAAATCAAATCAAATTAAATAATATAGATCACATACCGTAATTGGTATTAAACCGAAGATCGGAACACGTAGAACAACTTCCTAGTTGATCACTTCATCAAATTCTTACTCCAAAGATCTTTAATCGTAGAGAGAAGAAGAGAGGAATAATGGAGGAGAAAGAAAAAAAAATTGCTCTCGGCTGAAATGTTCTTTGTGGTATAATGATATGCTTGAACTCACCTTAATATAAATAAATGTGGTAAGAAACGAACTCCATAATTGTGACAAGTAGTGGAGAATTATGTATCATCCCACTTTAGATGGTGGAGAAAAAAAAATGAAAAGAATAAATGGCAATCATAGGGATGATACATCATTGTGTGATATAAGTGACCAATTATCTTTAACAAAAATCTCCAAATGACCCCACTAAGATACTAAAATTGTAGATAAAAGATTAAGGAAAGAAGAAGTCAAGAAACCACCCGGTCAACGACAAAAATGAAGATTTTGAAAAACATAGGAATGAACCCAAAAATTCAAATCATGCAATCCTTAATGCACGAAAACACATGCAATGCAACGTAATGCACAAGATAAAAAAATAATATATATATTAACCGAAGAAAAAGAAATTATTTAAATTAACCCGGTCATTACACTTGTGTTGTAAAGGTTTGCCATTCCACCTGTGAAGGAAGGGCCATAGTGAAAGGATCGGGAAAAGTATCAAGAAGGGGTTCTTGAGCCGAGGAGTAGGAGTTACCGAACCTCGAAAAATCACGGTGTCAATCTCTCTATCTCTCTCTCCTTATTTCATTAATTTGCATGTTATATTTACTTGAATATCTTATATGCTAATTAGTCTTGTGATTAGTTGTTAGATAAATTGAATTGAATTTATTCACTTGACTATTGAAGAAATTGAGTATTGATTATATATTGTACCAATTTCGAAAAGGAGTAGAAATATTTTGATCACCCTATTCACCCCCCTCTAGGGTTAATTAGTGACTAACAATTGGTATCAGAGCCTAATCTCTATTATTTTTTGGACTTAATCGTCTTAGAGAACGATCATGGCCTCATATTTAGTGCTTGTTTGGCTAATGAAGTGGAGCCTTGGTTTTGGGTTTGGTTTCAAAAAATGGCACCAAACCCATGTTTGGCAAATGGAGTGAAAATTTGGAGTAAACACTGTAGCAATTCCATGGTGTAACTTTTGTGAAGGAATGAGCCAAAATTTGGAACCATCATTTTTGATGGTTCATGGTTTTGGTTTTGGTACCAACACTGTAGCAAATTTATTTTTGATATTAATAAATTTCGAAAAATTAAATATTCTGAAAAATTAAATATTTATGAAAAATAAATATTTCGAAAAATTAAATATATTAATATATTAATATTAATATTTATGAAAAATTAAATATTTCAAAAAATTAAATATATTAATATATTAAAAATATTAATATTAATATATTTTAATATATTAATATTAAAATATTAATATTAATATATTAATATTAATATTTATGAAAAATTAAATATTTCGAAAAATTAAATATATTAATATATTATAATATTAATATATTAAACAATATTAATATTAATATATTTTAATATTATAATATTAATATATTTTAATATTATAATATTAATATATTAATATTAATATTTATTAATAAATAAAATGTGAAACCCATATATTAATATTTATTAATAAATAAAACTAATATATATTAATATTTATTAATAAATAAAATGTGAAACCCATATATTAATATATTTTAATATATTAATATTAATATTTATTAATATATTAATATTCAGAATTTCAACCCATACCAACTTTACCAAACATGGTTTGGTTTTTCAGCATCACTTTTTCTCACACCAAAACCATCTGCACCAAACATGGTTTGGAACCAAAATAAAACCACACCAACTCCAACCCAACTCCAACCAAACCAAAACCAAAAACCAACTCCACACCCTCTACCAAACAAGCACTTAGTCGCTCACGTTGAAGGACAATCTATTATTAGACCTCCATGGTTTGATGGTTCAAATTATAGCTATTGGAAGATTAGAATTATAGACTTTCTTCAAGCTATTGATTTTCATATTTGGCAAGTTATTGTTGATAAACCTTTCACTATAACAAAAATAGTAAATGGAAAGACTATCCCCAAATTGCCCAACGAATGGGATAATGATGAGCGTAGGCTTATGTATTTTAATGCTAAAGCTAAGGTGAATATAAATTGTGCCTTAAGTCCAAACAAATTTAATCGTATCTCTACTTGCTCCACGGCAAAAGAAATGTGGGATAAACTTGAAGTAACTTATGAAGGTACTACTCAAGTTAAAGAATCTAAAATTGATATACTTATACATGAATATGAATTATTTGCCATGAAGGAAGATGAAAATATCAATTCTATGATGTCTCGTTTCACTAACATTTTGAATGGACTAAAGCATCTTGGTAGAATTGTTCCTAGATCCGATGTGTCACGCAAAGTGCTTAGAAGTCTTCCAGCTAAATGGGACGCAAAGGTAACGACAATCAAAGAAGCTCATGATCTCAACAACATGAGTCTTGATGAGATTTTTGGTTCTCTACTCACTTGGGAAATCACATTGAAATCTCGTGAAGACGACATCAAGCCAAGAAAAGGTATAGATTTGCAAGCCTCTACCAAAAATAAAGTCATTGAGCTGAATGAAGAAAAAGTGGATGAGGACATTGCTTTGCTCACTCAAGAATTCAATAAATACCTTCAAAGAAAGAAAGCCAATGGTGGAAAATTCATGAGGAGAATCGAATCAAAAGGCGAGCCTAAGAAAAGGGAACCTCCAACGTGTTTTAATTGTGGAAAGCCGGGACACTACAAAAGTGACTGCTTCAAGCTCGAAAAGGAGAACGAGAAAACACCAAGCAAGATGGCTATGAATGCCACATGGGATGACTACGACTCATGTGACTCGGATGATGAGGAAAATGGTGAAGAAATGACAAACCCTTGTTTCACGGCAAATGAAGAAGAGGTACATTTAAATTCACATTCATTAGATAAAGATAAATTATCATATGATGAACTTCTCTCTTCTTATGATGAATTACAAAATGCATTTAAAGAATTGCATGATGGATTTGAAAAGTTAGCTAGAAAATATATTCTTCTTAAGAAAGCTAAATCTTCATGTAGCTCTATTACTTCCAACTTATAAGTTTCATGCAATGACAAAAGCATAGAGCTAGAAAAGGAAAATAATCGGTTAAAAAATACTATAGATGATCAAATAAATGTCTTAGCTAAATTTACAAAAGGAAAGGAAAACCTTAGCATTATGTTGGGAAGACAAAGAGGATCATTTAATAAATGTGGTATAGGGTATGATGTTTTTGACAAAGATGCTATTATCTTGAAAAAGAGGAAATCATTAAGGCATACATTTACAAGACAATCATCTCATGCATCCTCAAATGATCATGAGCATGTTACATGTTATTATTGCAAGAAAAAGGGACATAAGGCAAATGCATGTTTACTTAGGAAGAAGAAAGTGATAACAAAAATGATTTGGGTTCCAAAAAGAACTATTGCATGCTTGCATAGAAAGGAGAATGTTATACCAAAAATGATTTGGGTTCCAAAAGGAACCATTGCATCTCTCTCTAACCCTAGTGGACCCAAGATAAATTGGGTACCAACAAATGTTACTTAAATTTGTTTTGTAGGTATGCTTGAAGTCCGCCTTAAAGGAAATGGATTATTGGTAGCGGATGCTCAAGGCATATGACGGGAGACTAATCAAAATACATTTCTCTAAAAACTTATGAAGTAGGAAATGTAACTTTTGGAGACAACTCTAAAGGAAAAATTATAAGGATTGACTCAATTGGTATATCTTCCATTCTTTCTATAGATCGTATGTTTTTGGTTGATGGTTTAAAGCATAACTTATTTAGCATTAGTCAAATTATGTGACAATGGCTATGATGTTATTTTTAGGACCAGTGCATGTTTAGTTAAGAAAGATGGGAATAAATTGTCAAATGCTAAAAGAAACGGAAATTTGTACTATGTTGCTTTATGAATATTTTCATTGATTGATAAATGATCATTATTCATGCATCACATTCTTTTGTTTCTTGAAATTGCATGAGAAAAATGTCACATTGATTTAGAGTGAAATTATTTCAAAAGGGTGATTCTTATGAAAATATCTTTTCATTGTGCTTTCAAATGTTCAAAGAATTTTGAAATAAAATGAATCTTCCTATGTGCTATAGCTTTACAAATCTTGAAAAAGGGCATATAATTTATTTTTGCTAATCAAGGGAAGTTATATTGGTTTTCTTGTCAATTCTTGATGATTGAACATGAATGATGCATATGGTTGTTTACTATGATTCAATATGGAGTTTCATTCCTATCACTAATTTCATATTGGTTCATTGACTTGATAAATAACCATGAACATATCTTATTACTTGAATTGACAAATGCACTTCATGATAAGGTTCTTCAATGATAAATTCAATTGAAGCATAATGGTTGTAGAAGATCATTCATTTTGTGTTAATGTGCTTATAATGAATCTTGCCCATAATTGTGCTAACACAAATGGACCCTAGAGCAAAAAGGGTACCAAAGAAAGTTACTTGAGTGTGTTTTGTAAGTGTGGATTGATTCCTTACTCAAGAACTATTGATTCTTCAATTATGATGTCATAACTAAAAAGGGGAGATGAAATCAAGGTCTCTCACAAAATGAGTGGACAATACAAATCATCAACAAGCTACTCTAAGTAAAATGGGTGAAGCTAGCATCATGGTACACATTTTCTATTCTCCATTACTAATGTGCTTTCATTGTTGAGATTAAATATGACATACATATTAAGGGTGATTGGCTACTAAATGCATGAAATTGACTATGCTTTTGATGAACTCTTGATAATAGCTTGTTTTAAAATGACTTGGATATATGAAAGAAAGTCTTGATCATGCATGATTTTTTAAAGAATATAGTCATGACCATCTCTAGACCATCAAAGCTATTTCACTTGATTTTGGTTGATTACTTGAGTAGCTATGTCTTTTATTTGTTCATGGGCTTTCATGATTTTAGTGTTTTATCTAAATTCTCTTGACATGACAAATTACACATTTATTTGAGGTGTTTAATTTTGAAGTGAAATTTGGACGGACTTGGAATATATGTTTAATCAAATATGTCCACACTAGTAAACCTCAAGAGAGCATAATTTCTTTGAATGATCTATCTAATGCAAATGAGGATAAGGAATATGTGATGAAATTCTATGCGATTAAATGATCCATCATCCTCTATTATATATCTTCTTGGTAATCATTCTAGAGGTATTTTCATAAAAGATTCTCATAAAAATGATTTTCATATGTTTGGCCTTTGTTGTTTGTAATTGTAACATTGGTTGAAGCTATTTAATATATGTCTGGATCTTTATTATGAAAAGGTACTATAGGTTCCTCTTTGAAGGAAACATGTTGAAAAGATGGAGATTTTGTGCTCAAATGTTGCTATCTTGAATGTTTATTGAAAAACATGATTCATGAGTTTTATGTGAACATATCATGAAAGACATACGTTTTTATTGTTCTTGCATTATTATGATTTTCTAAATGATATATAATATTTTCTATATCTTAAACTTTGATATCATTATCATACATGCATACTCTTGTATATCTTATAATGCATATTAATGTTGCAATCTAAGTTTAATAATGGTGACCCAAGGTTTTGACTGTTATTATTCCAAGATCTTAACCAAGAAGGATATAGATTTTTCTTTACACATATGAATGGAATTAAAATTATAAAAATGCCACATACCTCTTTGCATGAAATATTTTTATCTATTGCATTCCTATATGAAAAATTTTCATGAAGTGATTCACAATGCTTTGAAATGTATAAGTTTTAGAAAATGGGTTTAAAACTATCATAAGCTATACTTAATTTGAAAAATGATCTAAGAGGGTGTTTTGAATGGCTTTAAGTGATTTTCTTATGGATGAAGGTGTTGTTGACTTATTCTTAAGTGCTCATATGTGATTTTAAGTGAATTTTCATACATGACTATGTGAGTTTAAATGATCTAGTGTTTGAGTGTTCTTTGTTTACATATAGTATGTTGAATACTTATGGTTTGAGCTTTAATTCAAATACACTCACTTGAACATTAAGTCACTTTTCATTTGAGTCATTCACTTGATATATCTATTTTATTTATGAAAATCTATGTTGAACATATATCCTATTTGTGTATGAAAATCAAGCAAATGGTTTAGTCATCATTGATGACATGTGCTAGCATGTCCTCGTTGCCTTCATGAATGCAAAGTTATATTTGTAATTTGATAATCATCTTAAGCATATTCATGAAATGTGTAGACATCATGAGATTGTGTTACTTCAAATAATATATTATATGATCACAATTCATTTATGCAACTTGATTCTCTTCTTGTACTTAATTGTATTTACTCTTTTTAATGATGTCAAAGAAGGAGAAAATTAGTTGATGAGTATATGTTGTGTGCACATTCTTAGGGGGAGCTTTGCTCCTTGGTGATAGGGGAGTAAATCCCAAACTTTATACATATGACTATGTGTTTATTTTCAATCATGTGCCCATTGAATGCGTTTTTACAAGCGTTATTTGTATGTCAAATAATCCTTTTCATCATTCACGAACTAAGCATATCGAGATTAGACATCATTTCTTACGTGATCATGTTGCTAAAGGAGACGTTGTATTGGTTTTTATTGACACTAAAAATCAATTAGCGGATATTTTCACAAAGCCTTTTTCCAGAGGATTCTCTTTCAAAATTCGTAGAGAAATTGGGTTGGCTTTAGACGTTGATGTATTAGCATGATAAATTCTTTATTCAACCGTCACTTCCCACCTTTTTATGTTGCCAATGGGGGAGAAGTAAGTTGTTTTCGTGTATGTAAGTCATGTTTATGTGTGCCTCCATGCTAGTGTATGAAATTGCAAAAATATATTTACTAAGGGGGAGCATGTAATGCACACATTGAGGGGGAGTATCAATTGATACTTCACCATTTACACGTAAACACGAAATGTTTTGTCAACATCAAAAAGGGGGAGATTGTTGGCCTTGAAATTTATTCTCGGACAATAAATTCTATTTTGATATTAACAAAACATTTAAAGCATGTTTAATACTAATGAATTATCAAGTTCATCTTTTCAGCAAAAGACAGGTGAACGACTCGGAAAACAAGCACGGAAAGAAAATGACTCGGAAAGCAAGCTCGGAAAGAAAGATTGAATAAAAGCGAAAAGCCGTGAAAGAAATTAAAGCGCGAAAATGGAAAATCAAATAATTCAATGGCGAAGACGAAAGTTGAAGACTCAAGACTTGGGGTAGATAGGTCGGGGAGCGATCATTGTAACAAGGTAATTTTATGCGTCAATTTTATCGTATAAGCTCAAGTATAAAATGAACCGAACTCAAATGGAATGAAAAACGCTTTACCAAACTTAAACGGAAAGAAAAATATTTTTATTAAATGTTTTTCAAGTTATAGTCGACTAGAAGAATCCTTTGTATTCTCTAGTAGTCGACTAAAAAAATCAGTAGCATTAAGTTTTCATCCATTTTTGAAGTAGTCGACTAAAGCTCCAAAGTAGTCAACTAGAACCACCCATCTAGTCGACTAAAACCATTTGAGTTGACTAGACTACATGAAGTAGTCGACTAGAACCAATCTAGTCAACTAGAAGTTCAATGTAGTCAACTAGAAGCTCAAAGTAGTCAACTAGTTTGAACCTCAAATTCTACAGTTTTTCAGAAAACAGTTTCCATGTTTTGTGCATCAAGTTTAATGGATTTCAAACGGCTCTTGACTTCTCTAAATCAATACTCACTCTTATAACCCTAATGTATTGATATATATAGAATGAGATATGTGTATTTTAAGCTAAGAGATTCAAAAACAAAAGAGAAAGAAGAGGAAGAAAAGCTCTAAAAAATCTGCAGAAATTTTCTCTACAAAAGCCATTGAAACCAAGCTTTGAAAATCTGATTTTCTCCAAGTTTCTTTGAAAATCAAAACCTCTAGTATCTCTTCTTATTCTCCAAATATCATTTATTGATTATATCCTTTGAGAATACATTTCTAGAGCTATTGTAAAATCACCAAAAACACTTGAGCTTATATTGATTTATCTTCCATAAAAACCTTTGGGTTTTGAGTGTTTTTGTTCTTGAGTGATTTTATTGATTACATACGAATTTGTAATCTCGGACAAGTGAAGTCCACAGATTGTTCAAGAGAGGGTTGTTCTCTTGATTGAGAGACAAGCTCGAGAGGCTTGTATTGTAAAGGTTTGTCATTCCACCTGTGAAGGAAGGGCCATAGTGAAAGGATCGGAAAAAGTCTCAAGAAGGGGTTCTTGAGCCGAGGAGTAGGAGTTACTAAACCTCGAAAAATCATGGTGTCAATCTCTCTATCTCTCTCTCCTTATTTCATTAATTTGCATGCTATATTTACTTGAATATCTTATATGCTAATTAGTCTTGTGATTAGTTGTTAGATAAATTGAATTGAATTTATTCACTTGACTACTGAAGAAATTAAGTATTGATTATATATTGTTCCAATTTCGAAAAGGAGTAGAAATATTTTGATCACCCTATTCACCCCCCCTCTAGGGTTAATTAGTGACTAACATTTATATATGGTTGCATTGAATGGGTGACTTGAATAACTAGAGGCGATGAGAGGAGAGCTAGACCATGCATGAACCATGCAAGTCTTAGCCTAACCACAGACGCGTGCGCCGCTCGCCCGGTCCGGGCCGTGGACGCGGTGCGGTGGGTGGGTGGGTTTGAGTACAAACACAGAACTTGAGTTCGCCGATCTTCACCATTGCAGTGTGGTATCACACAGGGCTCAGATTATTTATGTTCTTATACTATTATTATATTTTCGGGTCAGTTTCCTTTTATTATTGCAATATATATATTAGTATACATGATATATTTATATATATACATATAACATAAGCATGTTTATTTAACAATCTTAAGGCAAAATTGAATTTCTATTTCATACTCTGTTATATTTTATATATATATATTTCGTGCATATATATATAAATTAATACAATACATAGTATATACATATTATGTTCACAGATTGTTTCGTATAGGTTTTTGATATATATACGTATTACAGTGTCTTCATATATGTATGTTTTTGTTTTGTAGTATTGTATACATTCGGGACTGTCAATTAAACAAACCACAGATTTATTACAGAATGATATAAAACACATTTGTATCCATATAGGCGTGTCTTTTCAGTATTGTTAAAGTTTTGTTTGTCTCAGAATTCTATAAACCACATAATTCTATATTATTCTGATATATATATATATATATATATATATACGATTATTCTGATTATATATATTTAGATATATTCTGAAATTGTATTATAATTTTCCGTATTCTGTTACACATATATATAGTAATACTGAAATTATATTCTGTTATATATATATATACTGAAATTGTACTCTGTTATATATATATACTGATTTTGTTTTATATATATATATATATATATTCTGATTTTATATTCTGATATATATATATATACACTATTCTGTTATATATATATATATACGAATAGTTTGATATATATTTATATTCTGTTTTAATATCTGTTATATATATATATATATACAGAAATAGTATTCTGATATATATATACTTTGATAAATTATATTCTGATTATATTCTGTGATATATATATATTCTGCCATATATCTATAACACTGTTTTTGTATTCTGCTATATATATATATATATATATACTATTCTGATATATATATATATTCGGTATATATAATATTATATATATCTTCAGTTTTATACATATATATATATTATATTATGAAATTAGTATATATATATTTAATTATATAAACTGTTAATATAATTATATATATATTACTGGACTTTGTATTTCAGAATTATATATATATATATATATATATATCATCCATGGTTGTTTTATTATATTTATGTGAGATTGTTATTATATTATTGTGTGGGAAAACTTAAACAGTACATAAAGCAAATTTTTGTTTTTGTAACAGAAATGGCTACTGGTAATCCAACCACAATCAATGTCCCACATAGAGAGAAGTCTGAAAAATTCAGTGGCTCTGATTTTAAGCGTTGACAACAAAAGATGTTGTTTTATTTTACTACTTTGAATCTGGCCAAGTTTTTAATGGAAGCAATTCCATCAGTGGTCGAGGGTGAAACTGATAAAGATAAACTGGCTGCAGTGGATGCATGGAAGCATTCTGATTTCTTATGCAGGAACTATATCCTAAATGGATTAGATAACACACTGTATAATGTATATAGTGGTGTGCAAACTGCAAAGGAATTATGGGAATCATTGGATAAAAAGTATAAAACTGAGGATGTTGGCACGAAGAAATTCATTGTTGGCAAATTCTTAGATTTTAAAATGTTAGATTCCAAAACTGTACTCAGCCAAGTGCAACAACTTCAAGTGTTTCTTCATGATATTCATGCAGAAGGTATGTCTCTTAGTGAATCATTCCAAGTGGCAGCTATAGTTGAAAAACTATCACCACTTTGGAAAGATTTTAAGAACTACCTGAAGCATAAACGCAATGAGATGACTCTTGAAGAGTTGATAGTTTGCCTGAGGATTGAAGAGGACAATCGTAAGTCTGATAATAAAAGTAGTGCATGGCTTCCTATGGAGTCAAAAACAAATATTGTGGAGGAATGATCATCTTCAAAGACTAAAAAGAGAAAGTTCAGTGATGAAGGTCCAAGTAAAGGATCTAAGAAGTTCAAAGGCAAGTGCTTCAATTGTGGAAAGCTGGGACATCTCTCTAAAGACTGTCGAAAGCCAAGGAACTTCAGGAACACTAGACCCCAAACGAGTGTGACTGAGGCAGATCGACTTGCAAATGATGTGACTGGGACTATGTATTGAATTAGATGAAGAAATATACATGGAACAACCCGAGGGGTTCATTTCTCCTGGCCAAGAGAGAAAAGTGTGTAGACTTGTAAAGTCGTTGTATGGACTAAAGCAAACGCCAAAACAATGGCATGAGAAATTTGACAGTGTCATGATGTCAAATGGGTTCAAAATAAATGAATGTGACAAGTGTGTTTATGTCAATACTTATCATAATGCATATGTCATTTTATGTCTATATGTAGATGACATGCTTATTATAGGCAGTAATAATGATGTAATCAATTCTACTAAGCAAATGCTAAAGAGTAGATTTGACATGAAAGATCTTGGCATAACTGATGTTATTTTAGGAATTAAAATTTCTAGAACATCAGAAGGACTTGTATTATCCCAATATCACTATATAGAGAAAATGTGTGACAAGTTTAAGAAATATGGGATAAGTCCAACACGAACACCTGTGGATGTAAACGTTAAATTTTTTACGAACAAAGATGAAGGTATTTCACAATTAGAATATGCTCGGATCATAGGAAGTTTAATGTATGTTATGAATTGTACTCGACATGACATAACATACTTTGTGAGTAAGCTGAGTCGATACACAAGTAACCCAGGTAAATGTCCCTGGAATGCAATACTAAGAGTTTTGGGATACTTGAAGTATACTCAAAATTATGGTTTGCATTATACTAGATATCCAGATATCTGATTCCAATGATTTAAAATCCACTAGTGGATATATTTTTACTCTTGGAATTGCAGTTGTATCTTGGAAGTCCTCAAAGCAAACATGTATTGCTCGGTCTACAATGGAATCTGAATTCATTGCATTGGACAAAGTAGGAGAAGAAGCAGAATGGCTTCGTAACTTTCTAGAGGACATTCCAAACTGGCAGAAACCAATGCCAGCTATTTGTATACATTGTGATAGTCAATCTACGATTGGAAGAGCTCAAAATCACATGTATAATGGTAAGTCTAGACATATTCGTCGTAGACATAATACCATCAAACAATTGCTCTCAAATGGTATAATATCCATTGACTAAGGATAATATAGAGGATCCGTTAACTAAAGGTTTGACAAGAGAGCAAGTTGAAAGATCATAGAGGGGAATGGGCTTGAAGCCTCTGGGTTAAAAGACACCATAATGGCAACCCAGCCTAGTTGACTGGAGATCCCAAGATCTAGGTTTAAAGGGATAGTCGAATTGTGCGTGACTTAGTTAAAAGCACTGTGGAGATTAAAACAAAACTCCTTCCCATTCCTATGATGAGACAATGCATATTTTAGGGTAAGCTATGCTTTTAATGATGTCTATGACTTGGACAAATTTAAGTGAGGAAGAACTCCTAATAGAATCACCTATATGAGTAGAAGGGGCCGCTTCTAGGAGAATTTTTTAAGGCGGAATTCTCTAACAAATACTCATGAAACAAAGTGGTGTCCAAGGCCAAAATGGACACAAACGTGAGAACCAACTGTGTTCGAAGGGAAACTGTGTGAAGTCTATTGTCTTGGTTTACACAAACAACTGATAGTTCAAGGCATCACGTCCACTAATTAGCCGGTAAATCCGATAGTCTTTCACAAGGGAAAGTTCAAGGCTCTAAGGCTACTTATCCTAATACAGTAACCTTTCATTGTACTCGAACTAGTGTCTGCATATTCATCTGCATTTTGAACTGCTAATTTCCATTCATGTGGGGGATTGTTGGAAATAGTTTAGAAATAATAGTAATTAAACCCAACTTTGAGCTTAAATAATTATGGGACCCGAACTCCGAATTTATCGGGACCAAGCACTAATGTGTTCTCCTTGGTGAAGAGATCAAGTTGGTATAATTACATGTTCAAAATTATTAATTATTGAATGAGAAATGATCTCTCAAAGTGACCCACTTGAACTTGGGTAAGAATGTTTGTCCCACATTGGAAATAAAGTGAAGTGTAAAGGTGTTTATATATGGTTGCATTGAATGAGTGACTTGAATAACTAGAGACATGGGAGGAGAGCTAGACCATGCATGAACCATGCAAGTCTTAGCCTAACCACACACGCGCCGTGGTCGTGGCGCGGTGCGGGTGGGTGGGTCATCGGTTCTACCCATTTTTTCTTTTTTGGACAAAACTATAATGACTCTTTTAAAGAGTTGCATATATAGTTTGTTGTATCAACCATCACCTAGACAGTTTATACACCTATTGGAATGGATATCTATACAGTTGAGATACCTCTCCATTCTCTATATGTATAGGTGTAGATGCCAAAATTTGCACAACACACGAATGAATCTTTTTATTTAGATTTTGTCTCTTTTATACAGATACCCTTAATGGGCTTTGAGCCCATTAGGGCAATCTTATTGTCATTACATCATTATTACATCATCATCTTTATTTACAAAGAATGATAAGCTGAAATGGGCCTGATGCCTGATAACTTTGCTGGGTTGTTAGCCCGATGGGCCTGACGCCTGATAACCTTGTTGGGCTGTTAGTTCGATGGGCCTGATGCCTGATGGGCTTCTATGGGCTTTGAAATTCACACACTTACACAGGCCCTCTTATTGGTTGTGGGCTTTCAATCAGGCAAGCCCATTACCGAGAAGACAAAGTGTGGGAGGAAGGAAATATATATATATACATCACCCTGTTGGGGTGACGTGATAGGTTCATTAAATAGGACGGTTATGCCATCATTAATATTTTGAATTCATGGCTTGTGCCCTTGATTCGCGCGATGGGGGCTTGAGTTTCTGGGAGCACCCGACCGCTTTAAAACTCCAACTTACATTATATCCCCGTTTGATCTCCTTAAATCTAAAGTTTGGGGACAACCCCTGAGGATGTGTAGTAATCACCTGACGGGTTCTAATTTGCAGGCATTATCAACAGAATGACATAATATCATGCTGAGGATCCCGACGCATGTCCTTAAAAGGAAGGCCAAGCGAGCAACGGGCCCTCAAGCGAAGCTTCTGGAGGAGAAAGCCGAAGCTGAGAATCTCCTGGCAGTGGAGAGGTCAATGGTGGAGATGTGCCATTGGGGTGGCAATCAGATGTATAAGCGCCTCTGCGACACCGCCCAGTATAGGATCGGGTTTGGCTGGAGCTCATGCTTCAAGGACATCCTGAAACCTATTGAGGAGAGGGACTTCGCCTCAGTGGGGGAACTGGATGAGTCTTTGGGCATTGCTTCTCCGTATGATGATCCGGTTATAGGTCCCGATGACATTCGCTTCAGTGAATTCCACACCAAGCCTCTTTCGGGGCCCAAATCCGATTATGATCCTTCTGTTCCCGATGGGACTATTGTTCTTGTGAGCTCAAATGTAGGGGGCACTGATAATGGTACTTAGGATTCTTTATTTGTAAAGCATTTTGTAAGCCTTGGCCATCGGGGCCCATTTTTTAGTGAAAAATCATGGTTCATGTCCAGTTGACTTTTTTCAATACTTAGATTATTTTATTCAAAAGTACTGTGTCTTTCGGGCATTTCAGGCCATAGGAGAGGCATCACCATAGTTGGGTTTATTTTCTTGTGAAATTTTGCTCTTTTCATGAATAATGTTGTGTCTTTTGGGCACTTCAGGCCATAGGAGAGGCATCACCATAGTTGGGTTTATTTTCTTGTGAAATTTTGCTCTTTTCATGATTAATGTTGTGTCTTTCGGGCACTTCAGGCCATGCGAGAGACAAAGCAACAAGTGATTTATTTTTTACAAAAATATGGATCCCTTCAGGATCGGTGTTGTGTCTTTCGGGCACTTCAGGCCATGCGAGAGACAAAACAACACTTGATTTATTTTTTACAAAAATATTGATCGCTTCAGGATCGGTGTTGTGTCTTTCGGGCATTTCATGCCATGCGAGAGACAAAACAACACTTGATTTATTTTTTACAAAAATATGGATCCCTTCAGGATCGGTGTTCCCTTCAGGATCGGTGTTCCCATCAGGATAGGTGATCCCTTCAGGATCGGTGTTGTGTCTTTCGGGCACTTCAGGCCATGCGAGAGACAAAACAACTTTTGATTTATTTTTTACAAAAATATGGATCCCTTCAGGATCGGTGTTCCCTTCAGGATCGGTGTTGTGTCTTTCGGGCACTTCAGGCCATGCGAGAGACAAAACAACATTTGATTTATTTTTTACAAAAATATTGATCCCTTCAGGATCGGTGATCCCTTCAGGATCGGTGTTCCCTTCAGGATGGGTGATCCCTTCAGGATCGGTGTTGTGTCTTTCGGGCACTTCAGGCCATGCGAGAGACAAAACAACATTTGATTTATTTTTTACAAAAATATGGATCCCTTCAGGATTGGTGTTCCCTTCAGGATCGGTGATCCCTTCAGGATAGGTGATCCCTTCAGGATGGGTGTTGTGTCTTTCGGGCACTTCAGGCCATGCGAGAGACAAAACAACATTTGATTTATTTTTTACAAAAATATGGATCCCTTCAGGATCAGTGATCCCTTCAGGATCAGTGTTATGTCTTGTGTTCCCTTCAGGATCGGTGTTGTGTCTTTCGGGCACTTCAGGCCATGCGAGAGACAAAACAACATTTGATTTCTTTTTTACAAAAATATTGATCCCTTTAGGATCGGTGATCCCTTCAGGATCACTGTTATGTCTTTCGGGCGCTTCAGGCCATGCGAGAAACAATGCAACACTTAGTTTGTTTTTGGAACTTTGATCTCTTCAGGATCAGTGTTGTGTCTTTTGGGCACTTCAGGCCATGCGAGAGACAATGCAACACTTAGTTTGTTTATTTTTGGAACTTTGATCTCTTCAGGATCAGTGTTGTGTCTTTCGGGCGCTTCAGGCCATGCGAGAGACAATGCAACACTTAATTTATTTTTGGAACATTGATCTCTTCAGGATCTGTGTTGTGTCTTTCGGGCACTTCAGGCCATGCGAGAGACAATGCAACACTTAGTTTGTTTTTGGATCTTTGATCTCTTCAGGATCAGTGTTGTGCCTTCGGGCACTTCAGGCCATGCGAAAAATAATGCAACACTTAATTTGTTTTTGGAACTTTGATCTCTTCAGGATCAATGTTGTGTCTTTTGGGCGCTTCAGGCCATGCGAGAGACAATGCAACACTTAATTTATTTTTGGAACATTGATCTCTTCTGGATCTGTGTTGTGTCTTCGGGCACTTCATGCCACGCGAAAGACAATGCAACACTTAATTTATTTTTGGAACTTTGATCTCTTCAGGATCTGTGTTGTGTCTTCGGGCACTTCAGGCCATGCGAAAGACAATGCAACACTTAGTTTATTTTTGGAACATTGATCTATTCAGGATCTTTGTTGTGTCTTCGGGCACTTCAGGCCATGCGAAAGACAATGCAACACTTAGTTTGTTTTTGGAACTTTGATCTCTTCAGGATCAGTGTTGTGCCTTCGGGCACTTCAGGCCATGCGAAAGACAATGCAACACTTAATTTGTTTTTGGAAATTTGATCTCTTCAGGATCTGTGTTGTGTCTTTTGAGCGCTTCAGGCCATGCGAAAGACAATGCAACACTTAATTTATTTTTGGAACATTGATCTCTTCAGGATCTGTGTTGCGTCTTCGGGCACTTCATGCCACGCGAAAGACAATGCAACACTTAATTTATTTTTGGAACATTGATCTCTTCAGGATCTGTGTTGTGTCTTCGGGCACTTCAGGCCATGCGAAAGACAATGCAACACTTAATTTATTTTTGGAACTTTGATCTCTTCAGGATCAGTGTTGTGTCTTTCGGGCGCTTCAGGCCATGCGAGAGACAATGCAACACTTAATTTATTTTTGGAACTTTGATCTCTTCAGGATCAGTGTTGTGTCTTTCGGGCGCTTCAGGCCATGCGAGAGACAATGCAATACTTGATTAATTTTTTACAAAAATATTGATCCCTTCAGGATAAGTGTTATGTCTTTCGGGCACTTCAGGCCATGTGAAAGACAGAACAACACTTGATTTATTTTTTACAAAAATATTGATCCCTTCAGGATCGGTGATCCCTTCAGGATCAGTGTTATATCTTTCGGGCACTTCAGGCCATGTGAAAGACAAAACAACACTTGATTTATTTTTTACAAAAATATTGATCCCTTCAGGATCAGTGTTATGTCTTTCGGGCACTTCAGGCCATGTGAAAGACAACAACACTTGATTTATTTTTTACAAAAATATTGATCCCTTCAGGATCGGTGATTCCTTCAGGATCAGTGTTATGTCTTTCGGGCACTTCAGGCCATGTGAAAGACAAAACAACACTTGATTTATTTTTTACAAAAATATTGATCCCTTCAGGATCGGCGATCCCTTCAGGATCGGTGTTGTAGATTTTTTACAAAAAGATGAAAGTATGAGTAAAACTTAGCCCTTTACGGGTAGTACCTCTTCAGGAGAGAGATGTTGATCCCGAAGGGGCTGACGACCCTGATGGAGTCAGACGCTTTTGATCAGACGCCTGGTCCTTTGATTGGGATTCAATGCTCTCCAAGACTGTCCGCTTTCGCCTGACGGTTTCCTCTTCTTCGATCCTCAGGTATCCTTGGGCTCTAGAGTTTAACTCCCCAATGCCCGTTGGCGGGCGCTTCACCAAGGACTGATGGAACTTCGTCCCTGGAATAAGGGCCATCCGGACGGCCTCAACAGCAGAGTGCTGGTCACAGTTACCGACAGAAGAAGACTCAATGTTGAAACGGGATAGAAAGCTCTTCAGCGACTCTCCTTTCTCCTGGATCATGGTGAAGAGGCAGGATATGGTTTTCTTCTGTCTCTTGTTCCCATAGTATTGGGCAATGAAGAGCCTGGTCAACTGTTGCCAACTACCGATAGATCGAGACGGCTGCTTCCTGAGCCATAATAGAGCTGCATCGGCGAGACTCGTGGAAAACACTTTGCATAGCAATGACTCGTTCTCAGCGTACATGATCATCTTCTGATGGACCTGGTAAATATGCTCCTCGGGGTCCTTGGTACCATCGTAGGGGGTGAATTGAGGCATGACGAACTTCCTTGGGAAAGGTTCTCGGGTTATCTCAGGGACGAAGGGTGATTGTACCAGCTCAGTAGACGCCTGGGTGGCCAGGTCGTCGATGGATTGTGCTCTTAGATCCCCGAGGATTCTCCTCTGGAATTCGTCCATCATTGCTTGAATCTTCTGTGGGGTAATGGATTCGTCGGCTGCGGGGGCCTTTCCTGAACGCCGGGAAGATTCGGCGTGCTCTTCCGGTCCGTCGCTACCTCGCTGGTTCAGAGAATGGTCAAGCACCGCTGCTGGAAGGTCGGGCGCTACTAACGAAGGAGCAGCTGGTGGTGGAGCCAACCTATCCATGAGCTCTGCATTTTGTTTCTCCAGAGCCAGGTTGCGTTCCTCAGCTGCCATCAAGCGTCGAAGGATTTGCTCCATAGATTGGGGAACTCCCGCACGACTATCCGCAGTGGTTGGAACGTCTGCTTGCCAACGAGTAACTGACATCTTTGCCCAAGAAGTAGTGAGTGGAGATTTCAGGAGGCAGTGAAGAATAATCGGAGGTTGAACAATAAAGCTCAGTTTTAAAAGATGGGAAGAAGGAGACGTTTCCCACAGACGGCGCCAATGTGTAGATGCCAAAATTTGCACAACACACGAATGAATCTTTTTATTTAGATTTTGTCTCTTTTATACAGATACCCTTAATGGGCTTTGAGCCCATTAGGGCAATCTTATTGTCATTACATCATTATTACATCATCATCTTTATTTACAAAGAATGATAAGCTGAAATGGGCCTGATGCCTGATAACTTTGCTGGGTTGTTAGCCCGATGGGCCTGACGCCTGATAACCTTGTTAGGCTGTTAGTTCGATGGGCCTGATGCCTGATGGGCTTCTATGGGTTTGGAAATTCACACACTTACAATAGGCTATTGCAGTTCATTCTACATACGTTTTTTATTCTCATTCTGCCAGAAACATACTCTCTCTACATTCGCATATACACAAATACATATACATAGGTCTGGTTTGGGTTTGAGTACAAACACAGAACTTGAGTTCGCTGGTCTTCACCATTGCAATGTTGCAACAGTGAAGGCGAAATCCGTTCTATCTTGGGAGGCATTTGTTCAGAATCCTTGAGCACCGTAGAGGGAACAATTTTGCTTTAAGAAAAATGTGGTATCACACAGGGCTCGGATTATTTCTGTTCTTCTGCTATTATTGTATTTTCGGATCAGTATCCTTTTATTATTGCAATATATATATTTGTATGCATGATATATTTATATATATATACATATAATAGAAGCATGTTTATTTAACAACTATTATAATAATTTATGAGAATTCTTACTTTAATAAAGAAAGTTTCTTTCAACCTGTTCTCTCGTAAATTCGAGTGTTTTAAATAATACGGTTGTAGGCGCGAAAATTTGCACACCAAGATTGGTGAAGCAAATTTTCACAAATCCATCACTCAAAACATGATAGTAAAAGTGAAATAACATAGAAAACTAAATTAAAGAGAGAGAGGACACAGAGAGAATGAAGAAGAAAACGTTGTATAAAATTATATTTATTTGTATATCTCTTTGTATCTCTTCTCTTTGGGGCCATTGGCCTTTATTTCAACAGTTTAAGAATGACTTTATTTGAAATGATTACAAAACCAATCCGTGAACATATTCCTATAATATTGTTACAATTTAAATTTGGCCATAATTATAGTTACAAAATAGGATCCCTAGAATTATTCCTTAATTTTTGTCAACAGGTCACACTACTTTCTATAAGGTTAATTTTGCCCCCACAATGGTGTCATTCTTAATTATCATACCTGCTTTGATAGATCCACTGCATCAAATTAACCTGTAGTTTCAAAAATCCCCTTCTACTATATAATTTCATGAATTACTCACTTACCATCAATTTGATGTCAACTCTATTAGCTTGGTGCAGCGTGAGCCGCACACGCCTAATTTCTAGATTTTTTTATTTCCAAAATACTCGTCTGTGTTATATTATAATGTATTTATGTTTTATTGAATGAAAATCCCTAGTTATGTATATTCTTCTACCACCCATCAACCCCAATTTATACATCTGATCAGCCTTCCCCTCTTCCCAAATCTCAGTCCAAACCATGCCCTAGCACATCGGACTGCAATCCTAAGTGAAGAAGTGTTCACACCATCCCCTACAATTAATTGATGGATTCCAAGCCCTAATTGAAGGTATGTTACCAAACGAAACTTATTAATTATTAGTAGTAGTCATTCTTCCATTTTTTTTTCATAAACCCATTATTGTTGCAATTTTTTTTTTTTCTGTTTAGAGCTTGTATTCATGGTAATTATGTTAAAAAAAATTTATTTATTTATTTAATTTTTTTTTATTTTTTATTTTTACTTTTGTAGGTTTGAATATTATATCTACTAGTTTCTCTTATTGTAATGTTACAAACTTACAAAGGGTGGTGACAATCTAAGGTCTGATAGTGTTTATGGTCACTATGGTAAACTAGCTTTGATATTAGTCACAAATGATGACAATGGTAATCTTAAAAAGCTATACTACAAATGTTGTTACCGAAGACCTGGATATTTTAGATGGTGGTGCAAACCTTCTGGATCACTTACATTAAAGGTACGCAACCACGTTGTTTCACTAAGGATAATATTGAAATTATTTATAATAATGTTGACGTAGTTTCAAACGACGGGATTTTATTAAAGGTTATTTTAATAATTTTACAGACGTCAAATTGAAGGTCAATTATAATAGATTGAAACTGGGGTTAATTAATCAAAATTTGTGTTTTCTAAAAACAATTGTTTAACATTAATTGTATACACTTGTAGAGACCATGCAACATACATGTACGGTATTTTATCTTTCTTTCATCCTTACAAAAATATAAAGTTGAGAAAATTTAAGACATTATTGTTTTCTCAATACAAAAGTGTGTTCATAACCATTTAAAATGACTGTGTCGTGAATTTGAAATCACAAGGTTGTTGATTCGAATGCAAGGGATAGATACGGGGAGCAAAATCACGGACAAGAGGGGCCTCATTATTTCATCGTGCTAGACAGAGAGAGAACCTTAGCTTTATTCCTAGCTTGTGGATGAGTCTTAAATCTTAATTTATTCCCATAATAGGATCAATTTGTCTCCGGAAAGGCATGCCTCAAATGAACATATTTAAGGCCAAGTTTGGTAACCGGTCGGATCTGCTCTGGTGCGGATCGGTCTGATTTGGTTTGGTCCCTGAATTGAAGTTTGTTTGGTAATCGGTCTGATCTGATAGTTTCGGTTTGAAAAAAATGGAATCAGACCATTTATAAATATATTTTATTTTATTTTATTATTTATTTATTTATTCGTTATTTATTATTATTATTATTTATTTAATTCATTTTGTTTAATATTCATTATTTTGTTTATTTTTATTAATTTAAAAATATATTTTATTTAATTTATTATTTTTATTTTATTCATAAATATATTTCATTTAATTTATTATTTATTCATTATTTATTATTATTATTATTATTTTATGTATTATTAAATTCATTTTGTTTATTATTCATTATTTTGTTTATTTTTTATTTATTTATTTTTATTAATTTATAAACATATTTTATTAATTTACTATTTATATTATTATTTTATTCATAAATATATTTCATTTAATTTATTATTTATTCATTTATTTTTATTAATTTATAAATATATTTTATTACTTTATTATTTATATTATTATTTATTTATTATTTTTATTTTTATGTATTATTTAATTCATTTTGTTTATTTTTTATTTATTTATTTTTGTGTTTTGGTTTATGAAATTTGGACCAAAAACCAAAGCAGACCAATTGGACCCATCAATTTGTTGGGTCCAAAAACACAAAATTTAGTCTTCTTTGGTTTGAGTCCAAAAAGTGAGACCATGTCAACATAAATATGGTCTGATTTCTAAAAACCCAGACTAGACCATATCGGTTACCAAACATGGCCTAAGAGACCATCTCGGTAAGTCGACTGATCATCTGAAATTTTGAACAACATCACCATATGTGTATTGGATGAAATGATCTAAATCCTGATTAATCATAGGTCTTTGAAGGGATATCATTAGGGATAGTCCAGAACTCAGGAAATTGTACTTCATCCCAAGGAATCATCCTGGAAGTAAATTAGTGTCTATTAACACTGTCTTTCAATCTTGGAAGAGCGTTTAGAAGAAATTATGGAAAATCAGTTTTTCAAAATGGCTTATATTTATCTTTTTCTTCTGAAAAAAGACATAAACAAAAGCTCTATCAAACTCTAAAAGTGCTTACCTTTATTACAAATTAAAAAATAAACAAATGTGTTTTTTTTTTCTAAATAAAGAATAAATCATAAATAATAATGGTTTCCAACTTAAAGAAGAAAAAATTACTACTAAGACATTTAAAAATGTCTTTGATAACGAAGTGAACACGTCACCCTTTAATTTATAGAAAATAAAATGAATAAATAAAAGCATATTACTCAAATGAATAATAAGTCATGGAGGACGGACAATTGTCAGGTCCGGATACAGGTAAAAGTGTCATGAAGCTTAAATATTTTATTCCATTGGAACAACATGAACACATTTTGGACATTTTCAGGACAAGGCGAGGTGAATTTATAATGGATAGGTTTTTTAATAAAATTGTATTTAATAAAATTTTAAATATAATATGAACTAATTAATTACAAATATAAAAAGTAAGAAAACAACTATACCACAAAATAAATTCTAACATCCAAAATTGAAACGAGTGATTCTTTTAATTATTTTTTTACGATTATGTGGAATAAAACTATGTCGATTGTTTGCTTTGTGAAAAATAAGCCATAAAACTGAGAATTAACCAAGAAAAGAAAAACAAAAGTCAAATAAATATATTTAAGCCACTCTTCTTCTTTTTTCACTAACGAAGTTCAGGTTGACCTTAGCTCTGTGGTCCGTTTTACACAAGACCAACATCGACCAATGACTTCGTTCGATGGAAAATAATAATACAATTAAGCTATTTTGATATCACATATATATACATATTGTGATGGAGATATTGCTGTGACTGCTAGCTTAGCCGACAATCTTGCTAACTAAAATTGTAGTTGCAGCAAACAATTGTTCCAGAAACAGGTCAATAATGCTATAAAATTATTCCCAGATTAGTTTGGCTGTGCTTAGAGTTAATTGATAGGTCAAGGGTGTGAAATGTGTGTGCAAAAAAATTGTTTATTTACCATTCTTTATTCGATTACAAACGTGCAATATCATATAGGAAGTAGGTAGGAAGCGCGTTTTGCCGGCGGAAAGGAATGGTGTGAGATATATATCATATATATATATATATTATAAGGGTAAAGTACAACAAACCCCTGAACTATTATCCTAAAAATAAGGATAAATAGCATTAAACCCCTCTCAACTATACTCTCTCTCCCAACTAACCCCCCTCAACTAAGTGATGGTCCCTCAAATTATGAAATTATTATAATTCAGTCTCTCCCATTATAGCGTCGTTTGTTAAATTTATAATAATTTGCACTCAGGTCCCCTGAAGTTTAGGTCAATTGCACTCACCCCCTGAGATTTTATTTTCCTTACAATGACACTCCTGAAGGTGTTAAGATCTCATGAAATGACTCTTGTGCCCTTGCTTTAGTGTAAAAGGCATGTTGGCTAAATTAATGGATCAAACAACCTTTGTATATTAAGCTCAATTTGAAAAAAAATTCAAGTACTTTGGATATGAGGATTGTTGAAATAGGGATATCTACATATAGGTAGATATAAGGATCACAAATTAAAAATATATAAACTTTTACCTTTCAATTACTAATACATCAACTTAACTAAACTAATTACAAATGGGTCAACTTTTTTGTTTAAAGACTCAAATACTCCCAAAAAAACTTCAATCTTCCTTTTATTCTTCTCTCTCATTCCAAATCCCCAAACACTCAACAACAAAAATAAAATATTTTGGAAAAATTATAAAAAAATGAGGAAAGAATATATTTCTAGAAAAATAAAATATTTCGAAAAAATAAAATATTTCGGGAAAAATAACTATTTTGGGAAAAATAAATATTTTGGGTAAAATAAAATATTTTTTTAAAAAATAGGAAATAAAATATTTCAGGAAAAATAAAAAAAATTGGAAAATATAAAATATTTTGGGAAATAAAATATTTCGAAAATATAAAATATTTTGGGAAAAATATTTTATTTTTCCCGAAATATTTTATGACATGCATTCAAAGCAATTCATATTAACACAAGTAAGATTCAGATTATGTCCACTGTCATATTGAAATAAATTATCTAAATATAACTCACCTAAGATTTTTAAGACACCAAATTTCAAAACAAATTCAACTCAATCAACTCGTCCTTGATACTTCTTGACACACTTGACTCCAAAATATTGCATTGTAATCACCAAGAGGTCTAAGGCTTGAATACATTTCGTTGAAAAGAAAAAAAAAAGTGAAAAAGAAATAAACAAAAATATTTCAAAATATTTTATTTTTCCAAAAATATTTTATTTTATCGAAATATTTTTTTTCCTCATTTTTTTGAAATATTTTATTTTTCCAAAAATATTTTATTTTTTCAAAATATTTTTTTCCTCATTTTGTTTTCGAAATATTTTATTTTTCCAGAAATATTTTAATTTTTTCGAAATATTTATATTTTTTTCCGAAACATTTTATTTTCATTTTTGAGTGTTTGGGGATTTTGGAATGGGAGAGAAGAATAAAAAGAAGATTGGAGTTTTTTGGGGGTATTTGAGTCTTTAAACAAAAAAGTTGACCCATTTGTAATTAGTTTAGTTAAGTTGATGTATTAGTAATTGAAAGTTAAAAGTTTACTTATTTGTAATTAGTGATCCTTGTATCTACCTATATGTAGATATCCTTATTTGAACAATCCTCATATCCAAAGTACTTAAAAAAAATTTCAAATTGAGTTTAATATACAAAGGTTGTTTGATCCATTAATTTAGTCAACATGCCTTTTACACTAAAGCAAGGGCACAAGAGTCATTTCATGGGATCTTAACACCTTCAGGGGTGTCATTGTAAGGAAAATAAAATCTCAGGGGGTGAGTGCAATTGACCTAAACTTCAGGGGATTTGAGTGCAAATTATCCTAAATTTAACTAACAGTGTTATGACGGGAGGGACTAGATTGTAACAATCATGATAGTTTGGGGGGTTTATAGTCAAAAATATAGTTGAAAGGGTTAGTTGGGAGAAAGAGTATAGTTGAGGGTGGTTTAATGCTATTTACCCTAAAAATAATTTTCTTGAAGTATCCAATTATTGCAACTAGTCCCAATTTTATTCAAAAATATCACATTGCCCTTCTTGTTAAATTTCTCATTCTTGAATTATATTTACAATCTTTCTCTCATTTGTAATACTATTTAACCTTTCAACTTAATTGTATTTTAGTAAATATATCCTCTAATGAAATTCAAATAGATTTATAAATTGTCACTATTTTTGGAAGTAATTAACATGCTACTAAAATTGACTTTGAATTAAGTAATAAAACTTGTTATCCTAAGTTTGAACTTTTTGTTACTAAAATAAAAAAATTATTTTTATAATTATACATATTGAAAAAGATTTGACCAATAACTTGAATAAAAAGAATACTTTTTTATCATGTTATATTGAATAAAAAGAATACATATTGAAGTAATTAATATGCAACTTTGAATGAGAACTTGCCATTGAATTAATAACAAATATTTTCAAATCTTTGTTAATGAAAAAATGCATTAATCATAATTGAATAAGGACATTGTGATCATTTATGAAAATTAATCATAATTGAATAAGGACATTGTGATCATTTATGAAAATTTTGTAAAGATAATGGGACAATTTGCAACAAAAGGTGATAATTTAGGGGTTAGTTGCACAAATTATAGTTCAAGGGGGTTATATGCAAATTAGGCAATAGTTCAGGGGCTTTGTTGCACTTTACCCTAAGTTATATATGTTACCGAGAAAATATAATATATTCTAGTGTTATAACTAATTTACTTATTTAATTTGCTTTATTTATTTCAAAATTAAGTTAACCACACCCATTACTCATGTGCCTATAATGAAACTTGAAGCATCTACCTTTTCATCAAGGGGGGAGGGGATTTTTTTTTTTTACTCATATATACATATATATTTTATATTATAAAATTATCCCCTCTTAATTTTGTTTTCTTTCCAAAAATTAGTGATACCATGTGTGTCAAACCAAATTGGTTATTCTAGATTTACATACAAAATAAAAAATTCAAATCACAAAATATCACTAATTTCTAAAAAAAAAAAAAATGCAGAAAATAAAAGTTATCCTAAATAACAATATATTATCACTTTGTAAAAGAAAATATTTTCCAGAGATCTTTCTACCTGTCACACGTTCAAAACTCTATTGTCTGGTTAGCCATTATTATTGAATCTCCATTATCTGTAAAAATATTCATAGGAGTCTAGCTAAGAGATAACAAGAGAAAATCAATATTTTGTCACCAACTCACGGCTTGATTTGCAGGTAAAACATGTTTTACTTCAATAAAAATAGAAAACACTTAGTGTCTGTTTGAAAAAAAAATATATACACATTTTTAAACTAATGAGTATTGTAAGTACAATATCTATATTACAGAGGTGTTTTAAGCACTTGTCCAAAATAAGTAGGCGCAAAACACATATTTAAAAATTAATGGGTCTTATACGCACAATATCTATATCACAGGGGTATTTTACGCACTTGTCTCAAAAAATAGGTGACAATACACACATTTTGAAACTAATGGGTGTTATACGCACACTATATATATTATAGGGGTGTTTTGAGTACTTAACCCAATTTATAATTTAGAGTTACTCCCAAAATTTAAAAATTGATTAAAAGTTAATATTAATAACAATTAAGAATTTCACTCGCAATTAAGAATTCAAAATGATGAAAAATTAATTTTAATAACAATTATAAACTTCACAATTTAGAAAATGTTCAATTTCCCATCTTTATCCGATGTGGGACAGTCCGGGTGCTGCAGACCTGGCGGGTGCTTGGCATGACACCAGATTAAGAATTGAGTCTGGCTCTAATACTAACTGTAACGGATGAATGTTTCGCGGTTCAACCCAAAAACTTAAGCTGATGAATATGGTCAACATCTATCCATTATAAACCAACAACCTCTAACAGCTGGGTTTAAGACTATTTTTTTTTTGTTTCATTTTTGAAAATCAAGCGTTTGCATGTGTATAATCCAATAGCTTTACAAACAGCCTGAGCATATTGTTCGCTCCGAAAAATAATAATCATCATCGGCCGAATAGCATGGCCGATAATAATCATGATTTTCGTGGGATTCCGAAAAGTAATATGCATCGGCCGAATAGTAGGGCCAATAATATTCTTCGTATCTGTAGGGTGCGGGCGTGCCAGAACCGGTGACGGAGTTCAACCGGTTCAAAAGGAACGGATTTTCGTCTCTTTTGAACATGTGGAGTAGAATCAGACGATTTACGAGAGAGAACTCAACTCTCGTGAAGGGTTCTGATTGCCTCAACAAAGAGGACTTTTGGGTAACCAAAAGAAATTGCGAAATGAATTGAAAAGTGCAAGGACATGAATTGAAATAAACTGATATTGAAGGAAATCAAATAAATGACTGGGAATGTAAATGAATTGAAAGGGACAGTGCAAATAAAATAAATGATTGCATAATGATAAAAGTGTATTTGGTCGTGGACCTCTGTAACAGAGGTATACGTACATTATTTATAATGAAATTAACCTAAAAATAAACTAGAAATAAACAAACAAATAAATTAAAGATAAAAACACCTAAATTCTAATCCTATCTAAACACTTTAACCAACTCAACTACATCTCTTTTTCAAAGTGTCCAATACTCCACAAACTTTATAACATTCTAGTCTTAACAAACAAGGTTTCTTCATGATATGACCCATTTTCAACCCATTTTCGCAGCCCAAATTCCAGCCCAGTTTTGGCCAATTTTTTGGCCCATTTCGCAGCCCATTTCGGGTCCAATTCGCAGCCCAAATTTTGCCCAGTTTAAGCCCAAATTCCAGCCTGAAAAACAACCCAGTTTAGGTCCGAAACAGTCCAGTTTTGGCCCATTTTCAGCCCGCTTTGCAGCCCATTTTCCAGCCCAAATTAGGCCTGAAAACAGCCCAATTTCTGGTCCGAAAATCAGCCCAGTTCTGCCCAATTTTCGTCCTAGTTTCGGTCCGCTTCCGTTGCCATGTGTTGGCTCATTTAGGGTGTCAACACATATAACATGAACTTAGAAAAAAAACATCAAGTCTTGGATAGTATTTATTCAAAAAAATCATTTGTACCGTCAAAAATATGAATTACTCTCTAAAACTAATTTTGGAGGCAAAATTATATTATTTGTTGTATATGTTTGGTAGTATCTCTAATTTTTTTATTTGTTATTCGACTTTCAGATTTATATTTGTCATGGATAATGTATTATAAGTATAAATAGATAATTTAATTTTTAATATTCATAAAATAAAATAAAATATTATTTGTTGATTTAAAATTTTCAAATAATTATATAATAGCATCAGACTTTGATTATCAAAAAAAATTGAATATGGATTCACTAAGTAAAAATCCGTCAAATCATTGAATCGATATTATGTTTAACGGATCGAATCATCACATATCTGAATGTGATCTATTTACACGTCTATGAGCGGAACAAACGGGCTAACTTGTACAATTATACCAATTTAGGCCGAAGAGACTGAGATAGGATAAACCGATAAAGATGGAAGTGAACTCTTAAATATGGATTTAATCTTTTAAGACCAATTAAGTTTGATAATAGAAGAATTTAAGATAAGACCAAATCTTATCTTAAAATAAAGGAAAATTGTAATTTGAATTAAAACACTTTGAAATCCTTGTACAAATAAGATCATATGCTTTAATAAATTATTTAAGCGAGTGTGGACATTTTTATACACCTACAATAATATATATGGAATTTGACTTATCTTTCAAAAATAAATAAATATATTTATATGGAATTTAAAGACAGAGAGTTCAACAATCTTAATATATTTGGATGATATATATAACTAGTTAAAGTATAATTTTATCATCAATGAATTTCTTTCTTTCTTGTCAGAAAAGGAAGAAGAAAAAAAAAGAGTATACTTTTTAATTTTCTTTGTTGGTTTTTATATATCTGACCTGCTATGAGATGAAAAGTGTCTACGTTAATCCCAATAACCACTTCACCATCTAGCAAGGGTCCTGGGTGGCTCGAATCAAGGATAAAAACTAGGATCGAAACAACATGATACTGAATTATAAAACCAGTCTATTTTTGGAAATTAATGTCAGAAGTTTGTCTATAATCTAACCAGAATTGGGCCCTTATAATAGTAGTGTAATGGGCCTTAAGCATTAAAATTGAGTACTCAGAACTCCTCTTGGTAGGGCCTTTGGATTCACCCTAGCCCACAAATTGAGGGTGCACCACTCCGCCTCATAAGATACATCAGATAAATTGAGGGTGATAACCCAATTTGTGTGGGGGAATTATCTTGCACGGGTTCGTGAATTAGTTGAGATGTGTATAAGCTGGCCGGACACCAAAGTTATATAAAAATAAAAACCAAAATATTAGTCAATGTCTCATCTTACCAACTCATCCCAGATTCCCAGCTCCAGGGGCTCAATGGATCAGATTTGGTACAGTGATGGATAGAAAAACTTTTTTCAAAACCTTGAAAATGAAAAATTAAAGATAAATATGGAAAAAATTACCAAAATATTGATAAATTGAAGTATAATTATATGTTGTATTTACAACAAATAAAGAAAGTGTAAACTTATTTACAGATTTGGTGTCTTGTTTGACAGGTGGTGGTGTCTACCATTTGTCAATGTGAGATACCAATCATTGGATTTTTTATTCATGTTCTATTAGGATTAATACGGAGCAGTATAGAGTGGAGAAACAAGAGGGATGAATTTATTTTTTTCAGACCTAAATAATTTGTGTTGTGTTAATATATGCTGAAAATTATATATGAAAAATGAGTAAGAACATGGTATTGAGATTAAAGAATTAGAATCATGAACGTGGGACTCATACTAAATAAATTTTAGTGATTACTGATATTATTTTGTATTATTGTTATATGAGAACTTATATATATTATTTTAATGTCAATTAGTTAAATCGTCATTACAGTTGTGTAAAAAAAATTAAATTATTTATATGTTAAAAATCGGTCTGCCTTGCCCTCGCCCCCACTTTACCCCGACTTGACTTCCCCCTGATTTTGGAGTGAAGGTGGTGGTAGCAAAGTTACGCTATAATACATATAGGGATTGCAATCTTGGCCCAATCCGGCTTATTGTCATCCCTACTTATGCTATATTTATTTGTTTGTTTTTTTCACTTTTATCTTTCATTTGCAGGAAAAACTCTCGACTGCTGAGAGACTTTAGTAAATTCAACGCTTAAAATAATATTCTTGAATTATCTTCATTATAGATAATAGAAATTATATTGATTAGAAATAAATTACCTATATTTATAAACCACTCATGCTATGCATACTGATGAAATACTTAAGGAAATTGTCACGCCCCAAATTTCCTAGGACTCCGAAACCCGAGCCTAAGAGCTAATGGAGTGAATACAGAAGAAATAAAAATGAAATAAAACTCCATTTGAGTCATAAAATACCCGTACAAGGGTAAAATAGACATAAACCATCTCAAAGACGTCCAAAAAGATCACACGGGATCGAAAAGGAGGTAAACCGAAACACTCGGTACCTTGAACGAATCATTCCAACCCACCATGTTCACCCAACGGTAAAATGGTCAAATCAGGGGTAAAATAATAATTTCCAGCTACAACTACAAAATTTGGACCTAGCACAAGCCATACGAACAAACGGAACCAAATTTGAAGCCACGAGGAAGGATATATGATTTTTCAAAAGTGGTGTCAGACAACACCGACCTAAAACTAAAGTTGAGGTACCCCTCTTTCACCAAGGGTAAAATAGTCATTTCAGGGCCAAAATAATAATTTCAAATTTTATCTAGATAATTTGGACATAGGGAAATCCATAGAAACAAACGAGGGTCCATTCCGACATGCGAGGAGGAAAATACGATTTTTCGAACATCGGATATTTCATGCCGCTGCAGCAGGCCATGGCATGCCATGCCGCGTGCAGCCCTGCGCACGCGCGCGCGCATAGCAGACATGGATATACATCGATAATAAAACCTCGGCTAACATGCTAGCCGGATAAAAATTAAGAAATTTTACAAGTTGGTTTTACATGTAAAAAAAAAACATATTTATCGACCTAATGCCCAACAAAATAAAAGTGTGGTCCGCCTCCTATGCACAAAAGGGCGGACATACATCCACACATTCACGGAGAGACTACGGAACCCTCCCAACGGGATCATCACCTGGAAAATATATAAGGCGTGGGGTGAGCTCACTAGCCCAGTAGAGGAAGCGTCATTGCCTCCATCTCGGTAGTCCGAGTGGTTCAACCCAACCAAGGTTCATGCCACTCACCCTAGGTCGGTCTCTTGTTCCACATGACTCTCACACCAATACGGAACCCCATCGAACCCAACAAGTAAGTTTTTCCCCAACATGCTCATAATATAATTTACCACAATTATAGCATGCTTCAATATCAATATCATAATCACACATATGGGATAGTTCAAGTACAATATAACTCAACATACCCCATAATATGCGCTTGCCCAATATAGGTTAACGAATACATACCCTACTCATTATAACGAGAAAGAGTACCGCACCGATTCTTCCTAAGTGTTTTTGACACTTCACTTTCAACAAGGAAGACGGTTGACACGAGATGACCCGTGCCTAAAGATTCGTATAACGAATGCACGAGACGACCCGCGACTTCGAGAATGAGACGACTCACCCTATACCCCATTCACAGCTCATTATTCCGTAGGATAGGAACACCCCCTAGCCAGTTGTTACGATGATTCGACACAAGACTAAGTACACATACGAATACATAATCCGTATAAACCATACACCCATGCTTTTGACACTACATGGTGTACCCAAAAATGCATAAAGGTTCTTATCATGACCATATGCCATCACAATATATGTTTCCATCAAATAACATTATATTGTATTCAATTTCTCACAAGGCTTACAATTTAACATTTGTTAAGCAATAAATCACAACATAATTTATATCACAAATCATGTTCTCATAGGCTTATTTTATAGTCTAAGCTATCAAGACCAACTCGCATATATACATATAGACGCACACACCCTCATACAAAGACAAACACAAATCGTTTTTCCCCTACCTCAACTCCAAACAAGAGCACCAAGAACAAGCAAGGCCTCAAAGAGTGATTCGAATCCACCCAACCTCCTACAAAGCCAACACTAAGCTCTACCCAACCGATAACTAAGCTTCAATGGAGTCTCAAGCAAGAGCTATAGATAGACAACTCCATAATCAAAAAAATTGAATACAAGAATCCAATAATAGAAGCTAGGGTTTGAAATTAGAACTTCCAAAGGAGTAGAAATTACTTACCAAGCTTTGGCTCAAAAGGAAGCTTGGAGCACCAACATCCACTTTCATGCACAAACCTTCTTCAAATTCTCATCATAAGGAAGAGAGAACTTGACAACTTGAAGAAGGAGTGAAGTGGGGGAGAGCAAAGAGAGGAAACGTATTGGAGAAGAGAGAGCTTTGTGGTGAATGAGAGAAGTCTTGTAATTTAGAAGACAATAATCAATACATAATGGTGTATATGTATAACCCTAAATGAGTGTTCTAATCTAAAGGTTCATAACAAAGATGGGGAAAAAGGAAATGAATCCAAGGGCTAGAAATGAGTCTTGCCAAGTGGAAGACTTATTACACAACTCACAAAATTCATTATTTTGCCAAACAATGCCTTATCATCCAATGACTTAGAATAAAGATGAGAATTAACAAACCATCCAATGATTGAGAAAAAGTCTTGTCAAGTGGAAGACCAAGAATAATGGATTATTCCATTTAAGTGCCAACCAAACAAGGCCTTATGATCCAAGGATCTAAAACAAAGATGGGAGAATGAGATCAAGGGCTAGGAATGAGACAACACATGAAAAGTGGAAATGACCAAATTCTTCCAAAGTTAGGGTTCATTACAAGAGTGCCATCAAGACTCTTAAATACCCTTTTACCCCTTGTCATCCTCCCTAATTACCAAAACGCCACTCATGCCCTAATTCTCACCCAAAATCTCTACACTTTACACTAAGTGTTCCAAATGTGAAATTACTCATTTACCCCTCGGTCATTTCTTTCCCGAAATCGTTTCCAATAATTTTCATTAATTTCAAAATGAAAATACAACATGTTACGTACAATTTTTATAACACGTACAACATGTAAGACATGCTAAAATAATTAAACACATTAAGCACATAATTGTTTAATTTTTTTTTTAAATTAACCCGTAAAAATACCGGACGTTACAGAAATTATCTTTGGTCGTGCTCGGACTGTATCTTCAACATCATTATCAAAAGGAAAAACTACATGTATCATCATATTAACTAAATTAATTACAAATTGATTAATTTTTTTGTTTAAAGTCTAAAATACCATCAACAAAACTAAAATCAACATAATTTTTGTACAGAAATGTAGAGACCATCTTCTTCTTCTCCTTCCGAACCATCCAAGAAAATTAGACTACCAAAGTGATCAATTTCAACTCCTAAAACTCATTTCTTTATGTTTGGTTTCCAATAAATTGTATGAAATTAGAAAACCCAATATAAAAAAATTACACTTTATACCATTACGAGCCTAATTTGAAGTAGTCTAATTTTGTGTGTAATTATTTTCTGTTTAGTTTTCTTAGCAACCAGATAGAGAATTTGGCCCAATTAGCGGGGAATTTTTTTTTTTTTTTTGATGACTTCCCTATATCCAATGTTTGATTCCAGGTTACTTCTTTGTTAACTTTGATTTGCTAAAACTGTAATTTTTAGGATATGTCAATCCTACAAACAAAAAGCAGAAGCTGAATTTGGAGATTTCTCCTCACAGAGCTGGTAATTATATTATATATATATTGGAATTTTTTGTTGATTGCTTTCTTGAGGAGTAATTCCTAATATAAGTCAGAATTGTCGAAGTAAAAAAGGCAAATAATTTCTCATTTGGAGAGGAAGAGATGAGGAAAGAGATTGGAGTTTTGTTGAGGGTATTTTAGATTTGAGACAAAAAAGTAGATCAATTTATAATTAGTTTAGTTAATGTGATCAAATTGAAAATTAAAACTTGAAAGTTGATCAATTTGTAATTTACCTTCCCTAACTTTACCTATATGTAGTTTTCCCTTATCAAAAACTATTTTTGAAAAATCAGAACAAAAACTAGTTTTCATTTGCTTAATTTAAAATTTTTGCTTGTTCAACAAAAATTACAAAACAATTTTTTGAAAACAAATTCATAAAATCTACTTGTTTGTTTTAACCAAGTGATTGAAGCCCATCTTTGTCCATATGACTGTAAACGAACTAAGCGGTCGACAAACAACTTAAGCTCGATTCGGTAATAGCTCGGCTTGTGTTTGTTTATTTATTAAATGAACCAAGCTTAAATAATTTTTTCAAGCTTGTTTCATAAATAAACCAAACTCAAATAACTATGAGCTCGGCTCGAAAATGTTCACGAACAAAGCTCGTGAACGTGATCGCGAACAAAACTCGTGAACAATACTTATATATGTATATATTTATTATGAATTATTAAATTATATTATTTATAATTTTAATACATTTAAGATTTAATTTACCTTTTAATTCAATATATATCAATGTATAATATTAAATTCAAGTATCTAACACAAATTAACCCAATTATATAATAGAACAAACTAGAGGAAACAAACCCATTACACTGTAAAGCCCAAAAGAAACTAAAACCCACAAATTATCTCCTTTTCCACCTCATGAACCTAACCCTATAAAAAAAGAAGGCCATGTTTGGTAGGCTATCTAGTTCCACCTGGTTTGGTCTGGTCTTTGTTTTCAGGGACCAGACCATGTTTGTTTGGAATTGGTCTCAAATTTTGGAACTAGACCAAATTGAACCAAAATGAGTATTTTTGGAATTAGATTTTTTGTTGGTTCAACCTGGTTCGGTCTAGTCTTATTAATAAAATATATTTATAAATAATTAAAAATAAATAACTAATAAAATAATAATAATAATAAATTAAATAAAACATATTTAAAAAATAAAAAATAAAAAATAAAAAATAAACAAAATGAATTAAATAATACCTAATAATAATAATAATAAAAAATGAATATAATAATAAATAAATGAATAAATAATAAAATATATTTATAAATAATTAAAAATGAATAATTAATAATATAAATAATAAATTAAATAAAACATATTTAAAAATAATAAATAAATAGAATTAAATAATACATAATAATAGTAAAAAATGAATACAATAATAATAAAAAATGGACTAAATAATAAATTAATAAAATATAATTGTAAATAATTAAAAATGAATAAATAATAATAATAAAATAATAAAATAAATAATAAATTACATAAAACATATTTAAAAATATAATAAAAATAATAAATAAATAAATATAATAATAAATAATAAATACATATAATAATAAATAATAATTAAATATAATAATAAATAAATACTTCATAATAATAACAAAAATGATTATAATAATAATAATAAATAAATATTAAATTAATAAATTATATTTTTAAATAATTAAAAATGAATAAATAATTTATAAATAAAATGAATTAAATAAGGAAATAATAATAAATAAATATAATGGCCCCGTTTGGAAATCTTGTTTTTGTTCTGTTTTTTGTTTTTTGGCACTGTTCAGGAGAACATAACATGTTTGGCAACCTTTTTTACTGTTTGTTTTGTTTTCAATTTGGAAACTGTTTTTATGAATAGTAGAGAAAACAAGGGAACAACAAAAACTTGTTTTTTTATTTTTTTTGGGATTTTCCAGAAAAAAAAAATTTGTGGTAGAGAGGAAAAATTGTGTGAGAATATGTGTATTTTTTTTTGCCACAAACATGTTTTTGTTGTTGTTCTTTTGGGTGAGAAAATAAGAACAAGAACAAAAATTGTTCTTGTTTTTTGGTTCTCAAAACAAAAACAAAAACAATGGTTCCCAAACGGGCCCAATATATTTATAAATTAATATATAAATGAATAAATAATAATTTAATAATATAAATAATAATTTAATAATATAAATAATAAATTAATAAAATATATTATAAAGAAATAAATATTATAATAAATAATAAATAAATAGTAAGACCAGACCGCTTACCAAACAGACTTTTAAATTCAGGATTCAAATCAAATTAGATTAGACCAGACCAGACCAAACCGAACCAAATCAGACCAGACCAGACCGGACCAGATAGACCGTCTACCAAACATGGAGGAAGTCTCCTAAAACCAACCACTATCAAAATTAAGCCACCAGAAATAGTTTTATGATTTCCGTTGCATCTCCATTTTATCACTACCATTATTCATACTATTGCTTGGGAATTTCTATTCATATTGCTTCTATTTCTACAACAGTTATAAGGTCCTTCTAACAAAGCTGAAGCTTCTTATGGTAGCATTTTTCAACAATTGTGGATAAAAAAAAAAAGTCTCTTGATCTACAAATATTGCCGTAAGTTTAATTATACAAAATATTATATATATGGATATATATTACTGTTGTTGTTCCCATCATCTCTCCTCCCTCTTAAATCCATTTGAAAACCATGGTGTATATATTTACATATATATCTCTATATACATATTTGATGTGTACGTCAGGTGTATAAAAATATGTTGTTAAAAACACCTTAACGACTCTAGATTTTACCCTACGCAAGCGCATGTATCAATTGTAGAATAACAAATCGGCTTGAGTAAGGGATATGAGATTGTTTACTTCAATAATTTAAAAATACTGAATTATATTTCTGAAAATTGTTTGTTTTGGGTGGTCAAAGACCAAATTATCTATTTTAATTAAATTAACTAAAAAAGAAAGTAAATTGGTTTGTGATTCAGATGAGAGAGAAAATTAGGGTTTTCATTACTCCACCACTAACCGCATAATATAGTTCTATCAATGTAACAATTGCAAGAGGGCGATCCATAACTATGAATCAGGTCGTACCGCAAATAGATAAATACGACCCCAAAAAAGAGTACCATCAACCGGATTGTGACAACCTGTCTCATGACTGACCTAACTAGTACATGCCAATTATATTACTCTAATCTACTCCTAATGCATGAAAATAAACTAAAGCATGTCTATATTAAATCGTCAAGGAACAACTTTTGTCAACCTAGGATTTCAAGTTTCATTACCACCATTGTGTAGAAAACCATAATTAAGCATCCGAGTTCCTGCTCATATTGAATAATCATAGTTGTGCAAAATAATATATTTATTCCATCTAAGACTAGAATTTATAACAAACATAGAATTTTATATTGCAAATCAGTACAGTCTCTTAACTACTACAATTATCATAGTATGGTCAACAGTTTTCCCTCGTTACAATTGAAAACAATGAAATAACTATATTACTTGGCTAGAGTTTTGCTAGAAAACTCTAGATACCGAGTTAGTTGGCCATGGAAGATGGTGACTACATCGTTGATGTAGAAACGCTCTCCATAGTCTTCTTTTTCGGATCTCTAGGTTTGAATATGGCTCTCAACAGCAGCAAGTCTGAATGAATGAACAACCTCCAAAAACTCACGTATGAACTCTCCAACTCCACAGAACCCCCTAACTCTGATATAGGGTCTTGTATATATAGACAATGGCATAGAGAGACCCTTTTCATTTTTTTCACACTAAAACTCATGCAAACCCCAACTTCTCATATATATAAGTGTATATACATGTATACAGAGGTTTGGAGTCATAATCATGTCTTCCAATTAAATTGGGGGTGAAACAAGAAAAATCCACGAAAAACCACCAAAAAGTTGTTGCACCTACGCTTCAAGTGTAACAGGCCTACACTTCAAGCGTAGGTCCCAAGCGTACCTCTAAGCGTAGAAATGAGACTTCTAGCCACTTTTTGAAATTGGAAACATAGGCAAAAGTGTAGGTATTTTGTGGAAAATCACTTTTTCCGTGAATGCACCAAAACGTCCGTTTCGAACCCACGATACTTTTTGTGGAAGATGACAGCTTCTGAAAATGCTGTTTTTGCCCTTTGGGAGCCATTTTTTTCTCGGACTGCCTCTTTGACTCTCCTCTTGGATAGAGAGAACATACTCTTTAATTAATTCACCGAAGTTAACTCAATTTCTTCATTAAGCTCCTGAAACATGTCTTAATATGCAAATGCAATAAAAATACCAAATAAGGGAATGAAAGAATGTAACAATAGTGAGTTAAGGGGTCAAAATGACTAATATTTGACACCTATCAATATTCAAGTCCATACAATAACAAAAAAAAAAAACTTGTCAAGCGGCTCGAGCTCGATCGAGCCGTGAGCGAGCCAGCTCGAGCTCCCTTGCTCAAGGCTTGATCGAGCTCGAGCTCCCCTTTGAAGAAGCCAAGCCGAGCCTGGACACTTCCAAACTCGGCTCAGCTCGTCTCATTTGCAACCCTATTTGTCCATCACCAATACGGGTCCGGATCCTCTATACTTGCAATAAGTAAAACGCTGCAAAACGAGGTCGTTTTGCTGCATGAAAAAAATATATTTTTGATGTCGTGTACAACAATCGTGTATAACCCTCATTTTGCTAACAGTTTCATTCTCCTTCCTGCCTCCTCCCACCAACTCCTAAATCCATGGAAGCTTACTCCCGAATCCATGGAAGCTTGTTTCTATATGTGGATGGTTCGGTCCTTCTTCTTCGTCCCTCTGTAAATCCTAAAAGCTTAATTAGTTCCTCTCCCTTTTGTTTGAAATCTGGAGTTTTTGAAGGTAAAAATATGCAATATTGTTTACATTATGTTTGTTTAGTATAAAATACTTGAATTAATTAGTTTGAATGAAGTAGTTTGTAAACTCTGTTGTATTAAAGTCTATTTCATCCTAAGTTGCAATTTTTCAGTTTTCATTATATTTGTTTAGATAAACTTGTAGTTGAATCAAGTTGTTGGAAGTTGAACATCATTTTTTGGTTTTATAAGTTGAGGGTGTGATATTACGTTCCATCCTAAGTTGCAGAGTCGACTGATATCTATTTTTGAATTTATGTTGTATACGGTATGAAAACAATTGTATTTGGTAATACAATTGTTGCACATGTTGTATCATTTAAGTCGACTGGTAATGAATCAGTCGACTACTGGATTTGGTCGAGTTGCTGGATTTGGTGTAAGAAAATCTAATACCAATAAATACAGGAATGTTGGGCACGTCACACCTGGTAAAATTGTTTGTTGTAAGTAGGGTAAAAGAGCGAAAGACAAAAGGGATTGCATGATTAAAGAACATAAGGCAGAGACCAGGATCGGATGTTGTGCCATGATTCATGTAACATATGATAGACGGAGAAAACATTTGGTGGTAGACAAATTTATTGAAGAACACAATCACGAATTGGTTACTGGTGATTGTACCGAGTGATGCGTGTCAATAGGGGTTAAAAATAGTGCTTAAGAACAAACCCTTATGACAACAAGGTTTTACCTATCGCAAGTGCACGAGTCGTATTGTAGTACAATTCGGCTTGAGAAAGGTCATTGAACCCAAGTGACTAAGTTGTATTCTGAACTCTCGCAAAGTAATACTCTTAAATTGTTATGAAAGTATGATTTGTGGTTTGTGATTTCTTAACTAATAAAATAAATAAAGATAGATTAAGACAAGAACAATAGAGATAAAAACTAGGATTTTCATACTCCACCACTAACCGCATAATATAGCTATCTACTTGCTCAATTGCAAGATGACGATCTATCACTATGAATCAGACTGTACCGCAAATAGTCGAACACATCCCAAAAAGGATACCGTCCACCGGATTTGCTACAACTCATCTCAGGACAAAGTGTGATTAGTGCATACTATTTACTTTACTCTAATATACTCCTACAATATAAAATTAAACTAAAGCATGCCTATATCACCTCCCCGAGGCATGACCTGTGTAAATCTTGGGATTTAGGTGTTAAGCGCCATTGTGTAGAAAATCATGATATATTGGAGAACACCATATAAACATGATTGATTGAGATAATGCACTCATTCAATCTAAGATAAAAATAGAATAAATATAAAATTCCTTATCATAAATAACTATGGTCTCTGATCTACATAATAATCACCGATGTAGTCTTCAGTTTTCTCTCGTTACAATTGAAACAAACAAATAACTACATTATTTGGCTAGGGTTTTGCTAGAAAATCCTAGATACCGATTTAGTTGTTCATGGTGGGAGGAGACTGCATCGTTGATGTAAAAAAGCCCTCCATGATCGTCTGCTCCGAATCTCTAGGTCTTTTGAAGCTCCTTAAATCTAAATCAGACCTTGGTATTTATAGAATAAGTTGAGAAGAGTCCTACTTGTATTAGACTTGTCCCGCTTGGAGTAGGATTCCTCTTTGATGTGTTTCTTCTAAATTTTGAACCAAACCCCTTTAATATGATGTATATACAATTTATGCACGTGCTTGGAAGTGTTGGAGTCGAACATAAAGTCATCCCAGGTCAAAAGGATCAATTCGGGTCAAACTGGGATTTTTGGCCGAATTTGCAATTTTTCAGTTTTTTCCTACAATTTTGATCATAACTTGAGTTACACAATTTTGATTGAGGCGTACTTTAGCTTATTGCAAAAATGACTTCAAGCCCTTGAGTTTAGGCTCAAGAATCATTCCATTTGGACTTGTTTTGACTGAGATATGGCCGTCTGAAGTTGCCTAAAATTCTGGACCTACACTTGACACTGACGCTTGAGCGTAGGGTTTCCTATGCTTGAGCGTAGCTCATGCGCATGCCTTATGCGTAGCTCCTCAGCCATGTGCATAGCTCATGCGTAGAAATGGTGATTCTAGCCACTTTTTGCTTACTGTTTGTGTAACTCATGCGTAGGAAAAACATGAAAATCACTTTTTCCAATTCTTACTCCATTTAAACCCCCTCAACTCTGTTAGTATATTTTTCGAAGTTTCGGCTCCGAAAAATATTGTTTTTGCCCTTCGAGAGATACTTTTTACTTGAAAACTCTTTTTTTTTTCTCTTTTCGGGTAGACATAAGCACATCCTTGGTTAATTCACCAAAGTTATCTCATTTTCTTCATTAAGCTTCTGAAATACGCTTAGACATGCAAACTACATAAAAACACAAAGTAACAGAATGATAAAACGTAACAATACCGAGTTATGGGCTTTGAATAGATAACATTTGGCACCTATCACTGAGTTCTTGCGATCTCAATGAAAAATTGGTGAAACACAAGCTTTTGAGATTGAGTTGGCAGAGGACTGTGGAATACGATTCGATTCATCATTCGAGCTTATGAGGAAAGAAGCTGGCACAAGCGACGCTTTGGGATTTACAAAATTGAATGTTAAGAATATGTTGAGAACAAGAAGACATAAACAACAACAATTTGGGGAGGCAGCCTGTATTCTGAGTTATTTCAAGAGTCAGCTTTTAAACAATCCATTTTTCTTTTATGACACTCAACTGGACAACAATAACTTGATGGCCAACATATGCTGGACAGATGCTCGAATATCATAAACTACTCTCCATTTGATGATGTTGTCACTTTCTACACAACGTATAAAGTGAATAATGTTCATCGGCCCTTTGCTATTTTTGTTCGCTTGAATCACCATAGAGAAACTGTGGTATTTAGTGTTGCGTTAATGTATGATGAGAAAACCGAGTCATTTATTTGGTTATTTGAGACATTTCAACAAGAAATGTCCCTCAAAGTTCCAAAGATAATTCTAAATGACCAAGATGCCGCGATGAGCAGGAATTTGGAAATTGTGACGCCCCATACAAAATACTTTTTGTGTATATGACACATCATGCAAAATGAATTGAAGCATGTCAGGCATTTTATTCGCGATGAGGTTGGTATTAAAAACGTTTTGTTTCGATTCATGAAGTGTGTTGATGATGAAGATTTGTTTTTATAGGGGTGGAATGACCTGTTGGATGAGTTCGGTGCTACGGAAAACAGATGGTTGAAAGATTTGTTCGAACTAAAGATAAAATAGGCAAAGACTTATGTAACACCCCGCTCCAACACTTGGTATAATATTGTCCGCTTTGGGCCCAGCCCGCACGGTTTTGCTCTTGGGCTCCTCCCAAAAGGCCTCATACCAATTGGAGACAACACTGCACATATAAGTACATCCCCAGACCTCTACCCGGGCGATGTGGGACATCACAATCACCCCCTCTTGGGACCCAGCGTCCTCGCTGGTGTTACCCACGGGCTTGTGCATGAATTGTGATGTCCCACATCGCCCGGGTAGAGGTCTGGGGATGTACTTATATGTGCAGTGTTGTCTCCAATTGGTATGAGGCCTTTTGGGAGGAGTCCAAGAGCAAAACCGTGCGGGCTGGGCCCAAAGCGGACAATATTATACCAAGTGTTGGAGCGGGTTGTTACAATTGGTATCAGAGCCAGAGCCCGGTCGGAATTAAGTGTGGGTGCATGCACAAGCCCGTGGGTAACACCAGCGAGGACGCTGGGTCCCAAGAGGGGGTGATTGTGATGTCCCACATCGCCCGGGTAGAGGTCTGGGGATGTACTTATATGTGCAATGTTGTCTCCAATTGGTATGAGGCCTTTTGGGAGGAGTCCAAGAGCAAAACCGTGCGGGCTGGGCCCAAAGCGGACAATATTATACCAAGTGTTGGAGCGGGTTGTTACAACTTATGTCAAACATCATTGGTGTACCGGTATGAGAACCACACAACTCAGTGAAAATTTTAATTCTCATTTGAAACGTTACTTGAGATCGGATCACTCCATTCTCAATTTTTTAAGCACTTTGAGAGAGGTAAGCCACTTACGACATAATGAAAAGCATGCAAAGTTTGATTTGTGCAAGAAGTTGCTGAAATTAAAACTCAACTCGTTGATGATAATACAAGCTGAAAACATATTCACCAATCCAATATTCGAGCGGTTTCAAAAGCAATTTCTAAGGTTGGTTAATGCGTAAGTCAGCGACAACATTGTTGATGATGTTGTAGACTTGATATATACTATTATCCTTGTTGAAGGACATCGATCAGAATGATGTCTAAGAAGGCTGAAAGAAACTAACCTTTAAGTTTGAAATGGAAGGCATTCCATGTTGTCATGTGATAAATTTTTTAAGAGATGTCTCGCATGCAATTGAAATTCCGGTGCAATACATCCATAAATGATGGACGTGAAACGCTAGAGATGAAACATTTTATAAAATTTGTCCACAATTTGAAGAAAAAAAAATTAGTATCTCAACAATACCAATAAATAAAAATTGTTGATGGAATAAGCAGACTCACATTGGAATCGATCCACTGGCCGCTTAACAAAATTTTAACACATCTTTTTTTGACATACGAATAATGCATCTCAACAATTAGGTTCATGTCAAACAGTAGAAATCGATGTGGTGATAAAAGTGGAGTATTGTTTAAGTTATGTAGAAGAATTTAGCGAACACTTATAAACCTACTCTTGCTGCGTTTCATCATTTAAGTATTTCAGAATATTTAGAATCTTTTGTTTTTGCAATTCATCCAAACCTTCAGTTTCCTTTAGCTGAACAACCCATGGCTACATCAGGTATTGACTTTCATTCTTTGTCCTCACATGTCCTTTTGGATTTCCTGGGGTTATGAGATGCTCTTCGTCAACGTCTGATGTTTCTTCTAAATTTTCAACTTTCTCAACATCTAATTCCACTTTCTTCCGGCCAGTTTGGTGATCCACATACAGTTTTCTCACCAAATTTCTAGCTTTGTCAACAACTGATTCCACATTTATATAATTAGTTTGCTCGTCCACTTTCATTTCATCAACATTCTTTTAGCCAGTTTGGTGATCCACATCCTCTTTTGTTGCACCATCATCTTTGCCTCCATCCATTTCAACATTTTGTCCACCATCTTCAACATCTTTCTCAACATTATCTTCTATATTTTTCTAAACATCTTTATCGACACTTATTTTTTTAAGTTCCATTTCCCCATTTTTCTCTCTCAACAAATTATCAACATAATCTTTTAACTTGTTTATCCACTCCAAATTTAACAGACTCCACTTTCCTTTCTTTTTCATTTAAACTGGAATTGACAAACCAATCCAGCAACACGACATGACTTTCTTCCATTACCCGCAAAATTTTATTCACTTCCGATATGGCTGCCTCATATCTCTTTATTGATTCCTATATAAAAAATAATTAAGGTTCAAAACACTTAAGAAATTACAGCATAATAAATAAATAACAGTGCAGAATTATCTTACAAGTTTTTAAAAAACAAATTAGATAAATAAATAAAATATTGGATACTTAAGTACCTCAACATCTTTTCGCCGATTTGAGCAGGAAGCAGGCCTCAGATCAGCAACAACATCACTTTTAAATGCATTGTGGAAGGTGTCTCAGTCCTTACTACCTTTACGCCTTTAAATCCGCAGAAAACGTCGCTTTCATAATTGAAGCGGTCTCTAGCAATATCGTCAGTCCTTGATGTGACCAAATGGGGGTGTTTTATTTTGGGCCCATCCACATTGAAATGCACGAGGTAGAGAAGATGTTCATATAAAGAAATATATATATATTAGTCAACAAACATAAACAATTTAAAAATAATATAAGATATTTGTGATGTCCCACATCGCCCGGGTAGAGGTTTGGGGATGTGCTTATATATGCAGTATTGTCTCCAATTGGTATGAGACCGTTTGGGACGAGACCAAGAACAAAATCGTGCGGGCTGGGCCCAGAGCGGACAATATCATACCAAGTGTTGGAGCGGAAGGTTACAATTGGTATCAGAGCCAGAGCTAGGCCGGAATTAAGTGTGGGAGCATGCACATCACCCGTGGGTCGCCAGCGAGGACGCTGGGTCCCAAGGGGGGGTGATTGTGATGTCCCACATCGCCCGGATAGATGTCTGGGGATGTGCTTATATATGCAGTATTGTCTCCAATTGGTATGAGGCCTTTTGGGAGGAGCCCAAGAACAAAACCGTGCGGGCTGGGCCCAGAGCGGACAATATTATAACAAGTGTTGGAGCGGGGTGTTACAATATTACATTACCTAACTATCGCATGTCACAACTTAATAAATTTAAATTGATCTCGTACTTGTAAGAAAAGCATATTCCCACTGCAGATCCTCTGCCCTTTCTATCGCCATTTCGCAATACCGGCAACCAAGCCGTCGACGATAACTTTGGCTCAGTTATACTACCCAATTCTATCCACAATGGAAATGGGCTCGACAAACCGGCATTGAGCTGTAAGCCGACTCTTTGGACTCAATATACACCCACAGACATATAAAATGAATAAACGAACAAATTCTTTATTTTTATCCACGCTTTCCCTCCACTTTTCGAGCATTTTAACCAATTTTTCCGTACTCACATCGGGATCGCTGCCTGACAACAAATCAGCAGTCTCTGCCCAGTCCTTCTTTTGTTTGGGCATTTTAAATTTATATAATTTTTTGGCTTCTGGCACAACAAGATCCCCATTCGGTACACCAAATATTTCCACAACCTTGTCCTCATTAATACTAAGGAACTGATCACCCATCCGAAAACGGCATAACCGAAGATCAAAGTCTCTAACCAACTGCTCGATAAGGACATGGTTTTAATGGAAACCCTTAAAATCCAAAAGTCGACTGAACCCTGCATCGACAATCAGTTCCTTTTGCATATCAGAAAGGTTCGATACCAATATCTTCCATGTCTTTAGCGGCATGTACTATATGCGACCGTCCTGAACCTACGTAATGGACAAGAATGCATTCAATATGAATGATATAAAACAAAAGATGAGTAATGAGCAATTTAAATTTAATAGAACTTACAACCTCTTTATCCTCTTCATCTCCTTCATTTTGGTCTTTTATCTTCTGCTTTGTTTCCACTATTTCTTTAACTTTATGCTTTTTAGCCATTTTGGGCATTCCGACAATTTTCTTCTTTAATAATTCCTTTTGTGCTTTGTATCTTGTGGCCATTTTATTGTACTGCCGAACGTATGGATACTTTGCAACATAGTCCAATTTATACCATAACCCTGAAGGTTTTTGTGAAGCTTTTTCGCTATTCCTGATTGTACTCTTGTGTGTCTTTTGAAACTCATTCCTAAGCAGTGCAATAAATATTATTCTTAATATACAATAACATATCACATAAACAAAATAAATTAACCACTTACTTTCTTGAAAAGCATAAAGACGTTTGCGGGTTTCGATGCCATCATTTTAACATCTTACGAACTGATATTATGAATGGACTCCTCTTTCTCTTCATCCTTCTTTCTTTTAGGGGCCATACAACTCTGATAATTCAATTGATTAAGTTGAAATCAATTAGAAAAGTGAAACTAATAAACATAAGTCGACTGTAAAATATATGAACATTTTGTTACATATTTGATGCATTTTTTTAAGAAACTGTCGAGAACTCTTTTTCAGTTGACTGTAATATATATTAGCCAACTGATAAAACACCACCAATGTCACAAAATGCACAAATATAAAATTCAACAAATTTTGCACTATATCAAAGCAAATTAAACCATTATCGTATAAAAAACCTTTGTTGATTTCATATCTCAAGCATAAAGATCAAGATTAACCAAAATAGAAACATTGCTACATTTATAAAATAGTGGATTGAAAATCCTAGAAAAATTCACAAATGTTTAGCAGATTGCACCAACCACAAATATATAATGTATCAGTCGACTAAAATATATAATGTATCAGTCGACTGTAACACGTATCTCTCTTTCTTTCCCAAACCAAATCAATCCACTGATCTGTAAAATAGTGGATTGAAAATCATAAAAAAATTCATCTACATTTGCCCATTATCTTATATTACCAATCACTAATCATTATCATTAACAAAAATAAAGTGACTACATCCATGATGAGTTTTCAATTTCATGAATTTCAAACCCTAGAAAATTTTTCATATACAAATACTTTTTATATTTTTTCAAATTTGTAAACCACAAACCACTATCATTTTCATACCATCACACACACATAGATACATATCAGTCGACTGTAGCATCTATCTCTCTCTCTTTCCAAAACCAAATCAGTCCACTGATATGTAAAATAGTGGATTGAAAACCCTAGAAAAATTCATTTACATTTGCCCATTATCTTATATTACCAACCACTAATCCTTATCATTAACAAAAAAAAGTGAGTACATCCATGACGAATTTTTAATTTCATGGATTTCAAACCCTAGATAATTTGTCATATACAAAACTGTTAGTCACTAAATAACCCTAGAGGGGGGGGGGGGGGGGGGGGGTGAATAGGGTGTTCAAAATATTTCTACTCCTTTTCGAAATTGGAACAATATATAATCAATACTCAATTTCTTCAATAGTCAAATGAATAAATTCAATTCAATTTATCTAACAACTAATCACAAGACTAATTAGCATACAAGATATTCAAGTAAATATATCATGCAAATTAATGAAATAAGGAAATAGAGATAGAGAGATTGACACCGTGATTTTTCGAGGTTCGGTAACTCCTACTCCTCGGCTCAAGAACCCCTTCTTGAGACTTTTCCCGATCCTTTCACTATGGCCCTTCCTTCACAGGTGGAATGGCAAACCTTTACAACACAAGCCTCTCGAGCTTGTCTCTCAATCAAGAGAACAACCCTCTCTTGAACAATCGGTGGACTTCACTTGTCCGAGATTGCAAATTCGTATGTAATCAATAAAATCACTCAAGAACAAAAACACTCAAAACCCAAAGGTTTTTATGGAAGATAAATCAATATAAGCTCAAGTGTTTTTGGTGATTTTATAATAGCTCTAGAAATGTATTCTCAAAGGATATAATCAATGAATGATATTTGGAGAATAAGAAGAGATACTAGAGGTTTTGATTTTCAAAGAAACTTGGAGAAAATCAGATTTTCAAAGCTTGGTTTCAATGGCTTTTGTAGAGAAAATTTATGCAGAATTTTGAGAGCTTTTCTTCCTTTTCTTTCTCTTTAGTTTTTCAATCTCTTAATCTTCAATATACACATCTCATTCTATATATAGCATTGCATTAGGGTTTTGAAGAGTGATTATAGTATTTGAAAGACAAGAGCCGTTTGAACACCATTAAACACAATCCACAAAACATGGGAATTGTTTTATGAAAATCTGCAGATTTTAAGCAACTTCTAGTCGACTACTTCTCTATTGTAGTCGACTATAATGGACCATCTAGTCGACTAGATTGAGTTCTAGTCGACTACTTTGGACCATCTAGTCGACTAGAATGAGTTCTAGTCGACTACAATGAGTAGTCTGGTCGACTCAAGCTTGTTTCAGTCGACTCTTTTGATGTGGATGAAAAACCAATAGCTACTGATTGAAATAGTCGACTACTAGAAAATAAACAGGGTGATTCTAGTCGACTATAACAAGAAAAACATTTAATAAAAATATTTTTCTTTCCGTCTAAGTTTGGTAAAGCGTTTTTCATTTCATTTGAGTTCGGTTCATTTTATACTTGAGCTTATACGATAAAATCGACACATAAAATTACCTTGTTACAATGATCGCTCCCCGACCTATCTACCCCAAGTCTTGAGTCTTCAACTTTCACCTTCACCGTTGAATTATTTGATTTTCCATTTTTCGCGCTTCAATTTCTTTCACGGCTTTTCGCTTTTATTCAATCTTTCTTTCCGAGCTTGCTTTCCGAGTCATTTTCTTTCCGTGTTTGTTTTCCGAGTCGTTCACCTGTCTTTTGCTGAAAAGATGAACTTGATAATTCATTAGTATTAAACACGCTTTAAATGTTTTGTTAATATCAAAATAGGATTTATTGTCCGAGAATAAATTTCAAGGCCAACAATCTCCCCCTTTTTGATGTTGACAAAACATTTCGTGTTGACGTGTAAATGGTGAAGTATCAAGTGATCCTCCCCCTCAATGTGTGCATTACATGCTCCCCCTTAGTAAATATATTTTGGCAATTTCATACACTAGCATGGAGGCACACATAAACATGACTTACATACACGAAAGCATGATACACGAAAGCAACTTACTTCTCCCCCTTTGGCAACATAAAAAGGTGGGAAATGACGGTTGAATAAAGAATTTATCATGCTAATACATCAACGCCCAAAGCCAACCCAATTTCTCTACGAATTTTGAAAGAGAATCCTCCGGAAAAAGGCTTTGTGAAAATATCCGCTAATTGATTTTTCGTGTTAATAAAAACCAATACAACGTCTATTTTTGCAATTTGATCACGTAAGAAATGATGCCTAATCTCGATATGCTTAGTTCGTGAATGATGACAAGGATTATTTGACATACAAATAACGCTTGTAAAACCGCATGCAAAGGGCACATGATTGAAATAAGGACATAGTCATATGTATTAAGTTTGGTATTTCTTCCCCTATCACCAAGGAGCAAAGCTCCCCCTAAGAATGTGCATACAACATATACTCATCAACTAATTTTCTCCTTCTTTGACATCATTAAAAAAAGTAAATACAATCAAGTACAAGAAGAGAATCAAGTTGCATAAATGAATTGTGATCATATAATATATCATTCGAAGTAACACAATCTCATAATGTCCACACATTTCATGAATATGCTTAAGATGATTATCAAATTACAAACATAACTTTGCATTCATGAAGGCAACGAGGACATGCTAGCACATGTCATCAATGATGACTAAACCATTTGCTTGATTTTCATAGACAAATAGGATATATGGTCAACATAGATTTTCATAAATCAAATACAAATATCAAGTTGATGACTCAAATGAAAAAAAGTGACTTAATGTTCAAGTATGTGTGTTTGAATTAAAGCTCAAACCATAAGTATTCAACATACTATATGTAAACAAAGAGCACTCAAACACTAGATCATTTAAACTCACATAGTCATGTATGAAATTCACTTAAAATCATATATGAGCACTTAAGAATAAGTCAACAACACCTTCATCTTAATCACGTGAAAATAAATAAACACATATGCAACATCTAATCATAACATGTAATGTGAATAGAGTAAAAATCATGATGATGACTAAGAAAAGAATATTCTAAAATAAGCAAGTGAAAAATACACAAGACAAATGCTAACACACTAATGTTCAAAGGCATTTCCATATCTTTATGAAATTTTACACAATGAGTTTTTTTGGATAAACTTTGTGAGAATATTGACGAAGAAAATTATAATCATGAAGGTGATCTCATTTCTCATAAGTGCATGTCTTTGAAAACTTTTAATGTAATGGCAAAGATATGTAATCTTTACAAGTGCTAGAAACACAAGATATATCTCTTATATATATGGTAAAAATGTTTATCTAAAATAATAAGAGATGAACCAAGATAATATATAATTTAGTCTTAATTATGTTACTAAACATCTAAGTCCAAGAGTAGTCAACCAAGGAAACCATATAATCCCAAAACCGAAGTGTCAAAAAGTATTTGAAATTATGTCATGACACTTAAATGTATTTTTCCCAAGAAGAAAATAAATTTATCTATCATGCTCATTTTGAAATAGATTGCATGTTTGTGATAAACGTCTTTACACAACACATCAAAAATTGGTAAACATAATACTCCAATGAATCTTATAACCAAATTTGTGACAAGTTATAAATGATAAACAACAAAAAGAATGTTTATCAATAGGTTCTAAAATATCCTTCATCCATAAGAAAATCACTTAAAGCCATTCAAAACACCCTCTTGGATCATTTTTCAAAATAAGTACGGCTTATGATAGTTTTAAACCCATTTTCTAGAACTAATACATTTCAAAGCATTGTGAATCACTTCATGAAAATTTTTCATATAGGAATGCATTAGATAAAAACATTTCATGCAAAGAGGCATGTGGCATTTTTAGAATTTTAATTCCATTCATATGTGCAAAGAAAAATCTATATCCTTCTTGGTTAAGATCTTGGAATAATAACGGTCAAAACCTTGGGTCACCATTATTAGACATAGAATGCAACATTAATATACATTATAAGATATACAAGAGTTTGCATGTATGATAATGATATCAAAGTTTAAGATATAGAAAATATTATATATCATTGAGAAAATCATAATAATGCAAGAACAATAAAAACGTATGTCTTTCATGATATGTGCACATAAAACTCATGAATCATGTTTTTCAATAAACATTCAAGATAGCAACATTTGAGCACAAAATCTCCATCTTTTCAACATGCTTCCTTCAAAGAGAAACCTATAGTTCCTTTACATAATAAAGATCCAAGCATATATTAAATAGCTTCAACCAAGATTTCAATTTGAAACAACAAAGGCTAATTATCATGAAAATCATTTTTATGAAAATCTTTATGCAAATCCCTCTAGGATGATTACCAAGAAGATATATAATAGAGGATGATGAATCATTTAATCGCATAGAATTTCATCACATATTCCTTATCCTCATTTGCATTAGATAGATCATTCAAAGAAATTATGCTCTCTTGAGGTTTACTAGTGAGGATATATTTGATTAAACATATATTCCAAGTCCGTCCAAATTTCTCTTCAAAATTAAACACCTCAAATAAATGTGCAATATGTCATGTCAAGAGAATTTAGATAAAGCACTAAAATCATGAAGGCCCATGAACAAAAATAAGACATAGCTACTCAAGTAATCAACCAAAATCAAGTGAAATAGCTTTGATGGTCTAGAGATGGTCATGGCTATATTCTTTAAAAATCATGCATGATCAAGACTTTCTTTCATATATCCAAGTCAATTCAAAGCAAGCTACTATCAAGTATTCATCAAAAGCATAGTCAATTGTATGCACCAAGTAGCCAATCACTTTTATTACCAATCATCAAGTTTATTCCATGACATATCAATAACGATTCAACATACTTGAATGAGCATATGTATGTCATGTATAATCTCATTAATGAAAGCACATTAGTAATTGATGATAGAAAATGTGTACCATGATGCTAGCTTTACCCATTTTACATAGAGTTGCTTGTAGATGATTTGTAATGTCCACTCATTTTGTGAGAAACCTTAATTTCATCTCCCCTTTTGAGTTATAGCATCACAATTGAAGAATCAATTGATCTTGAGTAAGGAATCAATCCACACCTACAAGACACACTCAAGTGGTTTTCTTTGGTACCCTTTTTGCTCTAGGGTCCATTTGTGTTAGCACATTTTTAGTCATAATTCATTATAAGCACATTAACACAAAATGAATGATCTTCAACAACCATTATGCTTCAATTGAATTTATCATTTAAGAACATTATCATGAAGTGCATTTGTCAATTCAAATGGTAAGATATGATCATGGTTAATTATCAAGTCAATGAACCAAATATGAAATTAGTAATGGAATGAGACTCCATTTCATATATGAATCATAGTAAGCAACCATATGCATTATTCATGTTCAATCATCAAGAATTGACAAGAAAACCAATATAACTTCCCTTGATTAGCAAAAATAAATTATATGCCCTTTTTCAAGATTTGTAAAGCTATAGCACATAGGAAGATTCATTTCATTTCAAAATTCTTTGAACATATGAAAGTACAATGAAAAGATATTTCCATAAGAGTCACCCTTTTGAAATAATTTCACTCTAAATCAATGTGACATTTTTCTCATGCAATTTCAAGAAACAAAAGAATGTGATACATGAATAATGATCATTTATCAATCAATGAAAACATTCATAAAGCAACATAGTATAAATTTTCGTTTCTTTTAGCATTTGACGATTGATTCCCATATTTCTTAACTAAGCATGCATTGGTCCTAAAAATAACATCATAGTCATTGTCACACAATTTGACTAATGCTAAATAAGTTATGCTTCAAACCATCAACCAAAAACACGCTATCTATAAAGAGTGGAAGATATACCAATTGAGCCAATCCTTATAATTTTGCCTTTAGAGTTGTCTCCAAAAGTTACGTTTCCTACTTCATAAGTTTTTAGAGAAATGTATTTTGATTAGTCTCCCATCATATGCCTTGAGCATCCACTACCAATAAGACATTTCCTTTAAGGCGGACTTCAAGCATACCTACAAAACAAATTTAAGTAACATTTGTTGGTACCCAATTTATCTTGGGTCCACTAGGGTTAGAGACAGATGCAATGGTTCCTTTTGGAACCCAAATCATTTTTGGTATAACATTTTCCTTTCTATGCAAGCATGCAATGGTTCCTTTTGGAACCCAAATCATTCTTGTTATCACTTTCTTCTTCCTAAGTAAACATGCATTTGCTTTATGTCCCTTTTTCTTGCAATAATAACATGTAACATGCTTATGATCATTTGAGGATGCATGAGATGATTGTCTTGTAAATGTATGCCTTAATGATTTCCTCTTTTTCAAGATAATTGCATCTTTGTTAAAAGCATCATACCCTAGACCACATTTATCAAATGATCCTCTTTGTCTTCCCAACATAATGCTAAGGTTTTCCTTTCCTTTTGTAAATTTAGCTAAGACATTTATTTGATCATCTATAGTATTTTTTAACCGATTGTTTTCCTTTTCTAGCTCTATGCTTTTGTCATTGCATGAAACTTCTAAGTTTGAAGTAATAGAGCTACATGAAGATTTAGCTTTCTTAAGAAGAATATAATTTCTAGCTAATTTTTCAAATCCATCATGCAATTCTTCAAATGCATCTTGTAATTCATCATAAGAAGAGAGAAGTTCATCATATGACAATTTATCTTTATCTAGTGAATGTGAATTTAAATGTACCTCTTCTTCATTTGCCGTGAAACAAGGGTTTGCCATTTCTTCACCATTTTCCTCCTCGTCCGAGTTACATGAGTCGTAGTCATCCCATGTGGCATTCATAGCCATCTTGCTTGGTCTTTTCTCGTTCTCCTTTTCGAGCTTGAAGCAATCACTTTTGTAGTGTCCCGACTTTCCACAATTGAAACACGTTGGAGGTTCCCTTTTCTTAGGCTCGCCTTTTGATTCGATTCTCCTCATGAATTTTCCACCATTGGCTTTCTTTCTTTGAAGATATTTCTTGAATTCTTGAGTGAGCAAAGCAATGTCCTCATCCACTTCTTCTTCATTCGGCTCAATGGCTTCATTTTTGGTAGAGGCTTGCAAAGCTATACCTTTTCTTGGCTTGATCTCGTCTTCACGAGATTTCAATGTGATTTCCCAAGTGAGTAGAGAGCCGAAAATCTCATCAAGACTCATGTTGTTGAGATCATGAGCTTCTTTGATTGCCGTTACCTTTGCATCCCATTTAGCCGGAAGACTTCTAAGCACTTTGCGTGACGCATCGGATCTAGGAACAATTCTACCAAGATGCTTTAGTCCATTCAAAATATTAGTGAAACGAGACATCATAGAATTAATATTTTCATCTTCCTTCATGGCAAATAATTCATATTCATGCATAAGTATATCAATTTTAGATTCTCTAACTTGAGTAGTACCTTCATAAGTTACTTCAAGTTAATCCCACATTTATTTTGCAGTGGAGCAAGTAGAGACACGATTAAATTCGTTTGGACTTAAGGCACAATTTATATTCACCTTAGCTTTAGCATTAAATGACATAAGCCTACGTTCATCATTATCCCATTCGTTAGGCAATTTGGGGATAGTTTTTCCATTTACTATTTTTGTTATAGTGAAAGGTCCATCAACAATAACTTGCCAAATATGAAAATCAATAGCTTGAAGAAAGTCTACCATTCTAGTCTTCCAATAGCTATAGTTTGAACCATCAAACCAAGGGGGTCTAATAATAGATTGTCCTTCAACGTGAGTGACTAAATGTGAGGCCATGATCGTTCTCTAAGACGGTTAAGTCCAAAAAATAGAGATTAGGCTCTGATACCAATTGTTAGTCACTAAATAACCCTAGAGGGGGGGGGGGGGGGGGGGTGAATAGGGTGTTCAAAATATTTCTACTCCTTTTCGAAATTGGAACAATATATAATCAATACTCAATTTCTTCAATAGTCAAATGAATAAATTCAATTCAATTTATCTAACAACTAATCACAAGACTAATTAGCATACAAGATATTCAAGTAAATATATCATGCAAATTAATGAAATAAGGAGAGAGAGATAGAGAGATTGACACCATGATTTTTTGAGGTTCGGTAACTCCTACTCCTCTGCTCAAGAACCCCTTCTTGAGACTTTTCCCGATCCTTTCACTATGGCCCTTCCTTCACAGGTGGAATGACAAACCTTTACAACACAAGCCTCTCGAGCTTGTCTCTCAATCAAGAGAACAACCCTCTCTTGAACAATCGGTGGACTTCACTTGTCCGAGATTACAAATTCGTATGTAATCAATAAAATCACTCAAGAACAAAAACACTCAAAACCCAAAGGTTTTTATGGAAGATAAATCAATATAAGCTCAAGTGTTTTTGGTGATTTTATAATAGCTCTAGAAATGTATTCTCAAAGGATATAATCAATGAATGATATTTGGAGAATAAGAAGAGATACTAGAGGTTTTGATTTTCAAAGAAACTTGGAGAAAATCAGATTTTCAAAGCTTGGTTTCAATGGCTTTTGTAGAGAAAATTTCTGCAGAATTTTGAGAGCTTTTCTTCCTTTTCTTTCTCTTTAGTTTTTCAATCTCTTAATCTTCAATATACACATCTCATTCTATATATAGCATTGCATTAGGGTTTTGAAGAGTGATTATAGTATTTGAAAGACAAGAGCCATTTGAACACCATTAAACACAATCCACAAAACATGGGAATTGTTTTATGAAAATCTGCAGATTTTAAGCAACTTCTAGTCGACTACTTCTCTATTGTAGTCGACTACAATGGACCATCTAGTCGACTAGATTGAGTTCTAGTCGACTACTTTGGACCATCTAGTCGACTACAATGAGTAGTCTAGTCGACTCAAGCTTGTTTCAGTCGACTCTTTTGATGTGGATGAAAAACCAATAGCTACTGATTGAAATAGTCGACTACTAGAAAATACACAGGGTGATTCTAGTCGACTATAACAAGAAAAACATTTAATAAAAATATTTTTCTTTCCGTTTAAGTTTGGTAAAGCGTTTTTCATTTCATTTGAGTTCGGTTCATTTTATACTTGAGCTTATACGATATAATCGACACATAAAATTACCTTGTTACAATGATCGCTCCCCGACCTATCTACCCCAAGTCTTGAGTCTTCAACTTTCACCTTCACCGTTGAATTATTTGATTTTCCATTTTTCGCGCTTCAATTTCTTTCACGGCTTTTCGCTTTTATTCAATCTTTCTTTCCGAGCTTGCTTTCCGAGTCGTTTTCTTTCCGTGTTTGTTTTCCGAGTCGTTCACCTGTCTTTTGCTGAAAAGATGAACTTGATAATTCATTAGTATTAAACACGCTTTAAATGTTTTGTTAATATCAAAATAGGATTTATTGTCCGAGAATAAATTTCAAGGCCAACAAAAACTTTTCTCAATTTTTTCGAAATTGCAAACCACCAACCACAAATATACATGTATCAGTCGACTGTAACATGTATCTCACTATACATATATGTATGTATATCTATATGTATAACAAATAGAGTACCTAAAATCAGATGAAATGGCTTCTTCCCCTTCCAGAATCGATTTGCTACTTCAAACTACAACTCCTGACACACACATATATATATATATGTATGTGTGTGAGGGTATGAAGATGGGAGATGAATTTTTGGATGGATTTAAGAGAGATCAGAGAGGAAGATGGGCGGGAAAAGAAAAAAGTGAAACCTATACACGAAAGGGGTAGGGCATCACGCCTTTTGGTTTTCCTTTTTTCTATTTTTTTTATGTTGCAAAACGACATCGTTTTGCAGCATTTGAGTATTATTGCAGCCGCAATAAGTTTAGACGATCTGGACCCCACAAATACACCTCTCTATCATTACTTTTGAATGACCAACATACTAAGTGCACCTTAGTGCCTAATATCGTTAAGCATCCTATGGGTTTTAAGAAAAATATCTTTGAACTGCTTATGTTTTGAGAAATATTTGTAATTTTCTTATGAATTAAGATCATGTTCTTCAGAATAATCACAAAGTTAAACACCAATTTAACTTAATAGGGATTACAAATTCACATGTGTGAAATTATAAGTCAAGTTATTCTCTCACTCTGACACTAGACCAAAGTCCAATAATAATCCGACAGATCAAATTTGATTAGATTGGAATTGGATCTTACCGATTAAATTTTTATGGGATATGATCCTGTAGATGCCAAAATTTGCACAACACACGAATGAATCTTTTTATTTAGATTTTGTCTCTTTTATACAGATACCCTTAATGGGCTTTGAGCCCATTAGGGCAATCTTATTGTCATTACATCATTATTACATCATCATCTTTATTTACAAAGAATGATAAGCTGAAATGGGCCTGATGCCTGATAACTTTGCTGGGTTGTTAGCCCGATGGGCCTGACGCCTGATAACCTTGTTGGGCTGTTAGTTCGATGGACCTGATGCCTGATGGGCTTCTATGGGCTTGGAAATTCACACACTTACACAGGCCCTCTTATTGGTTGTGGGCTTTCAATCAGGCAAGCCCATTACCGAGAAGACAAAGTGTGGGAGGAAGGAAATATATATATATACATCACCCTGTTGGGGTGACGTGATAGGTTCATTAAATAGGACGGTTATGCCATCATTAATATTTTGAATTCATGGCTTGTGCCCTTGATTCGCGCGATGGGGGCTTGAGTTTCTGGGAGCACCCGACCGCTTTAAAACTCCAATTACATTATATCCCGGTTTGATCTCCTTAAATCTAAAGTTTGGGGACACTGATAATGGTACTTAGGATTCTTTATTTGTAAAGCATTTTGTAAGCCTTGGCCATCGGGGCCCATTTTTTAGTGAAAAATCATGGTTCATGTCCAGTTGACTTTTTTCAATACTTAGATTATTTTATTCAAAAGTACTGTGTCTTTCGGGCACTTCAGGCCATAGGAGAGGCATCACCATAGTTGGGTTTATTTTCTTGTGAAATTTTGCTCTTTTCATGATTAATGTTGTGTCTTTCGGGCACTTCAGGCCATAGGAGATGCATCACCATAGTTGGGTTTATTTTCTTGAGAAATTTTGCTCTTTTCATGATTAATGTTGTGTCTTACGGGCACTTCAGGCCATGCGAGAGACAAAGCAACACGTGATTTATTTTTTACAAAAATATGGATCCCTTCAGGATCGGTGTTGTGTCTTTCGGGCACTTCAGGCCATGCGAGAGACAAAACAACACTTGATTTATTTTTTACAAAAATATGGATCCCTTCAGGATCGGTGTTTCCTTCAGGATCGGTGATCCCTTCAGGATCGGTGTTCCCATCAGGATAGGTGATCCCTTCAGGATCGGTGATCCCATCAGGATCGGTGTTGTGTCTTTCGGGCACTTCAGGCCATGCGAGAGACAAAACAACTTTTGATTTATTTTTTACAAAAATATGGATCCCTTCAGGATCGGTGATCCCTTCAGGATCGGTGTTGTGTTTTTCGGGCACTTCAGGCCATGCGAGAGACAAAACAACATTTGATTTATTTGTTACAAAAATATGGATCCCTTCAGGATCGGTGTTGTGTCTTTCGGGCACTTCAGGCCATGCGAGAGACAAAACAACATTTGATTTATTTTTTACAAAAATATGGATCCCTTCAGGATCGGTGTTGTGTCTTTCGGGCACTTCAGGCCATGCGAGAGACAAAACAACTTTTGATTTATTTTTTACAAAAATATGGATCCCTTCAGGATAGGTGATCCCTTCAGGATCGGTGTTGTGTCTTTCGGGCACTTCAGGCCATGCGAGAGACAAAACAACTTTTGATTTATTTTTTACAAAAATATGGATCCCTTCAGGATCGGTGATCCCTTCAGGATCGGTGTTGTGTCTTTCGGGCACTTCAGGCCATGCGAGTGACAAAACAACATTTAATTTATTTTTTACAAAAATATGGATCCCTTCAGGATCGGTGTTCCCTTCAGGATCGGTGATCCCTTCAGGATAGGTGATCCCTTCAGGATCGGTGCTGTGACTTTCGGGCACTTCAGGCCATGCGAGAGACAAAACAACTTTTGATTTATTTTTTACAAAAATATGGATCCCTTCAGGATCGGTGATCCCTTCAGGATCGGTGTTGTGTCTTTCGGGCACTTCAGGCCATGCGAGTGACAAAACAACATTTAATTTATTTTTTACAAAAATATGGATCCCTTCAGGATCGGTGTTCCCTTCAGGATCGGTGATCCCTTCAGGATAGGTGATCCCTTCAGGATCGGTGTTCCCTTCAGGATCGGTGATCCCTTCAGGATAGGTGATCCCTTCAGGATCGGTGTTGTGTCTTTCGGGCACTTCAGGCCATGCGAGAGACAAAACAACATTTGATTTATTTTTTACAAAAATATGGATCCCTTCAGGATCGGTGATCCCTTCAGGATCAGTGTTATGTCTTGTGATCCCTTCAGGATCGGTGTTGTGTCTTTCGGGCACTTCTGGCCATGCGAGAGACAAAACAACATTTGATTTATTTTTTACAAAAATATTGATCCCTTTAGAATCGGTGATCCCTTCAGGATCAGTGTTATGTCTTTCGGGCGTTTCAGGCCATGCGAGAAACAATGCAACACTTAGTTTGTTTTTGGAACTTTGATCTCTTCAGGATCAGTGTTGTGTCTTTTGGGCGCTTCAAGCCATGCGAGAGACAATGCAACACTTAGTTTGTTTATTTTTGGAACTTTGATCTCTTCAGGATCAGTGTTGTGCCTTTCGGGCGCTTCAGGCCATGCGAGAGACAATGCAACACTTAATTTGTTTTTGGAACTTTGATCTCATCAGGATCAATGTTGTGTCTTTTGGGCGCTTTAGGCCATGCGAGAGACAATGCAACACTTAATTTATTTTTGGAACACTGATCTCTTCAGGATCAGTGTTGTGTCTTCGGGCACTTCATGCCACGCGAAAGACAATGCAACACTTAATTTATTTTTGGAACTTTTGTCTCTTCAGGATATGTGTTGTGTCTTCGGGCACTTCAGGCCATGCGAAAGACAATGCAACACTTAATTTATTTTTGGAACATTGATCTCTTCAGGATCTGTGTTGTGTCTTCGGGCACTTCAGGCCATGCGAAAGACAATGCAAGACTTAGTTTGTTTTTGGAACTTTGATCTCTTCAGGATCAGAGTTGTGCCTTCGGGCACTTCAGGCGATGCGAAAGACAATGCAACACTTAATTTGTTTTTGGAACTTTGATCTCTTCAGGATCAGTGTTGTGTCTTTTGGGCGCTTCAGGCCATGCGAGAGACAATGCAACACTTAATTTATTTTTGGAACATTGATCTCTTCAGGATTTGTGTTGTGTCTTCGGGCACTTCATGCCACGCGAAAGACAATGCAACACTTAATTTATTTTTGGAACATTGATCTCTTCAGGATCTGTGTTGTGTCTTCGGGCACTTCAGGCCATGCGAAAGACAATGCAACACTTAATTTATTTTTGGAACTTTGATCTCTTCAGGATCAGTGTTGTGTCTTTCGGGCGCTTCAGGCCATGTGAGAGACAATGCAACACTTAATTTATTTTTGGAACATTGATCTCTTCAGGATCTGTATTGTGTCTTCAGGCACTTCAGGCCATGCGAAAGACAATGCAACACTTAGTTTGTTTTTGGAACTTTGATCTCTTCAGGATCAGTGTTGTGCCTTCGGGCACTTCAGGCCATGCGAAAGACAATGCAACACTTAATTTGTTTTTGGAACTTTGATCTCTTCAGGATCAGTGTTGTGTCTTTTGGGCGCTTCAGGCCATGCGAAGACAATGCAACACTTAATTTATTTTTGGAACATTGATCTCTTCAGGATCTGTGTTGTGTCTTCGGGCACTTCATGCCACGCGAAAGACAATGCAACACTTAATTTATTTTTGGAACATTGATCTCTTCAGGATCTGTGTTGTGTCTTCGGGCACTTCAGGCCATGCGAAAGACAATGCAACACTTAATTTATTTTTGGAACTTTGATCTCTTCAGGATCAGTGTTGTGTCTTTCGGGCGCTTCAGGCCATGCGAGAGACAATGCAACACTTAATTTATTTTTGGAACATTGATCTCTTCAGGATCTGTGTTGTGTCTTCAGGCACTTCAGGCCATGCGAAAGACAATGCAACACTTAGTTTGTTTTTGAAACTTTGATCTCTTCAGGATCAGTGTTGTGCCTTCGGGCACTTCAGGCCATGCGAAAGACAATGCAACACTTAATTTGTTTTTGGAACTTTGATCTCTTCAGGATCAGTGTTGTATCTTTTGGGCGCTTCAGGCCATGCGAGAGACAATGCAACACCTAATTTATTTTTGGAACATTGATCTCTTCAGGATCTGTGTTGTGTCTTCGGGCACTTCATGCCACGCGAAAGACAATGCAACACTTAATTTATTTTTGGAATATTGATCTCTTCAGGATCTGTGTTGTGTCTTCGGGCACTTCAGGCCATGCAAAAGACAATGCAACACTTAATTTAATTTTGGAACTTTGATCTCTTCAGGAACAGTGTTGTGTCTTTCGGGCGCTTCAGGCCATGCGAGAGACAATGCAACACTTAATTTAATTTTGGAACTTTGATCTCTTCAGGAACAGTGTTGTGTCTTTCGGGCGCTTCAGGCCATGCGAGAGACAATGCAACACTTAATTTTTTTTTGGAACTTTGATCTCTTCAGGATCAGTGTTGTGTCTTTCGGGCGCTTCAGGCCATGCGAGAGAAAATGCAACACTTGATTAATTTTTTACAAAAATTTTGATCCCTTCAGGATCAGTGTTATGTCTTTCGGGCACTTCAGGCCATGTGAAAGACAGAACAACACTTGATTTATTTTTTACAAAAATATTGATCCCTTCAGGATCGGTGATCCCTTCAGGATCAGTGTTATGTCTTTCGGGCACTTCAGGCCATGCGAAAGACAAAACAACACTTGATTTATTTTTTACAAAAATATTGATCCCTTCAGGATCGGTGATCCCTTCCGGATCAGTGTTATGTCTTTCGGGCACTTCAGGCCATGTGAAAGACAAAACAACACTTGATTTATTTTTTACAAAAATATTGATCCCTTCAGGATCGGCGATCCCTTTAGGATCGGTGTTGTAGCTTTTTTACAAAAAGATGAAAGTATGAGTAAAACTTAGCCCTTTACGGGTAGTACCTCTTCAGGAGAGAGGTGATGATCCCGAAGGGGCTGACGACCCTGATGGAGTCAGACGCTTTTGATCAGACGCCTGGTCCTTTGATTGGGATTCAATGCTCTCCAAGACTTTCCGCTTTCGCCTGATGGAGTCAGACGCTTTTGATCAGACGCCTAGAGTTTAACTCTCCAATGCCCGATGGCGGACGCTTCACCAAGGACTGATCGAACTTCGTCCCTGGAATAAGGGCCATCCGGACGGCCTCAACGGCAGAGTGCTGGTCACAGTTACCGACAGAAGAAGACTCAATGTTGAAACGGGATAGAAAGCTCTTCAGCGACTCTCCTTTCTCCTTGATCATGGTGAAGAGGCAGGATATGGTTTTCTTCTGTCTCTTGTTCCCATAGTATTGGGCAATGAAGAGCCTGGTCAACTGTTGCCAACTACCGATAGATCGAGGCGGCTGCTTCCTGAGGCATAATAGAGCTGCATCGGCGAGACTCGTGGAAAACACTTTGCATAGCAATGACTCGTTCTCAGCGTACATGATCATCTTCTGATGGACCTGGTAAATATGCTCCTCGGGGTCCTTGGTACCATCGTAGGGGGTGAATTGAGGCATGACGAACTTCCTTGGGAAAGGTTCCCGGGTTATCTCAGGGACGAAGGGTGATTGTACCAGCTCAGTAGACGCCTGGGCGGCCAGGTCGTCGATGGATTGTGCTCTTAGATCCCCGAGGATTCTCCTCTGGAATTCGTCCATCATTGCTTGAATCTTCTGTGGGGTAATGGATTCGTCGGCTGCGGGGGCCTTTCCTGAACGCCGGGAAGATTCGGCGTGCTCTTCCGGTCCGTCGCTACCTCGTTGGTTCAGAGAATGGTCAAGCACCGCTGCTGGAGGGTCGGGCGCTACTACCGAAGGAGCAGCTGGTGGTGGAGCCAACCTATCCATGAGCTCTGCATTTTGTTTCTCCAGAGCCAGGTTGCGTTCCTCAGCTGCCATCAAGCGTCGAAGGATTTGCTCCATAGATTGGGGAACTCCCGCACGACTATCCGCAGTGGTTGGAACGTCTGCTTGCCAACGAGTAACTGACATCTTTGCCCAAGAAGTAGTGAGTGGAGATTTCAGGAGGCAGTGAAGAATAATCGGAGGTTGAACAATAAAGCTCAGTTTTAAGAGATGGGAAGAAGGAGACGCTTCCCACAGACGGCGCCATTGTGTAGATGCCAAAATTTGCACAACACACGAATGAATCTTTTTATTTAGATTTTGTCTCTTTTATACAGATACCCTTAATGGGCTTTGAGCCCATTAGGGCAATCTTAATGTCATTACATCATTATTACATCATCATATTTATTTACAAAGAATGATAAACTGAAATGGGCCTGATGCCTGATAACTTTGCTGGGTTGTTAGCCCGATGGGCCTGACGCCTGATAACCTTGTTGTGCTGTTAGTTCGATGGACCTGATGTCTGATGGGCTTCTATGGGCTTGGAAATTCACACACTTACAGATCCCAATCAGATTTGATCTGATTCGTTAGATTTTCACTGGACTTAATCCAGAGAGAGTAACATGAATGAAACTGAATACTTTTCCCAAAAAATCTTGCCAAAGTTGCTCTCCCATACTTCTTAGATATGGCAGTGTTTACACTCACACAAGAACAAATGTTAGCTCACCAACTGTGAACACCAAGGAGAATTGAGGAGCCCTTTCGGGTATAGATGCAATCAAAGTCAATGATCCTAATAAATGTGACAAATGATGCTCTAATTGTTGGGACACCTCCTTAAATCCTATTCAATTTTCTTAGTTGAAAACTCCTCATTTTGGGGGTCAATTCATGAACTCAATTTCAAAATCATACTCAATTCTTAAAGTCAAATTAAAGCCTAGATACGTAAGTGAAGCAACTTCCAAGAAATGCAAAACATAAAAATAGCATGAAATAGAGATCGTTATGGCGGAATTTCAAACTATATCTATTTCAGTGTCCTGGTCAAAATTATCAATTAATCAGTACCCTCTCGTGCAGTGTGAGCTAGCAACTACCCCGTTTGGGAGGGCTTTTAAGGACCTTCAAATGGGCTTTTAAACACCAGAATTATTTTTCAATAAAATATGAGTGTTTGGTAAATTTAATAAAATGGACTTTTCAGAGAAGCCAATGATTTAAAAATCCGTTTAATAGAAGTAAGTAAAAACTTATTTTTGGAGTAAATTTCGAGAAGCCATATGTCTATTTATTTACGATTATCCTTAATTCACTAATTTAATCTCATGATATATTTTCAATTTCCAATACTAAAATATCTTTTTATTTATCATTGTTTTTCTCACCATCATCCTCATACTAGATAGAATCACATTATCATAGGACTCTTTCTTTTTCTAATAATATTTAATTGTTTTTTAACTTTTTAAATTCAAACATATTTAAATTCTTAAATAACTTTTTAAAATATTTTCACCAAACATATTTTTTATTTAAATTTTTTTTTTTTTAAATTACTTTTGATACTTCATTCTTAGAAACATACTGTACCCATCACAAAGCCCGCTCAATCGGGCACTAAATATCTCTGGTGCATTACAAATACTACCTACTATTTATTTTTTATTTTGTTATTTCTTCTTTTTCCTTCATATAGAAATAAGGTTTCGTTGACAGTGGCAATCACCATTAAATGGGATAAAATTATAATTATGACTTTCGGTGTCATCTTTGCCCTGAATTATAAATTGCCACCTAAACATTAATCTTTTTAAGGTATGACGATAAAAACTACTATTATACCTCGAATCACCCAAATAAAAAAACTAAATGCTATTCTGGGGGACAATTTTAACCGTCACTAAAATTTATTACTATATATAGACATACTTTTTTTGCGAGTATTGTAATTCATATCCTTACTACACTATTAAAAGAATGACTAAGCTTTAGACTAGATGGTATCAACTCCTCTCCCTAAAAAAAGCGAGTTTTATAAATTATATTGCAGGTATGTGCATTTATTTGAAATGAGAAAAACATAAACAAAAAAAAAAACAAAAAAAAATATATATTTCAAAGAGCAAACTAACTAAGAGTCAAAAATAATACGAAGAATGCAAATTAACATAAGGGTTGTTTAGTTGCAGAAATGAAGCACACAAAATGAAGAAAACAAAGAATGTTACAATCATTAAATCAACCATGATGATCCCATATCCTCTTTTCTTTCCTGTCTTGTGGGCAACCAAATCAGAAACATGAAAAAAAAAAAAGAGGAAACAAAAAAAACCAACAAAAAAAAAAAAAAAAAAAAGGGAAAGAAAAATCTAAGCTTGTGAAGAGAAAAGTAGTAGTAGAAGGCTTAGTAGGTTTTCTTCATTTCAGTCTTCTTGGTCCTCATGTCCTCATGAAGAAAATCGAGCAGTACAGTGCTCTTGCATTTGGGGCACCTCGGATCCTCCTTCGACAACATCAAGTAGACGAGGCATCGAGGACACCCTGCTAGCATCATTGATGTGGCCTCTGGGCTGCTCGAATAATCAACACTCAGCTCCGATGACACGCATGAGCTTGGAGGCGACGTAATCTCTATAGACGAAACCGATGCGTTTGGTGATGCAATATGGTGGCTTGGCCTTGGTGGAGACAAGTGCAACTTCAGATCAAGCTTTGGACTGTTTCCCTTGTGATCCATTTTCTGAGAAACCTTCGGAAAACAGGAAAGATAAAACTGTATTAATTAGCTAAGTAATATTGACTCATATAAGATGGAAAAGAATAAGAAAATGATCATATAAGTCTTTTTTGGTAGATCTTCTGTTTCTGTTTTTACACAGAAAAAAAAAAAGAAGTAAAAACTATTTAAAAAAGCTGGCACACTATAGCTTTTCCGAACGTTCTTTCAAGATTCAAAAATTATTTTGAATTTTTTGTCAAACAACGTCAACAATATATTTTCAGTATTCCAAAAATCAAAACACAACTTTTGAAAAATCAATCTAAACAGAGAATATACCCTTTTAAGTAGTGGCAGGAAAATTTTGTTGACCTAACGGAGAGCAATGAGGAACTGGATTTTGTGATTTAAAAGGAAGAGAGTTTGGAGGGGGGATGTCTTGTTGAAGAAGGGGTGATGTTGAACATCCAACAACACCTCACAGAAGAAGCTACAGAATCAAAAATGTGTTTGTGATGGTGTTTAGGGTTTGAAAGTCCATTATATATAGTGACTTGGAGGCAGAAAATGATGGGTTTCATTTACTTCTTTTTTAATTATGGTATGACTCAGGATTTAGATCACATAAATGCTAGAGAGAGAGAAGTTATAAATTGAATATTTGAAGTAATTTGTGAGGATAGAATTTGGTTGAAGATTAATGTAAATTTGGTGCAAAGAAGATGTAATAATTAGTAGAACATGAGAGTACATTTTGAGATGTTTATGGGTAAATTGTAGTAAATATTTTCAACTAGAAATGTTGGGATTGATGTCATTGTTAATCTATAGTAACTTTATAGGCAACAAGAAATTAAATTTCACCCATTAAGAACCTAACAGCTATAACAGAGAAGGTTAGTAGAAAAATTTAGAAAAAGAAATAAATGACTGTACAAGGCTCTTACAAGTTTCTTTTACTCTTACCATTCAAAAAAAAAAAAAAAAATTTCTTTTACTCTGTCGTATAGAATTAGCTTAGAACATTAAGACCAAAAAAAAATGATAATAATAAATAAATCAAGCTATAAAAAAATCCCTTCAAAAGAATAATTACAACTTGGAAGAAATAATATTTCGCTAATTTTTTTTATTTTCCTGTTTTAAATAATTCAATACACACATGAGCCCCTTAGAGTGCTCGCTATTTCCACTCTCTGTCCTTTAAACTTGTTTTCGGCGCCCCCATGTTTGATTTATTAAGAGGCGTGCGAGTTTGAAGCTATTAGCTATATCATCATTTATTGCACATACTATTGAACCTCTGGCACTTCATTACAATATATATATATATATATATATGATATAACTAAAATTATAGTCAATGTTTCTGGCGAGATGATGCCTGTAAATAGCGTTTTTGTTTTATTATATTGTATACAATTAGATAACCATAATCTTTTTAACTCCTTTTTTTGGTATTGTCAGAAAATTCACACTCCTAAAATGATGCTCGTCATCTGTCACTATAAGAATATAGACTTAATTTCAGTAAACACCCTATAATTTTAAAAAGATCACTTTACACCCTCTTATACAGAAAACCATCATATGGTTACGAAAATGTATCAGCTTGTCCCCTCCCAATAATTTTGAACCAAAATACCCCTGAAATTTAATTACATTAAAAAAATCATATAAAATTCAAAAATTATATATACATAATTCGTAAAAAATATATAAAAATTAAAAAAAACATATAAAATTCGAATATATATATAAATTTCATAAACAAATATATAAAATTGCAAAAAATATATATAAAATTCGTAATAAATATATAAAATTTGAAAAAAAAAAAATTTTAATTTAAAAACATATAAAATTCGAAAAAATATATAAAATTAAAAAAAAACATTTAAAATTCGTAAAAAAAACATGTAAAATTTGTAAAACATAAATAAAATTTGAAAAACTTAGAAAATTTGAAAAAACCATATTACCAATCAAATAAAATATCTTGAAAACATAAATATCATTTTAATTTTAATTAGGAATAAAATCAAATAACTTTATTATTAAATCACATGAATGGGTAGATATGATAGACCCTCCATATTAAAAAAAAGTTAGTTCAATCCGCACTTTGTTTATTGCATGGAAATGGAAAAAAGCAATTGACTTCTAAAAAAATACTTTTAACACCACAAATTATTTTAAAACTATGACTATACTCTATTGTGACATCTAAATGTTTTTGAAAAAAAAATCAAATATAGTGAAAGAGCACTTTCTTGGATTGTATTATGATTTTCCCAAAAATCAAATATTATGATTTTCCTACCCCTTTTTGTTTTGGATAATCTTGTTTAAATATACTATTGTAGTATGCCAAAGGATTATATATATATATATATATATATATTGAATTTTATATATTGTTTACGAATTTAATTTTTTTTTTGAATTTTATATGTTTTTTTCAAATTTTATATGATTTTTTTTATTTTATATATTTTTTTACGAATTATATATATTTATATCAAATTTTATATGTTTTTTTACGAATTATATATATATTTTATGAAATTTATATGTTTTTATTTTAGTTTATATATATTTTTTTACGAATTTTATATATTTTTTACGAATTTTATATGTTTGTTTTCGAATTTTATTTGTCTTTTTACGAATTTTATATTGTTTTTGAATTTTATATATTTAATATATGTTTTGAATTTTTATATATTTTTTACGAATTATGTATATATATTTTTTGAATTTTATATGTTTTAATTTTATTTTATATATTTTTTTACGAATTTTATATGTTTTGTTTTTAATTTTATATGTTTTGTTTATGAATTTTATGTATATATTTTCGAATTTTATACGTATTTTTTAATTTTTGCTATATTTTTCGAACTATGTATATATATATTTTTGAATTTTATATGTTTTTCTTTAATTTAATTAAATTATAGGGGAGTTTTCTTTATAGGAGGGAGACAAAATAATATTTTTTAAAACCTTAGGGGATTTACTGAAATTAACTCAAGAATATACGTATGTGTGCATGCTTACATGCGGTGGCAGAATTTAATAGAAAATAAAAAAATTACAAAAGCATAAAATACATCGTTTTACGATAATTAAGATTAAAATACAGGCAATATTTCATTTCACTTTATAAAAAAATAAAATATATATTACAAAAAAAAAAAATTGAAATAAATAAATACCATCACACACGTTTTAAGACAACAACAATATAATATAAGAGAGAGATTATACTGGAGAGAATTCTTGCTTTATCATGTCTTCATAATAACAAAGTTCATTTTCATGACAAAAAAGAAAACAAATTCAGACATTCAAAATTGCAAATAAAATTCGTGTGAATTTCGTAATACTCCTTATTAAATTTATTCAAATTTAATTTTTTACAATTTAATTTGCAGAGCAATTTTTAGTAATGCATTCAAAAAAGTTGGTCAAATATAACATACATATTATATGAGCTTGCAAATGGTTTGCACATGCTGCAATAAGTATTAGGAATTAATCATGCACCCTTAGGAAAAAAATGGCAGGAATTGTTGTATGGCATTAACAATCTTTAAAGATATTTATAAGAGGAACAATTGTCATTTTCAATCGAATTAAATCCTGGCCTTCTTCTTACTTAATTTACCTGTTCACCTAATCTAACCTTACCGGATTCTTATTGACAATTCATACCAACAAAAATAATAAGAAGAAGAATAAAATGAAATTAAGAAAGAGAATGCGGGAGGGTGCCATTATGGTTCGCGGTATCGGCATGGCGGAGCCACCCTTTGGGTAGGGAGGGCCATGACCCCTCCCAAATTTTGTAATTATTATTTTTAGCTTAAAAAATTATATATATTATAAATATATTTATAAAAATTGCATATGGTCCTTCAAGTTTTTAAAAAAATTCAAATCTAAAAAAGTCTAAATTTTATCAATAAATTTATAAAAATTTACATTTCCACCCCAATATTGTTAAAAAATTCTTCTAATAACCTAAAAAAATATAAATTTTACTAATAAAATTATAAAAATTTGCATTGCCTACCCCTAAACATGTTTTCTGGCTCCGCCCTTGGGTATTGGTCCGATACGCTACGTAGTGCGTAATACTTTTAGAAGATGCCAATACCAAATAAGTTGGGATACTAATTCGATACTCATTTTTAATATTGATATTGTCTGAGTCTGTTAAACCGATACCGTAACCAAAACTAATGTCGCGAGCACAAACCATGGGTGCCATACAATTGCTGCAAATATGTTCAAACACTCAATTTATAATGAAATTGTTTACTTTCTCAAATTACTTTTAGATGGTGACTTTGTGTCTAACTAAAACTATTATAGTTATTTTATTTTATTTGTTTTCCGGTAAATAAAACTATCATAGTTGGAGAACCTAATCCAAAGAAATTCATAAATGGAGAGACAATTTTAGTGCTTTATTTTTTTTTTGCCAAAATTGTTTTTGTTAGTGGTAAATACTCACTAACATGGGCAGGGGCGGAGCCATAAAACATATTTAGGATGGGTCACATGTAATTTTTTGGAAGTTTATTCATAAAATATATAATTGTTTAGAGTAATAAAAGAAATTTTTGAAAAAAATATTTGGGGGGGGGGGGGGATATGCAATTTTTATAAATTTATTCATAAAATATATAGTGTTTTGAGGTAGTAAAGGATTTTGTTTTTTTAAATTTGACAGGGGCTATACAATTTTTATGAACTTCTTCATATGATATATAAATTTTGGATTAGTAAAAATAATTATTAAAAAAATTGGGAGGAGCCATGCCCCCTAGCCAACACTTGGCTCCACCCCTAACATGGGTGACATGTAGGGGTGCACAAAAAAACCGTGGAACCCGTCCAAATCGAACCAAACCGGTGCTTTGGTTCTGGTTTTGAATTGGTTTGGTTTTGTTCTGGTTCTCAAAAAACAGAACCGTTCTAATTTGATTTGGTTCTGATTTCAGACTATTTGGAACCGAACCGAACCGAAGTCACACTGCAAGAAAACTGGCTTTTAGGGACAGTCAAAACTGCCCCAAAAGGTGACAAAACCATCCCTAATACTAAAAAAAAACGTCGCAAAAGATAGCGTCGTTAATGCTATTTCGCGACGGTTTTGGAAAACCGTCGCAAAAAATATCGAAATCGCGACGGTCCTACCGTGCCTAAAGACATACTATTAGGGATGGTTATACCGTGCCCAAAAACATTATTTGCGACGGTCCTACCGTGCCTAAAAACATACTGTTAGGGACGGTTATACCGTGCCCAAAAACATTAATTGCGACGGTTCGACCGTTCCTAAAAACATACTATTATGGACGGTTATACCGTGCCCAAAAATATTAATATTGACTGTTTTACCGTGCTTAAAAACACACTATTAGGGACGCTTATACCGTGCCTAAAAATATTATTGACGATCTTTTTCTCCTTATTGGCTTGTTTTATGTATTATTCTTTTTAAGCACCACTACCTGTTAATTCTCCATACATATTAGAATTTAAATGAATTTTTAATATCAAATGACAAAGTATGTAAATATATAAATGAAACGGTTGATATATATAGAATTTCTTGTATCAGTCAACATCTATATTTAAACAAAAATAGGTACAAAAGAAATTGAAGCATAAGAAAGCTTCAATCAAGGATGTTGACACCAAATTCAAGTGACGTATTACATGAATTTATAAAAATAAGTACAAAATAAATTGAAGCATAAGAAAGCTTCAATCAAGGATGTTGACACCATACCAAACCAAATTCAAGTGATGTATCACTTGAATTTGGTTTGGTATGCTTAGCAAAAAAACATCACCCTGCTAGCAAAAAATATCACCCTACTAAAGACGCTAAATATCACCAAAAAGAAATCCCCCCAAAATAGATGCGCCTTTAAACATGCACATATATACCATTAAGGTGCTAGTGGTGTTGGAGCTGATGGTGTTGGAGCTGATGGTACTGGTGCTAGTGGTGTTGGGGCTGGTGGTGATGTCGGGGACTGGTGCTGTAAATATTGCTGGAACCATGCTGGGGGCTGCTGGTACTGAAACCATGGTGGTGGTGACGGCTGGAAGTGAGTGTTTTGTGGTCGTGCTTGGTGATGTTGAGATTGTGATGAAGCTTGCTGGCAGTATTGGAGAAACCACCTTGGAGGGTCATTTTGTTGGGCAACCAACATCTCCCGAAGTTGTGCTACTTCTTCTTCCAATTTTTCAGTTCTTTCATCGGCTTTTTGTGCCCTCTTTTGAGATACCTCTCCATAAGAAGATGATGCACGTTGACGATTCGGAACAATATACCCATGTCCTAGCCCACGGGGATATCCTTTCCGGACACCCATATGCTCAAGCATTATCTCGACATCATTTATATTTGAACTTGGACAATTCGAATTTTCAGAAGACTGTGTCGACTTCTCCATCATTTCCTTGTACCAAGTAAATTTCAGTAGTTTATTAATAACAATGCAATAAAATGCAAGCAAAAACAAAGCAAAGACTTACAATGATATCATATTTCTGCCGTATAAAAGTATCGAATACTCAATATGTTCTTATATGAAAACATGAATAAGGTACCAAACCATCTTCTTCAATGCCTGCCAAGTTGAACACTAACAAAGCATAATATTTCAAATTTCCAGAAATATGATGTCAACGAAGAGTTTGTTTTCCAGAAACATGAATAACGCACTGTTCAGTTTGTTTCTTTGACTATCCAGCCAATCCATCAATTAACATTAAAAATGAAAAATTTAGAGAGACCAATGAAGAGTTATATTTCAATTTTCCAGAATTTCAAAGTACCCATAAATGAGAGGGTTAAAGATGTAATCACACATTGATCCTAATAGGTTATCCAGTCTGTTCATTTGACCTCTCTCTGTGTATCAGTAGATATATACAGATAAGTATTAGCAATAATGTTTTGACTTAACAATTGGGTTTACAAAACTAAAATGCAATTAAATATGTATGGACTGTGGTCTCAAGTACGTCACGACTCTAAATGCTTGTTGGTTTTTCTTTTATTATTGTTATTTTTTTAAGGTAGTCTCTTCACTAACTCATACACAGGTAATGAAAGCACATTCCTCTATATATACATATTACACACAAACACAAATATATATATGCTACACAAAATATCGCAACTGCTGCCAAAAAGGGAAAAAACTGCCGTTATGACTTCAATGTCGGACTATAATTTGTCACCTAAAGTCATGACATCGAAAGTGTTTTAGGCTATAATAACATTAAAAATTGTTTCTATAGCTTAGATCTCCTAGAGAAAAAATTTAATATATATATATATATATATATATATATATATATATATATATTTAAATATTTGGAATGTACAATTTTCAAAAATAATGCACAAATGAAGTGATTAGAAAATTGAAATTCCTCCATTAGAAATGCACATACCTTCAGCAATTTCAGAGACTGCAGTGTTGTCTCTTTCCAAGCCAGCAGATGGTCAAAAAACCAAATGTGATACACAACCAATCTGTGATAAAAAAAATACCATAAAAAATTTCATAAACAGTTTAGAATCAATTTGTCACAAACATATTTCACACTACAAATCAGTTTATATTCTATACAAAGATTATCTACAACTAAAGACATTTTAATCATTCCCAAAAGTGAAAACCACACCCAAACGATAACAAGAAACACATGTTCACCAAACAAATCAAAGTCCAAATACTGAGAATTTAAAGCTTCAAACATTAGGTTATCCTTCAAATTTGGCACCAAAACTAGTTCTCCCAACACAAACAAACAGATTTAGCAATTAATTTTTACCAAAACTAAAATGAGAAGAAGAGAATAAGCTTAGTTCATGTGCTGGTGTGTTGGACTTTGGTCTTTAGAACTGGCTTTGGCAACAAAGGTGTTGCATTGTCAATTGCTATCTCTTATTGGATCAATGTATTCGTGTTGGCGATTTATATCAAGTTTTCGCCTTCTTGTCGAAGACTTGGACAAGGTTTTTGAAGGAAGGTACGAAGAATCTTGTGGGATTTCTTTCGTTAGTTGTTCCTTCAGCTCTTATGGTTTGGTGAGTTTGAATCTTCCACCATTTCCAGCGTTATATTTCTACGTTCCTAACAAATTAACAAACATACCGGGTAAAAAAAAAAACAAAAAACACCCCCAGGGGTAAACTCTAATTTGATCCTGTGACGTGATCCAGCTTGGAAATGTGGTCATATGAATTTTTGGTTTTTATGTCCGGTTTTCTTCCCAATCCGAAGCAAGAGACCTCAATGATGTCTATCAGGTTTGCATTGTTATCCTTAAAGTCGATTATTTTGAAATATTATATATATATATATATATATATATGAATACTATTGCTAGTTTCCTATGCTCAAAAACAATTCTCTCTCAAATTTTGGGACAACAGTTATTTTCATTGTCCTGGTCATGCATATGAGGAACATCTCTAGTATAACATGTCTCAATTCTAATTTAAAGAACAATAACTATAATTGTCGCATTTCAGTTCTGTAAACAAAATATGATACTAGTATAATTTATGAACTCGTGCACATGTTTCCAATGCATCATTTTAGCTCTTTCATTGACATAACTTGTCTTTCCACAACCTTAACACAAGTTCAGTGGTCTTTAGAATCCCATTTGGTTTTGGCAGTGCAGTAAGGTATGTTCACTATAACACCTCCAAGTATATATATAGACTCCTACATATTAGCTATTTTGGGCTAATAATATTAATTTTGACATTTTCATTTCCTCCTACTTCGTGTTCAAAGCACAAGAGTGTCAAATGAGTTGGGTGCAGAGAAACCACGGGCTGCAAAACTTGCAGCCCGGGTTATGATATTCCTGGCTGTTGCAGAGGGCTTGGTAGTGAGTTTGGTTTTAGTGGCAGTGCGAGGCGTTTGGGGAAATCTGTATACCAATGAGAAGGAACTCGTAAAATACTTGGCTTGCATAATGCTTGTGCTTGCCACTTCCAACTTCATGGATGGAATGCAGGCTGTACTCTCATGTTTGAACTTTAATTATTCGTACATAAAAAATAGCACAGTTGTTCTAGCTAGTTGATATAATGATAAGCACAATAGTCTGTTTTCTGAGAATCAAATTAATAGTAAAGTATAAAACAATATTGTTCAACAATTTCTGAACACCGAGTAAAAGACAATACTTGTTGAGAGAACACTACAAATTTTTTCTGTTTTTTAAGTTTGAAAATGAACCAAACAGACAATTAGTTTATTCTGCATACTTTAAGTAAAAAGCAAATAGTATTTCCCAACACAAACAAAATTACCCATATGAAGTTCATCAAAAAAGAGTGATCAAAAAAGGAAAAGAAAGTAGAAAAGCAATTACTTGTCTAGAACTATAATAGGAAAAAGTCAATGACACAAACAAACCCAAGTGAAATAAGTGGATCTACTATCAGAATCACACCAAACACCATCTATCAAAAGCAAAACATAGAAATTCAACATACCCATTCTCAGAATTTTGCTAACCCCGACACCCCCTAATCAAATAAAGAAAAAGGAATGATCCGACAATATTTTGCTGACCCAGAATAGAATTTCGACTATCCCTTGTTCCCTTTTCAAATACTGAGAATTTAAAGCTTCAAACATTACAGGTACACAACTCAAAGGCTATCTTCAACCCATTTTAGTGTCCTCAACCTAGTCCTAAACATTACAGATATATGTATATGCATATAACTATATATATAGAGAAAGCAGTGGATCGAGAATCATACCCGGCCCTGGATCTTAAAGAGAGAGAGTAATCGGTGAACCCTAGCAAGATAGGTTGCCTGTGTGCTGAAGGTCGTGAGAGGTGAGTGTGTTCATCGCCATGAGATTGATGAGGTTAGGGCATGATGGGTCGTTCCCAATTTTGATGACAAGAACAAAGTTTGTGAGTATACTGAACAAAGATGAAACTATGGAGATGAGAAGTGGTCAATGGTCTTCACACTTGAGTGACGTCCACCAAGTAACATTATTAGTTTTTTTTTTTTTTTTTTGCTAAATATTTTTGGCGCTAAGGCTTGTTTGGCGCCCCTTATTCGCGCTAAAAACATACCAACTCAATTTTTTGGCCTTTTGGCACGGTTTAAATGTACTATGACTAAAAATAGGGTCTTTAGGGACGGTTTAGAGGCACTGTCCCTAAAGAAGGGATCTTTAGGGACGGTTCTTAAGACTGTCCTTAAAGGACCGTCCCTAAAAATCAATTTTCTTGTAGTGTCAACCGATATAAATTAGATATATGTATATATATAACTCACTTATACAATTAAATTATATTTAATAAAATTATAAATTCATATAAAGTTATAACATTAAATAAATACAATTTATTGTATTAAATAAAATTATAAGTTTACCCTAATAGTTCTTTACCATCCAAACATATATTACACGAATATACACAAAAAGAAACCCTATATTTTATAGCCTCACTCATCTCTCACATCCACTCTCACCATCGACCACCATAACTCATATCCTCACCAACTTCTAAGCTTTATACAAAATATTTGTTTCTCTCTCCCCCTTTATAGATCCCTAAATATATGTTGGTTCACTCACAAACACGAAATCATAACTTTTATGTTTTAACTCGTGGACATTCAACAATTCTCTCGATTGAAGTCATGTCTGAAATTTTTTAAAACAAAATGCAATAAAAAATCAAAAAAACTCCACAAACAATCTCTCTAAAACTAACTCTCTCTTTCTCTCTCATCCACTTAGTGCGTGTCTGTGAGAGTTGTTGGGGGTGGGGGTGTGTGCGTGTGTGGGAGGTTCATTACTTATTTTGTTTTCTTTTTTATTTTAATAGTGCTTAGTACTTATTGTTTTGATATTGATGTAACAAGAAAAAAAAAACCTAATTAGTGTAGTTTTTGGATTAAGAGTCTTGTTCTTAGTTTTTGAAATTGTCAGTATTGTTTTTCATAATTTATGTTATGTTTATGTATGTTATATATATTTTGAAAGAATAAGCTTATGGAACCGTGGACCGAACAAAACCGAACCCTTTTTTTTAAGGTTTGGTTCCTTGATTAATGGTTCCGGTCTGGTTCCTGTTTTCAAGGAACCATTGATAATGAGTTGGTTTCAATTTTTTCAAGAACCGTACAAAATCAAACTGTGGGCAGCCATAGTGGCATGTGGTACGAGATATGGACCTTCTCCTTGGAATATAAAACCATTGTCAAAAATTATAGTCTTTAATTAGTGATATTGATGATATATTATGACTACCTATTTTTAGGCAACTTAATTCAACTTGCTTATTAATGCACAAAGAGAAATCTTAATTATCTAAATTTATTTATATTAATTATCCCAATATAGTACAACAACTCTGAATTGGTTGACCAAAATGATGATGATGTTATTGAAGGGTGTGTGAATATGATCAACACTTTGTAGCTGTATTAGAAAATGAAATCAAGTTTAGTTGAAAAGGGTTGGATCTTCGCAAATGATTGTATGTATATGGGATCATATTATTTCATTTGGAATTGAAGTTTTAATAGCACAAAATATCTCATGCGCTTTTGGATAATGCAATATATAACCATGCCTAGACCTATGCACCCTAATACAAGGGTCTACGTAATATTTATAACTCATCGAATTTTACATTAATGGTTTCGTGAAAATTCAACCAAGTAAAATTTTTGTATTTTTTATTTTCAAAAAATAAAAAACAGTAATAAACTCTTCGCACCAAGCAGGCCCCAATATTCTTAAGATAACTTCCTGACGAAAATAGCCATGAACTTTTCATATTAAACTAGGGGATGATACGTGTACTAAATTATTTATTTAATTTATCATAATTCTCAAAAAAATAGACCGGAGCAGTTAAACATGGAGTCCTCATAACTCTTCTCAAGAGGGAGCTTTGTTGTGAACATGATTAATCCACAAAAGTCAGATTTTTTACTCCTTTAGAAGACAGCAATAATTAGAGTTTTTAGCTAATTTTATTTTGGTAAGTAACTTATTTTTTTCAACACATTAATTATGCTTTTCTGCAAATTTAATCTGTATTTCTCCCAATTCGTAAAAATTGGCTAAAATAGGGAAAAATTAATTTATTAAAAAGGATCTTCCAATATGGTGTTTCAACTGACTCCGTCATATTTATGTGCAAAGAAATTGGTAGTTGTTATTTACCCAATGCATGCCGACTGTAGATAGTAAACATTAAGACTAAGTTGGTTCAAATTAAAAAATAATAAATAAATTAAAGTTTTTTTTATCAGAGTAGGTAATTAGCTGGAGCAAATTAAAATTTCTTTCAAATTACCCACCTTCCACCACGATTTGTATTAATCAGTTTGATATAGAACATTGACTAACCCTTAAAAATGACACATCAAGAAATATACATATATATGTATATATATATATACACACATGATCCTTTGATTGCATGCATGACTTTTCCTTATTGACTCTAGGCTGCTTCATTAATGTGAACATCAATGCAGTCGTATCCTCACTTTAATGTGTTGATATATATATTACTCATGCGTAGCCATGAATGCATGACTACGCATTTAAAATTCAAAAATGTATTCAACTTGTCAAATGGATTTGTTATAGGATTGTGGCGTATATATTGATCGATGACATTTATTGCAAATTCACAATGTTGAGAAGTTATCTATTACTTTTATCTTTTTATTTTATTTTTTCACATAGTGCAATTCAACTGATAAACTAGAGAAAGAGATAAATAAAGATTTTTGTATGTATTGAATGAATAATTACAATAGGGATAACACCTATATATATATATATATATATATAGGAGAAAGTGTGGATGACAAGTTTACTTGGAGTATGGAACAAGTCTCTACAAGATGGGCCGGACTATCTTAGATGAACCTAATATATACTCCGGAGTTTGGAAACCAATTCCTGAAATCGTCCAGGCAGATGGACTTTGGTGAAAATATCTGCAGTCTGATCTTTAGATGAGATGTGGAGAAGACTAACAACACCATTATACACATGTTGACGAATAAAGTGACAATCAATTTCAATGTGTTTGGTGCGTTCATGGAACACATCATTGTGAGCAATCTGAATAGCACTCTGACTATCACAACGAAGACTGGTTGAGGGACCTTGAAGAGCTCCCATGTCTTGTACAAGCCATCGAAGTCAGAGAAGTTCTTGAGTAGTGTCAGCAAGAGCACGATATTCTGCCTCATAACTAGATAGAGAAGTGACAGTTTGTTTCTTGCTACACCATGAGATGAGAGAATCTCCTAAAAAGAAATAGTAAGCAGTAATAGAACGACGATCAATAGGATCTCCTGCCCAATCAACATAAGAGTAGGCAAGAAGCTCAAGAGACGAAGTAGATGAAAAGTGAAGCCCATGAAACAAAGTGCCTTTGATGTAGCGAAGAATGCGAAGAACAATAGTATAATGAGTTGTCCGTGGAACAAACATAAACTGACTTACTAGGTGAACTGCATAAGCAATATCTGGACGAGTGACGGTGAGATAGACAAGATTGTCAACCAATTGTCTATACAATGTGGCATTGATAAGTGGATCACCATCAAAAGGAGGGAGCTTGAGATTAGTTTCCACCGGAGTTGATATTGTCTTAGAGTCAGTGAGACCTGCTCGGGCAAGAATATCAGAAGCATATTTTGCTTGAGAGATATACTAACCACTAGAATCAGAGGGAACTTCAAGGCCCAAGAAATAACTAAGACGACCGAGATCTTTCATTTCAAAATGACAACTGAGAGATTGCTTGAGATCTAAAATATCAGTGATATCGTCCCGGTAATGATCATGTCATCAACATAAAGAAGTAACAATATGAGACCAACATCTATCTTGTAAATAAAGAGCCCCGAATCATATGCACTAGAAGTGAATCCAAATTTCTTGATAGTGGGGCTAAACTTTCCAAACCATGCACGAGGAGCTTGTTTAAGACCATATAAAGCCTTCTGAAGTTTGCAGACTTGAAATGGAAAGTGAGTAATACCTAGGGGAGGTTTCATGTAAAATTCTTCTGTGAGATCACCATTAAGAAATGCATTTTTGACATCCATCTGAAATAGACCCCATTTGCGGGCAGCAGAAATGGAAAATAAGTTGCGCATTGATGTAAGACGAGCAACAAGAGCAAAATTCTCTACATAATCGATACCATACTCTTAGGTAAATCCTTTAGCAACAAGTTTGGCTTTATATCTTTCTACTGAACCATCAGATCGAGTTTTAATTTTGTAGACTCATTTACAACCAACTGTCGTCTTCCCTGGTGGAAGAGTAACTAAATCCCATGTATGGGCTTTGTCTAATGCCTGCAATTCCTCAGTCATAGCTTTCTGCGAATGTGGATTAGAACTTGCCTCTTTATAGGATGAAGGTTCATAATGAGAGAATATGGTGGAATAACAATGATAATCATGAATATGATGTGGAAGTTCTCTTACCCGAGTATATTGACGAGTAGTAACAGGAGGAGGGGAAACATCAGTGTTGGTAATGGAGACCTCTGCCATGATCATTAGACGAGGCAACCTCATTTGGATAAACTGTAGGTAGGAGCGCATGAGTTGGTACATCGGATGTAATGGGCAGAGATGTGGTATTGGAGATCACTATGGATGAATCAGATTCAGTGGTTGGTGCAATATCATCCTCTGATGGAAAAAGATTAAGAGTAGGATTAGTGAAAAATAGAGCAACAGAAGAAGGTGAAAGGTTAAACTTGGAAAGAGAAGAGAACATTTTTTGTTCCTAAAATATGACATGACGAGAGATGCGAAGACATTTAGAAAGAGGATCCCAACACCTATACCCTTTATGTTCAATTCCATATCCCAAAAAACAACAGATACGAGATCGAGGTTCAAGTTTGGAATGTTAATGTGGCTGAAGTAAGACAAAACAAGCACAACCAAAAAACCTTATGAAGATTGTAGTTAGAAGATGTACCATACAATCGTTCATAAGGAGTTTGATTATCAATGTTGGGCATGGGAATGCGATTTATAGTGTAGAAAGCCGTGAGAGTAGCTTCCCCCCAAAAATGTTCAGGACAAGAACTATCAATAAGAAGGGTATGAACAATATATAAGATATGACGATGTTTACGTTATGCACGACCATTTTGTTGAGAGGTTCTAGGACAAAAATATTGAGACATAGTTCCCTGTTGACGAAGGAATTTGAGAAAATTTGTTTCCTTATATTCCATGGCATTGTCAGCATGAAAAACTTTTATGGGACAAGAAAATTGAGTTTAAACCATATGAGCAAAATCATAATATATGTGAGGTAATTCTGAGCGTTTCTTCATGAGAAATATCCAAGTGAAACGGGTATAATCATCTATAAAAATGACAATATTTTGAACCCCCCATTGTGTCATGAGTGCATGGACCCAAACATCAGAGTGGATAAGATTAAATGGAGCAATGGAATGAGAAATTTTTTTATTAAATTATAAAGCTGGTTGTTTTCCTAATTGACAAGGTAAACAAGAAAAAATATTAGGTTTGACATTGCCAAGTTTGTCAACTGATACTAAAAAATGAAGTCTATCAAAAGACACATGTCCTAACCTAGAATGCCATAAGTTGAAAAGAGAGCAATATGATGTAGCAGCAACTGTAGAACCAGATGAATAATATGTCATGTCTTTGGATCCTGCACATGACAATCAGAAGAAAAAAAAATGATTTTGAGACCAAGATCACATAACTGACCAATAGAGAAGATTGATAGTCAATTTTGGAATATGTAAAACAGCTGGAAGTGAGATATTTCATGTAGACACTGAACCTATATGACTAACTGGCAATTGAGATCCATCAATAGTGTTAATTGATTATGGATGAGAGATAGTATTTTTAGAATGAAAAATTGAATAATCAGTAGTCATACGATTGCAACACCCAGAATCAGAACCAAGAATTACTTGTAGTGACAGACAGAGCATTACCATAAGGGGATAAAACCTTTTTAAGTAAAGTAACAAGGTCATTTGTGGAGACAGCTGGATTGACACCTTATAAAGGGCAAGATTCCTCCACAATGGCAGCATTGACAGACTTAGATGACTGATATTGTTTGCCTGGAGCTCTGCGAAATGAGTTTAAACGAGACTGATTGTAAGGATTTTTGAAGCAATCAACGTGATAGTGCATGGGCCCTTTCCTGAGGCAATGCTTGCAAATTCGAATAGGACAATTCAGACGAGTATGAGTGTTTTGATGACAGTAGGTACATGTTTGTTGATATGATTGCTGAGAAGAGGATTCAACATATTTGGGATGATGAACAGCAAGAACGACATCAGTAGTCTAACATTTGGTTCCAAGTCTGGTTTCTTCAGAGAGAAGCTCAGTGATGGCACTTTCTAGTGAGGGTAAAGGACTTCTGTGTAGAAGAGAGGCTCGAACTGATTTGAAACAATCATGAAGAGCCATTAGAAGTGTGACAACACGTTGTTGGTCTCGATAGGCAATGAATTTCTTGGCATCAGAAGAACAACCCCAAATTGGTTCAGAAAGCGCAAGTTGATCCCAAATAACATATACTTCTGATACAAAATCATTAATAGACTGACCTGATTGTTGAGTCTTAACATGATTATTGGTCAGAAGTTGATATTGATGAGCAAGATCTGTGGTGGTGTATCGACTTTTAAGAAAATCCAAAACTTCTTTAGCAGTAGTGAAACCACCAAATTGTTGATGAATTAAAAAAACTGATATGTTACGAAACCAAGTGAGCATTTGGCCATTCTTGTTATCCCAGTCATCCAGGCGTTCCACAAAATTGTCATTAGTTTTATTGTCTTCTCGGCATGGTATGGTAACATCACCAGTGATTAGTCGCCAAAGAGTATAGTTTGGACCATTGAGAATAGTGGAGATAGGATGAGAAACTTCAGAACATTCCATAGTAATGGAAAAGATGAGTAATGAAGAGATTAAAGTTAAATTTTGCAAAACCGACTATACGGTTGCGTCCGGAGTGGTTCAAATATATAAAATCGACTACTCATTTGTTCAAATCAGAGTTAAAACGAGTCTGGAATAACCAAATAGTGATGGACGACAATCTGGTAATTTTACCAATATATGATGACGTGGCAATCTTACTAAGTGACACATGGAAGCTTCTAGTGGAGACATGTGGCAGGTTATGGTGGAGACACGTGGCAGGTTATAGTGGAGACACATGGCAGGTTATGGTGGAGACACGTGGCAGGTTCTAGTGGAGACACGTGGCAGGTTCTGAGGGGAGACACGTGGCAGGTTCTGAGGGGAGACACGTGGCAGGTTCTGAGGGGAGACATGTGGCAGTGTTGATAAGTCAAATTATCGCCAAAATCTCTCCAAAATATCGTACCACCAAAATCTCTCCAAAATATCGTACCGCCAAAATCTGCTCAAAATATTGCCTGGAAAACAATTCACGTTAAGACGACGCGTGAGACCGAGGATTCAGATGCGTCGATCTTCTGGCGGCGCGTGCAGTGGATTTTGGCTCTGTTTTCAACGGCCGTGGCTTTATCTGGAGATGGGCAGGCTACTGGTGTGTTCGTTTTGGTGATTTGATGACTGGATTGGCTAAAAAATAGGATCGAAACAAACGAATCTATTTTGAACCAACCTGGTGCTGTCGGATTTTTATTTTGAGTGCGATTAGCAGTGCGGAAGCAATAATCAATAATTGACCGGAAAAGAAGAAAAAAAAACTTTGATTGAGGTTATTTTTTATGGGGTTTGAGGGACAAGAGAAACAATTTTGGGTGATGATGGTGATTAAATCAAAATGGCTCTGATACCATGATAAACTAGAGAAAGAGATAAATAAAGATTTCCGTATGTATTGAATGAATAATTACAATAGGGTAAACACCTATATATACATAGGAGAAAGTGTGGAGGACAAGTCTACTTGGAATAGGGAACAAGTCTATACAAGATGAGCCGGGTTATCCTAAATGGGCCTAATATATACTTTAACATCAACCACGTGGTACCTAAAAACAAACAATATCGATGTTTCAAACGTCATGTTAACTCCTTAAAAACAAACTCAATATAGTTTTGTTAGAGTCTTTTGTAATGGGTGGATACTTCGCGGTTCGACCCAAAAGCTTAAGCCAATGGGTTAGGCTATCCACCCATTATAAACCCCCTTAACTTTCCCATAGTTATCCAATGTAGGACACCTCTAACATTCTCCCCCATCCGAACCCGCGCAACACCCTTGTTGCGGTCGGACCACCCTGCCCGCCTGCCTTGGGACCCAGACTCTGGCCTGGGTGGATGAACCCAATGGGTGCTTGGCGTGGCATTGGATCACGAACTGGGTTTGGCTTTGATACCAACTGTAATGAGTGGATGCTTCGCGGTTCGACCCAAAAGCTTAAACCAATGGGTTAAACTAACATCCACCCATTATAAACTCCATTCACTTTCCCATAGTATTCCGATGTGGGACACCTCTAACACCTTTCCTATATAAGAATAAATAAGTATAAAGCATAAGGTCCAAAAAGAAATACTTGTATGCGCGCGCCAGCACGTGTACAACTATAATTCTTGTTAAGAGAAAAAATGTGAGATTGATATATCCCCGATTAATATAGACCATGGTTTGCAGCATCGGTCTTATAAGTTACGTTCGCCGTATCGATCTTATACGTTACGTTTTGCTGGAGTCGTAATTTTTTTAGAAGGTGCTAATATTATTATATATCACCTATAATAACTAAGGAGTCTTGGAATGAATGGCCAAGATTTGATTTCACCAACAAGATGGATGACCCAGATTTGTGTTTCTTCTCCAAGAAAAGAATAAAAAAATGAATATCCCATATTGAGAACTCCTAATTAAAATAAAATAATTAATGACCAAGTTTTCTTGCTTCCTAAGAAAAGGAGCCACCAATCATAACATCTCTTAGGGTTGGGTTCTAGGAATAACATAGTGCCATAATCTGCTCGGCGTACAACAATGTGTTGAACTACTTCAACAAGACCCTCTTTCTTATTTGAACTGAGTGAGCGCGCTAAGTTTTCTTTTGGGGAGTTCCTTAAAATTTGGTTAAAAAAAGAAGATTGTTTTCGTAAACTCGTTGATAACAAAGTCAAGCTAGCATTACTCTACCTTGTTAATCCCTCGTAATCTGCTTTTATTCAAGGGAGAAGCATAGAAGACTATATATATTGGGTTAACTTCATTTACACCCCCTGAGGTTTGCTTTAAATTTAATCACACCCCCTCAGGGTTGCAAATCTTCAATCACACCCCCTCATGGTATGAAATATCTAAAACACCCTTAAACCAAACACCCCTAAATCAATTTAATCCTAGAATATAAATAACCCTATATCCAAACATATATTAACCCTAAAACATATATCCACCCCCCCCCCCCCCCCCACCTGCGATTGTGCCCTCTCACCCACAATCAGTACCATTCACCCACATCTGCATACACACACATATATACAAATAATCAATAATATCAATTTCAATTATTTGGTTACATGAATAATCAATAATCAATATTTCGTTTACGTTTGCACACACACACACACACATATATATTAAATACACATATATATAACCCTTATCTGCATCTACACAACTATTAGGCCATCTCATTGTGAGCATCAGAATTGTTAGAGGTGGGCCAAGTGAGGGTGGTGGTGGTTGTAGTGGTGGTGGTGCTATAGGCGGCGGCGGCGGTGGGTGGCTAAAAAGTAGGGTTAGGGTTAAGAGAAGGGGTTGAGGGAGATGGGTTGGGTGTTTGTCTATAGAGATTGTGGGTGTTTTGAGGTGTCTAATTGATAACGGGTAATTTAGGTATTAAATTAAAATTTTAGGATGATGTCATGAATTAGGGGGTGTAAGTGATGTTAGTTTTAAAAAAATAAGGGGTGTGATTGAAGATTGTCAAACTTGAGGGAGTGTTATTGAAATAAAAATAAACCTCAGGGGGTGTTAATGAAGTTAACTCATATATATTCTGTTTGCTCATGAGCATTTGCATGTGTATGAGTATGATCACTCTCATTCTATCCCCCTTAAGTATTCTGGACACTCGATGAGCTATTTGTCAACTTTTTCAAACCTGGATAATTGATCATAATATGAAAAAATTTCTCCAACATTGCATCATTTCAAATGTTGGTATTGGAAAGGGCCTAGGAAAATATCTGGAAAAAAAATGATGAGTAAAAAGAAAGCTGAATGAACTTGATCATTATCTACTTGCCATCAAGCTTTGAACAAGACCAGCATGATAATCCACAAAATGTGCAATGTGAAGATAATAAAAGGAACCCTAGCAAATCCATATTACTTGGCATGTTTCAAACATCTCTCCAAAGTTTATTCAAAGTTCATACAAGAATTCACAGAAATAAGGATGAATAAAATGAATATTTAGTCGTGTCCATGTGTTATTCTATTAGATATTTGACACGTCCAACACCCGGATACGTACCCTTGTCCGACACTCATACCCAAGTCCTTGTAACATAGGTGGTAAGTGCGTTTGTGTAATAGAAGTAAAATACAAGTAGTGATGAACAAGAATATATACGACCATGCTGCCTTATGAGCTTTGCAGTATAGAAGACAAGAGTACATCACAAAACTTCATAGCAACAAATACTATACTGTAATGTACAACTTAGTTTTTCTCCCTTCGACTACTGTTTTAAAACTATTGTTGCACTTACTGTTGAATAAGCTATATTTATACTGTAAGTATGGAAATCTCCGGGCCCACAGAAGCCCATCAGGCATTGGGCCCATCAGGCAGACAGCCCAACAAGGTTATCGAATGCCCGAAGATTAGGCCCATTTCAGCTTATAATTATTTGAAAATAGAAATAATGATGTAAACAAAATAGTGTTGCCCTAATGGGCTCGAAGCCCAAAAAGGGAATATATATAAAGGAAACAAAACCAAATAAAATATTCCATTATTGTGTTGTGCATTTTTTGGCATCTACATATTGGCACCGTCTCTGGGAAGGCGGGAAGGAGTTCTTGATTTTTCGGATCTGTTCTTCGAGATTTGTAAATCATCTCCTTCTTCCCATCTCGTTAAGCTGAGTTTGTTTTGTTCAACCCAAAGATCTGAGAGTTTGTTCCTATTCTTCACCACCTTCTAAAATCTCCATTCACACTGACCCACTGCTTCCCGAGCAAACATGTCGGTCACTCGTTCGCAAGCGGACGTCCCGGCCACCGGAGACAGCCGTGTAGAAGGTCCTCAAGCCATTGAGAAAATCCAGCAACGCCTGATAGCCGTTGAGGAACGTAGCCAAGCTCTTGAGAAGCAGAATGTAGAGCTTATGACGAGATTTCCTTTACCACCGCCTGCCCTTCCGTCAGCGACGCTCGACCACTCTCAGAACTAGCAAGATGGCGACAAACTGGAAGAGCACGCCGAGTCTTCCCAATGCTTAGGAAAGGCTCCCGCCGCCAACGAAGCCATGACCCCCCAAAAGCTCCTAGCAATGATGGCCGAGTTCCAAAGAAAATTTCTCGGGGACTTGAGAACCCAGTCTACTGATGACCTGGCCATCCGGGCGTCAACCGAGTTGATACAATCACCCTTCGTCTCCAAGATTACCCGGGAACCTTTTCCAAAGAAGTTTGTTATGCCTCAATTTACCCCCTACGATGGCACCAAGGACCCCGAGGAACATATTTATCAGATTCATCATAAGATGACCATGTATGCTAAAAACGAGTCATTGCTTTGCAAGGTATTTTCCACAAGTCTTGCTGATGCAGCTCTATTATGGTTTAGGAAGCAGCCGTCTTGATCCATCGGCAGCTGGAAACAGTTGACCAGGCTCTTCATTGCCTAATACTATGGGAACAAGAGACATAAGAAGACTATATCCTGCCTCTTCACTATGATCCAAGAGAAAGGAGAATCACTGAAGAGCTTCCTATCTCGATTCAACATTGAGTCTTCTTCTATTGATAACTGTGACCAGCACTCTGCTGTTGAGACCTTCTGGATGACCCTTATTCCAGGAACCAAGTTCCATCAGTCTCTAGTGAAACGCCCCCCATCGGGCATTGGGGAGTTAAACTCCAGAGCCCAAGGATACTTAAGGATTGAAGAATAGGAGACCATCAGGCAGAGAAGGGCGGCCTTGGTTAACATTGAAGCCCAATCAAAGGATCAGGCGACCGATCGAAAGCGTCCAACACCATCAAGGCCACCAGCTCCTTCAGGACCTCCAGCCTCGAACCCTTTTAAACGTTCTAAATCTGAAGCGAGAGAGACCCCCTTGAGGGTTAGCCTTGCCAAGCTCTACCAAGAGAACAAGGCCAGATGGATCTTCTAATAACCCCCAACCATCAGACAACCACTGGACCAAAGGGATATGTCAAAACATTGTGTTTTCCACCGTGATTTCGGGCACATCACAAACGAGTGCCGTAATCTCAGACAACAGGTAGAGGCACTGTTGCTTCGCGGTGAGCTCCGGGATTACATCCAACGGGACAGATCAAGGGCCGATCAACGTACTCCTAACGCCCCTCAGAACCCTGCAGTCGCACAGCTGATCGGGATCATCAATATGATTTTTGGTGGCCCCGCCTCCAAAGAGACGGAAGGATCCTGCCGGAGCCAGCTACGAAGAGCCCGTAAAATGAGAAAAGTCAACGAAGTCAATGAAGTCCACCACAGGACAGGAGAAGCACATATTATTTTCTCTGGATCGGACCTTCGGAATATCCAGACCCCACATGATGACCCTCTAGTTGTGACATTGATGGTGGCCAACTGCCTTGCTAAGAGAGTCATGATCGATCCTGGGAGCAGTGCAAACATCATTACCAAATGGGCTTTTGAAAAGCTTGAAATTGACCCGAATGAGATTGTGGCATCCCGGTGCCCTATTCCAGGATTCGATGGAAAGCAAATCGAACCGATCGGGGAAGTCCAAGTGTCGGTATCTGCTGCTCAAAGGACCTTGACCGAGACGTTTGTTATAGTGGATGTGAAGCCTTCGTAAAATTTGTTCATGGAAAGGGGATAGATTCACCGGATGTAAGGCGTGCCTTCAACCCTTCACCAAGTGATGAGATGCATAAGCCCGAACGGTTTGGAAATCATTGATATCAGGGGTGACTAGGTAGCCGCCAAGGAATGCTATGCGGTCACCCTGAAGGAGATCAGGAAGGGAAAAGGCCCAATGGTGTCCCATTCCAAGGAACAGAATCCAGGCCCCAAAATGCAATCAAAGGAAGGGGATCCGAGTACCCCGATCGTGGTCGAGTCATTACAGCCAATCTCTGTTATACCCGATAGCCCATAAAAAGTTACTTTTGCAGGTTTAAATCTTACTGACTCTGAATTGAAAGAACTGACACAGTTATTGCAAGACAACTCCGATGTCTTCGTGTGGGAGCATACAGACATGCCAGGTATCGATCATATTATTGCTCAGCACTCATTACACCTCGACCCGAACGTAAGACCGATTAGGCAAAGGCAGAGGTGCATGGAAGCGCATCGGAACCAGATCATTGCGGACGAAGTGTCCAGATTGGTCCATGATGGTTTTGTCAGGGAAGTCAAGTACCCCGAATTGCTCGCCAGCGTAGTGGTCGTACAGAAGAAGAATGGTAAGTGGAGGGTTTGCGTTGATTTTACTGACCTGAATAGGGCATGCGCAAAGGACAGCTTTCCACTGCCAAAGATCGACAAAATGGTTGACGCTACTGCCGACTACGAACGTCTAACTTTTCTGGACGCTTATTCGGGATACAATCAGATAAAAATGAACCCGAAAGACAAAGAAAAGACCCCATTCACTTCTGAAACAGGTACTTATTAATTTAAGGTTATGCCCTTTGGTCTGAAAAATGCAAGTGCCACTTTCCATAGGTTGGTCAACAAGATCTTTAAGGGAATGATGGGTACAGTGATCGAGGCTTATATTGATGATACTATGGTCAAGATCAGAAAAAAGGAAGATCATCTTACACACCTGCACCAAGTGTTTGACACCCTTAGGATGCATAGCATGAAGCTTAACCCGGAGAAATGCTCCTTTGTCGTGTCCTCCGGATAATTCCTGGGACACATCGTGGACCAGACCAGGATCCAAGCCAGCCCGACACAAGTCAAGGCCCTAGTGGAAATAAAGGAGCCCTGGACACATAAATACGTTCAAGTCCTGACGAGAAGAGTGGTTGCCCTTAGCAGGTTCATTTCATGACTCACTGATCGATGCAGACCATTCTTTCAGGCAATCAAGGAAAAAAGGGGAGAAGTTTGGGCTCCTGAGCAGTCTGAATCCCTAGTTAGGTTAAAAGAGTATATGACCAGACCCCCGATCCTATCCACACCAGGACCCGATGAAGTCTTACATCTGTATCTAGCAATATCCTCCGTCTCGACCACTGCAACACTCATCAAAGAAGATGGAAACCTGCAGATACCAGTCTCCTACACCAGTAAATCCGTAGTTGAATTGGATACCCGATACAACAGGCAAGAAAAACTGGTTCTATCACTGGTAAATGCCAAAAGGCGACTAAGGCATTACTTCGAGGCTCATCCAATCATTGTTCTGACCTCCACGCCTCTCCGGGTTATTATGTCAAAACCCAATCTTTCGGGCCGAATCTCCAAATGGGCCATTGAATTAGGATTTATGACATAACTTACATACCTCGGGTTTGCATCAAAGGACAGGCGTTGGCAGATTTCTTACTTGAAGATGAAACTGAAGAACCCGACCAGCTGACTGAGCTAGACACTTAGAAGCTTTTCGTGGACGGATCAACCAGTTCTACTGGGTCGGGAATCGACTTGGAGATCCAAACACCCGATGGGACACACCTCCACATGTCAGTGCAACTACAATTCCCAGCCACAAACAATGAGGCAGAGTATGAAGCGATCGTATCTGGCTTAATGTTAGCCCGAAGCCTCCAGATTCAGGCCCTAATAGTGCACAACGACTCTAAGCTAGTCATTCGACAAGTTAAAGGGGAATACGAGGCAAAAGACCCCAAATTGGAGTCTTACCGGGCATTTGTGCTGAAGGAAATAGAAATCTTTCAAAAAATAACCTTCACTCAAATCCCGAGAAGCAAAAACTCTGTAGCTGACCACCTAGCCGGTCAGGCGTCCTCAGCTGGAGAGGACCTGACCTGGGTTGTGTTGGTAGATTTTATAACCAGGCCAAGTATTCAAGATCCAATACAAATGATGCTTATTCCATGGGAGCCCAGCTGAATGGATCCCCTGATGAAATGGGACACTCCCGGAGGATAAAGCTGAAGCTCACAGGATCAGGAGGAATTCAGCTTGATATTCAGTCATAAATGGGCAACTATATCGAAATTCCTTCTCGGGTCCTTATTTAAAATGCATTACGCCCTCAGAATCAAGAGCAGTGATGGAGGAGATCCACAATGGATCTTGCGGGAACCACACCGGAGGAAGGTCCCTTGCCCATAAAATACTCTCCCAAGGATACTTTTGGCCCTACCTATCACGGGATGCCGAGGATTATGTCCGGAGGTACAAGCCATGCCAGATGCACGGGGACGTTATCCATCGACCGCCAGAGTTCCTATACCCGACCATAGTCCCACATCCCTTCACCCGATGGGGAATGGATATCGTAGGACCTCTCCCGAAGGCAATTCGATCAAATTCCTATGTGCTCCTGGCCACTGATTACTTCACCAAATGGGTGGAAGCTGAAGCCTACCCCGCCATCAAAAGTAGCCACGTCATCAAGTTCATTTTGACCCACATAATATGCAGATTCGGGCTACCAAGGACAATTATGATGGATAATGGAACAAATCTTGACAATAAGGAAGTAAGAGCGTTCTTTGCCGAGCATGGTATCAACCAGAATACATCCTCCGTTGGGTACCCGCAGGGGAATGGACAGGCCGAAAGAACAAATTAAACCATATTCGACACCTTGGCCAAAAAACTTGAGGAAGCAAAAGGAGCCTCGCTCAAGAAGTTATCTGAAATGCTCTGGTCATATAGAACAACCCCCGGCAGCCCACCAGAGAGACCCCTTTTGCCATGGCATACGACACTGAGGTTGTGATCCCAACGAAGGTTAAGGTTCCAACCCTTCGGAGCCAGGCCTGGGTGGAAGGCCCTAATAACCAGCACCTGGCACACGACCTTGATCTACTAGATGAAAGAAGGGAAGCTGACGGTATCAGGCTGGCCGCCTACCAACAGCGTGTTCGGAACCACTTCAACCAAAAAGTTAAAATAAGGGAGTTCCAGGTCGGTGACATGGTCCTCAGGCGAAATATTGGACTCGTGGGCAAGCTCAGTGAGCCTTGGGAGGGCCCGTACACCATTACCGAAGTCATCGGGAACGGAGCAAACTGCGTCCGAAGGAACAGTGATGGTGGAATGGAACCAAACTCCCAGAACGCCTCTCGGATGAAGAGGTACTACCCATAACAAGCACAATTTACTTTTACTTTGATCACTTTTGAGTTTACTTTTACTCTGATCATTTTTGTAAATGGGCCCCCGAGCCAGATCAATCAAAAAAGAAATTCATCAGTAAAATCATTTTTTGTGGAAAAAATAGCTTATAAATATCTACTGATGCAAAAAATAAACCAAGTGTTGTCTTGTTTCTCGTATTGCCTGAAGTGCCCGAAAGACAACACTGATCTAGAAGAGATCAGAATTTTGCAAAAAATAAACTAAGTGTTGTCTTGTCTCTCGCATGGCCTGAAGTGCCTGAAAGACACAACACTGATCCAAAAGATATCATAATTTTGCAAAACATAAAACAAGTGTTGTCTTGTCTCTCGCATGGCCTGAAGTGCCCGAAAGACACAACACTGATCCAGAAGAGATCATAATTTTGCAAAAAATAAACCAAATGTTGTCTTGTCTCTCGCATGGCCTGAAGTGCCCGAAAGACACAACACTGATCCAGAAGAGATCAGAGTTTTATAAAAAATAAACCAAGTCTTGTCTTGTCTTGTCTTTCGCATGGCCTGAAGTGCCCGAAAGACACAACACTAATCCAGAAGAGATTAGAATTTTGCAAAAAATAAACCAAGTGTTGTCTTATCTTTCGCATGGCCTGAAGTGCCTGAAAGACACAACACTGATCCAAAAGAGATCAGAATTTTGCAAAAAATAAACCAAGTGTTGTCTTGTCTCTCGCATGGCCTGAAGTGCCCGAAAGACACAACACTGATCCAGAAGTGTAGATGTAGAAAAATACACAATAATAATTGGGATAAAAATTGGATCCTTCATTCAATCTTCGGCCTTGTATTTATACATATTTCTGGTAAATGGGTCAAGCCCATTTACCCAAGTTTATCAATCCTTTAAATCAGGGGATTTGATGAACTCTACCCTTTTTTTGGCCTATCCGTCTTTGGCCCATCAGTCTTTGGCCCATCAGCCTTCGACCCATCAGTCGTCTGCCCATCAGTCTTGTGGCCCATCCTAATTGGGCCATGAATTATTTTGACCATTACACAGGCCCCTGAGGTTATGGGCTTTATGATTCTCTTTCTAAAGCCCATGACCAAAATTTAAATGTTTCTTATATACATATATACATATATATATATTGCTTATGGGAAATGATGGTGATGAGTTGTCATGCCATCATTATGTATTAATTAAATTTCAAATTGAGAGGTCATTACTCCCTCAATCCTCGCACCACGACGACTCCTCGTGGGCTGTGTGACTTTCGGGTTTCGCGCATCCTTTGGCATGCCTCTCTCCTTCTATAAAAACCCACTCTACTCCATTTTATTTCTTCATTCTTTATTTTCACTTTTCTGCTCAAGCCTCTCTCTTCTTCAACTTTCATCTCCGAAACTTTATTTATCCCTTATCACTGCAATCCTTTCCGTCAGTCAGTTCAGATCTCCCAGCATAACAGAAGTCTGCTTCCACCCGAAGCTTTTCCCCGACTCTTCACTATCAACTGAGTAAGTCGAACAGTCTATTCTTCTTCTTTAATTTTTACCTCTACCTCCCTTCTGTCTCTTCTACCTTTCTTGGCATTATGTCTGATAGCAACGACACCCGGTCAGTAGAAGAGGTCGTTTTGTCCTCTACTACTGGTACCGATCCCACCAGTAGTGACAGCCCCCAGTCTACTCGCCAAGGAGCCTCAAAGAAACTCCCCAAAACACCGATCTTCCGGGTTCGTCAATGAATCCGAAACACCTATTTCAAGGGGTCCCACTGAATCTATAGACCCCAAGTCCTCTGAACCATTTGTAGTGGCCCCACTTAAAAGAATCCGCCCTGAAGTAGATGTCAAACATCTTCGGGCTAAGACCCAAGTACCTGGGGATATTGATGTGGACCCTTATTCAGGTTACCTTGATTTCACTAAGAGTCAGGGACTAGCACCCGGTAGCATTCTGCTATCGGCTTTTCACCTTAAGGTTTTTGAGGTTTCCCCTTCACCCTTTCTTTCACTATATGTTCTTAATGCTAGGCTTAAATCCCTTTCAACTGAACCTCAACAGCCTTAGGATTATGTCCATGCTCCTGTTGTACAATAGGGATCTGGACCATAACCTAGGTTTAGCCGACCTGCTCCTCTATTACTTTTTCCAAAATGCCAGAGCGAGTAAGGGTAGATACAATCTCTTTCCCTTTCATGGTCGGAGCATATGCACTGATACCGAAAAGTCTGATAAGGGATGGAAAGAGAGAATGGTGGTTGTGAGTGGTAACTGGTCTTACCCGTTTTCTCGTATATTCCCGATCCCAACTACATTCGGTGCCATTCATCTACCCATCTACCGTCCTCTTCATAAAGTTTCTTGTCTTTGTGAATACTGTAATCTACACTGAGGGATTATGCATATAAGTTTATGGGTAATGAGAATAGGGACATCCTCATGTCTTTCATAAAATAATGTATAGGCCTCCTGAAAACCCATATCTGGGGCAAAGCCCGATCTGCTACTAACCTACTGACTTCGGCAAACCTGGAGTCAATTTCTAACTTGGGCGCTGCTGTTGACAGGATGGACTTGCCTGAAAACCTCTTTTTGCCAGACGCCCTCAAGTTCCCGAAGGGGTCACCCTGGTAGATGTTGTACCACTCTCAACAGCACATTTGGCACCTCCAGTACTTCCGCCAGCGCAGAGCCCGATTGCTCCGCCAGCACAAAATCCAGTAGCTCCACCCCAGCCTCCACCAGTTACCAGGACCCGATCCAGTACAGGCAGTGGAGTGGCCAATAAGAGGGCCAAAACTCAAGTTGATAATGCTTCTACAAGCGAAACCCCCTGAGCTCCGGAGGCATCCCATACTTTAATTCCCTGGGAACCGAAGTTCCTTCTACCAGATGGGACTCCGGTCTGCGCTGATCATCTTACCATCACCCAGCCAGAAGCTCTTCAGGCTTTGGAAAAAGGGATCTGGACTCCAGCTGATAGGGTCGCTCAGTCCAAAATCTCCAAGACTGATCTAGCAAAGAAGACTTCCATAATGGTCATGGAGGTATACACTTGCTCTTCATTTTGTAACTTGGTTTATTACCTATTGCCACATTATGCACTAATACATCTTTTTTGTGCAGCTTCTCTATGGGGTTCAGGCCTACAACAATGTTGTGGAGTCTGACGTTAAGGAAATGGCCAATATGAAGGCCCAGATCAAGCAAAATGATGCCCATCGGGTTGCTCTAGTTAAAGAAGTAGATGGCCTTCGTCACACCGTCTCAGAGCAGAAAAACCTCATGGAGACTAGTGAGGCGAAAAAACAGGCTCTGACTGCTGAAAAGCTAGCGTTGGCTGCTGAGCTTGAAGAAGTGAAGGCAGCTAACCAGAAGATGGCAGCTGAAAAGGCAGAATCAAAGAACCTCCTGGCTTTTGAGCGGGCTAAGGTGGAAGTGTGCCACCTGGGAGGTCTGGATATGTACAACCGATACTGCACTATCTGTGATCTTCGATCGGCCAGAGCTTGGCGAGAGAGGCACGAAATGGAGCATATTCCTCTGGAAGCTCGGGAGTTCAAGACCGCTGAGGAATTTGATGCTCACATGGGAGTGCATGTTCCCTACAAAAACCCTCCCGCCTCTGAAAACGAGAAGCGGTTCGCCGCTATTTTGAAGGGAGAAGAATAGCATCCCCCCAATTAGTAGAATAGGTTTTTAAAGTTTATCTATATTTACCCCGAAGGGTACTTTTGTAATTTCTTTCTTTTTATTCAATGAAAAAGGATTTTCCCATATCAGTGTTTGTTTTGCTCTTGCTTTCCTGCAATATTTAGCTTTCGGGCATATGGCCCCTGATACTTTTTCTTCTTCCTCTAGCTAGTTTTGAAATTCAGCACATAGGAAATTTTAATTACAAAACCTTCGGGCATTTGGCCCCTGAGGCTTGTTTTTATCCTCTGGTTAGTTCAAATTAGGTTTGAACTCAACACTTAGGAAAATTTTGGTTTTAAAATAGAGCCTTCGGGCATATGGCCCCTAAGGCTTGTATTTGTCATCTGGTTAGTTCAAATCAGGTTTGAACTCAACACTTAGGAAAATTTTAATTTCAATATTGAGCCCTCGGGCATATGGCCCCTGAAGCTTTCTTTGTATCATTTGGTCAGTTCAAATCAGGTTTGAACTCAACACTTAGGAATATTTTAGTTTTAAAATTGAACACTCGCTAAAAATAGAATATATCTTTATTGAAATGAACTTGAGAATCATGAAGCAGAGGTGCCGAACATCGGGCACAGATGTTTTATTATAATCAGTAGAAGATGTCATAAGTGAGACACAACTTTATTGTTTTATCAAGAAAAAGGAAACACCTATGGATAATACCTCTTCAGCCGATAGGCATTCTGAGAGTTGCTCTCGATGCGGCCTGTTTGATTCTTCCGTACCCGATAAGCTCCGCGTCCAATGACCTCAACGATTGTGTAAGGTCCTTCATATGTCTCTCGTAATTTGCCCACAATCCCAATCTTTCTTCGAGTACCATATCGCCTACCTAGAATTCTCTTCTTTTGACTTTCTGATTGAACCGTGCCCTGATTTGTTGTTGACAGGCAGCCAGCCTTATCCCGGTAACTTCCCTTCTTTCTTCTAAGAGGTCCAGATCATGGGCTAGGTGCTGATTGTTCAGACCTTCTTCCCAGGATTGACTCCTTAAAGTAGGTACTCTCAACTCGGTCGGGATAACGGCTTCGGCCCCATAAACCATAGCGAAAGGGGTCTCTCCCATTTGTTGCCTTGGAGTAGTCCGATAGGACCATAACACCTCGGGCAATTTCTCCAACCATGCCCCTTTTGCGTCTTCAAGCTTTTTCCTCAGTGTATCAAAAATGGTTATGTTTGTCCTTTCATCTTGCCCATTTCCCTGCGGATAGCCGCCGGAAGAAGTGTTCTGATTGATCCCATGTTTTGCTAGGAATGCTTGAACCTTCCAGTTATCAAGATTGGTGCCATTATCCATCATTATAATTCGGGGTAGACCGAATCTACAGATGATGTGGCTCCATATGAACTTTATAACATGGCTACTTGTGATGGTGGGGTATGCTTCGGCCTCCACCCATTTGGTAAAGTAGTATGTAGCCAAAAGAACATGAGTAGTTGATCGTATAGCCTGTGAGAGAGGACCCACAATATCAATCCCCCATTGGGCAAAGGGATGAGGGATAATTGTTGGGTTTAGTAACTCCGGAGGTGGATGAATGGCATCCCCATGAAATTGACACTTCTTACAGTGTTGGGTATAGACCTCAGCGTCTTTTGACAGATAAGGCAAGAAATATCCCTGGGTGAGAACTTTGTGGGCTAAAGACCTTCCTCCGGAATGATTGCCACAGGCTCCTGCATGAATCTCTTCTATGACCGCCGAAGCTTCGGAGGGCGTGAGACATCTCAAGTATGGCCCGGAGAAAGACTTGCAGTATAGTTGGTCGTTGTATAAAGCATATCTGGCTGCCTTCATTCTCATCTTCCGGGCTTCTGATTTTGACTCAGGCAATGCACCAATCCTCAAATAATCTGTTATAGGGTCCATCCAACTTGGCTCCCATGGAATGACCATTACTTCTTCGGGGGGGCTCCAAGCTTGATCGGATGATGAATTCTATTGGTACAATGCGAGTCATACTTTCTTCGGCTGCGGAGGCCTGGTTAGCTAAACGATCTGCTATAAAATTATCACCTCTGGGAATTTGTTCAAAGGTTAACTGCTGGAACCCTTCGGCCTCCTTTAGAACCAAATTCCTGTACGCTTCCATTTTCGGCTCTCGGGTTTCATACTCCCCATTCAACTTCCGCACGACCAACTGAGAATCACTGCGAATCTCTGCTTTCTATACTTGAAGGCTTAGAGCCAACCGAATTCCTGCATGAAGGGCCTCATATTCGGCTTCATTGTTAGAGGCTAGAAACTCCAATCGAACGGACTGTTGGATTTTAGTACCATCTGGTGTTACGAGTTCTACACCGATCCCTGCTCCGTTGATGTTTGATGATCCGTCCACGAACATGACCCATAATCCAGGCTCACTTTCTTCTATGGAGTCTGTAGTTTCTGTCTCCAGCAGGAAGTCAGCTACCGCTTGTCCTTTTATGGCCATTCGGGGGACATAGGTTATGTCAAAAATTCCAAGTTCTATTGCCCATTTGGACACTCTCCCTGACAACTCGGGTTTCGCCATTATGGATCTTATCGAGGTTGTTGTTGGTACTACGATCGGATGTGCTTCAAAATAATGCCTAAGACGTCGCTTAGCATTGACCAATGATAGTACCAGCTTATCCTGCTTTGAGTAGCGGGTCTCCGCATCAGCAAGGGCTTTGCTGGTGTAGAAAACTGGTGTTTGGTACCCTTTACCCTCCTTGACCAGAGCGGCGCTGGTAGATGAGGCAGATATGGCCAGATACAGGTGTAACGGCTTATCGGCTTCTGGGGTTGCCAGTATAGGACGCTTTGCCATATAGATTTTTAGTTTTTTCAGGGCTTCTGATTGGTCCGGCCCCCATACCTCTCCTTTTGCAGCCTTTATAGCTTAAAAGAACGGCTTGCAACGATCGGTTAAGCGAGAGATGAAACGACTGAGGGCTGCTATTCTTCCAGTTAGCACCTAGATCTCCTTCTGGGACCTTAGCTCGGCTGATTCCACGAGAGCTTTAACTTGTGTCGGGCTAGCTTGTATTCCCGTCCGATCAACTATGTGCCCCAAGAATTGGCCAGAAGCCACTCCAAAGGAACATTTGGATGGGTTGAGCTTCATTTTGTACTTTCTGAGGGTATCGAACACCTGTTGCAGATCGGTCAGGTGATCACTTTTTTCTTTGTTTTTTACCACCGTGTCATCAATGTAAGCTTCTATGGTATACCCCATCATGTCCTGAAAAACTTTGTTCTCCAACCTCTGAAAGGTTGCACCTGTATTTTTTAGTCCAAAAGGCATAACTGTGTAACAATATGTACCTAATTCGGTGATGAATGTTGTATTTTCCTCGTCTTCGGGGTTCATTCGTATCTGGTTATACCCAGAGTACGCATCCAGAAAACTCAGGCGTTCGAACCCTGCGGTGGCATCTACCATCTGATCAATCTTTGGTAAGGGGAAACATTATTTCGGGCATGCTCTGTTCAGATCGGTGAAGTCCACGCATACCCTCCATTTCCCGTTCTTTTACTGAACCACAACAACGTTTGCCAGCCAGGACGGATAATGTACCTCCTTTATGAATCCTGCTTGGAGAAGTCGATTGACCTCTTCAGCTATGATCTGGTTCCGTTGTGCCCCTATCCGCCTTTGCTTCTGTCTGACAGGTTTTGCGCCGGGATCCACAATGAGGGAATACTGGGCCACTGACGGATCGATGCCAGTCATATCCATATGTCCCCAGGCAAATATGTCAGCGTTGGAGCGTAGTAAGGCTTCCATTTCCTCTTTTTCTTGAGCACTAAGGCCAGAACCGATATAAGTCAACCTTTCAGGGTGGTCGGGGTAGATCTTCACTTCAAGCAAAGGTTCAGCTGCTATTGATGACCCCGCACCCTCTTCCTGTAATTGTTATTGATCATCGGATACCGCCTTTGATCGTGACCCTTGTACCGGTTCAACCCTTTTCTTTAGACTTTTCATGGTAACAACATAACACTCCTTGGCTGCTACCTGATCGCACTTGATGTCATTCACATCAATTCTGTTCGGATCGAGGCATCGCATGACCTGATGCATTATTGACGGAACTCCGTGCATCCGATGGATCCAACCTCTCCCCATAAGGAGATTATAGAAGGGTTTAACATCCACCACCATAAAAGTTTCTCGGAGTGTGCACCTGGCTGCTGTCATTGGCAGTTGAATCTCGCCCACTGGTTCCACTCTTCTGCCATCAAATCTGGTTATTGGGCTTCTGGAAAGGACTATCTCCTAGGGATTGATCTCTAACTTCTCAAAGGCCCACTTGGTGATAATGTTGGCGCTGCTTCCTAGGTCAACCATCACTCTCTTGATCAAGCAGTTCGAGATCATGAGAGAGATAACCAAGGGATCGTCATGTGGAGATTGAATGCCCCGCATATCTATAGAGGAGAAAGTTATACGGGCATCCTCTTTCGGGCTTCAGAACTCGCTGACTTCCCAAACCCTTCACAGCTTCTGGGCTTGACGCATTTGAGATCTACGGGCTTCATCTGCTTTTGATGATCTTGGTCCTCCGTGAACCATTTGAATGACTCTTACGGGCTATCCCATTGCTCCCTTGGCAGGTGCATGAGATGATTGATCTGATTGGGTTCCATCCTTGGCAATATACTCGGTCAGGTCTCCTTTTGCTATCGTGGCTTCCACCTGTCTCCTGAGGCTTCTGCACTCATTGGCGTGGTGCCCGTACTCGCCATGGAAGGCACAGTACCTCGACATATCTCTCTGATCCATCGGCTGTCTGATGGGTGGTGGTGACCAGTAGATTCCTTTACCCTTAGTCTCTTGGTACAGTTTGGCCAGGGTAACCTTTAAGGGAGTGATTTTGTCTTCAAACTTCTTGCGTTTCTCTGGGACTGGGGAGGGTGTGGGAGGAGCGCTTGGCCACTTATGGTCTGGTGCCCAATCCTTTACCCTGGAAGGTTCGGATGCCCTTGCCTCTACTGTTGCGAAGGTTGTTCTTCTTTGGCGTATAGTCAACTCCTTTTCTATTCGGAGATGCCCCTGTGCCCTAGAATTCAGTTCTCCGATGTCCGTTGGTGGCCTTTTGACCAATGACTAATGGAACTTGATTCCAGGGATCAGGGCCATTCTGAAGGCCTCGACAGCCGAATGTTGGTCACAATTATCAATGGAGGACATCTCGACATTGAATCGCGAGACAAAGCTTTTCAGGGATTCTCCTTTCTCTTGGATCATGGCGAATAGGCTGTAGATGGTCTTCTTTTGTCTTTTATTGCCGAAGTACTGGGCAATGAATAATTTACAGAGTCTGAGCTAGCTTCCAATTGATCGGGGTGGTTGTTTTCCGAACCAGAGCAGGGCCGCTTCGGTTAGGTTGGTGGGGAAAACTTTACAGAGTAAGGCCTCATTTTCGTTGTAGACATTCATCTTGGTATGCACGTGGTAGATGTGCTCCGTTGGATCTTTCGTGCCGTCGAACAGAGTGAACTTCGGTAGTCTGAACCTCTCCGGGTAGGGCACACTGGTGATTGTCACGGTAAATGGAGTCTGCACGGTGTCGATGGATGCCTCGGAGGCCAGATCAATAGGGGTCTGCACTTTCAGATCCTTCAGCACCTCCCTTTGGAATCTGGTCATAATTTCCTCCAACTTTCTCATGGTCAGGATCTCCTCTGGATTGCGCCCCCCAAGCACCTGTAGGGATGATTCTGCGTGTTTATCCCGATCGTTGTTGGATTTTACTTGGTGGTTCTCCCTTTCTGACCGATGGCCTATGGACCGCTCTTACTGACTGGACTGTTCGTCGTTCTGGACCTCTTGCGGGTTCTAAAGTTGGGCCAGTTTTGCAACTAGTTCGGCGTTCTGCCTCTCCAATTCGACGGTCCTTTCCTCTAGGGCTCGCCTAATCGGATCCTCCGCCTGCTGGCCCCCGTTTGGAGGTAAATCAGTTTGATGTGAACTGGTGATCACCGCTATTGATGGTATGAATCTCAGCTTTTTCGTAGAGAATGGGAAGCTTATTGAAAAAAGGACTTCAATAATGGCGTTTCCCATAGACGACGCCAATTGTGTAGATGCAGAAAAATACACAATAATAATTGGGATAAAAATGAGATCTTTCATTCAATCTTCGGCCTTGTATTTATACATATTTTTGGTAAATGGGTCAAGCCCATTTACCCAAGTTTATCAATCCCTTAAATCAGGGGATTTGATGAACTCTACCCTTTTTTGGGACTATTTATTCCAAAAATAGGACAATTCCCTAACTAATGGATCACTCATCTTCTAGAAAATTCTATGGGCCAATTTATTTCTTCGGCCCATCTGCCTTCGGTCCATCAGCCTTCTGCCCATCAGTCGTTGACCCATCAGTCCTGTGGCCCATCCTAGTTGGGCCATGAATTATTTTGACCATTACAAGAAGAAATCAGAATTTTTCAAAAAATAAAACAAGTGTTGTCTTGTCTCTCGCATGGCCTGAAGTGCCCGAAAGACACAACACTAACATAGAAGATATCAGAATTTTTCAAAAAATAAACCAAGTATTGTCTTGTCTCTCGCATGGCCTGAAGTGCCCGAAAGACACAACACTCATATAGAAGAGATTAAAAATTTTCAAAAAATAAAACAAGTGTTGTCTTGTCTCTCGCATGGCCTGAAGTGCCTGAAAGATACAACACTAATCCAGAAGAAATCAGAATTTTGCAAAAAATAAACCAAGTGTTGTCTTATCTCTCGCATGACCTGAATTGCCCAAAAGACACAACACCGATCCAGAAGAGATCAAAAATTTTTAAAAAATAAACCAAGTGTTGTCTTGTCTCTCGCATGACCTGAAATGTCCGAAAGACACAACACTAATCCAGAAGAGATCAAAATTTTGCAAAAAAAAAAACAAAACGTTGTCATGTCTCTCGCATGGATTGAGGTGCCCGAATAATCTAAGTGCAATAGAAGTCAACTGCAAAGGAACCATGATTTTCATTCAAAATATGGACCTCGATGGTCAAGGCTTACAAATGTTTTACAAATAAAGAATCCTACGTTCTGTTATCCTAAAAACTAGAATGAAGCCCGGTAGAATTCACTATCTATGTGCCAGCATCAGTGCCCGCCGCATTTGAGCTCACAGGAACAATTGCCACATTAGGAGCGAGCTGCACGGAAGGATCAGAATCGGGCGTGGTCCCTGGAAGAGGCTTGGTCAGGAACTCACAGAAGCGAACGTCATCAGGACCTCTAGCTGGATCATCATACGGCGAAGCAATGCCCAAAGACTCATCCAATTCCTCCACTGAGGCAAAGTCCCTCTCCTCAACAGGTTTCTGGATGACCATGAAGCATGTCCTCCAACCGAACCCGATCTGGTACTGGGCAATGTCGCAGAGGCGCTTATAAATCTGATTGCCACCCCGATGGCACATCTCCCCTGTTGACCTCTCCACTGCCAGGAGATTCTCGGTTTCAACCTTCTCCTCCAGAAGCTTCTCCTTAGAGGCCCTTAGACCTTCATTCTCTGTCTTCAAGCCTTCGACTTCAACGGCTAGAGCCCGCCGAACTGCCTCCATCTCCTTGATCTTCTTTTGGGCAACCTGAAGCTTTTGCTCCATAGAGATTGCCCTCATGGTCTGAACCTCCAGCTAATCATTGGATATCGATAACAAGGTGGCAACCTTTTTCCTTGAATCCTCCTTCAACCTCAGGAGCTCTAAAGACTTGCTTAGCAACCTGTTGTCCTCCTCCAACTTAGCATTGTAAACTTGAGTTAGGTAGAGCATCTACCAAGAATGAAAGTGTAAGCTGGAACAATGAATAAAGTGTAGAAATATAAAATATGACTGAAGAAAATGTACCTTCATGGCAATCTCCGGACCGATCATGACCAAATATGCCCGATCGATCTGTGTCAACTTCTTCCGGTCTACAGGGGTTCAGATCTAGAAACCCATTTCCCGAAGGGCAACATCATTCTCAAAGGTCTTATGTCCCTCGACCAAGAAGTCACTGCCCGGAAGTCTTATCTTTGGTGCCCATGGGACAGGTTGTTCCTTCCCGGATGCAGCCCCAGACTCCGCCACTACGCTTGGCGATGATGCTGTAGTCAGACGGGGCCTAACTGATCGATCGGGGACATCTTCCTCAGATCGGGGACATTGTGTCCCCGCCATACTGGGCTCTCCCTCAACTGGTGGGGATCCAAGAATGGGGATATCCCCCGAAAAAGGGACAAAGGGCGATTCGGCAGCACCCTCCCCCGAAGAAGGAGGTGGAATAACTATAAGATTTCCCATTGGTGGTGAAAGAACTATCCCAGAGGGAGGAGTTATAATACCTTGGGACCGCTGATCGCCTTGGGTTTCCTCCGGTACCGAAGGGTTTGTTTGAGGGCCCGGTACTCGCTTGACCTTCTTCTTAAGGACGGGTGGCGGGATCCTCAGCATGGTACTTTGTCCTTCTGATGTTAGTGCCTACAAATTAGAACCCGACAGGTAACTGCCACACATCCTCAAGGGCTATCCCCAAATTTTAGACTTAAGGATATCAAATCAGGAGATGTAATTTGGAGTTTTAAATCGGTCGGGCTCTCCCAGAAACTCTAGCACATGATGACCCAACTTATCATTTCATTGTTCGCAATAGCACGACCCTCTATGATAAGGTTTGAAGGAAGGGAATAAATGTTTATCAAATTCACTAGGGACTACAAATCTGGCTTAGCCGGGAAGCCTCCAATTCCCGCTTACCAGGATCATTCTTTCCTTCCACCCCTTATTAGACTTCTCAGTGCCATCACACATCTTTCTCCCACTTAAAGGAAAAAGATTGTATCGACCCCTACGATCCTTCTGGTCTTGTATCTTGTAACAGAACAGTAGCTCAGCGAGACCCAGATCAAGACCCACTTCCCGATTAATCATCATGACCATATCCATGATCTTGAAGAAATTGGGCCCCACTTGAAGCGGAGCCAAACCCAGGGTAGACAGGATATAAAGGAAGAAAGGATGGATCGGGAATCGAAGAACCTAAAGATGAAAAGCTGACAGCAAGATTTGATCATTCCTAACTCCCTCCCCTGTTCTGAAGTCGTACTTCTTGGGATAATTCTTAACTATCACCCCATCGGGTATCCTACACTTAACCCTCAATCTCTTCAGCAGCGTATCTACCTATGTGCAGGGGGAAGGGGATCGGCATAGAATTGATCTCCCGATCTTCCTACAGCCAGATCCCCACCCACAACAGCATTGTGGGTAACCTCAGGAGGACTAGATCTGACCCTCCTAACCACCTCTACCGATGGAGAACTAAGGGAGGCATCGGGATCTACAGATGAGGGGAGACGGTTGCTACCTAACCGAGTGTCATCGCTATCAGACATATTGACAGAAAGGTAGGAGAGCTGGAAGAAAGAACTTACTCTAAGATGGATTTTGATGAGATTTTGCGAGTTTTCCTAGAGAAATGTACGGATTCTAGCAGTAACAAGAGGAGAACTCAAGTTGCAGAGAGTTTCTGAGAGCTAATAGCTTTGAAATGCAAGGAGTGTTTGACAAATGTACCCTAGGTATTTATAGAGGTCACCGAAGGATGCGAAGAGTCATGCGCACATGAAACGACGCATCACACCGCCTCCTCAGCCCCTATCTCGCGAATTGAGGCCACCTGAGCCATGAATTTGAAATGATTAATGATGACACAACCGTCGTATTGAATGAACCTGTCACGTCACCCCGATAGGGGTAATGTATCTATATTCCCCCACTTTACCTTCTCGATAATGGGCTTGACTGCCCGAAAGTCCACAACCAAGAAGAGGGCCTATGTAAGTGTGGAAATCTCCGGGCCCACAAAAGCCCATTAGGCGTCGGGCCCATCAGGCTGACAGTCCAACAAAGTTATCGAATGCCCGAAGATTAGGCTCATTTCAACTTATAATTCCTTGAAAATAGAAATAATGATGTAATAATGATGTAAGCAAAATAGTGTTGCCCTAATGGGCTCGAAACCCAAAAAGGGAATGTACATAAAAGAAGCAAAACCCAAATAAAATATTTCATTCTTGTGTTGTGCATTTTTTGGCATCTACATATACAAATGCAAAAATAAAAATAAATAAATGTATACTCAAACTGAGCATTTTAAATCAGAAAATCAAGAATCTACTCCAAAAATCAAGAAACTTTTGCCCTCTGGCTCGATCAAACCTTGATAAGATGAATCAAGTTGGACTCTCTTCGCATGTGGCACCCAATATTTAACTTGCAACTATCCGCAACTATCCAACTGCACTGGGGAAAACTCCACAGTCAGCAGTGCATGATCAGAGAGAGAGTAATTGTCGGGCCACATCCCTCTTTCAACCTCCGGAGGAAAGAGAGTAGCTTTGTTGACATGATAACCGATACAAGTTGCAGATGTGGGTTTGTTAAGCATTTTCTTTATACGTGACTCATTTTCTTCACCGTCTTCTTTGATCTGTTGAAGGAAAGTCCATGGGTTCCATGCCCTCTTAAAAAATGAACCAGAGGAGAATTTAGTCAAGCAGCTTATTGGTGTTCTTAAACAAATGCGAATTAAGAACTTCATTTCTATAAGAACTGACAAAAAAGTTTATGTACAGAGAAGTGAGATAAATTGATCACCCCGTCTCCATTAGTGTCTATATGTTCCCACAAATCCTTTATGTCTTCATTACTCAGACCACATTGAGGGTCCCTAGATAAACCTAACTGACCAATAAAAAATTTAGAAAAATATTAGCCCGGTAATGACATGGGAAAAAAAAAAAGCTAAGAATTCCAACATTCTTGAGAGAAGAACCAGTGGATACCTCAGTAAGAGCTCTGGAGAACTGAGAGTAAGTTATGTAGCTGCCATCGCTCTCAAGAAAATGAGGCGAGTCAACACCTTCAGTTGGCACTTTAACCAGTAGATTCTATAAGAAAAACACATTTAAACAAAAACAAAATAGAATTAAAGGACAATACCCTTCTAAACAGATAATGACCATCGTAGGTCCAACACGCATATAATGATTAAATGACTCAACATACATGAATATTTCCAAGAACCGCTTCTATGAAGCTTTCTTTTTGTGGTTTCCGACATTTAACGGGATTAAGGAGCCAAATGAAATCCACCCCACAAATGTCCCCTCGGTGATTACGATGACTGACCCACTGCAAATTTTGAATTTTGATTGAGTAAATTTAACATACACACTGAAGAAAAGATAAACTGAGGACTAAACAACCTTGGAGTTTTCACTGTTGTCTGCGTAACAATGAGCAGTATCATAGGATGAGATAAAACCTTGCGATCGCAGAAACTTATAAACATTTCCCTTCTTGCTTCCATTCCAGTCGCTACAGAAAGTATTCACAGCAACACATTGTCAATTAGAATTTATCCTCATTCTTCCAAAAGAAAATGCAGACATTCTCTAGGCCTCTTACAACTTACCCACATAGGATGATAGGGACAGGTGGAAGATGGTTTTCATGACAATATGTCTCTATATACTGCAATATTTTATATACCTGTGAAAATAAAAAAGGGAAAGCAAGGAAGATCATGAAGCTATACAGATTATCGCTAATTCAAAACAAGAATAGGGCATTAGCACAACTGGTAATAACCTCTCGTCCCTCAAATGTGAGGTGACAAGTTCGAGCCTCATAAAGGGTTATTTGTGGGGTTATGACATAGATGTGAGTATTTGCCTAACCAACAAATAAAATAAAATAAATAATAATGTGGCAGGATCTTACAGAATTAACAAGGAAGTGAAAACTATAACCTGTTTTAAGCGGAGGAAGCAATAACTAGAGTCATGAGGGAAAATCAAATGTGTATTTACAATGATAGCTTCTTTCACGATATCAGTGGTTTTGCTTTGCAAAGAAACAAGTAGTTCAACATGCAAAAGCTGGGCAACACGATCTCCAATATCATTGAATTGACATTCTCTGTATTTCAAAACGCGAAAGTCGCTTTGGTGCACAGCTGTTAGCAAACCTGTTATCAATACAATTAGTTAAGGCTCAGAGCATGAGATAATATTAATATATGAATTAGTTGAGTGCATTCACTCAACGATATATAACAAAGAGATAATTTTAAACAATTAAAGCAGAATTCTTGCATTGTAGTTTCCCAAATTACAGATTAAAAACGTAATTGCAGGAAACAGCTATACTACTACAATGCTATGAAGATCTCTGAGTTGCTGAAATTTTAAGATTGGAAATTGGCACCAACTGGTCCAAGCTTCTCCAATACCTATACAATGCATAATTTTCCTCCAAATACAATAATGACTACCAATTTTATTCTACATCATAGCACAAGGCTGCCAATGGGTACACAATACAGCTAAGGTCCATCAGACCTGCTTAATAAAATTTTCCTTTTCTTTCCGGCAACTTGACCTCTCATCAGTAGAATATGAATATATATTGAATGTGCAAGAGTAGAACATTAGTTCACCAATTCACGGGGGCATAAGCATTATAAAATTAAGGCTATGAATTTCATTGCTCGGAATCTTAACACTGTCCCCGTCATCATTTTCCTTAAATTGGCTTTATCCTATTCACAGAGTTCCTCACGAGGACCAGCCTCATGGTATTTACCCAGACTTAATCGACGTGCATGAGTTTCACACATCTTCGTTCGAAAACTTAGAACTATTCCCCCTTCTATTTAGTATATTATAAAATAATTTCTCGATCCTATCTAATAAATTACTGGATATTAGTGTAGGAAGAAAAGCAAAATGTCAAGTTAACCAAACCAGAAAAACAAAAAACAAAAAACAAAAAACAAAAAGCATCCCGCAAATGTTTAAATATACAAGTGTGAAAGAGATAATTTCTTCTTAAGGCCTTTGGAATTCAAACTTAAAGTGGTAATGACATGATTGTAATGGAATATATGTGATTGTAATGGAATACTCATAACATTAATACTAGTTTGGCTATTCAGAAATTTGGGTTCCATAAGTAGCAGTGTGTTAAAATAGAGGAACAAAATAAATATGTAAACAACCAACAACCCTCCTAGTTGTAGTGATAAATCTAAAATTTAGAAAATTGCAAATAGAAGGACTAACATTGGACTATGATTAAATCGGAAAATGGCCCGGGAAGGCTGGAAACGGGTTGTACAGGCACATTTTGAAGGGAATGCTCATAAGAATAAAATGGAAAGAGAGAAAACTAACACATGAAAGGAAAAATTAAAAGAAAAGGAACCATGATTACTCATTCTAACCGATATTAAAAGACCAAGTAAACTCATGAGGCCAAGAATTCTGCAACAGTGTCTGGGTTGTGCAGAGTGCATAATACTAATGTCCATAGCACCGACCAACGAAATATAGTAAATATTACTTTGGTAAAACAAAGTGAACAAAATACAACTAACGAAACTAACCATCACCCCGGTTATTTGTACGAGCAAGTGTGTAAGTTACATAACCAGCATCCTTGAGTCCCTTCTCATACATCCTCACAAGTTCTTCATTCTTCACCCAAAATTCCTGACCCATAAATATATGCAAATCATATTACATAATACAACACTCAAAAGTCAAAACAAGAGCCGCCGCTTCTAGACAACTATATACGAATATCCAGATTAAAAACCAGTAAATCCAACATACCTGCAAACATATAATTGAGGATTTCAAATCAAGAAGTCTATCCAATATGCTCTGATTTCGGCTAAGCCAGAGTTCACGACACTCACTCTCACAATTCTGATACATTCCATTGAAATCACAACAAAAATGTTATACCCTTCAATACAAAGCATTAGAATTGATATTGGTGGAACCAAAAAAAAAAACACAACACATACCTGCCCATTCAAACGCTTGTAAATTGGCGCAAGTATATTGAAAGTAGTGCATGAAAGACACCCAAATGATTCCAAACTATGAGGGTGTTGTCCTTGTTCACACAACTCTTGATTTACTTCGCTCATTGATTTACAACTGCACTGATGACAACAAAACAAATTATACAAGAATTTCTCAGAGAACTTTCATCAAACACATAACAGAAGGGTCCTATACTATGAAAGACAATCAAAACAAAGTTGTGGGTATCACAGAAAATAGTTTGATTGGGGTTGCTGGGTTGGAATTACAATAATAAAAGGATTTAATCAGCAATTAATTGGGATAAAAATGAGTTAAGTTTCAAAATTGTTTTAAGGAGATTCAAAATATTGATGTAGCAATGTTAACCTCTTGAGAAAGAAAAGAATTCAAGAGACCAATTAATGTGACTGAGAAAAGTAAAGAACTTCAAATTTCTGGACAGAACCCAAGCATCACTGGTAAGACGCGGTATGGACGAATACGAATGCCTATATATATATATATGTGTGTGTGTGTGTATATAGATATATTCTAGAACATAGAAAAACCTGTCGGTATATATAATAATATATGGAAATGGCCTTTATAAACAAAGAATTTAGGAAATAACTGTTTGTAACTGAAATTTCTAACTTCCAAATTCGGTTTAGGTCTATGACGCACTGACGTGCCACACGGTTACCACACGATACAAGAACACAATAAATCACAATAAATCTGAATTGGGGAATGATACATGAACATTGAATTAGTACGGATGAAATATAATAGGACCCATAGATACATACATACATATATATATATATATGTATGTAAGACACAATATGGCGTTATACATTAAAAATAATAATAATGATAGGAGAGACGTGGATCCTAAAAAAAAAAAAACATAGTATAATATTTTATAATATATATAAAATAAATAAATTTTAATTGTTTTTTTTTTTGTAATTATATAAAAAAATTCATTTGCATCTTAAAGTTTAGTTATTGTTGTTATTTTTTAAGTTTTTATATTGTTTTCTAATTAGTTAATATTATATTTTTAACTGCAATGAATGAAAATTTTCATTTTGTAAAAATGAAAATTAGTTAAAAAATTATTCCAATATTTTTTAAAAGTGTCTAAAACAAGTTGATGTCGTATCCACTCAGAAAATAAAGTATTTAAATTTCAGGACATGCATTTGAAGCCCTGTTACACTCATGGGCACATTGCTTTCAAATTAGAAGATATGCATTTCTAGCCATGTTTTTAGTAATATATATATATGTATATATATATATATATACTAGGCAAAAGCATCTGCTCTATACATGTTGAAAACTTATGATGATGAATGAAGTACAAAAAAATCAGGTATTTAAATTAAATTTAAATGAAAAAAAAAAATCATTCATCACAAAATAGGGAGAGATCTGAACCTGTTGATTGAATAGAGGAAAGGAAGTGAGGGAAAGAAAGAAGAAGGGGCATGGAGAATATACAGAGAGTAAAACGGTGCGAGAGAAATGATAAGAGCTGCATAAAAAATAATCACTTTTCATTCACCACTTTTAATGAGGAAATGATGCTTTTAAAAAAAATGAAGAGACATTACTTTTGGTAAAGATATTTTTTATTTTATTTTTTATTTAAAATATGTTAAAAAATGTTTGAAAATAATATGAGGTTTCCTACATTTATTAGCATATAGATAGATTGATATATATATATATATATACCCATGAGTGTAAGAAATATGTATAAAATCAGTGCCTTATGCCACTGACCCCATAAGATGATTTAATGGTTATTGCAATGAAAGACATTTTTGTTGTGTTACAAAGAAGGGTGGACAACTATAAATTCTTATTATGTGGCTCATATTTAAAGGCCAATAGACGTCGCAAAGCTACCAACGCGTCTCTACTGAGAATTGTTGGCCTTTGTGGCTGGTGGAGGCAATTAATTCTCATTGTATTGTTGGTCCTATTTAATCTTAATTTCTGATTTTATGAAAAAAAAATTCCATTTTTCTTAAAACCAATACTATTTTTTATTTTAAAATAATACCTCCAAAATCTTATTTTAAACTTTAAAATACAAAACAATATGCAAGTGAGTAGATATATTAATATGTATATTATGAAAAATAATATTTCGCTCATAAGCAAGTAAGAAATTTTATTCACACTAATTATAATGTGAATTGAATTATTTATTTGTTATAAAAAATTTTACACAAATTACATTCAACCACCGATCTATTTGGCATCTATATTGTGGATATGCAAGTATATATTAATATTGTCATTGTTAACATAATATTTATTTTATATTGTTATAGATTTTGCCATATTTAGACAGGTGAACCTATAGCAACTTACTCTAATTGCCTATTTTATCTTATTTTGTTCTTTATTCTTTTGACTTATTCTCCACTCTGAGAGAGAGAGATTGCTAACGAGTGAACACAAAAGTTATACTCTCCAAATACTTGAATTGTTGGATTTGAGTGGCTTAAATAAAATTATTATCATAAAAATATATATATATATACTTAGCAATCACATTAAACAATATTCATTGTGATTGGAATTTGGTGACTTAGACCAAAATCTCACGTCTCGAATGACAATCTTGAACATCTGTATGAAAGTCTGTACCATTGTGTGGGGTATATGAATTTTATTATTCCCCGGTAAACAACATATCATTTTCGTATATATATATATATATATGTGTATTTTCATATATCAATCTTTGTTTTTTGTTCTCTCCCCTCATGAGGAGAGAGAGGCTGATTTATTTTATTTCTTAGTTAAAAAAAAAAACTCACATATTCCGTACATCTATGTCATTTACCAGGATTCAAACTCAACTTTTTTATTTCAAACGCGAGTTCTATAAACTAGAACACTTTTTGCATTAATCTGTTGTTCATGCCTTCTATCTATCGTAAGCCATCTTGACTATTTAATTTTTTTCCCAGTTGAAAAGGAAAGAATATTTCTATGCCTTGCTTTAATTTTAAGCCAATTAAAAAGGTATTACATTCGTATGACTTCATTTATAAGTTGTAGTTTAATTACTGGGCAATTATTAGAAAACCCTCCTGTGGTTCAAAAAATTTCATTCAAAAAATTTCATGTAGTTTAAAAAAAAACCTATGATTTCCAATTATATTACAAAAATAATCTTAAAATCTATGAAATGATTAAATTACCCTCACTTACAAATATTTAAAAACCAATTATATATATACATATATATAATTGTATATATATATGTACGTATATGTAATTGTATATATATATATGTGTACGTATATATAACTGTATATATATGTACATTGTGGGCATAGGTATTATTTTAGGGTGCACTCGACTCGTAGAGGGGTCTCACTTAGGGTACTGGGCTACTGGGTAGAGCCTGGGACCCGCCCCACTGTAGTAGGTATACAGGTTGACCCAATGTGTCCGATTTCAAGACGGATTACTCGTGGCAACTCAAAAGCCTTCTAAAGGTGGTCCTATTGTGGCAGCGCACCTGTGGAGCTGAAGAGCGTACACGGAAGTAGTACCTCTATGGTCTACGGGTCCTGATGACGTAACAGTCTCTCAAGGGTGTTTACCACCATCTTTGCACACTCTAGCGGTATATGCATGTACTGCGATAGCTATTGGGGAGTGATCCGTTGCACGACTGATCCAGTTGTGGCCACAGATGTTGCGTAGCCGTGACACGTGGACAGCGCGAAACCATCCTCACATTTTGAAAGGATTGAAAAGAGCATGTGGCATGGAGGCTTGGAGTGTAGTCTAGTCATAATAAAGGCTCATAATGTGAATTCTACCCATTATTCATAATGTGGAAAGAATTCTCCTTATAGGCCCACATTATGGCCCTCATCACTTTATTAGAGAAATGTGGAGCATTGGTAGGACATGGAGACCACTACAATTAGGGCAACATTTTGAGCCAAGTCACCTATAAATAGAGGGCAATAATGCATTGCCTAGGGATCATCTCCCTCTCCTTTGGCTGACTCATTTCACACACAACATTCCTTTTCCTCTTTTTCTCTCTAGCTTGGAGGCTACTCCTTCAAGGACGGCTGCCATTTTCTTTCTGTTCTTGCTTCCTCTGTGCTTCGGCCAAGGAGCTTTGATTTTGCCTTCTTCACGCCTGACCCATCTCCTCTACTTGTTCTTCTTCTCTTCATCTCTTGGTCTTTAGCTACTTTGGGGGTATTTCATTCTTGGGATTTTTGGTTTAGATCTATCAATGCTCAATACCCATTCTCTAGCTGTGATGAGGCTATACTATTTGCTCTTCTCCACCATCTATTTTATCTCCTTTCATACTTTTTGCTTGAGATTCTCGACCATGGATTGTGACCTCTTTGTTCTGACTTGCTAGTGGAGCCTTATCTCCATTTTTCTCTTATTTCTTACCTTTTTCACCCACAATTTTTGGCGACCATAGTGGGAGAGAAAGGCGGGCCATATAGCATGACCAGAAGGTCATCTCGCATAGCCATGACGTCTCAAGCACCTTCTTCTTCTGCATTTCCTCCACCCCATCATCTGCTATTCAGGCCGAAGTCAGCCGCACCTATTGGAGTTGAGAGTCATACTCCTGGAGAAGCGAGCCAGCCTCCACGAGGACTTCTTCTAATCAATCGACCCCCACCAAGTCCGACGGCAACCCAGTCGTAGCCCCAGGGCGTCGCCGCTGCGGAGCCCCAGCTCAGGGAGCCACCGCTCGACCATCCCCCGGTCGCTCGTGAGCAGGAGGCGACCAGTGCTCATTCCTCCAGCCACACTGTCACCAGGACGCAGCACCAAAGGACGGCTCGGAGCGGTCCCATAGCGCTGCCACCTCGAGATCAGCCGGCAGGCGCGACTATGACGCGCTTCTTATGGAAACGTTGCTCACTATGCAGGTCACCCAACAGCAAATGTGGGAGGAGCAGAAAGCAATGTTTGCCTCTGCGAGGCCCGACGCAGCCACTAGCGCAGCACTCACGCCAGTGATGACGCCGGCATCTATCCTTCGTCGTGACGTTATGGTGACGCCCCCACGTGCAGCTTCAGCACTACCCCAGGGCCACACCACGGTAGCGTCATTAACCCCTTTTGGCTCGGCTCAACAGAGCGCTTCCCCCTATGTTACGTTCGATCAGTTGCGTGCCATGATGGGGTCGGGACGTGTCTCTACCGGGGCGGACCTTATTGGCGACCCGTTGCCTCCATTTCCTGTCTCTGTACTTCAACAGCCGTACCCAGCTGAGTACATTATGCCCAAGTTCCGACAGTTCGATGGAAGGAAAGGCAATGCCAAGGAGCATGTTGGGCATTTCATTAGCCATTTGGGGGACCATGCCTCCAACGAGGCGTTGAAGTTGAGGGAGTTCCCCAAGTCACTGACTGACCATGCGTACACGTGGTACCACAACTTAAAGCCTGGGTCGGTGACCAGTTGGGAGGAGATGACACAACGATTTTATAGCAAGTACTACCAGGTTGATGAGAGGGTGACTCTACTGTCCCTTACTAAGCTTACCCAGAAGAGTAATGAGGATGTGATGGCTTATGTAAGGCGGTTCAGGGAACGCACATTGGAATGTTATAAGGCTGCCAAGGAAGAGGACTTGGTCCGGATTTGTATCGATGGGATGGATAGAGAGTATTGCCTCTATCTGGTCGTACTCGATATCCGCACCTTTTTCCGATCTTATGGTCAAAACAAGATGTTTGGCTGACCGGGTGACCAGCCCCCGAGGAGGTCATGTCTGGCGGGCACCACGCCCCATCTCCATTACGGCGGCTGTTGTCGAGGATGATGAGCAGTTTTTTGAGGAGCCCACAGAGGACGAGGATGCCTTTATGGCATCGGCTAACCAGCAAAGGAAGCGATTTCGGACGACTCCACCACCTTTCCCTTGTAGTCGTAGGCAGGTCCTTGTTGTACTGAACCAGTGGATCCGCGATAAGGTCGTTAGCCTTCCACCTTCTTTAGAGGAGAATCATAAGGACTTGGTGAATGATCCACGCTTCTGTTATTTCCACCGTGGTACCAGGCATCCATTAATGGAGTGTTGGAGTCTACATGACCTTTTCCAAAAGAAGATGAAGTTTGGGGAGCTGGAGCTCTTGAAGAGGCAGGATGTCCATGACAACCCCTTCCCACACCACGATGCGGGGGTTCATGTCATTTCATGTGAGGATCGTGTCACCTTGGAGGATCTTCAGGGCGAGGAGGTAGCCTAGTTGGGCAAGCAAGTTCAAAGGGGCACCCAGGACCGCATGGCCCAAATGACTGGCCTCATGAGGGAGTTTTTCGATAAGCTCAAACTTGACTCGGATTCCAGAGTCGAGGTGACTAAGGTACTGTTCAAGGTCATTTGCAAAGCTGGAACGGAGGCTAGGAGGGATGAGCCCACCATCTCGGCAAGGCCTGACCATGATAAGGAGGTCACCTTCTCCGAGGCGGATAAGCTTATTGAGGGCCCTCACAACTGCCCGTTGTACGTGCCTGCTACCATCAATGGGGTGGACTTCAAGAGGGCATTTCTGGACAATGGAGCATCTGTCAACATCATGCCAGTCACCGTCATGAGGAAGGCCGGGATTAAGGACGATGCCGTGACCGGGAGGCCAATCGACATTTTAGGTTTCAATGGAATAAGGCAGAGGACCTTAGGGTATGTTATTGCCGACCTGTAGGTGGGGGACATACGAGGGCCTGTCCGATTCCATGTCATTGAGGGGGAGCCATCCTACCATGTTCTGTTGGGGAGGTCTTGGATGCACCTCCACGGTGTAGTCCCTTCTTCGTACCATCAGGTGATGAAGGCCAATTGGGGCACTAGGACTACTACTGTTAAGGCCACAAGGAATCCCTTCTCTCTTAGCGAGGTGCATTTGTCGGATGCTATTTACTTCACCAACTTTTCAGCTGTGGACGAGAGCCTTGAGGAAGGCGAGGCTTATGTTACCCCACTACCCGATTGGGAGGATATTGCCCAATCCGATGATGACGACGTAATGATGGTCATCTCCCAGAAGGGAAAGCGAAATGTCAAGAATGACGAGGAGCTTTGCAGGAAGGTGCATAAGGCTGATGGAAGCTACGTTTACCAGTTGTGACGGTGCGAGGGGCCGGACACCCCAGTGCAGGCGCACGACCCTTGCGACGACCATTTTCTGGCGGAGGCCTCTGTTCCCATCAAGGATTCAGTAAAGCAGTATGATCAGCAATCAGGTCTAGCTGCAACCCAGAAAAAGGGTGTTGAGGAGGTCGATCTGGCTAAGGTAGGGGAGCAACCCTGTATGGTTTCTATCAATCGTGATCTATCTGTCAAGTTCAAGGAGTGACTGGTGGGCCTACTCAAGGAGTATCAGGATGTATTTGCTTGGAGTTACGACCAGATGCCGGGACTTAACCCCGACTTGGTCGTGCACCGTCTGAATGTTGAACCAGGAGTTGTACCAAAGAAGCAGGCTTCCCGAGTATTTGCGCCGGAGATCGAAGGTCATATCAAGGAGGAGGACCAGCGTTTATTGCAAGCTAGTTTCATCAGGCCCATTCAGCACCCGTCATGGTTAGCCAACGTGGTCCCTGTACGAAAAAATAATGGAAAGGTTCAGGTCTGCATTGATTTCAGGGACATCAACAAGACGTGCCCAAAGGATGAATTTCCGTTACCAAACGTCGATGCCATTATGGATGGCACTGCCGGGCACGGGATGTTCTCTTTTATGGACGATTTTAATGGCTACAACCAAATCAGGATGGCTAAGGAGGACGCACCCAAAACCGTTTTTCGTACTCCAATGGGGAATTTCATTTCACCGTAATGCCGTTTAGACTAAAGAATGCTAGAGCGACCTACCAAAGGGCCATGACTACCGTCTTCCACGACATGATCCACATTTCGGTTGAGTGTTATGTTGATGATCTGGTGGTCAAATCAAAGCTACCAACGGACCACATTGACGATTTAAGGAAGGTCTTCGACTAGTGCAGGTGTTACCAGCTGAAGATGAACCCGACCAAATGTGTTTTTAGCGTAACCAGAGGGAACTTCTTGGGATTTGTTGTGCATCAGAGGGGCATCAAGGTCGATGGTGACAAGACGACGGCTATCATCGCTTTGGATCCACCACGCTCGTTGAAGCAGCTTAGAGGATTTATTAGCAAGATTTCCTACCTGCGATGCTTCATTCCTGATCTCACCGAGCTGATGCAGCCGTTTCTACATCTTTTTAAGAAGAATGTTGTTTATGTCTGGACCCCCGAGTGCTAGCAGAGCTTTGAGGCCATCAAGAGGATCTTGGCTGCACCGGAAACCATGACTGCACCCAGACGGGGAGTACCCCTCCGACTTTATGTTTCTGCGACCGACCATTCACTGGGGGCAATCCTCGCCTAGGAGGAGAATAAGCGTGAACGTCTTATCTATTATGCTAGCAGGGTCATCCATGGCACCGAACTTTGGTACACTGCAACTGAGAAGCAGTGTCTTGCATTGGTCTTCGCCGCAAAGAAGTTCTGGCATTACTTGTCTACGCACACTGTGGAGCTGATGACCAAAAGCGAGCCAGTGCGCTACATGGCGACCCAACCTCCTTCTGGTGGACGTCTGACCAAGTGGTTGATGGGCCTGCTAGGGATCGACATTCAATGTGTACGACCCACGGCCATCAAAGGGCAGGCTTTGGCGGATCTTCTATCTCACTCTTCTTATAGCAAGGGCTCGACCAACCTGATGTTGGCCGAGGCAGAGGAATGGGAGCTGTCTTTCGATGGAGTGTCCACTGCCCATAATGGTGGGGCCGATATCGTCCTCACACCGAACGGTGGCGGACCTTAGGTCCATCTTTCCTATCAGTTGGATTTTACGTGCTCCAACAATGAGGCTGAGTATGAGGCATTGCTCTTAGGGCTAAGAGAGGCACAGAGACGGGGTATCCGGCGCTTAAAGGTCAAAGGCGACTCTCAGCTCATCATCAAGCAGGTCACAAGTGAGTTCGCTGTGAAGGAGGCCAACCTTGCTCCCTATCATACCCAGGCGCAGCTGTTGCTTAGGCATTTCGACGCTGTCGAGTTCACACATGTTTCTAGATGTAGGAACCGCTTCCCCGACGCTCTGGCAACTCTGGCATCAAAGATCAGACTTGATCAAGAAGGCTTATCGTTGGAGGTACGGAAGTGTTCTGCCCCCGCAACGGTAGAAGGTTTCGGCCCGATAAAGGTCGATGATTGGCGTGTCTCTATCATGGAGGGCTTGGCAAAAGAGGATTTCGATGGGCCATCAATTAAGGGATTTGTGCTTATCAAAGGGGATCTTTACTTTAATGGGGCCGAGGGTGTACTAGCTCGATGTGTCTCCGAGGAAGAAGGTGCTACAATCCTCGAAGAGACTCACAGGATTGTATACAGCGTGGAGGATGTTAGTCTTTACCGGAGGATCCAGCGCAGAGGTTTCTATTAGCCTAGTATGACAACAGCCGCCATGAGAGTGTTTTTCAGGCCAATTTATCTGATTGGCGAGGGTCGTACATCAACTTCCTCTAGGAGGGCAAGCTACCAGACCACCGAATGGATGCAGCACTTGTCAGGAAGAAGGCGGCACGCTTCTTCCTCCTTGAGGGCGCACTTTATCGCAAAGGATTCTGTGGGAGGCCGTTAAGGTGTATTAATCGTGAGGAGGCCACCATTATCATGACCGAGGTGCACCAGTGTGACCATCAGGGTGGCGCAAAGTTGTACCAGCACTTGGTTACCTATGGTTATTATTGGCCTACGATGGAGAAGGACACTGCCACTCATGTGCGACGATGTGAGGCTTGACAAAAGCACGGCAATCTTATCCACGCCCCCACTGTTAGCCTTCATTCTTTATCGACGCCTTAGTCGTTCCACACTTGGGCACTGGACATCGTCGGACCTATCACCCCCAAGTCCGGTCGGCACGCCTGGATCTTAGCCGCTACTGAGCTCTTCACCAAATGGGTCGAGGTTGTTCCATTAAGGCGGACCGTTGCAGCTGTTGTGGTCAGGTTCATAAATGAGCAAATCATTTGTCGGTTTGGCGTGCCACACACCATTATATCCGATAATGGGATGCCCTTTATGAACAAGGATATAGGGGCTCTTCTGGAGCAGTATCAGGTGCTGCAACACACCTCCACGCCTTACTACCCCAAAGGCAATGGCCAGGCCGAGGCCACCAACAAGACGCTGATCCGGATCCTGAGCAAGACGTTGCATGACCATGGCAAGGGTTGGGTTGATTAGTTACCAATGGCATTATGGGCTTATCGTACTTCCAAGCGACGGGCAACCCAGGAGACTCTGTTCGCTTTAGTGTATGGGGTCGATGCCGTATTACCTGAGGAGTTAGCGGTACCATCTGCACGTTTCGCGGCCTCATGTGGGCTGATGGCGGTCAGCAAAGGTGATGTATTAGAAGTCTTGGATGAGAGGAGGGATGCTGCATCAGTAGCATCACAGAAGTATAGGGCCAGGATTGCAAGGGCCTATAATACTTCTGTCAGAGAAAGGGTTTTCGTTAAGGGAGACATAGTCCTGAAGACGGTTGGCGCTGTGATGAGGGGCCAAAACCCAGGGAAGTTCGCTCCCAAATGGGAAGGACCTTACACCGTTGCTAAGGCTTCACCCAATGGTTATTATGAATTGACCGAGGTTGGAACCGGATTCAGGACTGGCCCCCTTAACACCAAGTGGATCAAAAGATTTTATCCTTAGGGAAATCTCATATGACCACCTTTGACTTTGTCGCGCCTCATCCAAGACGTTCTATTTCTTCTCTTTGTTCTCTTATTTTCTTTTGCTTAAGACAGTTAGGTTGACAGAAGAATTAGATCTTTTCCTCTCAACCTTCTGTCCTTTTATTAGAGTTATTTCTTTTAGTTAAGTTCTTTGCACAAAGGAGTTGCAACATATATGAAGGCATACATGTAAACAAAACAAAAATATATAGAGATAAATCTTTACTTAATGAAAGATACTTTATTTCTAAACGCATATGCTTTACATTTTCTGATTACAAGCATTGTTCTAAATGATAAAAAAATTACATAAGGCAAGGCTCAAGCCTCTATTAGGGTGAAACTTCAATACAGGAAAGTAGCCTTGAAAGTGTGCTTCAGTCTTCTCTTCCGTTCAAGGGTCGCAAGAAAGCGCATGTGCTGCGACGGCTCCTTCCCCTTTTATCTACTTGCATAGGTTGCTGTCAAGCTTGCGCCTTCCATGTTACAACCTGCACATTTGAAAAAAAAAACAAAAAACAAACAAACAAAACAAAACAAGGCATATGCAGAACAAAAAAAAAAAGCATTCATAAATAGGCATTAATTTAAATAAACTGTTAGATAGCAAAAATGTGTCACTCAAAAAGAGTGCAAAGTTGAGCATGCCAAGGCATGCTTCCTAAAAGAATAGTAAGGCCCGCCTCCAAGCAGGCGCAGTACGGTACATGTGTTAAAGTTTACATTTCCCAAAATATATTATCAAAATTATCAGACTGTGTGAAACTGTTCCTAATAGCAAAAAAAAAAAGATATTATTTTTAAGAGTTTTGCAGGGTTTAGATAGCAGAATGGATCTTCAGGGCAAGAGAAAAGGATCGATATCCCTCACCCGGTCCACCACCCGTTGCTCATCAGCGGCCTCCAGCAGTCGAACAGCCTCCGTCTTCTTGTGCGCCGCCTCAGCGTCGTTCTTTGCAACATTCTCCAACAGCACACTGGCATCCCTCCTCATTTGGGCGGCCTCTTCCCTGAGTTTCACAGATTCGGCATGGGCGTTCTCACCAGCGAGGTGCAGGACACCGCCGTCATCCCTCACCTCAATCTTATCCAGCCTCTCAGTGAACCAGTTCATGTTGATGCCAAATTGCACGGCCTGGGCAGCCAACATATTGGCACCATCCAAGGCCTGTAGAGTTACATCCCCTATAGTGGCCCTGACCACCTGCTGGAAGTACCGAGCGAGCCCATCAAGCATAGGTGCCTGGGCTTGTTCGAAGGTTATATTGAAGCCATCAAACATCCCAGGGTGGGCAATAGCAAGGCGATTAAGGGTCGGAATGGAGTTCCCGCTGTAGTAGAAGCCCCTCCATTTAGGCAAGTTTGGTGGACCAAGGTCAGGCATAGGATTCCCCGCCTGAGGAACTGAGCCTCCTGAAGCAGCGGTGGGCTTAGGATCTGCAGCGGCGGTTTGGCGTGGAGTACTTCTGGGAGTCTGACGGGGAGAACTTTCAGGGACACGAGGGGAAGCTTAACGGTCACCCTTGGGAAGATCAGCCTCTCCCTCATCAGAGGACACTTCAACAGGGACTGAGTCTGAAGGGGCTGAAGAAGGAGACTTGAATGCACTGGTTTTACGGGTAGATCGCCGGGGTCTTTTTCCTATCAGACCGGGAGGATTTAGGGACGCCTGTCTCTTGGGACGCCGTTGGCCTAAGGGAACCTCATCCTGACTGTCCCCCTCCTCTGGAATAGGAGTTTTCTTGGCAGGGACACTCCTCTTGAAGCGATCTGCAAGAGGAACGCCATCATCACTGTCGGATGAAGAGGAAGTGTAAAGAGGGAGATTGGTCTTCCCCATGTCCACCATTTTCTCTCTCCCTTTTTCTCTCTCTTAACTTATATTTTTCTCCTTCTAAAAGTATCTAAGGCTTGTGTTTGAAATGTGAATGAAAAAACAGGTAAAGGGAGGGGGTATTTATACCTGAGCAAATGGACTCTTGAGTTCCTGAAGAATGCGAGGCGCTGGATCCTTCATTTAAGGAGGAACCGGTTAGAGCATTTAAATCTTCAGAAGTTGGAATCCTCTGCGCTGCACCCCATGGAGTCTCAGTGCGAAGCAAATCCGCATCCTTGAAGATGTCGGCAATGTTGTCAAGAGGAACCGCCAAGCCGGGGGCATCAGTCCTCCTCCTTGACGATCTTGTCATGCTCGCAACAGACGGAGGTTGCGACCCCGAGGAGGCACTTGGCTAAAAAAAAAAAAAAAAAAGAGAGAGAGGAAGGTTTTATTCAAACTTTTACAAGTTTATATTTCTTTCCTTCTTTATATATATATATATATATATATATATGTATGTAAAATAAAGAAAACCCCACTCAAGAGGGGGCAATAAATGTACTAATAAATTTACTTTAAGTATAGGATTAGATTGCTTACATGGGTAGATGCACTGGGACGCCTATGGGAAGGAACTGAGGGCCTCACTTCGTCTTGGGCAGGCTTTCGCCTTGACGAGGTTAGACGGTCTTGTGTTGCAGGAGCCTAAGGGATTGGTTGTTCAGGGGCTATAGGGGCTTGACCTTGTGGAGGCAATACATCAAAAGGTTCCAGTGGGATGGTGCGCACTACCCTTTTTGACCTTGATCTTCGCCTTGGCGGGAACATGTCGCGAGAAAACATCGGCACGTCAGCAATAACATGTCCCACCACATAGCTGGGACTTTCTCTAGAGAAGGAAGCAGTAGAGTAGTGCACTACCATGTCGTCCTTGTCAATAGTCCTGGGCTCACTTCTGCGAGCCGACGATTGGACGAAAGCCTGAAGATGATTATTTAAGGACGGAAGGCTCCCAGCAAGGAATCTTTCTGAACTAAGGGCGAAACTTAAAGTAGTGCCTGGAGCAGTAGGGACGCCCTGGTCAAAGCCAAACTGGCGAGCGACCCGATGAGGATTGTAACTAGCAAGAGGCACACTGTCCTCAAACCAGGCAGGCAATGAGCATTTTCTCAAGACCAATAGGAGTTCAAAATTTGAACGGGGTGAGTTGGGGGCAGGATTAAGCATGCGCGGTTCTTCACCAAATAAGGATTGAACAGGGAAGCCAGGAAGAATTGCAGAGTAGGGCTTGAATTGGAACTCGTCTTCCAGGTCCAGCACTAGGCTGAGATCGTCACAGAGGATAATGTCGGACCATCTAGGGGCACGACTAAAGCCCCAAGGATCTTCAAATGGTCTGGCAGCCTCTAGAGTGTGTGGTGCAGGGAAGAACTCAGGAAAGCGCTCCATTATGAACAGAGATAGGAAAAGGCTGGACACAGGCGCTTTCACTTCACAGCGGCCTATTGAGCGGCGCATCCCAGCCACCACTAAGTCAAGTCTTTTATACAACGTTCCAAGGAAAAGGGGTCCCAGTGCGATGGTCCTACCAAGAGCCATCTTGGCTGCCAAGTTAAATACCCTCTTACTCATACAGTCGTTAGGACGCCCTTCGAACACATGGCGTGCAAGCCAAAGTGCCAGAAAGGCATCCAGATGATGGGGGCTATCCAAAGGCACACCTTGGGTATTGTCTGAGCGAAGAGGGCGGCCTGATGCAGGGTAGGTGAAAAAGTACCTGGCCCAGTTGGCAAACTTGCACTTGCCCTTCTTCTTCACAGTGGTATTAAGGTAGGCGACATGAGTGAAAGAGACCTCCAGGAAGTCTACCATGGCTTGGCATTCCATAGGAATGGTATGGGGGTTGAAACTGTGTTCCCCAATCAGAGGTAGGTGCATTAGGGATTTCACGTCTTCTAGTGTTGGGGTAAACTCTCCCTAGGCGGCAACGAAAGTATGGGTATCTGTATTCCAGCGGGAAATTAAGGCTTGCAATGAGGGGTTTGAGCGCCGAATGTTGACACGGCGACTTGAATCAATGGTCGTCAGGACTGAGGCACGACTAAGGGTTTCCACATAGTCCAGCCTTGAGAGAATGTGCTCGCACAAGTAATCCCATTCAGAGATTGGTGTTATGTGGCCTTCGAATTGGAGGTTCGAGTAGGGAAAATCGCCCCTCTCGATGGGAAACCGTATACTCTTCCCCGGCTTCCACTGGGTACCTGATGTGGAGGGGGCATCGCCTTCTAACAGTATTAGCTCGCCCAAAATTGCAGGATTCAATTGATAATGCCTGGCCTGGTGCCAGAAGAAGTCGACTTCCTTTCCGAAGAAAGGGGCATGTCGACATTCGTCGTCGCTGGGAACTGTGTCGTCGTGTGCCTTCGAGGGTAGCATGGCTCCTACAGAAAGGGGGTTTCTCTCTCTCTCTCTCTCTCTCCTTTTCGCTTTCTCTCTCTCTGGTATTTCCCTCTTTCTTTCTCCTATTTCTTTCTCTTCCTTCTTTCTCTCTTGATTTCACTTTTTCTCTCTTTGGTTCACTCTTTCTTCAAGCTTTTTCTTTCTCTCACAGTGAATCCAGGAGTTGTAGAGTCGTACACTTGATTTGTTTTGTCCCATTTCCCTAACCTGGAGAGGTATTTGTAAGCCGCCTCTCTGCGCACTCCCCAACCATGACTGCACCAATTGCGGGGAGTGGTGTCTAACGAAGCGTCGCCATAATAGGGGTGGCGAAAAGGCACCTTTTTGCAGGGGGCTGCCATTATTGTTTTGTCTCACTACCCTTTTCTGCTTCTGTGTTTTGGCACCAGTTCATCTTTGAGAAGGAAACTGTTGGTTCAAATTTCTAAACTTACCCCTCTTATATACTAATATATCTATATGCACACACGTGTACAGTTTTTTTTAAAAAAAACTTATTTCAAAAGGATATATATATGCATACAAATATACCTACATGTATATGTACTATTGCAATTTATTCTATTCCTTATTTTTACCATTTTTCTTATGGTGATTACTAATCAAATCTAAAATTCCTTTTGAAAATTACTATCATACCCTTACATGAGGTTTTCAAAACATATGTACCTACAAAAAATGGTTGTTTGCCTTTCCTATATTTGGCTTTGTTTTGTTTTACTTCTTTCTTTCTTGTTTACGCATTTTATTTCTCAATTTCACGTTTTCAAAATTCTTATTTAAATCATTTACTTTCTTTTTAATTTCCTTTCATTTTTGTTTCTTTTACCTTGTCATTGCTTATTTTCATTCCTTGTTGCCGTCTTTACCGTTCATTTGGTCACCTCTACTTTTCTATTGTGTTTATTACTTTTTATATCATATTTTTAATATTCATGTGTACGCTATAAATATGTATCCATATATATAAATAGGGACAATGGGAATATAAATATTGTATATACGGGACCTGCTGTGTGCATGCAAGCCCAACTTCGGGATGGTGTCTCGCATGCACAAGGGGCAAATTGTAGGCATAGGTATTATTTTAGGGTGCACTCGACTCGTAGAGGGGTCTCACTTAGAGTACTGGGCTACTGGGTAGAACCTCGGACCCGCCCCACTGAAGTTGGTATACGGGTTGACCCAATGTGTCCGACTTCGAGGCGGATTACTCGTGGCAACTCAAAAGCCTTCTAAAGGTGGTCCTATTGTGGCAGCGCACCTGTGGAGCTGAAGAGCGTACACGGGAGTAGTACCTCTATGGTCTACGAGTCCTGATGACGTAACAGTCTCTCAAGGGTGTTACCACCATTTTTGCACAGCTCTAGCGGTATATGCATGTACTGCGAAAGCTATTGGGGAGTGATCCGTTGCACGACTGATCCGGTTGTGGCCACAGATGTTGCGTAGCCGTGACACGTGGACAGCGCGACACCATCCTCACATTTTGAAGGGATTGGAAAGAGCATGTGGCATGGAGGCTTGGAGTGTAGTCTAGTCATAATAAAGGCTCATAATGTGAATTCTACCCATTATTCATAATGTGGAAAGAATTCTCCTTATAGGCCCACATTATGGCCCTCATCACTTTATTAGAGAAATGTGGAGCATTGGTAGGACTTGGGGACCACTACAATTAGGGCAACATTTTGAGCCAAGTCACCTATAAATAGAGGGCAATAGTGCATTGCCTAGGGATCCTCTCCTCTCCCTTTCGGCTGACTCATTTCACATACCACATTCCTTCTTTTCCTCTTTTTATCTCTGGCTTGGAGGCTACTCCTTCAAGGACGGCTGCCTTTCTTCTTTTTCATTTCTCTGCTTCCTATGTGCTTCGGCTAGGAGGCTCTGATTTTCGCCTTCTTCATGTCTGACCCTTCTTCTTTACTTGTTCTTCCTTTCTCCATCTCTTGGTCTTTAGCTACTTTGGGGGTATTTCATTCTTGGGGTTTTTGGTTTAGATCTATCAATGCTCACTACCCATTCTCTAGCTATGATGAGGTCACACTCTTTGCTCTTCTCCACCATCTCTTTTCTCTCCTTTCATCCTCTTTGCTTGAGATTTTCGACCATGGATTGTGACATCTTTGTTCTGACTTGCTAGTGGAGCCTTCTCTCCATTTTTCTCTTATTTCTTAGCTTTTTCACCCACATACGTATATATAATTGTATATATGTATGTATGTACGTATATATAAATATGTAAGTATATATATAATTGTATATATAGTGATATATATATAGAGAAAATTAGTTGATCGTTTAAAATTGAAATTGGGTTTGTTCATGGTGTGGAAATTAGAGTTTTGGAGTAAATGAGTGAGAAAAAATTGAATTTAAAAGATTTTCATGGTATGGATTTGGGAAAATAAAAGTAGAATTTAGGATTTGTTTTTAGGGTATAGAATGATAGTAGATGTAGGAGACAAGAGTTTTTTAGTCTTTTAAAATTTTTAAGTGATGGGAATTTGGTCATTTCACAGATTTTAAAAGTATTTTTGTAATCTTACAGTGGACAGGGGGTATTTGATCAAATTGGAAACCATATGGGATTTTTGAAATCACATGGAGTTTTTTTAACAATTTTGAAATTATAGGGGGATTTTCAGATAATTGTACTTAATTACTTTGTCCTAACATTTAATAATATATTACTATTTTTACACATTTTAAAGGTATAAAATGTGATTGTTGAAACCTATGTAGCACGGATACGGACACGGGGTGCAGATACGACACGATACGGACACGGGGATACAACAAATCTCAAAAACAAAACAGGACACAGGTACGGCGGGATACGACAAAAATTAAATAATATATAATAAATTTATATAAAAAAATATATAAATAATTTTATCAAATTTTTTATAATATGATAAATCTCAATGTATTATATACAATGTTAATAAACTAAGAAAAAATAAACACAAGATATGACATCATCACACATTTAATATCAAATATCACCATTGAATCATTAATTAATTTAGATGTATAAATCATATGTTCATACCTTCCTTTATAAAAAGGGTTAAAGGACAGTATCAAAAATATTCGCTATATATTTGAGAAACAAATAACATTACAATCGGTAGTTTTGCAATTTAAAAGTCATATTTCATTACAAGAAAGGAAAATAGATATTTAGCAAATTATTTATTCATTTTTTATTGTCGTGTCCTGGTCGTGTCCTATCATGTCCTAGTTGTGTCCGAAAATAAAAAAAATTAATTAAAAAAAATCGGATACTTCTACGGAGTATCGGACACATGTTCAGCCTTGTTCGAGGAGTGTCGGGGTTGGACACATGTCCAACATCGCCACAGCGCCTCTAGAGAAGTATCTGTGCTTCATAGGTTGAAACAAATAGTTGACGAAATTTTATGTTGACCAATATTGACCCTTAACTGCAGGAAATTGTACAATTAATATTGATCTAATTAGATAAATTTTGATGTTGATCAATATTGACCATTAGTTGAAGGGAAACTATTGATCTTACATAATTTAATTAGAGTAATGGTTTGTTTGGGGACGTGGAATTGGAGCATTGAAATTAGAATTGGGAGTCCAAACCTCTCAATTCCACAACTTAAATTTCACATGAAAAGTTGTGATTTCAAATTCCAAATCTTAACCAACTAAGTACTCTCTCTAACAACTAACTTTTCACAAACGCAAATATACATACATAAATATACCTAAAGACCTATATATACATACACTTATATATATATACATGCGCCTATATGTACATACATCTATGTATACAAATATATATATATATATATATATATGTGCCCATAGACCCATATATATATATATATATATATATATATATGAATACACATGCATACATATAAATATATATACACACATACGTATACATCCACATCCACATCCATACATGTATATACACAAGTGCACATACACACATACATACACACATTTATATATATTTATACGTATACTTACATACTTACACTTATATATATATATATATATATATATATATATATATATATATTTATATTGTCTAGTTTCATTCCAAATTTATGATCTTTTGCATTCAAATTGGGTTTGGGATTGAAATTCGATTACACTTGAATTCCAAGACTTATCCAAACAATGTATTTGAAATTACATTTGTGGAATTGAAATATCATGAAATTTCAATTCCATTACAATTCCAATTCAATTCCAAATCCATGCAACCAAACGGACCTAAAAGAAGATGTCAGTGTAACACAAAATTAAAACAACAAGAACATAAATCAACATGTTATATATTGTTTTTCCTCGAATTTATGTATATTAATTGTATATTGGGAACCATAATTTGTTGTTCAAATTAAATTGACATGTCAGATATTGTTTTTCCTTGAATTTGTATATTGATTGCTTACTGGGAACCATTTTTCTTTTCTTTTGTTATTTTGCTTTTCAAAAAATCAAACCATTTTTTTTTTTTTTTGGTTTTGTATTTTAATTTCTAGCAAAAACAAATTCTCTATATTGCTCCCCTTAAAATTATTAGATTCAAAATATTATCTCTAATTTTCTACTCTTTTCTTCTTCGGACTTTCAAGATTCCTTTAATTTGTTTACAAAGTCAAATTTTAATTTTTGAATAAAAATTCTAATTACTTTTCTTTCAAAATTGTTTGATTCTTCTTTTCTTTTTGTTCTTCTTCTTCTCAATTTTTTTCCATAGATTTGTTTTATTTACTTTAAAAGTCAATTTCTTTATTGAATTAAATTTTAATTATTTTGGAATTAACAATATTTAATACTTCTTTGCATTTTGTTCACTACTTTTTCCTCCTTTATACTCCTTATGTCCCAATTTATAAGGCCATTTTGGGGAATCCAACCTTTTAAGATATTGTATTGCTAATAAATGAAATACCAACTTTACCCTTGGTCCCACCATAATGACATGATGGTTTATTCTGTAAATGATTTATAATTTCAATGCGGTGTTTTGACTTTTCAAATGTGACACTTATTTTGAGACAAAGAAAATAGTAAAAGTGGACACTTATTTTGGGACGGAAGGAATATATACTATCACTGTTACTAATGTTTTTTAATTTTAATTTCAAGACTCCACGTGATCAGTTTAACTCAAAAGCTTAAGCATTTATGCACGTAATCACTTTCGGATCCGTAACATTCTCCTCCATATCACTGGATAAAGGACAAGGTTTGGATACTAATGGTAATGGATGGGATACTTCGTGGGTGATGTCCGGGCCAACTTACACATATCTCTATTAATTTATGGGATCCATGCAAGACGACTCATCACAAGAATCGGGTAAGGCTTGGATTATGTCCGTAATTATGACCATAACGAATTATTTACACCTAATATGAATTGAACATGAGACATCATACAACAAATCCCAAATCTTTTCTAATTAGCCGAACCCACTTTGTTTCCTAAATTCTACTTATGGAATAAGAAAGTTGAAAAGAGAATCGAGCACAACACCTTTATTATATTCTTTTGGATGAGCGGCTCCTGTAATTCTTATGGCAATTTGACCTCAAAAGATTTGTTCTCTCTGAACGCAAGTTGACAAGAAGATAGGGATTTGCTTTATTTTTCATGTAACATATATATATATATATATGCGTTTTTGGGGGGAAATTTTGGGTTCGTTTAGTAACGTTTCTGTTTCTCGTTTTTTTGTTTTCATCTACCAAAAAGCAGAAACAGAAACAATAATAATATTTAATAAACTACTTATGTTTCAAAATAATAAGAAATGTTTCAAACATTTCACATGAAAATAAGAAACAAAAAAAAAGTTATTTCACTTATTTCTCAACTATTTCAAATGAAATGTTTTTTTTTACTATTGACATTTAATGCTTTTACTATTTGCAATTATTCCTCATTTGCTTCCTTATTTATAATTCATTGTGGAACAACTACCGAAAAGAGTAATTTATATTATCATATGTTTGGATATTATTTTATTTTGTAAACTTTAAAAATTAATGTTATAATTGATTAATCGTTAGAAGTTGTAACTTTAATACTTTAATAGTTTTTTTAATTTAATTTATTTTATCTACACAAGTAAATGCCAAAATAAAAATATAAAAAAAATATTCAAAAAAAAAATGAGAAACAAATGTGTTACTAAACATTATTATTTGTTTCTGTTTCAATAATTATGAAAACAAAATGAAATTAACAAACGTCATTTCTGTTTTTTTATTTCTCGTAAGTGAAACGTTTTTTCATTTCTATTCCAAAAAAACAGAAACTTACTAAACGCACCCTTTGCTTTCTCTATACAGTTAATGTTGTATACATCACTCAATTACAGATATCTATCTTATTTTTATCTATTTATATTTTTTTTCAAAGAACTGGTTTGTTTAGTTGAAACCTTAAAATCAAGGGAGTTGAACTCTCAACCTTCTACTTCAGAAATTAAATTTGTGTACCATTGAAACCGATAAATCACCAATTGCGAAGCATTTTCTACATATTTTTCTATTTCCTCCACGTCTTATCGTCCTAATTATATGGCATTTCATTATTACAATGTTACTGCCAAATCTCTCTCTAGCTCTGATACCATAATAAAGGCACACAAAATCACCATAACAGTAGCAAGTGCTTTGCTACACAAAATATGCTCCGAGAACGAATTTATGCATTAAGTCATCATTAAAAGAACATATTGTGACATTGACATAAAGAATAGTTACAATTAACACAAATCAATGTAAACTTTACACTTAATGGAGCTTCGGAGACGAACTTGAGTAGATAAACAAAAGACAATGTTCCTCGTACTGTAACCGAACATCAGATTTGTAGGTTCGCTGTTTAGTCCTCCAGGATCTGCTGCCGCTCAAGCTCAATGACATTTTCTTTCACTGAGCTTACAGTGCCATTGATTGTCTCGTTATTAGTCCTGCATTGTAGCAATTGTTTCTGAAGACTTTGTACAAGATCCTTGAGTCTCTCAATGTTCTTCTCTTGTGATAAGATAATCTGCCCAAGTAAAAGATCTCGTTTAAAAGGAGGAAGTCATGAAAGGTGCACAAGACTACATGAGCACAGAAAACCACATTCAGCTTGCAAGAAACCCTTTTTTTTTTCTTTTTTCTTTTTTTTCCGATTGCATACAACCAATTTAAACATGTGTTGGCCTAGGACCAGATCTCTCAAGATATGGTTTTTGAATAACCTGATGCATGTGGTTTGCAGGTGATAATGAACATCACAGTAAAAAGAGAAAAATAACACAAAGTTACGAGTGGGAGAAAACTTGAAGTATACGATTATTGTATAATTTTATGCGTTGCAACTAGCAGAGAGCATAGTTATCGAATCTCCTAAATGGCTGATTGCATCCAGACATGCCTGACACATTCTTAACTTTGTCCCACTATACAACTGGTACCTATGGCATAGTGACACAAGCCTTGTTTAAGGCTTGAGAATGTCCCAAATAAATCCCAACACATGCTATTTGATCTTTTTTCTACAGCACTTTATGCATGGTTCTTTAAAAACACATATAATGACTATCAACCATACAAGAGCAGAAAAAGTTAAGATGCACCGAGAATGGTGTTTCCTTTGCAAAGTCCAGGTCCCCCAATTCTTTGTGTAATTAAATAACATTATAGCACGATGGACATAATATTTTATTGTCAACAAAGAATACTTGTCTTCTGATGAGAAACAAATGAAATCTTAAAACTAAAGGTAGCCAGCACTTAACTTTTTTGGTTCATGTTATTTGTTGAAAGTCAGTACTCAGGATAGATACTCAACTCATAAATCCTCAACTAAAACTTTTAGGGGAAAACAGATCCTTTTTAATGACTCCTCTTAATATTAAGCTGCATATTCTATTAAATGTAAAGGTATCACAAATCAGAAATGAAACTTGACCTGCTACTCGGTCGTGTTTACATAACATGATGTCCAAAGAAAGTATGAATTAAGTTTTATCCTTTTACAAAATGGGGATGAGTTTAATTTTATAAAAGAAGAAAAACAAAACCACCAGTGTTTATTTCACCCATACATAAGAATAAATAAATAATTTTAGTTTAGCTTTGGTCCCACCAATGCTGATATCAGACTTGTCATAAAGGGCCAATAAGAAACTACTCGCATCTTTTATTTGATTTGAGTCTCATTTTGTATTTTACATACGTTTAGCTTTGTACTATATAATTTACTTATTTAATTTCGGTAAGCCATAGTTTTATTCCTCTCATTTATGCTTAAGATTCAACAGATTAATACTCGTAGTACTTTGGCAATTTCCTAAAATGTTGAAACTAGGTGTAGTCATGGGTCTCATTTTGAGCTAAGTGTTAGGATTGTGTCTCAAAATCGTATTGTAAGTAGGTTCCTAATTTAGAGTTGTATTGTAGTGCATAATTACTTTTCACACAAGCTGTGGCTATAATAAATTGTACATGGCTGGGGAGACTCTATAAAAATAGATAACTAGGATCTTGTATTAGACTATTGGATTTATGTTTGTTCACCTCTCATGTGCCCCAACAAGTTGTATAAGAGCTAACAATTTGTGTTGGGACGCTTGGCTTTTGTTTGAAGAAGATACAGAAAACAGAAGAAATCTCAACAAATCTGCAACGGAGTTAAGTTGCAGGTGGAGACAATCAGTCGACTTGTTTGGTCATGATGGTAAACTACTCATGATTGGTTAGATGGAAAGGAGTTCAAATAGTGAAGATGGAGCCTCAAGTATTTAATTGACGGAGCAACTACAGTGGGAACAATCAGAGTTTTGCAAGAGGATCGTCCTGGAAGTAGTAATGAATGGTCCAAATTAATTGCCATGGGACTATGATTGGCTAAATGAAATTTGAGCCAAAGTGTAGCTTTTTAGGATTGCGTCTCAAATTTCAGTTATAAATAAGATTTCATTTTCGAGTTGTATGTATTCGATAATAACTTGTCAGATAAGTTGTGGGCTTTAAGGCATTCTAATACTTATCTAACAGGACATTGAATTTTTAACTCTATAAATAAATAGCGTCAGCGAGAGTGAGTGTCATGGAGGAGACGAAGAACTCTGTCAAGACTTTGTGTCATGATTCGATGTTTGGAAATTCCCTACTGTTATCTCTGCATAAGATAGTGAATCCTCTCTCATCCATGTACTTAGTCCTAGTTTTCTATGACCCACATATACCTTGTGTTAACGTGTGATTGCTAATTGCGCTTTATTACTTCAATTGGATCTTGATGTTCACAATTGCTTCTGCAACCCCAACACCTAGTTATACTATCTTGTCTTTCTATGTGGTCATTAGTGCCACGATAGTAAAAAATAAACAAAAAAAATTCTAAGTTTTGGAGTCCCTTCCTACTAAGGTAAGAGAATCCAGCAGCCTGTATATATATGTGGAAGCTCTCAATCCAGGAGTTGACAATTGAAAATCTGATAGAAGCTTTAGAAGTTTTAATTAAAAATTTTATGCAAAGACAATTGCAGAAAGGGGAGGATTGAAAGCTATTGGATTCCAGGTGAAATCCTTGAATAGAACTTTTCCTTCTCCTCCTCAAATATTTCTTCCTATTCCCTTTTTCTGCAAATATATTCACCTCCAACCAAACCCTAATCACCAATGTTTCTTTTTTAACAAACCCTCAAAAAATAAAGCAAAGTTTACTGTTGACAACATTGTAACAGACCCTCCTCCATTAACACAACCACCTTACTCCATACCCCTATTCATTTCCTTTGTCGTTAGTCTTTCTAAAAGCCTGCAAAGAATAGCCTATTAAAGCAAACAACTTTCTGCTCTCTCAATCTACAAAAGCCCACAACATTTCCCTAACCTTTAATAACTTAAACCTATTAGCTTTTAATAATTCGTTAACAGCATAACACTAACCAGAATCAAGTTTCACCTAGTTTGAAGTTTTGATTTAAAGATATGAATCCGTAAAGAGTGGAGGGCCAGTCTCGGAGATGTGCCCGTGCTTGCTTAGGCTCCATGCTCATACTGGCACAACACTTGTCCTTGTTGTGTGCCCAAGTGTGCCTTCGACACTGTTGTACCTTTAATATGGAATAAAAAACTTCAATAGTTATTTAATTCCCCAATTATTGCGCATGGGCTCCATCCTAATATATACATTATATTGTCCGCTTCCGCGATCGAATCTACAATCCTCGGCCATCTTTCCCTTCTGACTATGTGAATTAATGGACTCAAAAATATTTCCACTTACAATAATACATTTAGAGGACAAATTCCACTGGAATAGCACGTGAGCGTGTGATGATTTGTTCAGGACTTTCCCAGATCCCCAACCGTTTCAGTCCCCATCCATGCCCTTATAGATACAGGCACACTACTATAAAGAAAGGCCGGATCTATCCATCCCTCATCAAATGATGACTAGATCAATAACTAGAAGATGTATGTATGTATGTATGCATGTATATTTTTTTCCTATAATTTCAAGGTGTTATAGTTGTGGCATAATAAACCTATAATCATTCTGAAACTGGGAAATAGGGATCTTTTTAGGTTTCGGAGCATGCCAGACATTGTTTTAGTTGCATTTTGTCAGAAAAGAATTAAATGAACAGAATGATGCCATACGGGGTTGACGCTTATTTCGATAGTGGTAAAACAGATATACAATAATTTATCATTATTCATCCTATCAAATGTTAATTCATCATCCTCTAATGTTACCACTTTTAATTTTTGTCATAAAATCCAATCATTTATGGGAAGGCAAAATTCAGGTTTCTAAATAGGAATTTGACCGTTAGCAAGAAATCGACGAATTTATTTTTCCAATTATTAATGGGGCAAAGTCTTTATATCTTACTTTCAGAAAAAGTAAAAAAAAAATCTTTGTCTTTACATTTCTGATCTATCTAATTATATATATATATATATGTAAAAATTCAATACACTTAAACAAAATAAATAGGAGACAGAAGAGGAGTCATTACCTTCTCTTTCACCTCTTCTTCCCTCTCAGAAATTTGTTGCTGCTTGTGAGATAAACTCGGACTGGGATCGATATCATTCACAAGTGGTTGCTTCCATTCAAATTGAGACGTAATTATAAGTATAATCAACAGAAAAGCAAGCAACATTGGTCTCGACATAATTTCGATCCCTTCTCACATTATCTGCCAAATATAATTACAACAAATTAAATTCACAGTAAACAATAACACACTCAATTAAAACCCTAATTTGATTGTTGATGGAGATTTTACCCTCAGCAAGAAATAAATCATGTTATTCTTAAATCCAATCAAACTTCGTGGGCAAAGTCTTTATATCTCATCACTGCATTTTACATTACATATTCACCCTATTACTATATGTGTGTGTATATATCAGGAAAAAATAATTAATACACTTAAATAAAATTGATACAAGTATAATCAACAGAAAAGCAAGCAACACTGGTCACGAAATAATTACAATCCCCTCTCACATTATCTGCCAATCACAATTATAACAAATTAAATTTACAGTACATAATTATACACTCGATTAAAACCCTAAAACACTAAAAACAGGGGTTTCAAGCATAAACCACTGGAATTGAACAATACGACACAGTTAGGCTACAAATTGATACGAAATTTTATATGTTCATGAGAATCAATACGGTGTTTTTCTTTCATTTTCTGGGGATCCAAACGGGGGAGAATTGATGAGAACTTACAGATCGAAGCTCGATAACGACGGGGTGTGTGTCATCAATCACACGAACACGATGAAGATCGTCCGCCCGAGCCCTAGTTTGTGTCGACTCTGAGTTGCACAGTGTGGACTTGTTGGTAAAGATTAAATGATATATTGGGGCCAGAAAGTAATTAGAGCATTTTTTTGGGTAAATTAAAGTTTCACCCCTCTTGTTTGGACATATTACACTTTACCCCTCTTATTTGGACAATTACAGTTTCACCCCTCTTGTTTGGACATAGTAACACTTTACCCCCTATGGTCTGATTTCACGTGTGATTTTACCTAATTGCCCTTCATATTATATTATATTATAATTTTATGGCTAATTCAATAAACCCCCTAAACTATTGAATTTTTACATTGTCCCCCTCCATAATGGGTAAATTACAGTTTCATTCCCTAAAATTCGAAAAAATATTTAAATTTAAAAAATATATATAAAGTTTGAAATATATATATAATTAAAATATATATATATAATTCGAAAAAAATATATAAAATTAGAAAAATATATATATAATTCGAAAAATATATATAAATTTAGAAAAAATATAAAAAATTCAGAAAAAAAAAATATAAATTTAGAAAAAATATATAAAATTCGAAAAATATATATATAAATTCGAAAAATATATATAAATTTCGAAAAAACATAAAAAATTTCAAAATATATATATAATTAGAAAAAATATATAAAATTCTGAAAAATATATAAATTCAAAAAATATATATATAAAATTATATAAATATATATATAATTAGAAAAAAATAGGATGATTCATTAAATATGATTATCCAAACCAATAAATGGGATGGTTCATTAAATATTTTGTCAAAAAAAAAATATTATCCAAACCAATAAATGGTACAATCTCTAATCTGTACACATGGATGAAAACATATGATGGTTCATTAAATATGATTTTATATTTTGCAAGGAAGCTAACACACCATAGTACAATTTTCACATCTACCTTCACGAACGCACTACAAGGTCTATATGCCCAAATTAACAATAAGCTTAAATGAATAATAATCCTTATTTACATATACAAGAAATTAAAACTCATACAATTTTGATCCCATAAAAACCCAAACTTTCAACCTTTTATTTTGAAACCGCAAAATAACACACTAAAAGATATGACTGATGAATGATTCATGTGATGGATTTTTTTTTTATTTCTACAGCACAACCCTAAAATAGTCTTCTATATGTTTTGCCGAATTTTATATATATTTTTTCTAATTTTATATAATTTTTTTCGAAATTTATATATTTTCTAATTTTATATATATATATTTAATTTATATATTTTTCCGAATTTTATATATATTTTTCGAATTTTATATTTGTAATGGTTGAAATATTTGGCCCAATTATAGATGAGCCACTAGACTGATGGGCCAACGACGGATGGGCCAGGGACCGATGGGCCGGAAGGCGGATGGGCTGAAGACAAGCAGGCCGAAAAACAACAATGGGCCCATGGAAATTTCTAGAAGCTAAAGTGTGGTCCACAAGGCAAGAAGTAATCCAATTATAGTATGAAGAGTCCAAATAAGGTTAGGGTTTATCAAATCCCTTGATTTAAGGGGTTGATAAACCTGGGTACATGGGCTTGACCCATTTATCACAAACTTGTATAAATAGAGGACTTTGATTAATGAGAAAGGATAAAAAAGTTTTAACCAAATATTTATTGTGTAACTTTTCTGCATTTACAATATTATTTTTTAAATTTATAAATTTTTTCAGAATTTTATATATATTTTCGAATTTTATATATATTTTTCTAAATTTTATATGTTTTTTTGAAATTTATATATTTTTTTCGAATTTTATATATATATTTTAATTTTATATATTTTTTTGAATTTATATATTTATTTTGAATTTTCTATATATTTGTTTCAAATTTTATATATATTTTTTCGAATTATATATATATTGTTTCGAATTATATATATTTGTTTTGAATTATATTTATTTTTCCGAATTTTATATTTTTTTCTAATTATATATATATTTTTTGAATTATATATATATATTTCGAATTATATATATATTTTAACATTTTAAATATTTTTTTGAATTTTAGGGGGTGAAACTGTAATTTACCCATTATGGTGGTGGCAATGTGAAAATTTAATAGTTTAGGGGGGTTTATTGAAATTAACCTTAAAATTATAATATAATATGAAGGGTAATTAGGTAAAATCACATCTGAAATCAGATCATAGGGGGCAAAGTGTTACTATGTCCAAACAAGATGGGGTGAAATTATAATTGTCCGAACAAGAGGGGGGAAAGTATAATATGTCTAAACAAGAGAGGATATAATTGTAATTTACCTTCTTTTTTTTATACTGTGAAAGGAACGTTTTTCCAACCAATTCTAGGACTATACTAAAAACTATTTACAAGGGAATGTGTTGTCGCTGAAAAATTCGTTGGTGGAATGGAATGTGGGCGTGCGAGATTCCTAGAAGAATCAATGATGCTAGAAGAATAACGAGTATCTTTTTTGGAATGTGGTCAGGTGATTGTGTAGGAGAAGTAATATGAAATTCCTAGCAGAGTTCTTTTTATACCTTAATAAAAATGATTTAAAGTGTCAAGGTTGCAAAAAAGGAAATGAATTGAAAGTGCAGGCTGACAGAAAATAAAGTGCGGCAGAAAGTAAAGTGCTGGAAATTAAAATGCTGGAAGATAAAGGAATTGAAAGGACAAAACTTGTATTAAAATGATTGGAATTAAAATACATGAATTAAAATTACAAGAAAAGGTAAATGACAAGATAATGTAAAGACATTGATAAGGAAATTATGTGTTGTGCCTAGGAGGCGTTTTAATGTGGCTCTAAATATTCTATTTATAGCTTAAGTGTGCATGTGGGTGATTTTCAGTATTGCTTCAGCATTTGTCACGTGTCCTTGTAACCACCCACTTCCTTGTCAAGTTGCTCCAGATTCTGTCACATATCCGGCAGTTACAACTTCAGCCGCACATGATTTCGGCCACGTTCTTAGCTGTTACAACTGTCAAATATGCCACTTTCTTTTATAACTACCACGTATTGACAATTTCTTCCATCATATGACCTGATAGAAAACGTGTTTTCTGCCAAGTGTTGACATATTTGTTTCTTCCAAATGTGCTACATGTAGCTCTATGATAGGATGTCACGTGGTTGTGATTTTTTGGGTGTCAACCCAATGAAGGATTAATTCTGCATTATATAATTGTGTTATTTAAAGAAATGTGAATTACTTTAGAGAAGTAATTCTGCATTATATAATTGTGTTATTTAATATTTATAATTATATTTTATTTATACATGTGAAGTAATATGAAATATTACTAATGCGGAAAGAATAATTCTCTTCTAGTAATCTCTTTGATGTGCATCACTAAACCAAGTTTTAAGTTATAATACTAAAATGAGTAATTATTAATATTTTTTTTAGGTGGGTCAAATCAAGACAAAATTTACTAATAAAACGTATAAGCATGGGCAAAAAAAAAGCATTATTTAAGAAAAAAAAAAGGGTATAAGAATTAAGTGCCAGAGAAAGAAAAAAAAAGGTGCAAGAAATAATTTTTTTTTTTTATGTGTAAATAAAACCCCATATGAGAAATTTTGGGCAAATTGTCTGTCAATTTTGATTTACTTTTCTATAAAAGCTTCTAAATAAAAATAGGCAAAAAAATACTCTTTACATTATTATTGTACGTGTATATGAATCCCAAGTATGAGAAATCTTGTGCAAATCGTCTTTTGATCGTCAATAATGATGAATGTTTCTTATAAAAATTCTCAAATACCCTTACTAAGAAAAATAAATGTGATTTGTTTTAAAAAAAATACTGAAAATTTATTTCAAAGGCACTTTAATCATTTCAAAAAGAAAAAATTCTCCATTTTGAAAAATATCAAAGTTTAATTTTTCAACATTAGGTTCTTACTTATTCCACAGTTATTTTTTTTATTATTATTTTTATCTTTAATTTTTATTTTTATTTTTATGCAAATGAACAGTAGTATTTCGTATGATGGAGTTCAAATGGTCATCATTAGTCATTACAATGTAAAATCAGCATATTTTTCTCATCTTGTCAGCTCATAAGAGAACGTATACAAGCTATCTATGTTCAATTAATGTGGACATTGAATTTAATTGGAAATATAAATGTGAAATGGCAAATTCTTAATCATATCACCATCTATAAATATGTAAAGAATTATAATATTTTCGTTGTAGGGTGTGAAGCAAAAGTGCTTTCTTGTTGCCATCTAAATAGCTCTACATCTTCACTTCTTCCAATCTATATAATAAGGTTAAGTACATAAAACACTCATGTAATATAAATACGGTACGTATAACATCCTATATTTTAAAAATATGTGTATTGACACCAGTACTTTTGGAAAACGTACGAACACCCCCTTCAAATTTCGAAAACGTGCAAATAACCCCCTGCAAATTTCGAAAACGTGTGAATACCCCATTCTTTGACTTTTATACTCTCTTAAATATCCATTTTACCATTTTTCTTCAAAATATATATATAAATTTTAAAAAATAAATTTCAAAGCCAATATATAAAATTCAAATTTGAAATTTATATATATAAAATTCGAAACCAATATATATATATATATAAAATAAATTTTTTGAAATTTATATATATAAAATTCGAAATATATATATAATTCGTAAAAATATATTTAAATTTCAAAATATATATATAAATTTCGAAAAATAAATATTAAATTTCAAAAAATATATATATAAAATTCGAAAAAACATATAAAATTCGAAACAAATATATAAAATTAAAAAATATATATAAAATTCAAATAGTTGTGCAAATAAAAGTATAAAAAACACATGTGACCAAAGTACAATACACCAAAACAAAATTTAAAGTCAAAGAAAGTAGAAAATAGAAGTATATTTTCCCCAAATTTTATATATTTGTTTCTGAAATTTATATATGTTTTCGAATTCTATATTTTATTTTCAAAATTTAATATATATTTTTTGAATTTAATATTTTTCCCGAATTTTATAATTTTTTTACAAAATTTATATATATTTTTTGAATTTATATATGTTTTTTCCAATTTTATATAATTTTTTGAAATTTATATTTTTCTTTTCAAAATTTATATTTTTTCGAATTTTATATATTTTTTAAATTTAATATATATATTTTTGAATTATATATATATTGTTTCAAATTTTATATATTTATTTCGTATTTTATATATATATTTTTATAATTTTATATTTTTTTTTGAAATTTATATATGTTTTCGAATTTTATATATTGTTTCGAATTTTATATATGTTTTTGAATTTTATATATTTTTTTCAAATTTTATATTTTTTTTCGAATTTTATATATTTGTTTCGAATTTTATATATTTTTTCAAATTTTATATATTTTTTTCAAATTTTATATATTTTTTTCGCAATTATATATATATTTTGAATTTTATATATTTGTTTCAAATTATATATATATTTTCAAAATGTATATATTTGTTTCAAATTTTATATATATTTTTCGAATTTTATATGTGTTTTTCAAAATTTATATATATTTTTTTGAATTTTATATATATTTTTCAAAAAATATATATATATATTTTTCAAAATATATATATATATATTTTTCATTTTTTTGAAATTTATATAATAAGGGCATATATGTCATTTTATAGGAAATGTGGTCAATTTGCACATAAATAAAAAATTTAAAATAAAATTAAATTAGAGAATATTATACGCAACATATGTATAATATAGGGGTGTTAAAGGCTCGCGACCATTCTTAATATAACCATAGATTGAAAGGAAGCTTTGTTTCTTCAAATGAAATCGACATGACAGAAGTCTCACAAAATTCTTAATTCTTGTAGATTTGGCGCCGTGGCTTGGCTGTGGACCGGACCCGCCAGTAATCAGAGCCACCTTTCCTTCCAATCTAGTGTTCAAGATTCATCAAAAATTAAGAATTGAGAGCTCATAAGAATAATATACTTAATTTGGTGATTGAACTTGATTTTAAGGTTGGTCAACAAAACATTTTTGGTGAATTAAGGCTTTTTTAAGAATTGAACTTTTTTTTTTTTTAATATGTTTTATCTAAACAACTAATGATAATGAGTCTCATAGGGGATATATTGAATTGGCAAACACTTATGTCCTCTCGATGTTTAAAAAAGTTCCATGTGAAATAATTATAATCATAGGTACGTGATTATAATTATTTCAAAAAGAGAAAATGAACATAAACTTTTTAAAAAGGAAATATTGACCACAATTTATTTTTTAACAAAATTTACCCTTGTGGCAAACTTCATTCTCTAAACCATTTTCCTAACTATTTGAGAACAAAATATTATATTATTGTTTTTTTGTTGAGTCCATGAGTATAGATGGAGCAACATAGTCAAATAATTGTGCCCAATACTGTGTTTTTTTTTTTTTTCTTGAAAAGTTGTGTCCATACATACCTTCTTGCGGCATTTGGTAACATTTGGAGGCCCATTTGTAGAATGTCACTGTAGTTCACCAAGCAATGTCACTTGTTAATTAAGGAATTATCACAAGTACCATTTAACCAAAATATGATTCATTTTTGAGGAAATTTTCAATCATTATAATAGTCATCAAAACAATTTTCCACCTAAACTTACCAATAACTGAGACGGACTATTTTTATTTCTCAAACAATAAAATAAAATTAAGACTGATAAAGCTTAAACATAATTACGATTAGGAAAAAACAATAAGTAAAACTTATAATTACCACATATTTTTAAGGTAGTAAAAACATTTCACCAAGGTAACCGGACTTTCTCTTGTTTTTCAGAGATACTTCGCATTCATGTAATAGGTCCTCACTGTGGATTGATGGTTTATAGTATAGTTTTTATTTTACTTCAATGCAAAGATTAAATTAGTAAATTAACAAGATAAAATACTTTGAGTGTTCAAATGAGATATTTCCTCTATTCCAAATTAGTTGTAGGTGGACTTTGTGGCGTTTTAAGAGAGTAAATTATATTGTTGTTTATTTAAAGTTAGTAGAAAAATAATAGTTGGGAAAAGTTAAAATTAAAAAAGTATTTTGGGACAATTGAGAAAGTGGATAACTAATATAAAACAAGAAGGAGGGAGTATTTATTTTAGGATACACAAAAAGAAAGATGGACACTTGCACTAAAAAGAATGGTGAATATATATATATATATTACATATTTTGTTATTGGAAAAATATATGTACTATACCGGCAGTTTGTTAAACGCATCATTCATGGAAGAAGCTATGAATCAATTTAGGGCATACTTTTGCAACAAGAGAAAGCAGTGGCTGCTTTTTTCCCACACCTATGTAGATGGACAAGCCTGGAAAAATAGAGCTCAGATCGATTGATATTTGATACACAACACTTATATGTGTTTGGAAATGAAGTCCCTAGTGTTAGTCTACATTAATTATTAGAGAGAAGTCTTTCCACGGCAATGAAAAAAGTACGATGTCCCACTTGCTTGTAATGTTTTTCAGGATTAATTTTATTTACAACCTTAAAACATTATTTTGATTCTCTTATTTTTGTATAAATGCAGTCAGACCTCTGATTAAGAAAAACATACTCATTTGCACCCTCTTATGTACTTTTGGCACTTTTTCAGACATAAAACTGTGTGAAATGCCTAAACTACCCTTGCCCCCTATCCCTACTTATATATATGAATTTGACCCCTCAATTTAGAAAACAACTATATTGTTCAAAATTCAAGGGATGTAAATGAAATTAAAAAAAAAAAAATTATTTACATATTTAACTAACACAAGTATTTACATTTAAAATATTTATAGTTATATTTATTAAATTTGTAAACTAACACAAATTTTCATTATTTATATTTAAATATATTTTAATTTTTAAAATATTTATATTTATCAAACTTGTAAACTAACACAAGTTTTTTTTTTTTTTTTTGATCTTGAAACATATCTGACTTTACTAATACAAATGTCCAATAATATTAGACACACTTCAGAAAATAAAATAAAAATTATTTTATTTTAAATCAAAATAAAAATACCAAATATTTAAATTCGGCAAAAATAAATACTAAAACTACACACATAAATAGCAATTTTTTGTCATACAATATATATATATATATAAATAAAATATTTAACTTGCCAATTTTAACTTTAATTTTATTATTATTGTACGAGTATCGAAATCACACACATAAATTCTTAAATAATAATAGTATAAAAAAATTTAGTAGTGAAAATATAATAACTTAATATTTAAACATACAAATTTATATTTTTAATATCAAAGTAAAATATAAAAACAATTTATTCATATAAATTTAATAAAAAATCAAAAATTTTAATTTCTCATAATTCATATATTTAATAATGACTAGTAACGAGCATGTGCGATGCACATGTAATTATAAGCCATTAAAAATAAATCAAATTTAAATTAGTATATCAAAAACTAATAGTAGAAATCTTCAAATTCAAAGTAATATAGTTAATTTTTTTAAAATAAAACATTATAAAATAAAAGGAAAAAAGGGGTATACCGAATATCTATAAACTCAAGTTAAAGAGATAACTGGGGAAAGATAAAATAAAAAATATATATTTTATTTAAAACAAAGATAAATGAAATAAATAAAAGAATATATCATGACAAAGAGAGCAAAACATATTATAAAATAATTCATAAAAAAAATATAATATTGCTACTGGTTCATAGAGAAGTGTTCTCCATAAACCAAAAATCATTCTCGTTCAGGTTTATGCTAAAAGTGTATCATGTATCGCTAAATCACATTAATTCTCCCTCCAAAATGCAGAAGAACCACTACTAATTATAACAAATAATAAATAAAATAAATTGGTTTGAATATTAGGAAGAGTTCAAAATTATTTATTCTCTGCCTTTTCAAATGATGTAGTAACCTTTCTGAATATGACATGTTTTTTAAAAATGTTACAACTATTTCTAAATAGGAGATAGAAATCTTTTTAAGAAAGGTAACTTTTTTGAATGTGGCATCCCTTACAACCTTTGCTTTTTATCATAATCTTTAATTATTGATACATTTAAAATGGAAAAAATATTTGAAAATAATAAAAAAGTTTCGTACTTGTATAAGTAGGATAGATATATAGGTTAATTTCAGTAAACCCCCTATACTATCCAGATTAATCAACTAACCCTTTGTATGTCCACTTTGCCCTCTATACTATTTAATTTCATCAAATTGTCCCCTCATTTCTCAAAATTCCTAAACTACCCTCAATATTATAAGGGGGTTTAGTGAAATTAATACTATAAAGGGGTTTAGTGAATTATTTCGAAAAAAATAATATATACTTTTTGCAAAAAAAAAACATTTCGAAAAAAAATCATATTTTGTTTCAAAATATGAATTTTTTTTCGAAAAATATTTTTTTTGCGAAAAAGTATATATTATGTTCCAAAATATGAATTTTATTTTCGAAAAATATTTTTTTGCAAAAAAGTATATATTATGTTCCAAAATATGAATTTTTTTTTCGAAAAATAATTCTTTTGCAAAAAATATATATTATGTTCCAAAATATGAATTTTTTCTGAAATTTTTTTTTTTTGCAAAAAATATATATTATGTTCCAAAATATGATTTTTTTTCCGAAAAATATTTTTTTTGCTAAAAAATATATATTATGTTCCAAAATATGATTTTTTTTCCGAAAAATATTTTTTTTGCTAAAAAGTATATATTATGTTCCAAAATATGAATTTGTTTTTCGAAAAATATTTTTTTTGCGAAAAAATATATATTATGTTCCAAAATATGAATTTGTTTTTCGAAAAATATTTTTTTTGCAAAAAAGTATATATTATGTTCCAAAATATGATTTTTTTTTTCGAAAAATATTTTTTTTGCAAAAAAGTATATATTATGTTCCAAAATATGAATTTTGTTTTCGAAATTTTTTTTTTTTGCAAAAAAGTATATATTATGTTCCAAAATATGAATTTTTTTTTCGAAAAATATTTTTTTTGCGAAAAAGTATATATTATGTTCCAAAATATGAATTTTTTTTTCGAAAAATATTTTTTTTGCAAAAAAGTATATATTATGTTCCAAAATATGAATTTTTTTTTCGAAAAATATTTTTATTGCAAAAAATATATATTATGTTCCAAAATATGATTTTTTTCTGAAAAATAATTTTTTGCGAAAAATATATATTATGTTCCAAAATATGATTTTTTTTCCGAAAAATATTGTTTTTGCGAAAAAGTATATATTATGTTCCAAAATATGAATTTTTTTTTCGAAAAATATTTTTTTGCGAAAAATATATATTATGTTCCAAAATATGATTTTTTTTCCGAAAAATACTTTTCGAAAAAAAAATTTATATTTTGGAACATAATATATACATTTTTGTTCCAAAAAAATATTTTTCGAAAAACAAATTCATATTTTGGAACATAATATATATTTTTTGCAATAAAATTATTTTTCGAAAAAAAAATTCATATTTTGGAACATAATATATACTTTTTTGCAAAAAAAAAAAATTTCAAAAACAAAATTCATATTTTGGAACATAATATATACTTTTTTGCAAAAAAAATATTTTTCGAAAAAAAAAATCATATTTTGGAACATAATATATACTTTTTTGCAAAAAAAATATTTTTCGAAAAAAAAATTCATATTTTGGAACATAATATATACTTTTTCGCAAAAAAATATTTTTCGAAAAAAAAATTCATATTTTGGAACATAATATATACTTTTTTGCAAAAAAAAAAAATTTCGAAAACAAAATTCATATTTTGGAACATAATATATACTTTTTTGCAAAAAAAATATTTTTCGAAAAAAAAATTCATATTTTGGAACATAATATATACTTTTTCACAAAAAAAATATTTTTCGAAAAAAAAATTCATATTTTGGAACAAAATATGATTTTTTTCGAATTTTTTTTTTTTGTAAAAAGTATATATTATTTTTTCCGAAATAATTCACTAAACCCCTTATACTATTAATTTCACTAAACTCCCTTATACTATTGATGGTAGTTTAGGCATTTTGAAAAATAAGGGGGTAATTTGATAAAATTGAATAATATAGGGGGCAAAGTGAACACACAAGAGGTTAGTTGATTAATCTAGATGGTATATGGGGTTTACTGAAATTAACCCTAAATATATATACAGAATACACTTATATTTATATAGATATCCATATATATGTACATTATATAGATATGTAGGTGTATATATATATATATACAATGTCGGCCATGGCAGGTTTTGAGGCGAGGTTAAGGACGGCCATGGCGGCCGCCGGTGGCGAGGAGGTGGTAGGTGTGAGGCGGTGGTTGGTTAAGGAGGCAGGAAGTGCGAGGTGGTGGTGCGAGGAGGTGGGAGGTGCAGGTGGTGGGGTTGCGGGAGGTGGGAGGTGCAGGTGGTGGGGTTGCGGGAGGTGGGAGGTGCAGGCGGTGCGGCAGTTCACTCCGGCGGTGCGGCAGTTCACTCCGACGGCGGCGGTGTAGTACAGGCGGCGGGGTGACATGGATTGGGATTAATATGAGACGTGTGTGTATTTGTGTGTGAAATTTGATTTGGACATGGATTGTAAAATTTGGTTTGAACATGAATTGGGATTTGGTTTGGTGTGTACAGGAGGCATGTGTGTATTTGTGTGTGAAATTTGGTTTGGACATGAATTGGGATTAATGTAAGGCATGGTTCAATTTTTTCAGTACCAGAGTCAGGGGCGGATCTAGGCAGCAGTGTCAGGGGTTCAAATTTTTTTTTTTTGGATTTTTGGGTATATATGACAAATATTTATTTTAGCAGAGTTTAAAATAAATTTTTAGTGGGGGCTTATTTGTAAATAAATTTAAATTCTGTGGTACTTAAGCTAAAAAAATAATTAAGTGGAGGCTAAATACTAGATATCTAAAATTTTATGATAAAAATTATAAAAAAAATAAAATTCAATGGGGGCCATGGCCCCTACTGGGCGTGAATTGAATCCGCCAGTGACCAGAGTGGTTTCAATTTAGGGTTAGCAGTGGAGGAAGATGGGTCGGTGTTTGGTGATATCCACCCCTAGGTGTCAAAAATAATGATTAAGAACGGCGTTTTAGGACGGGTTAGATTTTACCTATCGTAAACGTACAAATCAAATTATACTATAGAAACAATTTGAGAAAGGGAATATCGAAACCACATAAACAAATTATAGTTATTCAGTTCAACAGTTTTGATGTATTGAATTATGATTGAAAAAGTTGTTTGGTTTTATTTTGAGAATTATGACTAAATTAACTAATAACAGAAAATAAATTGAGAGTTTGTGATCAAGAGATAGAGAAAACTAAGGATTTCATCTCTCCACCACTAACAACATAACATAGTTTTCAATTTGCACAATTGTAAAAAGGGCAATCTATTCTCGTGAATCCATGTGTACCGCAAATAGTTGAATATGCTCCCAAAAAGGATACCGTCAATCGGGTTTGCTACAACCCATCTCCGGACAAAGTGTAACCAGTGCATGCTATTTACTTTACTTTAATCTATTACTAATGCATGAAATGAAACTACAACATGTCTAGGGTTTCGAGTGTTAAGAACTATTGTGTGGAAAATCATGGATTAAGCATCCGAGTTCCAGCCCATAGTAAATAATCATGATTAAGTAAGAAAAATATATTTATTCAATCTAAGACAAGAATCAAGAACAATCTAAGACAAGAATCAAGAACAAATATATAATCTTGTATCAAGAATTAAAACAATCACTTATCTACAACAATCATCACGGTATAGTTACAACTTCCCATTTGTTACAATTGAAAACAATTATAAAAACTACATTACTTGGCTAGGGTTTTGCTAGAAAATCCTAGATACCGGTTTAGTTGATCATGGTTGATGGAGACCGCATCGTTGATGTAGAATCGCTCACCATTCTCTCATTCTCCGGAACTCTAAGTCTTGTATGGCTTCTCACCTTTGAAATGATATAAACCTCTAGAGGCTGCTCTGAAAATTATACGTGTATTGAAGCTCTCCCAAATATGTAGTAGACTTCTCTATATTCTGATATATATAATATGTGTATAGCACTTGTATCGAGGTGTAAAAGTCGCAGCCGCCACCAAGGAAAACAAGTCGAGGTCAATTTTGTCATTTTCAGCACTTAACATGCTAGACCCCTACGCATGTTGCGTAAGGGCTCCTACGTATGTTGTGTAGCCCAAGCCTACGCATGGTGCGTAGGAGAAAATCTACCTTGCGTAAGAGTTGCGTAGAAATAACACTTTTTAACCACTTTTAATTACTAGTTGCGTGGGTCATGCATAGCAAAACCCTTGGAACCAACTTTCCTTGGGATTAGTGCCATTTGAACCCCCTCAACTCCCTTGTTATGATTCTTGAAGTTGCAACTCAAAAAAATGACATTTCTGCCATCCGAGAGACACTTTCCTCTTGAAAATATCTCTTTTGCTCTCTTTTCGAATAGACACAAGCGATTCTCTAGTTAATTCACCAAAGTTAGCTCGTAATCTTCATTAAGCTCCTGAAACACGCATAAAGACACAAACGATATAAAAATATCAAATAATGGAATATAAGGACATAACATTAGCAAGTTATGGGCCTAAAAATGGACAATATTTGACACTTATCCCACCCCTAAACTTACACATTGATAATCCCTTAGCAATGAACTTAGGAAAACTTTCTAAGTTTACCTTGTGATGATTTTTATTTTAACTACTTTATACTACTCTACACTAACCTATACTACTCCCTTGCTTTTGTGAGGGTCAATGATTACACTCAGCATGTGTAACAAGCCTTTTAAAACCCCCAGCAACACCGAGTGGACGAGTGAAGTCTCGTGAGGGTTAACTATATTACCCACAACTTCTCCATTCTTTATAATCACACATTCATGCATTCACATACTCATCAATATAGTCATGATACAATGTATAAGATAATATGGATGCAAATACTCCCACTCACTACTGAACAATAACTATCTTGAGCTTCGTGTCATGAATGGTTCCCACTAAAGTAAAAGACTTTGTTACTCTCTACTCCCAATCCAGACAACCCTCCGTGTTTTTGTGAACAGTCTCCTATAGTATGTCAATCTCTCTTCTTTTACTTCATTGATCAAACTTTGCCATTTTTTTTTTAAAAAAACTCATTCTTTCCATCATTCCACTTTTATCTTTCTAAGCTCCGGACTTTCTAACAATAATTTTTAGTCCTAACCAACTGGGCCTGAGCTTCTTCCATGGGATTTATGTTCATTAGTTTTCTCCCATTTTTACGCAAACACTCTACTACATTGTGGTAGGAGGACTGGTTACTCAGATCGAATAACTACTTGTTGCATTTTATTTCTCAAAATAAATTTTCAACTTTCTCCATTCCATATATATCAACACTCTTTCTCCCCTTTTATTGTGACAAAATTAATTTCTCAACTATATAGTCAAATATCAATTGTTTTTCCCATAGTGAATGTGTGCATGTGTTTATAGGTCGAAGTTGTCCTTTTCGGTTTCAATTTTACTAATCTATTCACCCATGTAAAATCACATTACTTCACTTAGCTCAATCTAATCACCACTCTCATGAATGAGAATATCACATTAAATACTACTCATGCATCATATACACAAACTCAATTAACTTGTAATGCAAATACCCATGCGTAAAAACAAAGAATTTCTTTCAAACTTTTTCAAATTTTTATTTTTTTTTTCCAAAATTTTCATTCCTCAACTATACCCTCACCCCTAAATTTAAAACAAACCATGTCCTCATGGTTCACAATCATACATAGGAGAGAATATAGTTACCCTTGAAGCGTGATTCCGGAATGGCACAATAAAACACTTGATCTCCTCTCCCAAACTTGATTTTGATTACTTGTAGATGTACTCAACAAAGCACACATACCCAATATCATAGTAATGGAAAATAAAATTCATCATAACTTTCCTGAAATCATTAAAATATCGCACAAGGAATGAAGTTTTTTTATTAAAATAAAATAACAAAGATTTGGCCTTAAGGGCCTACAATCCCTACGAAAATTAAATTGCATAGTGTAGATGCAAAAAAATACACAATAATAATTGGGTTAAAAAATTGGATCCTTTATTCAATCTTTGGCCATGTATTTATACAGAATTTGGTAAATGGGTCAAGCCCATTTACCCAAGTTTATCAATCCCTTAAATCATGGGATTTGATAAACTCTTTTCTTTTTTGGACTCTCTTTTCCATAAGTAGGACAACTCCCTGACTTATGGATCACTCATCCTCTAGACAATTCTATGGGCCCATTATTTCTTCGGCCCATCCGTCTTCGGCCCATCTGTCTTCGGCCCATCAGTCTTGTGGCACATCCTTGTTGGGCTATGTACTTTTTGACTATTACATAGGCCCCTAAGGTTATGGGCTTATGGGCCAATTCATAGCCCATGACCGAATCTATACATGCACATATATACACATATTGATGCTTTTATGGGAAATGATGGTGATGAGTTGGCATGCATTTAATTGTATTTCAAAATTAGAGGCCATAACTTCCTTAATCTTTGCACCATGACGGCATTATCGTGCAACGTGTGACCTTCGGGTTTCGTGCAGTCCTTTGGCATACTCCTTTCCTTATATAAAACCTATCATTTACCATTTGTTTTCTTCATTGTCTTCATTTGCAAACTTTCGCTTCTGCCTCTCTCTTAATTTTTTCTCCTGGAATTCGCCTCTCCTTCATTCCTGTACTATTTTCTTTCGGTCATTTAAGAACCTTCATCAGAATAGAAGTTTGCTTCTACCCGAAGCTCTTCCTGCCTCTTCATTATCATTTGAGTAAGTCGAACAGTACTTCCCTCTTTCTAATTTTCATCTCCGCCCCCTATCTGTCTCTTCTACCTTTCTGGAATTATGTTTGACAGTGATGATACCCGGTCAGTAGAGGAGGTCGTCTGTCCTCTGCAACTGACACCGACCTTACCAGTAGTGATAGCCCTCATTCTACCCGTCAAGGGGCCCCTATCCCAAAAACAATTTCCCAAAATGCCGACCTTCCGGGTTCGTCAACAAATCCGGGAACACCTGCTTTAAGGGATTCTCATGATAATGATGAATATGTGGTCTCCAAGCCTGCTGAACCTTTCATAGTTTCCCCTCTTAAGAAAACCCGGCCTGAGGTAGATGTTAAACATCTTCGGTCTGAGACCCACGTTCCTAGGGATGTTGATGTGGCCCCTTATCCAGGCTATTTAGATTTCTCTAAGAGTGAGGGACTTCAACCAGGTAGCATTCTGCTATCGGCTGTTCACCTTAAGGTTTGAAGATTCCCTCTTCACCCTTTCTTCCATTATGTGTTTTTCATGTTAGGTCTGCACCTGCTTCAACTCAACCCGAACAACCTTAGGATTCTGTCCATGCTCCTATTGTACAATAGGGATCTGGACCTCAACTTAGGTTTAGCCGACTTACTTCTTTGTTATTTTTTCCAAAATGCTAGATAAAGTAAGGGTATATACAACCTCTTTCCCTTCCATGGTCGGGGTATATGTTCTGGTACAGAAAAGTCTGATAAAGGGTGGAAAGAGAGAATGGTAGTTGTTAACGGTAATTGGTTTTACCCGTTCTCTCTTACATTCTCGATCCCACACACATTCGGTGCCATTCATTTACCTATCTACCGTCCCCTCCATAAGGCTTCTTGTCTTTGTGAGTACTGTGATTTGCATCGGGGGGATTACGCATATAGATTTCTAGGTTATGAGGATAGAGAAATTCCCCTGTCCCTCATAAAAGAATGGATAGCCCTTCTGAAGGCCAAGATCTGGAGCAATGTCCGATCTGCCACTACCCTTCTGACTCAGGCAAATCTGGAGATGATTTCTAACTTGGGCGGTGCTGTTGACATGATGGATTTGCCTGTCAAACCCCTTTCTGCCAGATGCACTCAAGTTCCTGAAGGGATCAACCTGGTTGATGTTGTACCGCTCTCAACAGCACCCCCTACGCCTCCAGTACCTCCACCCGCATAAAGTCCAGTAGATCCACCTCAGCCTCATCCTGCAAATCCTTCAATCATGAGGACCTGATCTGGTATAGGTGGTGGAACGGCCAATAAAAGACCCAGGACCCAAGCTACTGATGCCTCGTTGAGCGAAACTCCTCAGGCTCAGGATGCCCCCCGTACTTCTATTCCCTGGGAGCCAAAGTTTCCTTTACCCGATGGGACTCTGGTCTGCGCCGATCAGCTCACCATCACCTAGCCAGAAGCTCTTCGAGTTATGGTGAAAGGGATTTGGACTCCGGCCGATAGGGCTACTCAGTCCAAAATATCCAGGACTGAGCTTCTGAAGAAGAGCTCCACAATGGTCATGGAGGTTGGTAACTCATTTTTCTTTTGTAACTTGGTTCATTATCTTCACTTCCTTATGTACTAACATGCCCTTTTTTCCTCTTTCTGTGTAGCTTCTTTATGGGATCCAGGCCTACAACAATGTTGTGGAGTCTGATGCCCGGGAAATGGCCAATATGCAGGCCCAACTCAAGCAAAATAATGAGCATCGAGTTGCTCTGGTCAAAGAGGCGGATGGTCTTCGCCAGAGCATCTTTGAACATAAAAGCCTTCTGGAGACCAGAGAGGCAGAGAAGAGGGCTTTAGCTGCCGAAAAGATAGCTTTAGCCGCTGAGCTTGCAGAGGTGAAGGCAGCCTACCAGAAGATAGCTGCCGAAAAGATAGAGTCAGATAATCTTCTGGCTCTTGAGCGGTCCAAGGTAGAGGTGTGCCATTTGGGGGGTCTGGACATGCACAATTGGTACACCACCATCTGCGATGTGCGAACGGTCAGGGCATGGCGAGAAAGGCATGAAATAGAGCACATTCCTTTGGCAGATCGGGAGTTCAAGACTGCTGAGGAGTTTGATGCTTTCATGGGAGTGTCTCTTCCTTACAAGGACCCACCGGCTTCTGAAAATGAGAAGCGGTTTGCTGCTATTTTGAAGGGAGAAGACTATCATCTTCTTGAGTAGAATATGATTTTAAGTTCTCTGTACTTACCCTTTTCAGAAGGGTGTTTTTGTAATTTCTCTCTATTTTTAATGAAAAAGAATTTTCCCAGCTTAGTGTTTATTTTGTTTTTGTTGTTTTAGTAGAATTTCCTGCAATATTTAGTCTTCGGGCATATGGCCCCCTAAGACTTGCTTTTTGTCCTCTAGCTAGTTCATATTAGGTTTGAACTTTAACACTTAGGAAAATTTTCAATTTAACATGAAGCCTTCGGGCATATGGCCCCTTTAGACTTGTTTTTGCCCTCTAGTTAGTTCAAATCAGGTTTGAACTCAACACTTAGGAATATTTCAATCTAAACATAGAGCCTTCGGGCATATGGCCCCTGAGGCTTGTTTTTGCCCTCTGATTAGTTCAAATCAGATTTGAACTCAATACTTAGGAATATTTCAATTTAAATATGGAGCCTTCGAGCATATGGCCCCTGAGGCTTGTTTTTGCCCTATAGTTAGTTCAAATCAGGTTTGAACTCAACACTTAGGAATTTTTCCATCAAATATGAAGCCTTCGTATGAATATGAGTATAGAAATAGACTGTATCTTTATTAAAAAGAAATTGAGTATTACAAGGCAGAGGTGCCGAACATCGGGCACATATGCTTTATTATAACCAGTAAAAAGGTGTCATATGCGAGACACAGTTTCATTTTATTATTTTAACAAGAAAAAGAAACCACCTAAGGGTAATACATCTTCATCCGATAAGCATTTTGAGAGTAAGGCTCGATGCGGCCTATCTCATTTTTCCACACTCGATAAGCACTGCGTCCGATGACCTTAATTATTGTATAAGGTCCTTCCCATGTCTCTAGTAACTTGCCAACAATCCCAATTTTTCTTCTGAGCAACATATCCCCTACCTAAAATTCTCTTATCTTTACTTTCTGATTGAACCGTGCCCTGACTTGTTGCTGATAGGCTGCTAGCCTTATCCCGATAACTTTTATTCTTTCTTCCAGTAGGTCCAAATCATGGGCTAGGTGCTAATTGTTTGGACCTTCCTCCCAGGCTTGACTTCTTAAAGTAGGCACTCTCAATTCGGTCGGGATAACGACTTCTGCCCCCATAGGCCATGGCGAAAGGGGTCTCTCCTGTTGGTTATCTTGGAGTAGTCCGATAGGACCATAAGACCTTAGGCAATTTCTCCAGCCCGGCCCCTTTTGCCTCTTCAAGCTTTTTCCTGAGTGTATCAAAAATTATTCTGTTTATCCTTTCAGCCTGTCCATTTCCCTACGGATAACCAACAAAAGAAGTGTTCTGATTGATCCCATGCTTTGCCAATAACGCTTGAACTTTTCTGTTATCCAAATTGGTGCCATTATCCATCATTATGTTTGGGATAGACCGAATCTACAAATGATGTGACTCTAGATGAACTTTATAACATGGCTACTTTTAATAGTAGAGTATGCCTCGGCTTCCACCCACTTGGTAAAGTAATCTGTAGCCAGAAGAACATGAGTGATAAATCATATAGCTTGTGGGAGAGGACCCACAATGTCCATACCCCATCGGGCAAAGGGGTGAGGGATAATTGTTGGGTTCAGTAATTCCAGTGGTGGATGAATGACATCTCCATGAAATTGGCACTTTTTGCAGTGTCGGGTGTAGACCTCATCGTCCCTTGACAAATAAGGCCAGAAGTATCCCTAGGTGAGAACTTTATGGGCTAAATACCTCCCTCTAGAATGATTGCCACATGATTTTGCATGAATTTCTTCCAAGACCGCAGAAGCTTCGGAGGGCGTGAGACATCTCAAATATGGTCCGGAGAAAGACTTGCGGTATAGTTGGCCATTATATAGAGCATATCTGACGGCTTTCATTCTTATCTTCCGGGCCTCTAGTTTTGACTCAGGTAATGCACCGGTCCTCAAATAGTCTGTTATGGGGTCCATCCAGCTTGGCTCCCAAGGAATGACCATCACGTCTTCGGAGGGCTCCAAGCTTGATCAAACGATGAAGTCCACTGGTGCTATTCGAGTCATACTTTCCCCTACCGTGGAGGCCTAGTTAGCCAGACGATCTGCCATGATATTATCCCCTCTGGGGATCTGTTCAAAGGTCAACTGTTGGAATTCCTCGGCTTCTTTTAGTACAAAATTCCTGTACACTTCCATTTTAGGCTCTCGGGTTTCATACTCCCCATTCAACTGTCGTACTACCAACTGGGAATCGCTCCGTATCTTCGCTTTCTATACTTGAAGGCTTCGGGCCAACCGAATCCCTGCTAGAAGGGCCTCATACTCGGCTTCGTTGTTGGAGGCAGAAAACTCCAATTGAACGGACTGCTGGATTTTAGTGCCATCTGGTGTCACGAGCTTTACACCGATCCCTACTCCTTTGACATTTGATGATCCGTCTACGAACACAACCCATAAGCCAGGTTCATTTTCTTCTAAAGAATATGTAGTTTTTGTTTCCAACAGAAAGTCAGCTACTGCTTGTCCTTTGATGGCAGTTCGGGGGACATAGGTTATGTCAAAAATCCCAAGTTCTATTGCCCATTTGGATACTCTCCCCGATAACTTAGGTTTTGCCATTATGGATCTGATCGGGGTTGCAGTTGGCACTACGATCGGGTGTGCTTTAAAATAATGCCGAAGACGTCGCTTTGCATTAATCAGTGATAGTACCAGCTTTTCTTGCTTCGAATAATGGGTTTCTGCATCAGCAAAGGCTTTGTTGGTATAGAAGACTGGTATCTGGTACCCCTTACCCTCCTTGACCAGAGCGGCGCTGGTAGATGTCGCAGATATGGCTAGATATAAGTGTAATGACTCATCTGCTTCTGGGGTTGCTAGTATAGGAGGTTTTTCCATATAGCTTTTGATTTTTTTCAAGGCTTCAGATTGCTCCGGTCCCCAAACCTCTCCTTTTGCGACCTTTATAGCTTGAAAGAATGGCCAGCACTGATCAGTTAATCGAGAGATGAAGCAGCTGAGGGCTGCTACTCTTCCGGTTGACACCTGGATCTCCTTCCAGGACCTTGGCTCCGCTGACTCCATGAGAGCTTTGACCTGTGCTGGGCTAGCTTGTATTCCTTTCCGATCGACTATGTGTCCCAAGAATTGACCCGAGGATACTTCGAAAGAACATTTGGATGGGTTGAGCTTCATCTTGTACTTTCTGAGGGTATCGAATACCTGCTGCAGATCGGTCAGGTGACCACTTTTTGCCTTGTTTTTGACCACCGTGTCATCAATGTAGGCTTCTATGGTAGATCCTATCATGCCCTGGAAAACCTTGCTGACCAACCTCTGAAAGGTTGCACCTGTATTTTTTAGTCCGAAAGGCATAACTATGTAACAATATGTACCTGATTTAGTTATGAAGGCAGTCTTTTCCTCATCATCTGAGTTCATTCGTATCTGGTTATACCCAGAGTATGCATCCAGAAAACTTAAGCGCTTAAATCCTGCGGTGGCATCTACTATCTGATTGATCTTTGGTAAGGGGAAACAATCCTTCGGGCATGCTCTGTTCAGGTCGGTGAAGTCCACGCACACCCTCCATTTCCCGTTCTTCTTCTGAACCATAACAACGTTTGCCAACCAGGAAGGATACTGTACCTCCTTAATGAATCCTGCTTGGAGAAGTCGATTAACCTCTTCAGCTATGATTTGGTTTCGGTGAGCCCCCATCCGCCTTTGTTTTTGTCTGACAGGTTTTGCACCTAGATCCACGTTGAGGGAATGCTGGGCTATTGACAGATCAATGCCAGTCATATCCATATGGCCTCAGGCAAATACATCAGTATCGGAGCATAGGAGGGCCTCCATTTTCTCATTTTCTTGTGCATTGAGGCCAGAACCAATATAAGTCAACCTTTCAGGGTGATCGGGGTAGATCTGAACTTCAAGCAAAGGTTCAACTGTTATTGATGACCCCGCACCCTCCTCTTGTAATTGCTATTGATCATCGGGTACCATTTTGGATCATGATTCTTGTTCCGGTTCAGCCCTTTTCCTCAGACCTTTCATGGTGACAGCGTAATATTCCTTGGTTGCTACCTGATCGCCCCTGATGTCAATCACATCAATTCCGTTCAGATCGATGCACCGCATGACTTGATGCATGGTTGAAGGAATTCCGTGCATCCGATGGATCGAACCCCTTCCCATAAGGAGATTATATGAGGGTTTGACATCCACCACCACAAAAGTTTTTATGAGCATGCGCCTTGCCGCTGTTACTGGCAGTTGGATCTCTCCCACTAGCTCCACTCTTCTACCATCAAATCCGGCTATCGGGCTTCTGGAAGGGACTATTTCCTGAGGGTTGATCTCTAACTTCTCAAAGGCCCACTTGGTGATAATGTTGACGTTGCTTCCTGGGTTAATCATTACCCACTTGATCAGGCAGTTTGAGACCATGAAGGAGATAACCAAAGGATCGTCATGTGGTGATTGAATGTTCCGCATGTCTGCAAAAGAAAAAGTTACACGGGCATCCTTTTTCGGGCTTCGGAACTCGCTAATTTCCCCAACCTTTCGCAGCTTCTGGGCTTGACGCATCTGGGATCTACGGGCTTCCTCCACTTTTGACTGACTTGGGCCATCGTGAACCATGTGAATGACTCTTACGGGTTATCCCACTACTCCCTTGGTGAGCGTGTGTGACGTTTGATCTTGTCGGGTGCCCTCATTGGCAACGTACTCTGTCAATTCCCCTTTTGCTATCATGGTTTCTACTTGCCTCCTAAGGATTTTGCACTCGTTAGCAAGGTGTCCATATTCGCCATGGAAGACATAATGTCTTGACATGTCTCTTTGGTCCATTGGTTGTCTGATGGGTGGTGGTGACCGGAAGATTCCTTTACCCTTAGTCTCCTGATACAGTTTGGCCAGGGTAACCTTTAATGGAGTAATCTTGTCCTCAAATTTCTGACGCTTCTCTGGGACTAGGGAGGGTGCAGTTGGAACACCTGGCCACTTTCGATCGGTTTCCCGATCCTTAACTTTTGGTTCGGATACTCTTGCCTCTACGCTTGCAAATGTTGTCATTCTTTGTTGTATGGCCAGTTCCTTTTCTATTCGGAGGTGCCCTTGCGCCCTGGAATTGAGTTCCCCGATGTGTGCAGGTGGCCTTTTGACCAAAGACTGATGGAACTTGGTTCCAGGGATCAAGGCCATTCTGAAAGCCTCAACGGCTGAATGCTGATCGCAATTGTCAATTGAAGACATCTCCATGTTGAAACGCGAGACAAAGCTTTTCAGGGATTCACCTTTTTCTTGGATCATGGTGAATAGATTGGAGATGGTCTTTCTCTATCTTTTATTGCCGAAGTACTGAGCAATGAACAACTCAAAAAGTTTGAGCCAGCTTCCAATTGATCGGGGTGGTTGCTTCCTGAACCATAACAGGGCTGCTTCGGTCAGGCTGGTGGGAAATACTTTGCAGAGTAGGGCTTCGTTCTCATTGTAGACATTCATTTTTGTATAGACGTGGTAAATGTGCTCCGTCGGATCCTTTGTGCCATCGAACAAGGTAAATTTTGGTAGTCTGAACCTTTCCAGGTAGGGCGCGCTGGTGATCGCCAGCGTGAACGGAGTTTGCACGGCGTCGATGGATGCCTCAGAGGCCAGATCGTTTGGGGTCTAAATCTTCAGATCCTTAAGCACCTCCCTTTGGAATCTGATCATAATCTCCTCCAACTTTTTCATGGTCAGATTCTCCTCGGGATTGTGCGTCCCTAGCATTTACAGGGATGATTCTGCTTGTTCCTCCGAATTATTGTCGGACTTCACGTGCTGGTTGTCCCTTTTTGACTGGTGGCCTGCGGACCGCTCCTGCTGGTTGGTTTGTTCTCCATTCGGGGTTTCTCGAGGGTTTTGCAACAGGGCTAGTTTGGCCACCAACTCGGCGTTCTGCCTCTCCAATTCGGCAGTTCTTTCCTCCAAGGCTCGCCTGATCGGATCTTCGGTTTGTGAAGGTTGACCTCCATTCGGGGGTAACTCGGATTGGTGCGAACGGGTGATAACTGTTTTGGATGGTGTAAATCTAAGCTTTTCGTAGAGAATGGGAAGCTATTGAAAAAATGATTTCAATAAAATTCGTTCCCACAGACGGCGCCAATTGTGTAGATGCAGAAAAATACACAATAATAATTGGGTTAAAAAATTATATCCTTTATTCAATCTTTGGCTATGTATTTATACAAAATTTGGTAAATGGGTCAGACCCATTTACCCAAGTTTGTCAATCCCTTAAATCATGAGATTTGATAAACTCTTTTCTTTTTTGGACTCTCTTTTCCATAAGTAGGACAACTCCTTGACTTATGGATCACTCATCCTCTAGAGAATTCTATGGGCCCAATATTTCTTCGGCCCATCCGTCTTCGGCCCATCTGTCTTCGGCTCATCAGTCTTGTGGCCCATCCTTGTTGGGCCATGTACTTTTTGACTATTACACATAGATTTGGCCTTAAGGGCCTACAATGTCTAAGAATTGAAAGTCCAACCTATCTACTAAAAATAGAAAATTTCTCCTAAATCTAAAAACCTTAATCCTTAGTCAATTTATCTTCCTTCCACTTGCTTCAGTTTATCACACACTATCACTCGGAAAAACTTCCAAACAAGCATGCATATTCGACGTCATCTCAAGCCACTTAAAACTCGATGCTTGGTATTTCATTGTGAATGACCAACACCTCTCATTCATCTCCTCCAGTTGAAATCCCAACTGCTCCTCAAGAATCTTTGATATCAAGAATGGATACGGGAGATAAAACTCCATATAATCCCACCCTTCAACTTTTCTGCTCACGATCTTATGGATCAGCATCATGTTAGCCAATATCACTATCGGAAACAGCACCCAATACCCTTTAAGCATACAATAGGATATTTTGATCATTGCTTGTCCCCTCCAATACGTACGATGATTCTGACATGCTTGAGAAGCAATCACATAATCCAAATAGAGCAAGTCTGGCTTCAACATGTAAATGTCAGTAATCTTAGCCCTTTTGATCGGTTCCAGTCTTATGAAAATAAAAGTGTTTAAAATGAAGAATTAACACGATCTACTTCTACCTCTCAGTTGTAAGTACGCGAGTAGTATATAGTATAGTTGGGTGGAGAGGGTATCAAACCACAGAGATCAGAGTCATATTTCAAATAATTGTAGAGCAGAAAATTGAATTATATTATAAACGTTGTTTTATAACTACTAAACATAAAATAAATAAATAAACAAGTAATTTTTGTGTTGTAAATCAAGATAAACAAGTGTAGGGTTTTCCTCCAACTCCACCACTAACCTTGTAATGTATTCCTTTAATTATTCTATTGTAAGAGGGTGATACAACTTATATGAATCAGATTAGTAATGCTACAAGCAATTGCCTAATCCCAAAAGAGATGCAATAAAGTTTAGTTTACTACAATCTATCTTCGATTGGGATGACCATGGTATGCATCTATACTACAACTACTCCTAAAACATGAAATTAAAAACACACTAATGGTCATCTTCTCTTAGTATGAACCGTTTGCACCTAAAACCTTATCATGCCATTAAGTACCATTATGTAGAAACCATTATTTAAACATTGGATTTCTTGCTCTTAGTAAAAACATGGTTGTTCAAGATAAATCATTAATTCAATCTCAGCTTAAGAAGATAATTAATAAATAAATCTTATTGAGGTAATTCGTTCGGTCTCTCACTATATAATCATCATATAAGTGTTATTCAGCTTCCCCTCTTTGCAATAAAAATAAATAAAAGTTTACATTAGTCTGCTAGGATTTCGTTGGAAACCCTAGATACCGATTAACCACTATTGGAGGGAGAAGACTGCATCGTTGATGTAGCCACCATCTTCATGGTTGGGTAGCGGTTCTTGAGGAGAGCCTCTCTTTTGAGAGAGACTTTTTGCATGAATGATGATATATGATCCAAGAATCCAGGATATATTATCTTCATGAATTCTTCATATATTTATAGACAAAAGTTGGTGTAAATATGATATGTATTTTCTTACACTCCAAGAAGATTTGGTGTGAGGACTAAGTAACAGCAGTGAATGGACTAATCTGCCCTCTAATATGCTTGCACACAAAGTCAGAATTCTACAGCATTTTCACGCACATTTCCTAATGTTGGTGATGGCCGATTGATCAGGAGTTTCCACTGATCGATTGGTGACTCCTGAATTTTAATATTTCTTTATTCTTTGATTTTGTGCTCTAGCCGCTTATACTTTACTTTGAACTGAGTGTATTTATCCTCCAGGTATTATTCCGGATCAGACATATTTGCTAAAAACCCAAAATTAAATTTGATTTGCGTTAAGACCCCTGAAACATGCTTAAACATACAACTCAAATAAGAATATCTTATTAATAAAGTAAATAGACTAACTAAGTGTTTATTAACGCCCAGAATACCAAATATTCTGGTCTGATCACACCCCCAAACTTGAATATTGTTAGTCCATTAGCAATAAAAATAGAAGAAAAGATCATGAAAAATAAACTAATCCAATTCATCTAAACAATTTAAACTAATCCCCTTTCTTTCGTGAAGGAAAAACAATTTCACTTAGCACGAGTAACAAGCCTTTTAAACCCCTAGGAAAAATTCCAGTGGACGAGTGAAGTCTCGTGAGGGTTAAATAGACTACCAACAACTTCTTTATAATATTTGTTATTATATATATTGATAGCCCATCGGGGTGGCTAAAAATATGTGTTAAGAACACACCCTTAAGACGGATTAAGTTTTACCTATCGTAAGTGCACGAGTCAATTGTAGTATAGAAATGGCTTGTAAAAGGTTATCGATCCGACATAAACTAAGTTGTATTCTGAATTCTTGTAATACTCTTGATTTGCTAGAAAAATATAGTTTGTTGTTATTGATTGATTAACTGATTAACTAAGAAAACAAATAAAGATAGATTAAGACAAGAACAATAGAGAGAAAATTTAGGATTTCCATTCTCCACCACTAACCACGTAATATAATTCTCTCCTTGCTCAATTGCAAGAGGGCAATCCATACCTGTGAATCTGGTCATACCACAAATAGTGGAATACGTCCCCAAAAAGGATACTATCTACCGGATTCGCTACAACCCATCTTCGAATAGAGTATGACTAGTGCATGCAAATTACTTTACTATAATCTACTCTTACAACATGAAATTAAACTAAAACATGTCTATATCATCTCACCCAGGCATGGCCTGTGTAAACTTAAGGTTTCAAGTGTTAAACACCATTGATGTTAGAAAATCACACTATGTTTATGATAATGTGATTGTGTAAGAATATATATTCATTCAATCTAAGATAAGACTTAAGAACAAATATATAATCTTGTGTCAAGAATAAAAACGATCACACATCTACAATCAATCATCACAGTATGGTCACAACTTCCTCATGTTACAATTAAAAAAAATAAAAGAACTATATTACTTGGCTAGGGTTTTGCTATAAAACCTTAGATACCGAATTAGTTGCTTATGGTAGAAAGAGATGATGCAGTCTCGCCCTCCATGGTCGTCTTCTTCAGATCTTTAGGTCTTGAATAAATTCTCCCTTTGATCTTTAGGTCTTGAATAAATTCTCCCTTTTTATGATGAATTTGAAAAAAAATCTCTGAAAATTGGGTAGAAAAGAAGTCTCTAAGATCTGTAGCAGACCTTGGTATTTATAGATAAAGCTGAGGGAAACCCTAACTTGAATAGACTTGTCCCGCTTGGAGTATGATTCCCCTTTGGATGACTTTCTTTAAAAACTAATCAAAACCCTTCAATATAATGTATAATATGTCATATACACATGCTTAAAGGTGGTGGGGTCGAACACAAAGTCATCCGGGTCAAAACGGATCAATCCGGGTCAAAATAGGATTTTGGCCCGAATATGAAATTTTGAGCTTTTTCCTGCAAGATACCTCTCACTCTTTTGATCATATCTAGAGCTACACATATTGGATGGAGGGTGTAATATCTTTTTGGAAATCTAACTTCAAGATATTGATGTCAGGCTTAAGAATCACCCCCTTTGGACCTTTTTTGACCGAGATATGGGCGTCCGAAGTTAAATGAAATTTGTGCTGAAAACCCCCCTACGCTTGAAGTGTAGCCAGGCCTATGCTTGAAGCGTAGAAAATGCGTAATTAATTTGCCCATGCGTAACATATGCGTCAAAACAACACTTTCTAGCCACATTTAGCTACTGGATGCGTAGGGCATGTGTACCAAAACCCCCGGAACCAACCGTTCTTGAGAATAGTGCCATTTGAACCCCCTCGACTCACTTTTCATGATTCTTGAAGTTGCGGCTGGAAAAAATGATGTTCTGCCCTCCGAAAGCCACTTTTATCTTGAAAACACCTCTTAAGCTCTCCTATTGGATAGAAATAAGCATGTCTTTAGTTAATTCACCAAAGTTAGTTTTTTTTGTTCATTAAGCTCTTGAAACACACTTCAACACACAAATGGTATAAAAATACCAAATAACGGAATGAAAAAACATACAAATAGCAAGATAGAGACTTAAAATGGACAATATTGAACACATATCATATATTTTTATACCTATTTATGAATGTCTATGTTCATTAATTAGGAGATGATATAATCCATAAAATAAATGCAAACAAATAAATCGTACTTATGCAAAACAATAATCAAGTCAGATTAGTGTTACGAATGGTCTCCACTAGTGGTTAAACTTAGCTAATTTCTACTTCTAGAGCCAACAATCCTCCGTGTTTTGTGAACTTTCTCTACAACACATTTACTCTTCTTTATAGTATATCTCTATATAAATATATTTTTTTCTTTTTGGAGAGGGTTTTCCTCTCTTTTTGCTTTTTCTTCTCATACATATTTTTTTCTTTTTCTTTTCTTGGAGAAGGTTTTCTTCTCTTATTTGCTTTTTCTACTCTATTTGTTTTTTCATTTTTCAATACGCCATTCTCCACGATTTGATATTGTATTGTTTAAGAGGGAAAATGTTTACGTATTTATTACTTTTTTCTTGAGATAAAACATTATATGATCATAAACGAAACTATAAAGATCATGTGCATGTGCTTATAGGTCAGGATTGTTTTTCTAGTTTCAATTTCACCAGTTTACTCACCTATGGAGAACAACATCTCTTTACTTTTCCAACTTTAATCATTATTTAGACAAGCAAAAAATATAGCCTACATATACTTTACAAACTAGTCTCATTTTCCTAATCAAATCACAATTATAATCATAAATAAGCTTTAAATGATAACTTACTAAAATAATAAAACTTCAAATACCTAAATAAATATATATATAGATATATATACATATTTGTTTTTTCAATATATTCATTTTTTTTATTTTCCTCCGATCGATCGAGAAGTATGTTCGATCGATCAACAACTATTCTACACGAATAATAGTGACAACAGTAGCAAAACTGTAGTTTTCATTTTTCCTTTTATCAAAATTTTTCAATTTCCCTTCTATTTCATACCTCCTATTATTCTATCCCCCCAAATTTAAATCAAATCATGTCCTCATGGTTTTAAAAAATATTAAAACATGGGAATAGAACAATATTACCACTTTATGGAGCTAGATTTCATAATGTAGCAGAAACCTCCCCAAACTTGGTGTGTGCCATAATCTGCAGTCTAATTCAAGACTAAAACTAAGATTATAGGAGAATAATCAACAAAGATAATGAATAAGAGGGAATGAAAGTTTATTAATTGACATAAATTTAAAGATAGTGTGGCCAAAGGCAAATAATGAATTGAAATTGCAGAAAAGAAAAACAACCTAAATCTTGAACTTGAAAATTTGCAAAAATAAAAATTAAAACAAACTTATTCCATTCCTTTGTAAATTCTATGCTCCTCTAGTCTCCTTTAGCCACTTTCGTTGTCATGGAATGTAGAAATACAGCTACCCCATCGAATCATATCCTTGTGTTTAATGTTACCAAGAAATTTCCAAGAATCATATTCTTTCGGGTACCATGTAACAGGTGACCGATTCTTAGTAATGGTCCGACCAAATTGATTACGAATTAATACACTAATAAGACAAGGGTATGGAAATTTTAGATACCCAACTGCCGGTCCTTTAACAATAGCACGTCAATGTGTCACAATAGTATCAAAGTTAATATCAGGGATGGAGATCCAATAATTATTCTTGAGGCAATAAATTACCTTCACTAGTGTATAATCACATTTATCTTCAGGTAGCTCCGGGCAAAGTTAACGACCTAACATATCCACAGCCATCCAATAACATGAAATAACTTTCGCTCGTGGAATAACAAGAGCATTAGGCTTAACCCAAAATCCTTTGCATATATCTTCAACCATCGTAGCGAATGAAAGGGAAGGGGACGGAAAAGGTTTCTCATTACCTTATTGGACAATTCGAAATTTCCAAGCTTGAGCAATCGAGGAAGGTGATAGTCAGATACTATGAGTCTGGTTGACCTTGGTGATCATTACCCTATTACTAACACTTTCCTCAAACTCAAAATTTTCATAACAATCATATACTAGAGGAGGCAAAATAAGTTGCTTAGCAGGAGGAAAAATTATATCTATCTTCCGTTGCCGAAACCTCCGCGCACAATGCTCAATTACAGGTTCCACCTCCACATCATGGAAGAAGATATACTCATGCTTGAACTTTGTGGAGCGAAAAATTGGAGGATGCCTAGCGAAGTAAGAAGAAGAGAGGAATCCCATGGCTGAAAGTATACTAGGGTGCTTGAAAAGATGAAGAATGACTAAGCTAAAGCAGTATATTTATAAGAAAATTTTCAATAAGCCTAATGCTAGAAACTAGTCAGATAGGAAAACTTATTACTTGAGCATAAAGAAAATATATAATATAGAATAATATTATAATCATATAAAAGTTTGGATTAGGAGAATATCAATCCTTTCTAGACCTGTTAGATGGCAAATTTTCGCAAATTGGACAAACTGTTTGACTATATTAGTCTGAAAAGGTAAAAATCAGTATATTCCCGAAAATAATAAACATAGTTAAAATACTAGCTTACCGATCGATCGAAATGCCTACCTGTAAATGCCAAAATTCGCACAACACAAAAGAGAATCCTTTTATTAATTTTTGATTTTCTTTATATACATTATCTTAATGGGCTTGAGGCCCATTAGGGCAATGAAGCCTGGATTACATCACTCTCACATCACTACTTTAATTTTCTAAAGGAATTCAACAATGCAATGGGCTTACAAAAATCTTACTGGGCCATCAGCCCGATGGGTCTGGTGCCTGATGGGCTCGATTGGGCTTGGACATTTCCACTCTTACACTACTGTTCAATCGGTGGCATACTATTTTTTTTCTTCTAGCATGTGTATTTATTATTGAAACTAATGTCTCCTCCCCCAAACTTATTTATAATAAAGTGAAAAATATATTACAATAGGAGAAATTTAATTAAATTACTTAGTGATAAAATAGTTTTAAATTAACTTAATTAAATAGATAATATATCTTTTTTTATACACCTATTTTGTTTTATAATTGAATGTATATATGTATATCCAAGTATATAGGTATTTATATGTATCGTAAGCTCAAAATTTAAGTCAAATGTCTAAAATTTCTTTCATAAATTTCTCAAAAAAATTTCCTATATAAAATGTTACTAGAATGTATATTATATCTGGTGAAATAAAATAAACTAACAAAAATATAAAAGATTCAAGTGAATGATAGAAATGTCTACAAGAATCGCTCACACTTGTACTCTTCACACATATTTACTGGGTAGGTGGATCCTGGGGAGGTCCAGGTTGTATGCCTCTAAGCGAATGGACCTCATCCAGGAGTGTGGTCATACTTTCCCGAAGTATGGCCATCACGGCTCTAGCTCCCTCCCACTTAATCTTAGATATAGTAAATACCTTTGCAAGGGTTGGTGGATCCATCGCAAGAACTGCGACTGGTGCTGGTGGCGGCGCTGCTAATGCTGTTGGTCCTCATCGACGCTGAGGAATAAGCTGACTACGAGATTTCATCCAGTCCTGTGCACCGGCTGGTACAATCGTATCATCATCATTGGGTTGGATGCTCGCATCCCTTATCAAACTCATCGCTAATGCAGGGAAAGGGACCACATAATTCTGCTTCTCAATAGGAGACTGTTGCGTCATCTTCTGCATCGCCCCCCTCATCTACTTAAAAATAATATGGAGGATAGAAATCCAAAACCCCTGCTGAAAAGAATAAAGAGCTAGGTTGAGTGACCCCCACCGCTTAGTCTTGTGCCCTATAGGTGCACCTGTGCTCGCAACACCTCATCAATAAACCAGATCCTTTCTGGCTAGTCCACCTTCTTGGTATAAGTCCTGGAGTCATCTCCAAACTTGTGACCTCATCACTCTAGTGAAATCTGGTCCATAGATGGCTCAGGTGTTGGCAAAGGATGATATGTCCCTTGTAAATCAAGAGGACACTTTATCGGCAGTCCCCAAGCCTGGGCTATCGACTCAGGAGTAATCTCCAACTCCTAGTCATGAACATATGTGAATAGCCGGACCTAGTCCTCCTCCAGCCGGAGCCAAAACTCCCCTAACAGCTCCTCATAAATATGTTTGCCGGGGGCCAACAACAATGGGACCAACCCTAGAGAAACAAAATCCTTGACTGCCCAAGTAGTCATCCTATCACCCATAAAGTAATTAATATCATAATTATGCTCGTGGGGTAGGGGCATTCGGACAGCCCGGTAGACGGTGGCCCTAACCTCCTGTAAGGTCGGTGAACGGCCTCTCTTGCACCCTGCGGCGCTTGACTCGGCCTCGGTAGCTCTTTTGGAGCGCATCATTTCAATCAAAGAATAGAGAAAATGGCCTGAAAAAGGAACGGGGTCAACTCCTCTCTCGAACAATTTTGGGTAAGGACGAATGATCGCTGGTCTCTTTGGACCGATCGAAGAATTGGACGAACTAACACGGGAATAGAGGGAACGATCGCTAGGAGGCTCGAACGATCGGAAATAAGAATCAATTGATCCCTGATGAATATCTCGATAGAACACTCGATCGATCGAATGGATAGTCAATCTATGTCTTACTTGTGTATAAATGGTCTATGTGCCAGGTATGGTTCAGAGAGAGACTAAATCTAATTTTTCAAGATTTCCTTTTGGCAATTCTTGAAGTGGCAATTAATTCTCTATATAAGGTAATTTGGAGAAATTGTATTAAATATGGTGGAATTAAATTTCCACCAACCCCGATCGATCGAAGTACCTTACCGATCAATCGGTAAATTCTAAAATATTTTAATTTAATAAATTTTTAATAGATATAAAGAAATACGTATGAAATATTATTTTGAAATATGAAAATAAAAGATGTATATTTTTATGGAATATTATTTTTGTAAGTATAAATATTATAAAGGAGAATTAATATAGTGATAAAATAAAATGTAGTAGTAAAACTCCTAATTGCTACACTCGACTGAAATATTAGGTATTTTTCAGACCGAGACCATTATTTAATGTCAATGACACGACATTTCTATCGTGCTTAACTAAAGTTATCCGTGAAATCTATCAAATTGATAGATTTGTTTCTTCCTTGCGCATTATTTTCCTTTATACGATTTTTAGTTTGCCTAATTAATCATAACTGGAACTCCCACCATCACTCCATTTCGTCGTAGCTTAAGGTATCCAAAAATTTCCAATGATCATAATCTTTGATAACAAAAATTCCTGTTTTGGATAGAATTTCAAACTTCGATCCTATCTGATCTTTTATTAGCGCTTGTACTAAGAATAGGAATGGAATCTTCCATTTTCGGTCGAAGGAAAGTTTACAAGCTATCATGGCTTCCCAGAATGTCTTTATATGATTGTAAATAATATCTGGTATAGACACCCAAAATTCGTGATCGAAATAATAGAGCATTTTGATAAGTGATGGTCGTCGGTCATTACCAAATTTAAGACCTACTTATCTAGTGATAATGTTATCTATGAACCATAGTTCAGGTCGAATTTGTGCTTTTGCAATCCCTTCCATTATGAGTTTTATGTCATTATTTCCACAAATAATCCTAGCCATTTCATGAGTTGTAAGATCATAGAACGGGATTTTCGGAAATTTTTCCACTAAATTTAAAGGTGTTTTATGAGGAATATACATGCTTTAGCAATGACATCAGGGGATATTTTTATTTCATGCCCCTGTACTATTGTATGCAATATTTTGCTTACTTTAGTGTCTCTTAAATGTATATTCTGGTAAAATTCTGGAACTAAATCAGGATATGCGACTACTGAAGCAGGTTATAATAAGTTTTCTAATATTCGTCTTTTAAGTTCCTCCATGCCTTTTTCTATTGCTAACTCTGGTTATTCATCTCTAAAGAAGATACATTCGTATTTTAATTTATGATCATCCAGAAGGTACGTTTCTACCTTCGGTGGGGATATACTTGGTATGGTTGGTTCAACCTTAATTACTGTCTTTTTATATTTTCCTTTTTCAGATTCAGCTGAACATTGTTTTCTTACCTCTTCCTTATAATATTCTGACAACATTTCTAAAATAATATCAGGTACATATTTAGTTGTTAATGTGTCTAGATGAGAAGCTACGAAGTCATCAGGTGGTTTATCCACTAGTTGAGGTACTATTTATGGTGATGATTTGTCCAAAGCTTCTACTATAAAGCATTCCTCACTACCTTCTAATGGGTATTCAGATTCGAAGATATTTTTTCGAACCTTCATATTTCTGAATGATAAATCCATAGACCCAGTTCTACAGTTTATACATGCATTTGCAGTTGCTAAGAATGGTCGACCTAGGATTATTGGTATTTGTCAAGTGGGATCATAAACAGGTTCCATATCCAAAACAACAAAGTCAACAGAGAAATAGAAGTTATTGATTTGAACAATGACATCTATTATTATGCCTCGTGGTGTTTGATAGGTGTCAAATATTAGTCATTTTGACTTTTTAACTCATTATTGTTACATTTTTTCATTCCATTATTTGGTATTTTTATGTTGTTTGTGTGTTAAAGCATGTTTCAGTAGCTTAATGAAGAAATGGAGCTAACTTCGGTGAATTAATTGAAGAGTGTGTTCTTTCTATCCAAGAAGAGAGTCAAACAGGAAGTCAGAGACAAAAATTGCTCCCGGAGGGAAAGAATGGCATTTTCAGAAGCCGTCATCTTCAGCAAAAAGCATTGTGGGTTCGAGACGAACGTTTTGGCGCATTCATGGAGAAAATTGGCTTTCCATAAAAACCCTACACTTGTGCCTACGCTTCTAGTACCAAAAAGTGGCTAGAATTGCAAAATCTACACTTGGGACCTACGCTTGGAGGATAAGCTTGGACCTATGCTTAAAGCGTAGGCCAACTACGCTTGAAGTGTAGCCCCCAAGTGTAAGTGCGGCAACTTTGAGGATTTCTGCGTGATTTTTCCTGTTTTACCCCGGGCTTAATTGGAAGACGTGTCCGCGACTCCAAACCTCTGTATACATGTATGTACACTTATATTTAGGGTTTTAATGAGTTTTGAGAGTAAAAAGACTGAAAATGGCCTCTCTATGCCATTGCTTATATATACAAGACCATACATAAGATGTGAGATATTCTGAAGGTTCTGATAGATAAAGGCTGGTTAGTTCTGTGAGACATTCATTCAAGATGTTCATTCATTCAGACTTACTGCTGCTGAGAGCCATATTCAAACCTAGAGATCCGAAGAAGAGGACTATGGAGAGCATTTCTACATCAACGATACAGTCACTTTCTACCATGACCAACTAACTCGGTATCTAGGGTTTTCTAACGAAACCCTAGCCAAGTAATGTAGTTCTTTCATTGTTTATAACTGTAACGAGGGGAAACTGTGACCATACTGTGATGATTGTAATAGTTAAGAGACCGTACTAATTTACAATATAAAATTATATGTTTGTTCTAAATTCTTGTCTTAGATGGAATGAATATATTATTTTTCGCAATTATGATTATTCAATATGGGTTGGAACTAGGATGTTTAATCATGATTTTCTACACAATGGTGGTAATGAAACTTGAAATCCTAGGTTGACACAGGCCGTGCCTTTGCGATTTAATATAGACATTCTTTAGTTTATTTTCATGCATCAGGAGTACATTATAGTAATATAATTGGCATGTACTAGTTAGGTCAGTCATGAGACGGGTTGTCACGATCCGGTTAATGGTACTCCTTTATGGGGTCGTATTTAGCTATCTGCAATACGACCTGATATGGATCGCCCTCTTACAGTTGAAACGGTAATGAACTATATTAAGCGGTTAGTGGTGGAGTGATGAAAACCCTAGTTTTCTCTCTCTCTTAAATCATAAACAAATTTACTTTGCTTTTTAGATAATTGTTAGTTAAAATAGATAATTTGGTATTTGACCACTCAAACAAACCATTTTCAGAAAAATATAATTCAGTGTTTTTGAATTGCTAAAGTGAACAATCTTAGTCTCTATGGGATCGATATCCCTTACTCAAGCCATTTGTTATTCTATAATTGATATGTGCGCTTGTGTATGAGAAAATCTAGAGTTGTTAAGGTGTTGTTTCTAATTACATATTTTTATACACCAGACGTCGTATCAAGTTTTTGGCACTGTTGTCGGGAACTAAGCATTGTTCAATTGTTTTAGTAGTTTATTTATATTGCGTTATTGTATTGTATTTAAAGATGGAATTTTTGTGTTTTTGTGAGGTACTCTGAGAAGCACAAAGGGATTTGGCAGAGCAGTGAAAGTTGCATTGTTGGACCTCTTGTGAGTTTTAGTTTATCTTAATTTTGCACATAATTTTAGCTTTATTTCTATCAATAGTTAGAAGAGTTTATAAGTAGTTAGTTTTATTTTCGAAAAAAAAAAATAAAAAAATCTGCATTTCTTGTATAAACTATCAGAAATTCTGATTTTTGCAAATGAGGTGAGCTTTTTGAGTGGAAAAGGGCCATTGAACAAAACTCACAATAGTGAGCCTAGTTGAGTTTAGGCTGAAATACGTCGTTTAAGACCTCAAAACTGCGACTTTGTGATTAAAAATAAAATAAAATTGGATTTCGAGAAAATGGGTGACCAAAGAGCCAATCTACCAAGGACACCAACCACATCTTTGAAAGGATACTACGCACTGAATGCATATGATTCCTACGTTGATTTCCCATAAGAAGAAGGCGCAAAACACTTCGAGATCAAAACGAGTGTTATTAATATGCTTCCAAAATTTTTCGGCCTTAGGATAGAGGACCCATACAAGCATATTAATAATTTCCTAGAGGTTGACTCAACTGTTAGGTATGATAATCTATCTAAGAATGATTTGCGAGTGCGTCCATTTCCTTGGCCGTTGAGAGAAAAAGCTCAAAGATGGTACGTTAAATTGGTTAAGGCAATTAAAATTGATTGGGAAGCCCTTCAAAGAGAATTCATAGAAAAACATTATCCCATAGGAAAGACCTCGGAAGCCCAGGATGCGATCAAAAGTTTTAGAGAGTTACCTGGTGAGAAGTTTCATGATGCTTGAGAGAGATATAGTGAAATTTTGTATAAATGTCCCCATCATAGGTTTTCTGAACAGGACATTGCTAAAAATTTCTACATGGGACTTGGAGAGACTCATAAGACTTTGATAGATGCTTCAACACAAGGTCAGTTTATCTTGAGGCCAACAAAAGAACTCTTAGATTTGTTTGATAATATTAGTGAGAATACGATTCAATATGAATCTGAGTTGAGGGCTAAAGGTGGACATGATAGAAGATCTGAAAAAGCTTATGGCGTGAATAATGATGATGTGAGAGATTCAATAGCGTTGATAAGAGAGAAGTTAGAGAGAATTGACAAGTTCTTCAACAAAGTCATTCCCCTCCTAGAGAGATGTTAGAAGTAGAAGCCAAGTATTCCCAAAATGAGTGTCAGGAGATAATGGCTGCTGATGCCAATGCATCGTGGAACTATTCCAATAATGCTCTTTTCACTAATTTATACACCTCTAATGCCAGAAATCATCCACTCCTGTCCTACAAATCTAACAATGTTGAAAATCCACCATCAAATTTCCAACAAGAGCAGTTATCCAACCAACAACCAAGGTTCACTGAGAGACAACAATCATACAACCCACAACCAAGGTTCCAACAGAGTCAAAAATCATTTTACTCACAACCAACAATCATGGCTAGAAATCCTTAGTCAAATTACCAATCGAGACAACCATCCAATAATTCTCAAGCTGCCCAACCATTCAATACTAATTAGGTTGTCCAACCATATAATTACCAAACTCATTCTTAAGGAAACCAAATCCGAGGATTCAATCCAAATCCAGCTTATCCTCAATATCATCAAATTCATCTCCAACATAAAAATCCAATTCAAAATCTACCAGCAAGACCACCTGGCTTTGAAGAAGAGGTGATGGACACCTTGAAGGAGTTAAAAAATCAAGTTTTTGGGGATTTAAAAAATCAATCTAATCATTTTCAGGCAGCTATCCAATCAATGAACTCTAAATCTCAATCCATTGCTCAGATAGAAACCTAAATGGGAAAACTAGCTAATGCGGTAAATAGGTTTAAAGAGGAAATATTGCTTAGGAAACCAGTGGTTAATCAAAAGAGTCAACAAGTAGTGGATCGTGGTTCATTTACTGAGCATAATTATGAAACAGTCTAAGCCATTCCGACTCTGAGAAGTGTAATAGAAGTGGATAGAAGAGTTGAGGAGGAACATGAAGAAATATTACAGAGAAGAAAGGAGGCGGAATGAGCGCAAAGAAAGGAAATTGAAGAAGAGTGAAGAAATGAGGCTGATAGAGTCCAGAAAATCAATCTTAACTGGAGGAAGATGAAGAGCCAGAAAGAGCATCATTTGAAGAGGAAACACCATTCCCTCAACGTCTTAGGGAGCCATCCAAAAATGGTGAGGATATAGAGTCAAACATATTGAAGACATTTTGATAAGTCAATATTAATCTGCTTCTCTTAGACATTATAGACCAAATACCACCCTATGGTAAGTTCTTCAAGGACCTCTGTACGCAAAAGTGAAAAAATAGAGCAAAGACTCCAAAGAAGATCGTGATGACTGAGTAACTGAGTTTGTTGCTTATAAGTAACACACCACCTAAGAGTAAAGATCCTGGTGCTCCCACTATTCCATAGTCATTGGTGACAAAGAAATTGGTAAAGCTCTTCTTGATTTGGGTGCGAGTGTTAACTTACAACCATATTCAGTTTATCAACAACTAGGGTTGGGAGAGCTCAGTCCTACTTCGGTGGAGCTCCAATTTGTAGAAAGATCGATTAAGCAAGCGAATGGAGTTTTGGAAGATGTCATCATTCAAGTGGACAAGTTCTACTTTCCAGTGGAGTTCATAATTCTCGATACAAAACCTGTTCAAGACTTGAAGAAACATATCCCAGTAATATTAGAAAGACCGTTCTTGGCTACAGCCAATGCACATATCTATTGTAGGACATGAGTGATGGATCTGTCTTTCTGGAATATGAAGGTGAGGATGAATGTTTTTGATACAGGTCATCGAATTAATACACCGGTTGAGTGATTTAATGTAGAAGAAGTCAATAAGGCTTGTGAAGAACCGATACCTCAGAGTTGAGCAAGAAATGACCTGGAGCTGTGATGGAAAGATCGAATGCATTTGAAAAAGCTCTAGGTTTTCAACTAGGGGAGGAGCCAAGAGATTCGCCTAAATCTCCATTTGTGTCACCAGCAGCATTGGTGCTCGATAACTAACTTTATAAGATTGGGTTATATGACGACACTGAAGGTCGAGAGAAGACCTTAGTGATGAAAAGATCAAAAGTGAATTTTGAAAATTGGGAGGACCAATAGCGATCTAGTTTGAAAGTTATTGCTACATTAGGAGTTGCGTTATACTCGCCGTTAGAGAGATCATTAAGAGAGTCGCTTGAACCTCAACTTATTCCTCCACAGAAGTTGGTGTCTGAAAGTACGCTTCCTGAGATGGTGTTGCATAGGGAGGATGAAGTATTGAAAGATAAAAAGGGTGTGAAGAATGTTAGAGCAGAGCATTTGCCACGATCGTTCATAGAGCCTACCAAGAATGACACCCTTCTTAAAGACCATTTTCTAGATGAGCGAGTGTTGAGTATAAACATGGTAGACAAGCTGTATGCCTGGGAAGATCCGCGATTAAGAAATGAGTGTGAGGGGATACAGAATTATGCGTATGAGGATGTTCGAATTTATATAGCTCAGACAAGAGTACATCATGCTAAACATGTTTGACTTAAGTTTTTTGAGCCTGGCCGAAAAAGACAGCGGTGTAATTCGAAACTGAAATTGTTTCCAAGTAAGATCCGGTTAAGAAGGGACGGACCATTGAGAGTTAAATCGGTTTACCCCCACGGAGAGGTAGATTTAGAAAGTGAGAGGTTAAAAAGGCGTGGTCATCGGCTAAATATTTATGAGGAGATTGATCCGGGACCGGAAGTTATGACATCTTTCAGTTTAATGGAAAGTGGTGAATTGGTGAAGGGAACATTACATAAGGTATTGAAGGATGATCTGTTGGACACATTGACCGTGCATGGGTTGAAGTTAGAACGTGATATAGGAGGTACTTTATATGATGATTATTGTTTTATATTTGATGTCATGGATAATACTAATTGTTCACAGGTAAGAGCATTGGGAGAGTCGTCTCCTATATTTTGTCATATGAGTAGGGGAAGTGTTTCAGAGTGGAAGGGTGTTGGATAACCTTTTGAGTGGTTATGTCGTGCCGACGACGTTAAACATTGGTCATAGGCTGTGAAAGTTAGTTTCTAGCCTAGGTTTGTAAAATAGTAGGTCATTTAATTTATGCAATTTTTAAATTCCTAGAGACGGTAGACCCTTAAGGCCACGTCTTTATCTTTGTTTTTAATTTTATTATTTTCTTTTATTGTTATTTTATTTATAGGATTGTAGGTCATTAAGGCTAAATCATTTGAAAAAAAAAAGAAAAAAAGAAGAGAGAATTTAAAATTTCTTGAAAAACATGTGTTGATTTCTGGATGTTTATGATGAAATTTATTTTCCCTTGCTATGATTGGGTATTTGTGCTTTGTTGATGATATCTATAGGTGATCCAAATCAAGTTTAGGGGAGGGGATTCATGCTTTGCTTTGGAATCCAGAATTAAGCTTCAAGGGTAAATGTATTTGTTCTCCTATATTATTTTTTACCATGAGGACATGGTCTGAACTAAGTTTGTGGGTGAGGGTATAGTATTATAGGGAATGACATTTTTCGGAAAAAATTGAAAATTTTAAATTTTTGGAACAGTTATTTGTTTTCACGCATGAATGTTTTGCATTACAATTTGATTGAGTTTGTGTTTATGATGTATGAGTAGTATGTGATATGATATTCTCATTCATGAGAGTATCATGGGTGATATGATATTAAGTTAGTGAACTGATGTGGTTTTACATGGGTGAGTGAAATTGAAATTAAGAAAGACGACTTTGACCTATAAGCACAAGCACACATTCACTATGAGAAATATGTTGATTTTTTACCATGTAATTGAAAAATAATTTTGCCACAATAAAAGGGGAGATGGGGAGATGTTTTGGTGGAAATGGAGAAAATTGACAAAAAAATTGAGAAAATAAAATGCAAAAAATAGTTCTTTGATCTTAGTAACCGGGCCTTGGTATCACCAAATCACTGTTCGTGTTTAAAGGGGAGAAGACTGATGATCATAATTCTCATGGAAGAAGCTCGGGCCCAATTGGTCGGGACTAAAAATCCTCGCTGGAAAGTCCGGAGACTTATAAAGACAAAAAAGGATGAAAAGTGAAAAGATGGAAATATATGTTTTTATTAAAAATGGCAAAGTTTGATCAATGAAGTAGGAGAAGAGAAACTAAAATATCATAGTCGAGTGTTCACAAAATCACGGAAGGTTGTCTGGATTTAGAGTAGAAAGTAGTTAAATCATTCATTTTAGTGGGAACCACTCATGACACGAAGCTTGATATAATTGTTGTTCGGTAGTAAGTGGGAGTATTTGCATCCATATTGTCTTTTGCATTATATCATGACTTAATTGAACTTGTGTGTGAACTCATGACTGTGTGATTACAGAGAACTGAGATGTTTGTAGGTACCATCATTGGAAACCTTCACGAGACTTCACTCGTCCACTAGGGGGAACCTAGGGGTTTAAAAGGCTTGTTACACGTCTAAGTGTAATCATTAACCCTCATGAAAATAAAGGATTATGTTAGACTAGTTAGATTAATTAGAGTAGATAGAGTAAAAAGATCATCACAAGAAACGTTTTATGAGTTTATTGCTTAGGGACTAGCAATATGTAAGTTTAGGGGTGTGATAGGTGTCAAATATTAGTCATTTTGACCCCTTAACTCATTATTGTTACGTTATTTCATTCCATTATTTGGTATTTTTATGTTGTTTGCGTGTTAAAGCATGTTTCAGGAGCTTAATGAAGAAATGGAGCTAACTTCGGTGAATTAATTGAAGAATATGTTCTTTCTATCCAAGAGGAGAGTCAAATAGGCAGTTAGAGACAAAAATGGCTCCTTGAAGGCAAAAACGGCATTTTCAGAAGCCGTCATCTTCAGCAAAAAACATTGTGGGTTCGAGACGGATGTTTTGGTGCATTCACGAAGAAAAGTGGTTTTCCATAAAAACCCTACGCTTGTGCCTACGCTTCCAGTACCAAAAAGTGGCTAGAATTGCAAAATCTACTCTTGGACCTACGCTTTGAGGGTATACTTGGACCTACACTTAAAGCGTAGGCTAGCTACGCTTGAAGCGTAGCCCCCAAGCGTAAGTGCGGAAACTTTTAGTATTTCTGTGTGATTTTTCCTGTTTTACTCTGGGCTTAATTGGAAGACGTGCACGCGACTCCAGATCTCTATATACATGTATATACACTTATATTTAGGGTTTTAATGAGTTTTGAGAGTGAAAATACTGAAAATGGCCTCTCTATGCCATTGCCTATATATACAAGACCATACATAAGATGTGAGATATTCTGGAGGTTCTGATAGATAGAGGCTGGTTAGTTCTGTGAAACATTCATTCAAGAGGTTCATTCATTCAGACTTGTTGCTGTTGAGAGCCATATTCAAACCTAGAGATCCGAAGAAGAGGACTATGGAGAGCATTTCTACATCAACGATGCAGTCACCTTCTACCATGACCAACTAATTCGGTATCTAGGATTTTCTAGCGAAACCCTAGGCAAGTAATGTAATTCTTTCATTGTTTTTAACTGTAATGAGGGGAAACTGTGACCATACTGTGATGATTAGAGTAGTTAAGAGACCGTACTAATTTACAATATAAAATTATATGTTTATTCTAAATTATTGTCTTAGATGCAATGAATATATTATTTTTGCATAATTATGATTATTCAATATGGGCTAAAACTTGGATGCTTAATCATGCTTTTCTACACAATGGTGGTAATGAAACTTGAAACCCTAGGTTGACACAGGCCGTGCCTTGACGATTTAATATAAACATGCTTTATATTATTTTCATGCATTAGGAGTAGATTAGAGTAATATAATTGACATGTACTAGTTAGGTCAGTCATGAGACGGGTTGTTGCGATCCGGTTGATGGTACTCATTTATGGGGTCGTATTTAGCTATCTGCGATACGACTTGATTCATAGTTATGGATCGCCCTCTTATAGTTGAAACGGTAATGAACTATATTATGTGGTTAATGGTAGAGTGATGAAAACCCTAGTTTTTCTCTTTCTTGAATCACAAACCAACTTACTCTGCTTTCTAGATAATGGTTACTTAAAATTGATAATTTGGCTTTGACCACCAAAACAAACCATTTTCATAAAAACATAATTCAGTGCTTTTGAATTGCCAGAGTGAACAATCTTAGTCTTTGTGGGATCGTTATCCCTTACTTAAGTCATTTGCTATTCTATAATTGATACGTGCGCTTGCGTAGGGTCAAACCTAGAGTCGTTAAGGTGTTGTTTTTAACCACATATTTTTATACACTTGAGGTCGCATAAGTGTTTAGTGGATCTATCAACAAGTTGTAAAACAACAGCTGTTGGCGATAATTCTCCTAACCCTAGTTGCTTGTATACCGAATATGGTAGTAAGTTTACACTAGCCCCTAGGCCAAGAAGAGCTTTATCAATTTCTTGATCTCCTATTATACAGGAGATAGTTGGTATTCCTGGATCTTTATATTTTAGAGGCGTATTGTTGGATATTATAGAACTCACATTATTGGTCAATACTATTTTTTTAGCATTATAAGTTTTGTTCCTCTTTTTATGCGTATATAAATCTTTTAAGAATTTAGCATAAGGAGGAATTTGTTTTATTGTTGTTAAGAGAGGAATATTAATCTTTACTTGTTGCAATGTATCAAACATTTCTTGAATATTATCTCCTTATTTTCTGTAAGGAATAGGCTCTTGTAAACGCTTTGGAAACGGAGCTTTAGGTTCGTAGCTCGTTTCTCCTATTTCCTTTGTTGGTGTAGAATTTTTCATAATTGGTTCTTGTTTCTTTTTAGAAACTAATTCTTCCTCTATTTCAAGATTTCTTTCTTTCTTGTTATAAGATAATTCGTTTTCCTCTATAGGATTGGTTTTTATTATTATTTTGCTTATTCGTCCTTTCCTCGAATTGTTCCTCAGCCTTGTTTTCTACGACTCTACCACTTCGAAGTGTAGTTATGGCTTGAATGGTTTCTATTGTTGGTTCTCCTACTGGTGTTATATGTTAATTATATGTTGCCCTTTTGGGTTTATGAGTGGTTGACTCAGTAGTTTCCCTTCTTCTCTTCTATTCATAGAAATAGTTATCTGCCCAATTTTGGTCTCAAGTTTAGAGATAGATTGGGAATGGGTATATAGGAGTTGTGTGGAATTTTTGAACTCGTCTAGCACACTCCTGAGTTCTTGTTCAATACTAGGTGTTCTTATAGGTTGTGTATTGTTTGGGTTTCTAAAAGGTGGTTGATTAGGGTTTTGATTGAATGGACGAAATTGATTTGGTTGTTGATTAGGATTTTGGTTAAATGATCGGAATTGGTTGGTCTGTTGGTTAGGGCTTTGATTAAAGGTGTTATTCTGAATATTATATGAGAAATTATGATGATTTCGCCAACCGGGATTGTAGCTGTTATTCGGATTGGTAAAGGTGACATTAACATCCTCAGTGATATACTCAGATTCTGGTTATGTATAAGGATAGTTGTTGGCATAGTGCGAAGGATTAACACATATCAAACAAACTTCATGGGGTGTAGGGTTTGTATGAGTGGTTTTCATTAGTTCATCAAAATTCTTATTTAGCTAATCCACTTTTGATGTTACTTTATATATCTGACTTGCTTCAAATGTACTATCGGTTTTTTTAGGATTGAAAATGATAGTTCATGGAGCTCTAATGTTAGACATATTTTGTCGGGAATCTTCACTAAGATTCTTGAAAATATTCCATAAGAAATATTCGATTTTCTATGTAAATGTTCCTCCACATGCTGCATCAACTGTATTTTTGTGGCCCTCTCATAATCCTACGTAGAAACTACAGACTAATTCGTGACTAGGGAATTTGTGATGAGGGCATTTTCGTAAAATTTCATTAAAGCTTTCCCAAGTTTCATAAAATTGCTCACCAGGTATTTATGAGAACATTAAGATAGCTCTACGGGTCTCATGCGTTTTTCCCATTGAGACGAATTTGTGTAAAAAATATTTTTGAAGCTTCTTCCAGTTATTCCTAATATCTTCTGGTATCGTACCATACCAAAGTTTCGCTTTATCTTTTAAGGAATGAAAGAATAATCTAATTTTAAAATCATCATATGTACATCCTCTTATCCGCACAGTGTTACAAACCTCTAAAAATTTATCTATATGATGATAGGAATCCTCATGAGCATTCATATGAAACTTAGATAACATATTGACTATAGCGGGTTTAATTTCATATTGGTACGCTCCGGCTTGTATTGTGATTTCCAATGGGGAAATATACTCTTGAGGAGTATAAAAGTCTTTAAAGACTGCAGGCGGAGCTACTATTGTGTTATCACCCATGTTTATATTATTTAAATTATTTAAATTCTTTCTTTTATTTATTTGGGACGTTCGATCAATTTCAGGATCAAATGCTTCAAGCAGACTATTAATTGAACGACGTCCAAGCATAAATAATAAACAATGATTTTAAATAAAATAATAAGTTGCAATAAATGAGTAATGCAACAAATATATTTAAATAAATAAATAAATATTTAAATAAATATTATTTATTTATTTTTATTATATATATATTTTTAAAATAAATAAATATATATATTATATTTTTTATTTTATATATAGCAATAAAATATATATGTTATGCAAATCTATTTATAATTTTATTTGAAGAAAAGATTATATTTTTATTTTTTTCTGATATGATTAATCTGTATCTTTTCTATTTATCTTTGTTTTTGTACGAACAGAAGTATTCCGACCAATCACAAAGTCAACTGAACGATCGGGATGATTACCAATTGATCAAAGGATGTTGCGAACAATCGTTGAACTTACCGAACGATCGCTGAAGAAGCCGATTGATCGGAGACTAGAGTCCGTGAGTTTTCTGGAAAATTTGTAGTTTCGAACAGTGTGGTTTCTGACCTGCAAATAAAAATAAGAAATACAAAAATAAACTAAAATGAGTACAATAATTCACTAAACTTCAATATAATAATTTGAAATATCCGTTTGATCCCCGGGAACGGTGCCAAAAAGTTGTGATCGGTTCTAGTCGGATGAAAATAAAAGTGTTATAGAATTAAGAATTAACACGATCTAGTTTTACCTCTCAGTTGCAAGTACGTGAGTAGTATATATTATAATTGGGTAGAGAGGGTATCGAAACACAGAGATCAGAGTCGTATTTCAAATAATTGTAAAGCATAAAATTGAATTATTTTATAAATGTTGTTTTGATTGGTTGTTTTATAACTACTAAACATAAAATAAATATACAAGTAATTTTTGTATTGTAAATCGAGATAAACAAGTCTAGGGTTTTGCTCCAACTCCACTACTAACCTTGTAATGTATTCTTTTAATTATTCTATTACAAGAGGGTGATACAACTTATATGAATCAGATTAGTAACGTTACAAGAAATTGCCTAATCCCAAAAGAGATGCAATAAAGTTTAGTTACAACAATCCATCTTCGATTGGCATGGCCATGATATGCATCTATAGTACAACTACTCCTAAAACATGAAATTAAAAATACACTAATGGTCATCTTCTCTTAGTATGAACCGTATGTACCTAAAACCTTATCATGCCATTAAGTACCATTATGTAGAAATCATTATTTAAACCTTAGATTTCTCGCCCTTAGTAAAAACATGGTTGTTCAAGATAAATCATTAATTCAATCTCAGCTTAAGAAGAGAATTAATAAATAAATCTTATTTAGATAATTCGTTCGGTCTCTCACTACATAATCATCATATAAGTGTTCTTCAACTTCCCCTCTTTGCAATAAAAATAAATAAAAGTCTACATTACTCGGTTAGGGTTTCGTTGGAAACCCTAGATACCGATTAACCACTCATGGAGGGAGAAGACTGCATCATTGATGTAGCCACCATCTTCATGGTTGGGTAGCGGTTCTTGAGGAGAGCCTCTCTTTTGAGAGAGACTTTTTGCATGAATGATGATATATGATCCAAGAATCCAGGATATATTCTCTTCATGAATTCTTCATATATTTATAGACAAAAGTTGGTGTAAATATGATATGTATTTTCTTACACTCCAAGAAGATTTGGTGTGAGGACCAAGTAACAGCAGTGAATGGACTAATCTGCCCACTGATATGCTTGCACACAAAGTCAGAATTTTGCAGTATCTTCGTGCACATTTCCCAATGTCGGCGATAGGTAATCGATTGAGAGTTTCCACTAATCGATTGGTGGCTCCTGAATTTTAATATTTCTTTATTCTGCGATTTTGTGCTATAGCAACTTGTACTTTGCTTTGAACTGAGTGCATTTATCCCCTAAGTATTATTCCGGTTCAGACATATTTGCTAAAAACCCTAAATGAACTCAGATTTGCGTTAAGACCCCTGAAACATGCTTAAACACGCAACTCAAATAAGAATATCTTATTAGTAAAATAAAGAGACTAACTAAGGGTTTATTAATGTCCAAAATACCAAATATTCTGGTCTGATCACCCTTCCTCCGGAACATGTGGAACACATATTTCCTTTATCATCTCATCTTCCGAGATTTCCCAATCTGCCGGGACTGTTTTGAACTTTTCGCTCAATTGCCTTGGACACACAAGTGGTAATTTCCATACCCTCGCAATTACATCTTCATCCACTGTAATAAGTTTTATTTTTTCATCAATCCGGACTCTTTTCACCTGACGCCCTACCGGTCCTATAATTTCCATCCGTTCATAGAACTGTCTAACTAATCGCTGATATACATTCCCTCCAGCCTGACGCTCTAAACTTTGTAATCCTTGCTCACGTAGGATTTTAGCCCTAGGCATCATCAATGGATCTGTTAATATTTTGGGGCAAAACTTTAATTCAAATTGCATCCTACACTCTTAGAATGAATGAGGTGTGACTCTCTTACTTAGTTTGCTCGTAGCACCAATGTTTGTACTTGTCTCTCCCAACTCCATATTTCCTCTTCTTATATCTCCAATTTTGGATGAAGCATCCTCATTAATAAAATCCTCTGGGTTTTATTCAATATCATATTCACTCATCTGGTGCTCACCCTAGTGATTATGAAAAGAAAAAGAAAAAGAAATAGAATAAGAAGAAAAACTAGACATTATGTCTCTTGCACAAGCTCTTATTGTGAATTATGATAATTGTGAATCTCAAGGGCTGTATTTATAGATGAACAAGTCAAATTTATTAAGGAAAATGATTTGGAACCCTTGTTTGAATTGGAAATTGGAAACAACTAAGAGTCCATATTTAACTTGTCTTTCCATTCCACTTCCTATCCAGACTAGGATTGCTCTAAAAATCTCTACAAAAATCCTACAAAATCCTAAAAATACCGTATAAAAAATCCTAATACAATACAAGTACAAAACCAGCCAAAAAATGGATAAAATTTTGGAAATTCCAGATAACACCACGATGGCCCCTACACATGGTGCGTAGGGCCACATTAGGTTTTGCAATTTTTTTTTTTTAAACTCATCATATCCATTGTTAATATCCTTCTCCAATATAACCCATACTACCCCAAACTGAAACGCACACATGTCCTCATTGTGCAACGCAAACTCGAGCGAACTCTAAGAATCACACAATTCAAGGCATACATTATTATCGTCTCGGGAAATGAAAAATAGTAACAATATAATCACATATATATGAAAAATTTTAATTTTTATAAACATCAAAAGTAAAAAAAAATACGCCTAGACATCGATCATTTCGGTGGAAACATAAAGCACATAACAAAAACTATCCACCAAACAATTCGACTCTAGGAAAAAAAACTACAAACTACTCTACTACAATTACTCCTCATCCTCATCCTCATCGGTCGACGAAGGTGGTGTAGGTGGTTGCTTCAATCCCATATGATCAAATTGTGCCTCGACCATGCCACGCACCTGCCTTAGACAATGCCGAAACCGTCTCGCCTCCCCATAGCGCATCTGTATATCCGTTACCATGATCTTTCGGTCAACTCTCAACACTGCATACCCTGCTATAATAACATCAAACTGCTCACGAGAGAGCGTCATTATCGCACCGGTAGGCGCCGGAGGAATCTTAGCTACATGTACTCCCTCACCCTGAGGTGGTGGTGGTATAACATCAGCATGTCCAACCTCATCATGTTTGGCCTCATCACCAGCAGGCACAACTGGCTCCAGAACCATCGGTCTCCGTAATAATACTATGTCACCATGCAAATGGCTCTAGTTCCTGTTCCACATGCTCACTATGTACTCACCCATCACAAAATAGATCCAATCTCCCTACTCATCGGTCATGACCCAAACATCTGTCATAAGTCGCATAGTCAGAGTCGGGAATCTCATGTGAAATGTACTCTGCCCAACCCTGCGCGTGGTCTGTAAGTCCTGATAATGCTGATAAAGGCCTTGCCATAAGATTTGAGGAACTGAAACCTACCGGTTGAACTCAAAGGCGTAGTGGAAAACTAGAAAGATCTGATATCTGTGCATAAGATGCCCATGAGGGTAAATCTGTGAGTGAAGAATGGTGTCCATGAACCACAACTTCGAATGATAATGCTACTTCTTCGTGCAGTTGTTACGGTAGTCCGTGAACACCCCCTTGGTCTGTAACTGGGCTATCTCAGCCACGGTTGGAAACAACTCTAGTTTGGGCGAAAAGTCATCCACCAACTCTGGGGGACATGTGTCAGGAATACCCCACACCTCGGCGATGGTCTCCGGTGTAATCTCAAATCGCAGCCCTCATACCTTTGTCTCCAATCTCATCCCTATATTAAAATGGTGCATATTCAGCCAGAACTCCCGAATCATATCCTATGAGACGAACTCAGATGGAGGAGTAAAAATAGGCAATAGTCATCGTGCTCGCAGACATGAATCGTCCATGTTAGCACTGGCTCTATCTTCTTAAAATTGCCTCCAAGTAAATTCACTACTTTTGAAATCCCTTATGCAACACCCTATATAGTATAGTACTCACAACAACAGTAGGTGGTTTTAGTATGAACGAAATCCATACCCCTGGCTCATCATTAGCTACCTGTGGTGGTACGGCTGGCTCAGATGGTGTGATAAGCGGTGAAACGGGTAGTGAAGCGACTGGTGACGCCACTGGTGAAGCGACATGATCACTCTGTGTGGCCTCGGAAGATAAATATGATGCAACCGGTAATATTAACCGTTTGCGAGTCCTAGTCAATGACCTCTCTGCTAGCTCTGGGTTAGGAAACCTCTGTCTAATACGTAAAGGACCCACACCTCCTTTCCGTGGCCTCATCTTCATGCCTATAATAAAAAAATTTAGAAAATAATCAACCAATCATTCCGGTCACCGAAGCAAACTCAAAACCATTACTAAATAGGCCCAATACGACATTTAAATGAAATCCCAAACCAAAAACATGCAAAAAAATTGAAATTCAATCCATTCTCGAAGCAGAAATTTTCAACTTTTGAGAAACGGATCAAAACATGTTTTTAATCGGATTTGTTCGTCAATATCAGTTTAGAATGATTATAAAAGCAATTAGAAACACAAATAATGAAGAAAAACTCACCGAATCGGAAGATTTGATGATTTATGCAAAAAATAGTTTCCGAGACTTTTTGAGTTCTTTACGTGATTTTGGATGATCAACTCATAGATCTGATGCAAAATTGACAGGGATTCATTCAAAATTGGATGAGAAAAAGATAGGGAGTGATCTTGGATGATTTGGTGGAGAAATGAGAGCGCTGAAGAGATTGGAAGTTCAAAAACAAGCGAACTATTTGCATTGGATGGTATTTAAAAATGCCAACCTACACATGATGAGTAGGCTGAGATACGCATGGTGCGTAGCTCCCTGGCTTGCAAAATTTTTCCCAGCTTCAATTTTTTGACTTTTTCATGCTCCATTCAATGCAATTGATCCCCGCACATCTCATACATCTTATTAAATGATTTAACACACCTATCAAGACTATGACGATATTACAACTCGATCTTCTGATTCGATAAAATAACTAACAAACTAAAATATAAACTAGTAATACAAACTAGGTTCAAAAACTAATTCTTATCCCCTAGTACCAAGGTTTAACGTTGTTGGCGCGACTTTGCCATTTATCCTTATTCAGAATCACACTCATGTGTTGGATTAGTTAAATCCATTGTTTCCACAACACAATCAATTTGTTGAACATCGATATAATGTTTCAGTCTTTAACCATTCACTACAAACTTCTTTCTTGTCTCTGGTTCATCGAGCTTTACTGCTCCATGGGGGGAAACCTTCATAACTTCGTACGGCCCATCCCATCTCTATTGAAGCTTACTTGGAAATAACTTTAATCTTGAATTAAACAGCTAAACCTTCAGGCCTTGCTCAAAGAATTTCTTTCGAATGTGTTTGTCATAAAAATCCTTCGTCTGAGCTTTATAAATCTGAGAATTCTCATAAGCATTGTTTCTCAACTCCTTAAGCTCTGCGAATTGGAGTTTCCACTGAGCACCAGATTTCTTTAAATCAAAGTTCAACCTTCGAACTGCCCAATATGATCGATGCTCTAGCTCAACAGGGAGGTGACATGCCTTACCATAGACTAACTGATACAGTGTCATACCTATCAAAGTCATATATACAGTTCTATAAGCCCACAATACGTCATTTAACCTTTGAGGCCAATCTTTTAAATCCACTCACACCATTTTCTCCAAAATGTTCTTTACTTCCCAGTTAGAAACTTCCATTTGTCCATTCATATGCGGGTGATATGGTGTACCAATCCTATGATTGACGCCGTACTTCGACACAGAGCACCGAGAAAACAGTTATCAAAGTATTTTCCACCGTCACTGATTATCACACGAGGTATACCAAATCTTGCAAAGATATTAGACTGCACAAACTCCACCATAGTCAAATGGTCTGCATGTGTGGTAGCTACAGTCTTTACCAATTTTGACATGTAGTCAAAGTATATACTCTTTCTTGCCTTCTTGCGGAAATGGTCCCATGAAATCTATCCCCCATACGTCAAACAATTCAAATATTAAAATCGGGGTTAGAGGCATTATATCACATCGAGATATGGATCCCAACTTCTGACATCACAAACACGCTTTACAATATTTAAATGCATCTTTGAATATGGTTGGCCAATAGAACCCACTCTACAGTACCTTATTGCCTATTTTTTGAGCTTCAAAATGCCCTCCACATTCTAGCGTGTGGCAAAACTTCAAAATACTCTATACCTCACTTTATGGGACACACTTTATGATAATATGATAAGAGCAATACTTGTATAATCGCAAATTATCCCGAATATAAAATTTAACTTGGCTGAAGAATCGGTCTCTTTCATTCTTAGACCAACCTTTTGAAATCTGACTCGTGACTTTATAATTTACAATATCATCATACCACGGCATCTTCTCCACGATAGCCACACTAAATAAATGTTCATCCGATAATGAATCCTTAAGAGGAGTAGTTTCCTTTATAGTCTCTACAATGATCCTCGATAAATGGTTAACAACCACATTTTCCGAACCATTTTTATCCTTAATCTCCAAATGAAATTTTTCTAACAATAAAATCCATCTAATCAGCCTGGGTTTTGAATCTTTCTTTGTCAGCAAATGTCTTAATGTCACATGATCCGATTAAACTACTACCTTGGTTCCCAATAAGTATGATTGAAATTTGTCCAAGGCGAACATAACCACCAGCAATTCCTTCTCTATGGTTGTGTAGCTAATATGCACATCATTCAGAGTCTTGCTAGCATAGTACACCGTATATGGTAGTTTTTCCTTTCTCTGACCTAACACCACTCCTACGGCATAGTCCGAAGCATCACACATCAGCTCAAACGGTAGAGACCAGTCCGGTGGACGAATGATTTTAGATGTTGAAAGTTGAGTACGCAGCTCCTCAAAAGCATGAAGACACTCGTCGTCAAAGACAAAGGTCACATCTTTAGCTAAGAAGTTGCACATCGGCCTGACGATCTTACTAAAATCTTTAAGAAATCGTCTGTAAAACCCAACATGGCCCAAGAAAGATCTTATTTGTTTAACAGATGTGGGAGGAGGCAATTTTGAAATCAATTCGACTTTCACCTTGTCTACCTTAATCCCCTTTTTTGATACAATGTGGCCAAGTACTATCCCTTTTTAAAATCATGAAATGGATTTTTTCCCAACTCAGAATTAAATTCATCTCCTTATATCTCTTAAGCACGAATGCTAAATGTTTTAAACAGTCTTCAAAGGTTGCCCTAAAGACTGAAAAATCATTCATGAACACTTCTAGGAATTTCTCCACCATGCTAGAGAATATTGACATCATGCACCTTTGGAATGTAGTTGGTGTATTACACAATCTAAAAGGCATTCTCATGTAAGCAAATGTATCATATGGGCAAGTAAAACTGGTTTTCTCCTAATCAACAAGATCAATCGCCACTTGATTGTAACTAGAATATCTATCCAAGAAGAAGTAATAGCTCTGTCTGGCCAATCTCTCTAGGATTTGATCAATAAATGGTAATAGAAAGTGATATTTCCTAGTATAAGATTTGAGTTTTTTATAATCAATGCACACACAAAAACCTGTGGTCGTGCGCTGTGGAATCAACTCACCCTTCAAGTTAGGTACAATTGTGATACCTGATTTCTTTGGCACCACCTGTGTAGGACTCACCCATGTACTGTCAGATATGGGGTAAATAATACCCGTATCTAATAGCTTTACCAACTCCTTTGTTAGTCACTAATTAACCCTAGGGGGGGGGGGGGTGAATAGAGTGATCAAAAATATTTCTACCTCTTTTTGAAATTGGAACAATCTATAATCAATACTCAATTTCTACAATAGTCAAGTGAAAATTTTCAATTCAATTTGTCTAACAACTAATCACAAGACTAATTAGCATACAAGATATTCAAGTAAATATAGCATGCAATTAAATGAAATAAAGAGAAAGAGATAGAGAGATTGACACCGTGATTTTTTCGAGGTTCGGTAACTCCTACTCCTCGGCTCAAGAACCCCTTCTTAAGACTTTTCCCGATCTTTTCACTATGGGCCTGTTTACTAACTGTTTCTGCTTTCAGTTTCTAATTCCTGAAAAAGCAGAATCAGATTCTGTTTCCTGTAGGAGAAACGAAAACTAAATTTATGTTTACTAATTTTTCAAAAACAAAGATTAAAACTGTGTTTATTAAAACAATGTTCAACAAAAGAATTACAATTTTTCTTTTTCACAAATATTAAAACTATTTTGAAAAAAATATTAAGCTACCTTTTCCAAATATTATTTTATTTTATTTATTTATCATTTAATTAATTAATTAATTAATTTTATTTATTTATTTATTCAATTTTATTTATTATTAGTTTTATTTTATTTTATTTATGAATAATATTTTTTTATCAATTTTTATTTTATTAATGTTTTTCATTTTTATTAATTATCTATTCATTTGTTTTTATTTATTTATCATTCAATTAATTAATTATTTATTTTTATTTATTTTATTTTATTTTTTATTTTTTATTAATTGTATTTTTAATCATTTTAGTTATTTATTATTTATTTTACTTATTTTATTTTGTTTATTAATATATTATTTTTTATGAATTATCTATTCATTTTATTTTATTTCTTATTATATTTTAATTTAAATAATATTTTATGTAATTATTATTTTTTATTTTATTTATTTATTATTATAATTTATTTATTATTTATTTAATATTTCTTATTCTTTTTATTATTGATGATTATGGTGAGTTTGAGGAAACAAAAAGAGAAAGCACCTTTTTTTTTGCTTCTCTTTCCTTTGTAATGAGAGGAAACGTTTTCTCAACTCAAAAAACAGAAACAAATTAAGAAACGTGTTTTTTCATATTATTTTCAAATTTCAGGAAACAGAAAGCAGAAACAGTTAGTAAACAGGCCCTATGGCCCTTCCTTAACAGGTCGAATGGCAAACCTTTACAACACAAGCCTCACGAGCTTGCCTCACAATCTAGAGAACAACCCTCTCTTGAACAATCGTTGGACTTCACTTGTTCGATATCAAAAATTCGTATGTAATCAATAAAATCACTCAAGAACAAAAACAGTCAAAACCCAAAGGTTTTTATGGAGGATAAATCAATATAAGTTCAAGTGTTTTTGGTGATTTTTCAATAGCTCTAGAAATTTATTCTCAAAGGATATATCAATGAAAAATATTTGGAGAATAAGAAGAGATACTAGAGGTTTTGATTTTCAGAGATTTTCACAGAAAATCAGATTTTCAGAGCTTGGTTTTAATGGCTTTTTGCAAAAAACTTTCTGTTGAAGATGAAGACTTCTTTCACTTTATTTTTCAATATCTTTGCTAACAATATACACATCTCATTCTATATATATCAATACTTTTAGGGTTATGAGGGTGAGTATTGAATTAGAGAAGTCAAGAGCCGTTTGAAATCCATTAAACATGATGCACAAAACATGGAAAATGTTTTCTGTCAAAACTGCAGGATTTGAGGACTCTTTTAGTCGACTACATCATTCTTTTAGTTGACTACATTGGCTCATCTAGTCGACTAGATTGAGTTCTAATTGACTACAAGATGTAGTCTAGTCGACTCAAAGTTCTTTTAGTCGACTACTTCCAAATGTGTGAAAAACATGATGCTCCTGATTGTTTTAGTCGACTGCTATAAAATACAAAGGATTCTTCTAATCGACTATAACTTGAAAAATACTTGTTTAAAACATTTTTCTTTTTGTTTGATTTCGGTAAATCATTTTTCTTTCCATTTGAGTTTGGTTCATTTTATGCTTGAGCTTATACGATAATATCGACACATAAAATTACCTTGTTACAATGATCGCTCCCCGACCTATCTACCCCGAGTCTTGAGTCTTCAAATTTCGCCATTTTGCCGTTGAATATTTGAATTTCCATTTTCTTGCTTCAATTTCTTTCTCGGCTTTTCGCTTTTATTTAAGCTTTCTTTCCAAGCTTGTTTTCCGAAATGTTTTCTTTCCGAGCTTGTTTTTCCGAGTCGTTCACCTATCTTTTGCTGAAAACATGAACTCGATAATTCATTAGTATCAAACACTCTTTAATGATTTGTTATCATCAATTTTGGAATTGTTTGCCGAAACTAACTTTCAAAGCCAACATCTTTCATCACCACTTCCTTTATATTCGGATTCAATCTCCTTTCCATCTCCCTTGATGGTTTTGAATCTTCCTCTAAGTGTATGCGATGCATACAAATCAAGGGATCTATTCCTTTCAAATCAACAACGCTCCATCCTATTGCCTCTTTATTGTCACTTAAGACCTTGACCAGACTTGATTCCTATTGTTTCGTCAACTTTGATGATATGATCATAGGAAGAGTCTTACTAGGTCCTAAAAATATAAATTTAAGCTTCTCAGGTAATTCCTTGAGTTCCAAAGTAGGAGGAGTTATCAAAGACGGAACTGGTGGTGTATTCGAGATTGTGGGAAGCAACTCAATCAGCGTTCTCCATGGTTGAGTGTATAATGCAGTCTCTATCGCAGCAATATCCTCATAATCTATCTTCATCTGCTCATCCCAATCATCAAGTTCATCCTCCACCCTGACTCCAGTCATGAAAGACTCCAACACATCTTTCTCCAATATTTATTGTGCAAAATATTCTACAATCTCATCAATCTCGTCATCCTCATCAATTCAAAAGCAGTCAACTGACTCAGGAAGTTGATGATTAGAATAAAAAACATTCATTAACACCTTCAGGTTTCCAAATGATAGCCCCATAGCCCATGTTTTGTAGTTAATACACATATTGGCTGTGGCCAAAAACGGTCATCCTAAAGTCACAGGGATATGCTTCTTTGAATATGGGACAGGTTCTGTATCAAGAATTATAAAATTCACCAGAAAGTAGAACTTGTCCACCTGAACTATGACATCTTCCATAATCCCTCTTTCTTGATTGATTGACCTATCCGTAAGTTGAAGCACTACCGAAGCGGGATTGAACTCTCTCAACCCTAGTTGTTGATAAACTGAATAAGGAAGCAAGTTAACACTCGCACCGAGATAAAAAAAGAGCTTTACCAATTTCCTGATTGCCAATGATTCAAGGAATAGTGGGAGCACCGGGATATTTTCTCTTCAGCGGTGCGTTGCTTAAAAATAATGAACTCACCTGTTTAGTCAGCAAGATTTTATTTGGGACCTTTGCTTTGCTTTTTCACTTTTGGGTATAGAGGTCCTTCAAGAACTTAGCATAGGGTGGAATTTAGGCGATGATATCCAAGAGAGGCAAATTGATCTTGACTTTCCAAAAATTCTAGAACATGTTTGTCTCCTTATGCTTACCATATCTTGCTGGCACTCTCAAACGTTGAGGAAATGAAGTTTCCTCATAACTTTCCCTTCCTGGCTCTTCTAGTAATGTCTAGTCAACATCTTTTTCCACCTGAGGTTGATCTGTCGAAACTTTTTCAGTTGCCTTTCGCTTGTTCGCTCTTTCTTCTTATTGCTCCTCAACCCTGTTCAACACTTCCCTTCCACTTCTTAAAGTTGTGATGGCTTGAACCGATTGAAGAGGATTATTGGAAAAGGATCCAAGCTCCATCACTTGTTTATTCTTTGGATTGGCCACCGGTTGACTAGGCAATCTTCCTTTTTCTCTTCTGTTTAGGGCATTGGCTACTTGGCCTATCTGAGTATCTAGCTTTGTTAACGCCTGAGCGTGAGAGCCTAACATGTTCTGAATGCCTTGTAAAGTCTTTGTTAGCTCATTTGAATCAAATCCCGGTGGTCTCGGTGGTGGGGTTTGACTTCTCTAAGGTTGAGGTTGGTAATTGAAAGGTTGAGTGCCTTGAGAATTAGCTGAAAATTTTGAGTCATAACTTGTGGTTGAGAATTGAAGGATTGACAGTTCTGAGAGAAATTTGATTAAGGATTTTCCACATTCTGAGAACGATAGGAAAGATGTGGATGATTTCGCCAATTCGGATTGTATTAATTAGAAAAAATAGTATTGTTCGAATTGGTCCATTATGCATTAGCATCAGCAGTAATTATCTCATTACTTTGACACTCATTTTGGGAAATATCAGGTCATATTGCTAAGACATCTCTTGGGGTTGACAGATTCAGATTTATGAATTTATCGAGCTTTTCTTCTAATATGACTACTGATTCTCTACAATCATCATGATTTTTATCTATGATAGACGCTTTGTCAGATCTTCTTTCGAGTCCATCTCTAGCACGCATATCAGATTCATGTTGAATCGAGTTGTCGCTCACATTGTCAAACAGCTCCAAGAGCTCTCCTACTGGCTTCAGTGTAAACTGTCATCCTACTGCTGCATCAATCAGATTTTTATATGTGGTACCCAGTCCAAGATAAAAATTACGCATAATATCTTACTCAACGAACTTGTGATGGGGACACTTTCGCAGAATTTTATTGAATATATCCCAAGCATCATGAAACTGCTCACCCGACAATTCTCTAAAGTGGGTAATTATTTCTTGCGCTTCATGGGTTCTACCTACTGGAAAATGTTTTTCTAAAAATTCAGCTATTAAGATTTCCCAATCAATTTTTACACTTTTTCCTAAAGGGACCTACCACCGTTTAGCTTTTTCCCTCAAAGAAAAGGGAAATAATCGCACACGCAATGCATTCGGGCTCAGATTTTCTATTCTGGCGGTCGAGGCCATGTCTAAGAAATAATTAATATGTTGATAAGTATCCTCATTCCTAAGTCTGAAGAACTTAGGCAACATATTGATGACACTAGATTTGATCTCATAGTGCTTGACTCCTTCTTCTAAAAATTCAGTATATGTTTCATGAGCAGTAGGCACATAGTATCCCTTCAAGGACGTGGCTGGTGCCTTTCGTGTCTCGGCATCACGATCGGCCATCCTTTCTTGCTCCAACTGTTGATGACGCTTTAATTCCTTAGGTCGATGATTTTGACAAAAAGTTCGTTTGATTTCAGGATCAAAAGGTACTAACGCAGTATTGAGATAAAAAAGGACTTGCCTATCAATCATACACTAAACGAAAACTTTGTTTTTTATTATCAAAATAATTTCAACTATTTCTAAATTATTCTAACTATTAACAGAAAGTAAAGCTAAAATTATGTGCGAAATTAAAATAAACTAAAACTCACAAGATGTCCAACGACGCAACTTTCGTTGCTCCGCTATCTACCTTTATGCTTTTTAGAGTACTTATCAATCACAAAAAAATCTAACTTTAGATACACTACAATAACGTAATATTACTAAACTACTAAAGTAATGAATAATGCCAAGTCCCCAGCAGCGGCGCTAAAAACTTGATGTCTGCCCAGGGGTGTCAAAAATAATGATTAAGAACGACCCCTTAGGATGACTTAGGTTTAACATATCGCAAGTGCACGATTCAAATTATAGTATAGAAATGGCTTGAGAAAGGGAATATCGAACCCACAAAGATTTGATTATTCACTTCAACAGTTTTGATGTATTGAATTATTGTTGAAATTTCTATTTGGTTTGATTTTGAGAACTATAACTAAATTAAGTAATAACATAAAGTAAATTGAGAGTTTGTGATCAAGAGAGAGAGAAAACTAGGGTTTTCATCGCTCCACCACTAACCGCATAACGTAGTTTCCAATTTTCACAATTGTAAAAAGGGCAATCTATTCCCATAAATCAGAATGTATCACAAATAGTCAAATACGCTCCCAAAAAGGATACCGTAAACCAAGTTCGCTATAACCCATCTCTGGACAAAGTGTAACTAGTGTATGCTATTTATTTTACTCTAATCTAATACTAATGCATGAAATGAAACTACAGCATGTCTGTGATACCTCGCCGAGGCATGTTCTATGTAAACCTAAGGGTTTCGAGTGTTAAGATCTATTGTGTAGAAAATCATGGATTAAGCATCCGAGTTCCAACCCATAGGGAATGATCATGATTGAGTAAGAAAAATATATTTATTCAATCTAAGACAAGAATCAAGAACAAATATATAATCTTGTATCAAGAATTAAAACAATAACTCATCTACAACAATCATCACGGCATAGTCACAACTTCCCTTTTGTTACAATTGAAAACAAATATAAAAACTACATTACTTGGCTAGGGTTTCTCTAGAAAATTCTAAATACCGGTTTAGTAGATCATGGTTGATGGAGACCGTATTGTTGATGTAGAATCACTCACCATTATCTTCTTCTCCGGAACTCTAAGTCTTGTATGGCTTCTCACATTTGAAATGATATAAACCTCTAGAGGCTGCTCTGAAAATTATATGTGTATTGAAGCTCTCCCAAATCTATAGCAGACTTCTCTATTTATAGACAACAGCCGAGGGAAACCCTAAGGTTACTCTTTTTTGTTATTTGATACCCAAATGAGCAAAACCCTATATTCTGATATGTAATTTGTGTATAGCATGTGTACCGAGGTGTAGAAGTCGCAGTTGCCACCAAGGAAAACAAGTCGGGGTCAATTTTGTCATTTTCAGCACTTAACACGCCAGACCCCTATGCATGTTGTGTAGGGGCTCCTACGCCTGTTGTGTAGGTTATGCGTAGGAGAAAATCTACCTTGCATAGGAGTTGTGTAGAAATAACACTTTCTAGCCACTTTTATCTACTGGTTGCGTAGGTCATGCGTAGCAAAACCCTTGGAACCAATGTTTTTTGGGATTAGTGCCATTTGAACCCCCTCGACTCCCTTGTTATGATTCTTTAAGTTGCAGCTCAAAAAAATGACGTTTCTACCCTTTGGGAGACTCTTTTATCTTAAAAACACATCTTTTGCTCTCTTTTCGAATAGACACAAGCGTGTCTCTAATTAATTCACCAAATTTAACTTGTAATCTTCATTAAGCTCCTGAAACACGCTTAAACACACAAACGATATAAAAATACCAAATAATGGAATGTAAGGACATAACATTAGCAAGATAACATGGAGTCGTTTTTTACCATGGAAAGTAATAGCCAAATGGATGGCTCCAAAATGGAGATGGGTAAATCCTTGGAGTTGCCATTAGTTTACTATTTTCAAGATCTAGTGACTTGTCATAAATTATTTTTTGAATTCATTTCTTGAACCTCTAGGGAATGAAACAATCCGGCTTTTACAAACCAAGTCTTTGGCCCTGAACAATACATCTCTTGGTGCTATTCATATTTGCCAAGAAGGAGCAGTATTTGTGCCAATGGTTGGATTAAAGTGGTTTGTACAATGGCAATACAAGCATGTGGCCTAAAATGGACAATATTTGGCACCTATCATTTGGGTATAAGGATAGTTGGTTTTTGGGTAGGGATTAAGCTATCCCCATTTTCCCTGTTGAGGATAGCTTTATAATGGAAAATTTGGGTGTTTAACAAAGGGCAATATAGTCTTTTCCTTCCAAGTCAACGCCCAAAACTCATCAAAGGGTGTAAATGAGTTGTTTTTCCTTAATTCGGGGGTGTAAATGCATTTATGCAAAAGTAGGGGGTCAAAATGATGTTTTGACATAATTTAGGGATGTAAATGAAATTAACCCGTTTTTTTATTTTTGAAAAAGCAAGCATAAGAAATTGTAATTATTCAGTGGATAGGGGAGGTGTGCTTGTAAATTTTTATAGTCATAGAAGAAATAGTGTGTGTATATATATATATATGTATTATTATTTTTCAATGTCCTTTGCGAAAGCTCAAACTACCTCTCTTGCTATGAGAAACTTATGCTCTTAACATTAGTTGATAAAATTGAAAATCAAGTACTGTAATAGCCAAAATTTATATGGCCCAATACTGATGGGCCATAAGTAGGGACTGATGGGCCATAGACAGGGATTGATGGGCCTGGCCCATAGAAGTCTTTAGAAAATGAGTGATCCATAAGTTAGGTATTTGTCCCACTTATGGAAGATAGAGCCCAATAAAAAAAAGACTTTATCAAATCCCATGATTTAAGTTATTGATAAACTTGGGTAGATGGGCCTGACCCATCTACTGAATTATGTATAAATACTTGACCAAATGATGAATAAAGATATAATTTTTTTAACCTAATTCGTTGTGTATTTTTCTGCATTTACACAATTGGCGCTGTCTGTGGGAAAGAGTCCTTGAAATCTTTTTTGACAGCTTCCCACTCTTTATTAGGAGCTTAGATTGACATCATCCATGGCAATTATCACCCGGTCGCAACAATCTGAGTTACCTTCGAACGGAGGCCAACCTTCGCAAACCGAAGATCCGATCAGGCGGACCTTGGAGGATAGGACTGTCGAGTTAGAGAGGCAGAACATCGAATTAGTGGCTAAACTGGCCCTGCTGCAAAACCCTCGAGAAGCCCAGAATGGTGAATAATCCAACCAGCAGGAGAGGTCTGCGGGCCACCAATCAGAAAGGGATAACCACCACGCAAAGTCCAACAACGATTGGGAGGAACACGTAGAGTCATCCCTACAGGTGCTCGGGATGCACAATCCCGAGGAAACTCTGACCATGAAAAAATTGGAGAAAATTATTATCAGATTCCAAAGGGAGGTGCTTAAGGATCTGAAGATTCAGACCCCCAATGATCTGGCCTCTGAGGCATCCATCGACGCCGTGCAAACACCATTCACACTAGCGAAACCAGCGTGCCCTACCCAAAGAGGTTCAGGCTGCCAAAGTTTATCCTGTTTGACGGCACAAAAGATCCGACGGAACACATCTACCATGTCCATACAAAAATGAATGTCTACAACAAAAATAAAGCCTTACTCTGTAAAGTCTTTCCCACCAGCCTGACCGAAGCAGCCCTGCTATGGTTCAAGAAGCAACCACCCCAATCTATTAGAAGTTGGCTCAGACTCTGTGAGTTGTTCATCTCCCAATACTTCGGTAATAAAAGACAAAAAAAGACCATCTCCAGTCTATTTACCATGATCCAGGAAAAAAGGTGAATCCCTGAAAAGCTTTGTCTAGCAATTTAATGTCGAGATGTCCTTGATTGACAATTGTTATCAGCACTCAGTCGTCGAGGCCTTCAGGCTGGCCTTGATTCCTGGAACCAAGTTCCACCAGTCTTTGGTCAAGAGACCACCAGCAGACATCAAGGAACTTAATTATAGAGCACAAGGGCATCTCCGGATAGAAGAAGAACTGGTCATACGCCAAAGAAGGGCAACCTTTGTAAGTGTAGAGGCAAGAACATTCGAACCTAAAGTTAAGGATCGGGCACCAGATTGGAAGCGGCCAGACGCTCCACCTGCACCCTCCCCAGTCCTAGAGAAATGCCAAAGGTTTGAAGACGAGATCACACCATTAAAGGTTAGCCTGGCCAAACTGTATCAGGAGACTAAGGGTAAAGGGATCTTCCGGTCAACACCACCTATCAAACAACCAATGGAACAGAGGGACATGTAAAGGCACTGTGCCTTCCATGGCGAATACGGACATCACGCCAATGAGTGCAGAAGCCTTAGGAGGCAAGTAGAAGCCATGATAGCAAAAGGAGAATTAACTTAATACGTTCCCAAGGAGGGCACCCGATCAGATTAAACATCACATACGCTCGTCAACGGGACAACAGGTGAACCTGTAAAAGTAATTCGCATGGTTCACGGAGGGCCAAGCCGATCAGAAGTGGAGGAAACTCATAGATCCCAGAAGCGTCAAGCCCAGAGATTACAAAGTGTTGGGGAAATCAGCAAGTTTCAAAGTCCGAAAGAGGATGCACGGATAACTTTCTCTTTTTACAGATATGTGGAACATTCAATCATCACATGGCGATCCCTTGGTGATCTTCCTCATGGTTCAAACTGCTTGATCAAGAGAGTAATGATCGACCCAGGAAGTAGCGCCAACATAATCACGAAGTTGGCTTTTGAGAAGCTAGAGATTAACCCCTAGGAGATAGTCCTTTCCAGAAGCTCGATAGCCGGATTAGATGGCAGAAAAGTGGAACCTATGGGAGAGATCTAACTCCTAGTAACAGCAGCAAGGTGCACGCTCAAAGAAACTTTTGTGGTGGTAGATGTCAAACCCTCATATAATCTCCTCATGGGCAGGGGGTGGATCCATCAGATGCACGGAGTTCCTTCCACCCTGCATCAAGCTATGCGATGCATTGATCTAAACGGAATTGATGTGATTGACATCATGGGAGATCAAGTGGCGGCCAAAGAATATTATGCCGTCACCTTAAAAAGTCTGAGGAAGTGGACAGAACCGGAATGAGATTCACGATCCAAGGCAGTACCCGATGATCAATACCAATTACAGGACGAGGGTACGGGGGTCATCTATAGCAGCTGAACCTTTGCTAGAAGTTCAGATTTGCCTCGACCACCCTGAAAGGATGACTTACATTGGCTCTGGCCTCAATACATAAGAAAATGAAGAATTGGAGGCCCTCTTACGCTCCAATGCTGACGTATTTGCTTCGGGCCATATGGATATGCCCGGCATCAATCCTGTTGTGGCTCAGCATTCCCTCAACGTGGACCCCAACGCGAAACCCATCAGACAGAAATAGAGATGCATGGTGGCCCACCGAAACCAGATTATAGCTGAAGAGGTTGATCGACTTCTCTAAGCCGGATTCATTAAAGAGGTGCAATATCCTTCCTGGCTGGCAAACTTGGTTGTGGTTTAGAAGAAGAACGGGAAATGGAGAGTGTGCGTGGGCTTCACTGATCTGAGCAGAGCATGCCTGAATGATTGTTTCCCCTTGCCAAAGATCGATCATATGGAAGATGCCACCACACGATTCGAGTGCTTGAGTTTTCTAGATGGATACTTTGAGTATAACCAGATACAAACGAACCCAGATGACGAGGAAAAGACCGCATTCATCACTGAATCAGGTACATATTGTTATACAGTTATGCCTTTCGGACTAAAAAATATAGGTGCAACCTTTCAAAGGTTAACTAGCAAAGTTTTCCAGGATATGATAGGATTTACCATTGAAGCCTACATTGATGACACGGTGGTCAAAAGCAAGGTGAAAAGTGACCACCTGACTGATCTGCAGCAGGTGTTTGAGATCCTCAGAAATACAAGATGAAGCTCAACTCATCCAAATGTTCCTTTGAAGTGTCCTCGGGCCAGTTCTTGGGACACATAGTTGATTGGACAGGAATATAGGCGAGCCCAGTACAAGTCAGAGCGCTCATGGAATTAAGAGAGCCAAAGTTCCGAAAGGAGATTTAAGTACTAACCGGGAGAGTAGCAGCCCTTAGCCATTTCATCTCTCGCTTAATTGATCGGTGCCGACAATTTTTTCATTCTATAAAGGCAGCTAAAGGAGAGATATGGGGTTGGAGCAATTAGAAGCTCTGAAAAAGCTCAAGAGCTACATGACAAAGCCTCTTATAGTGGTAACCCTGGAAGCAGACGAGCCGTTACACTTATATCTATCCATATCTGCAATATCTACCAGCGTCACTCTGGTCAAGGAGGGCAAAGGGTTTTAGATCCCGGTCTTCTACACCAGCAAAGCCTTTGCTGATGCAAAAACCCGTTATTCCAAACATGAAAAGCTGGTACTATCACTGATCAATGCAAAACGTTGTCTTCGGCATTACTTTGAAGCACATCCAATCGTGGTGCCAACTTCAACCCCGATCAGATCCATAATGGCGAAGCCCGAATTGTTAGGGAGAGTATCAAAAGGGGCAATAGAACTAGGAATCTATGACATAACTTATGTCCCCCGAACTGCCATCAAAGGACAAGCGGTAACTGACTTTCTATTAGAAACAGAAACTACAAACTCTCCAGAACAAAATGAACCAAACTTATGGGTAGTATTCGTGGACGGATTGTCAAATATCAATGAAGCAGGGATCGGTGTAGAGCTTGTAGCACCCAATGGAACTAAAATTCAGCAGTCAGCTCGATTGAAGTTTCTGGCCTCCAACAACGAAGCTGAGTATGAGGCCCTTCTAGCAGGAATTCGGTTGGCCCGAAGCCTTCAAGTACAGAAAGCAAAGATACAAAGTGATTCTCAATTGGTCGTATGACAGTTGAATGGAGAGTATGAAACCCGAGAGCCTAAAATGGAAGCATACAGGAATTTGGTACTAAAAGAGGCAGAGAAATTCTAGTAGTTAACCTTTTAACATATCCCCAGAGGGGACAATGTCATGGCAGATCGTTTGGCTAATCAAGCCTCCGCAGCAGGGGAAAGCATGACTCGAATAGCACCAGTGGACTTCATCGTCCGATCAAGCTTGGAGCCTTCCGAGGATGTGATGGTCATTCCTTAGGAGCCAAGCTGGATGGACCCCATAGCAGACTATTTAAGGATGGGTGTGTTACCTGAGTCAAAACCAGAGGCCCGGAAGATAAGAATGAAAGCCACAAGATACGTTCTATACAACGACCAACTTTACCGCAAGTCATTCTCCGGGCCATATTTAAGATGTCTCACACCCTCCGAAGCTTCTACAGTCATAGAAGAGATACATGCTGGATCGTGTGGCAATCATTCCGAGGGAAGGTATTTAGCCCATAAAGTCCTCACTTAGGGGTACTTTTGGCCTTATCTGTCAAGAGATGCTAATGTATACACCCGACACTATAAAAAGTGCCAATTTCATGGTGATGCCATTCATCTATCTCCGGAACTACTAAATCCAACAATTATCCCTCACCCCTTTGCCCGATGGGGAATGGATATTGTGGGTCCTCTCCCACAAGCCATACGATCTACTACACATGTTCTTCTGAATATGGATTACTTTACCAAATGGGTAGAAGCCGAGGCATACTCAACTATTAAATGTAGCCACATTATAAAGTTCATCTGAAGTCACATCATTTATAGATTCGATCTACCCCGAACTATAATGGTGAATAATGGTACCAACCTGGATAACAGGAAAGTTCAAGCGTTTCTGGAAAAACATGGGATTGATCAGAACACTTCTTCCATTGGTTAGCCGCGGGGAAATGGACAGACCGAAAGGACAAATAGAACAATTTTTGATACACTTAGAAAAAAGTTCGAAGAAGCAAAAATAGTTTGGTTGGAAAAATTACCCGAGGTCTTATGGTCCTATTGGACCACTCTAAGACAACCAACGGGAGAGACCCCTTTCGCTATGGCCTACGAGGCCGAAGCCGTTATCCCAACTAAATTGAAGGTGCCTACGCTAAGAAGTCAGGCTTGGGAAGAAGGTCCAAACAATCAGCATTTAGCCCATGATTTGGATCTACTGGAAGAAAGAAGGGAAGTCGCGGGGATAAGGCTGGTTGCCTACCAACAACAAGTCAGGGCTCGGTTTAATCAGAAGGTCAAAAGAAAAGAGTTTCAGGTAGGCGATATGGTGCTAAGAAGAAAAATTAGGATTATTGGCAAGTTACGGGAGACATGGGAAGGACCTTATACAATAATTAAGGTCATCGATCGCGGTGCCTATCGGGTACGGAAGAACGAGATAGGCCGCATCGAGCCTAACTCTCAGAACGCTTACCATCTGAAGAAGTATTATCCTTAGATAGTTTTTTTCTTAAATAGTAATAAAGCATTTGTGCCCAATGTTCGGCACCTCTGTTACATGTTTCCCAAGTTTTTGAATAAAAAATCACATTTTATATGAGTGATCATACCTTATGAAGATGCCATATTAATATAAAACTTTCCCTAAGGGTTGAGTTTAAACTTGATTTGAACTAACTAGAGGACATAAACAAGTCTCAGGGCTAGATGCCCGAAGACTCCATATTAATATAAAAAATTTCTTAAGTGTTGAGTTTAAACCTGATTTGAACTAACCAAATGACATAAAAAAAGTCTCAAAGGCCAGATGCCCAAAGACTCCATATCAATATAAAACTTTTCTTAAGTATTGAGTTTAAACCTGATTTGAACTAACCAGAGGACATCAACGAGTCTCAAGGGCCAGATGCCCAAAGACTCCATACTAATATAAAACTTTTCCTAAGTGTTTAGTTTAAACCTAATTTGAACTAACCAGATAACATAAACAAGTCTCAGGGCCAGATGCCCGAATACTCCATACTAATAGAAAATTTTCCTAAGTGTTAATTTTAAACCTGATTTGAACTAACCAGGGGACATAAAAAAAAAAGTCTCAGGGGCCAGATGCCCGAAGACTCCATACTAAAATGAAAAGCTTCCTAAGTGTTGAGTCCGAAAACGTTTATCTTGGGCTAGTCAATAGCTAAACCGAAGTAACAAGAACAAAATGCCACAAAAAATTGGGAAAATCCTTTTCATTAAAATAAATAGAAAATACAAAAATACCCTTATAAAGTAGTAATACATAATGAAGTGTAGAAAACGTAAGTCTTATTTCAACTCAGGGGCAAACCTAGTCTTCTCCCTTCAGAAGGGCAGCAAAACGATTCTCATTCTCAGAGGCCGGTGGGCCTTTATAAGGAAGGGCACTCCCATGAAGGCATCAAACTCCTCAGCAGTCTTAAACTCCCGATCAGTCAGGAGAATGTACTCCCTCTCGTGCATATCCCGCCATACCCTTACCGATCGAACGTCACAGATTGTGACATACCATTTGTGCATGTCCAGACTACCCAAACGACACATCTCCACCTTAGATCGCTCAAGAACTAGAAGATTATTTGACTCCGCCTTTTCGGCAGCTATCTTTTGGTAGGTTGCCTTTGTCTCTACTAGTTCAGTAGCTAAGGCCCTCTTTTCAGCCTCTTCGTTCTCCAGAAGGCTCTTGTGCTCAGATACACTCTGACGAAGTCCATCCGCCTCCCTGGCCAGAGTGATGCGATGCTCATTATTTTGCTATAGTTGAGCCTGCATCTTGGCCATTTCCCGGACATCGGATTCCAGGGCATGATTGTAGGCCTGGATCCCATAAAAAAGCTACATAGATAGGGAAAAGGGGTGTATATTAGTGCAGAATGAAGTAGAAATAATAAGCTAAGGTATAAAAGAATTTTCGAAAACACCAACCTCTATGGCCATCGAGGAGCCTTTTTGGAAAAGCTCAGTCCTGGAAATCTTCAACTAAGCAACCCTATCAGCAGGAGTCCAGACTCCTTTTGCCATAGCCCGAAAAACATCTAGCTGATAGATGGTAAGATGGTCAGCACATACCGGAGAGCCATCTGGAAGGAGAAACTTTGGCTCCCAGGGAATTGCGGTACGGGGAGTATCCTAAGCCTGAGGAGTATCGCTCGTTGAGGCATCGGTAGTCTGGGTCCTAGGTCTTTTGATGGCCGCTCCACCAGCCATACCAGATCGAGACCTGGTGGTTGCAACATTTGCAGGAGGAGGCTGAGGTGGATCTGCAGGACTTTGTGCAGGCGGAGGTACCGGAGGTGCTAGGGGTGTTGTCAAAAGTGGTATGACATCAACTAGATTAAGCCCTTCAGAAACCTGAGTACGTCTGGCAGAAAGGGGCCTGAGGGGCAAATCTATCCTGTCAACAGCAGCGCCCAAGTTAGAAATCATCTCCAGATTGGCCTTAGTCAGAAGAGTAGTGGTAGATCGGACGTTGCTCCAGATCTTGGCCTTCAGAAGTGTAAACCGTTCTTTTATGAGGGATAAAAGAATTTCTCTATCCTCATAGCCAAGAAATCTATACGCATACTCTCCCTGATATAAGTCACAGTACTCACAAAAATAAGTAGCTTTATAGAGAGAATAGAAGACATGCAAACGAATAGGGCCGAAGGTGCTAGGGATCGGGAATGTCAGAGAGAACGGGTAAAACCAGTTGCCACTAACAATTACCATTCTCTCCTTCCATCCTTTATCAGATTTTTCCGTATCAGAGCATATGCCCCGACCTTGGAAGGGAAACAGGTTGTACCTACCCTTGCTTTCTCTGGCATTTTGGAAGAAATAACAGAGAAACAGAGGTCGGCTAAACCTATATTAAGGTCCAAATCCCTATTGTATAGAAGAAGCATGGCCAGAATCCTAAAGTTGTTCGGGTTAAGCTGAAGAGGGTGTAACCCTAGCATAAAAAAGACATAATGAAAGAAAGGGTGAAGAGGGAATCTTAAAACTTTGAGATGAACCACTGATAGCAATATGCTACCTGGTTGAAGTCCCTCGCTTTTAGAAAAGTCTAAATAGGCTGGGTAAGGGGCTAAACGAACATCACCGGGTACATTAGTTTCAGCTCGAAGGTGTTTTACATCCACCTCAGGCCTTTTTTTCTTAAGAGGAGCAACCGAGAAAGGTTTAGGAGGGTTGGGGATTACAGGCTCATCATTATCATGAAAACCCCTTGCAGCAGGTGTTTCTAGATTCATTGATGAACCCAGAAGGTCAGTATTCAGGGGAACTATTTTGGGAACAGGGGCCTCTTGATGGACGGAGGAAAGACTATCGCTACTGGTTGAATTAAGGTCGGTTCCAGAGGATATAACGACATCCTCACTGACCTAGTATCATCACTATCAGACATGGTTTTAGAAAGGTAGAAGAGACAGATGGGGGGTAGAGATGAAAATTGAAAGAAAAATAAAGTACTATATGACTTACACAGTTTAAAGAATAGAGGTAGGGAGGACTTCGGAAAGGGTTAATAAGTTGCTCCGATGGAAATTCCTAGAAAATGTCGACTGAGAGTTGTTGGAATAAAAAATGAGAGAGCTCCAAGAAAGAGAATTGGGAAGTATGGAATGTAAAATGGCTTGCTAGTGATATGGAAAGAAAAACATTGAGGATTATATAGGGGATCAGTGGCAAGCCAAGAGTCATGCATGAAGTCCGAAGGACGTGTGCCATAAATTCAGCCCCCAAGCACGAATATTGAGGGAGCATGGGTGGTTCGTTTTAAGTGCAAATGATTGTCCACCTACCTCAAGCATTAAATAAGGTGTTACATCACACTTGTAGCCACCACTTTTCAAAAAAAAAAAAAAAAAAACCTTACAAATACTTATCTATGTATATACCTATGTAGATATTCGGTCATGGTCCTAAGGAAAAAATATATCATAGGCCCATAACCTCAGGGGTCTATGTAATAGCCAAAAATTATATGGCCCAATACTGATGGACCATAGGCAGGGATTGATGGGTCTGGCCCATAGAAGTCTCTAGAAAATGAGTGATCCATAAGTTAGGGATTTGTCCCACTTATGAAAGATAGAGTCCAAGAAAGAAAAAAGTTGATCAAATTCCATGATTTAAGGGATTGATAAACTTGGGTAGATGAGTCTGACCCATCTACTGAATTATGTATAAATACGTGATCAAAGGATAAATAAAGATATAAAAAATTTAACTTAATTCGTTGTGTATTTTTCTGCATCTACAAGTACTCAAAATTTTATGAACTTCATTTTTATGTATTGAATATTCGCTTAAAAAAAATAATGTTTTTAATATTTTTATAAATTTATAGTTTTCAAGCTGATGACTTTAAATTTTATTTCATATACTTAATTAAATGGGTGAATAGAGGTATCAACCAACATTATCTAAAGTCACTAACATCATTCATTGACTTGTGCAATACAACTACTAGAGTGTATCTTTGTTAAATGTTTTTCCATCGGAAATGTTTTTTTTTTTGGTAAATTACACTTTCAACCCCTGTTGATTGAACAAATTCCAACTTCTCCCCTCTAGTTTGGACAATTATATTTTTACCCCTTATGGTTTAGTTTTTCGTAACACTTTCCCCCTTCCACCGGCCTTCAGGCGTAGTCAACGCCAGTCAAAGCTAATTTGATGGGTGAAATGACTACACTACCCTCTAGCTACTGAAAATACTATTTTAGCCCTTAATTTTGTGGACCAAAATTGCCCTTGTATTAATATATACCTATACCCATACCCATATATGCAAACTAGTTTCATCCTCTCAATAGCCGTCTAACTCCATTTCCAAGCTTCGGCGTCCTCCATTGTTGCAGGTGAAGCTCATACGAACATGAGTCTCTCTCTCTCTCCCTCTCTCTCTCTCTCTATTGTGTGGTGTTGTAAGTGATGAAGTGGGTGTTCAACACTCATATTAGGTTAGGTTAGAGTTAGGTTGACTAGAGTTTGAAGTGGGTTAGGTTAGGGTTAGTAAAGGTCAAAACTGTAATTGCAAATATCATAATTTTTCTAATAAATATTGATATATAATATAATGGGTATTTAAGTAATTTCATATTTTTAGTTGCCGGAAAAGACTTGGAGGGGGTGAAAGTGTAATTGTCCAAACTAGAGGGTGGAAATTGGCATTTGTCCAATCAACAGAGGGTGAAAGTATAATTTACCCTCTTTTTTTTTTATGTTTATAATAATTCCTTTAACATGTCACCTAGCTTTCTTTGTCACCTACCTTTCTTGTACCCAATTACCTTAATAATATAACATAAATGGATATAGATATGGATGATCAATATATATAATGGTTAGGCGGCTTCCTTTATAACACTTGAAACTCTTTGGACTCACCTCCCATCATTAGTTGCACATATTTGAATATTCAAGTAAGACTAATAATGTTTACTAGCAATTATTCAAAGAGATAATTACATGAACCTCCCTCGAGATTTATCAAATTACGTGTCATTCCCTCTATTTTGAATAATTATAATTTCCTCCTCTTTCACTCATTTTCGTTCATATTTGGTGACCAAAATTTAGAATTATTTTATTCCCATACGTCTAAAATTACCTTCACAAAAAGAAAGAGTATTATAATCATTTCACCATTAAAAACAAATGACGTAAGTGTTTATCGGCATTGATCATGAGGGAGGTTAGTCAAAAGGGGGATTTTTAAAATAAAAATTAAATTAAAAGAAAAGAAATAGTAATTATCCATATTAAAGGACATGCTGGCGTAAATTGACAAATCTGGAAAGAAGATAATTGTAATTATTTCCATATTTAAAATATAAGTTTATAAAAAAATAATTAATCTCAAAATCAATTTTACCAAGTCAATAAATACAAACCAATTTTATTCACTAAACATTGAAATTGCTTCATTTACAACGGTGAAACCTCCATCAACAATTAAATTATGGCCACTCACATACTTCGAATCATCACTTGCCAAATATAAAACAGCTTTCGCCACATCCTCTGCCTTCAAAGAAACCCCTTTGAGATTTGAATATAAACCATCAAAATTAATATTTTCTAATTCAAGAAACTTTTTCGCCATTGAAGTCGGAACAGTGTAAGGCGATACACAATTAACACGAATACCAAATTTTCCCAATTCCACCGCTGTGTTTCTAGTGAGTCCAAGCAACGCGTGCTTAGAACACGTATAATCGTGCGGAGCGACCCCTCCAATTACCGAACAAACACTAGCCGTGTTGATTATGGTTCCCTGGCGAGATGGAATCATCACACGAGCAGCATGTTTAGTCCCCAAAAACGCACCTACTACGTTTACTCGAAGAACTTTTTCAAAGTCCGACAGATCATTGTCGAGAATGTTGAGTTTTTTTAATCCCATGATGCCTGCATTGTTGAACATTATGTCAAGCTTGCCGTGCTTGTGAACAGACTTGTCGATGGCGTTTTGGACATCGATTTCGTTTGTGACATCGCAATGGATGAAGGAAGCATGAGTTGAACCTAAGTCACTGCAAATTGAATGACCAAGATCGTTTTCAATGTCTGCAATTATGATTTTGGCGCCATGTTGACAGAATAGTTTGGCTGTGGAAGATCCAATGCCCTTAGATCCACCTGTGATTAGGGCCACCTTTCCTTCCAATCTAGTATTCAATAATTTTGGATAAATTAATTAAGAATAAGGCATAGTAATTATATAATTTAACATGGTTGGTCAATGAAACAATTTGGACTGGTTTGTCATGTAATCTTATGAAAGAGAATTAAATATGGCCAAAGAAATATAGCACCAATAAGCTTATATAAGCTCTATTATGCTATTAGTAAAAGATTGTGTTGATAATTGACCTTAATTTAATATTATGAGTCCAAGCACCTAGGTGTAGTCCTGTCAACGAATCGGATTTAGGTAAATTCATATCCAATTTGTTAAGAAATAGGACTATTCAATTCGGATCATAATCGGATTATCGGATTTTTTTTGCTAATCCATATCTGACTAATCGGATTTGCATCGGATTCGGATTAAAATCGAATCCATTTACAAGTTTATTGATATGGATGGCAAAATCCTCGATTCGATTTGAATCCGATTCGAAACCGATAATTCGACGAATTGTTACTTAGTTAATTCATATTCAAATTTCTTCACTATCGTTTATTTGATCCGATAATCTGATTCAATTATCTAATTATAAAAAATACTAAAATTAATAAATAATTTTAATTTTTTGTTGTTTTTCTAGAATGAGTAAACATCAAATTACCAATCAATACTAATATCACATGTCTGTGGCAGATATAAAAATTAAAAAGTAAAAAAAGAAATTGGGACATTATTAAGTATACTACATTTACTACTCAACATTTATATATTAGTAAATTGTATATAAACTTAAAGTATAAATACTGAAACACTAAATTATTAATAAATACAAACTAATTAATTAACATTTATATATAGATATAGTCCTAAATGTATATACATAAAAATATCAAATCAATATATATATATATATATATATATACATATATATACATATTATAATTTCGGATCGAATTATTACGGATCGGATTATCAGATTTTATTTTTAATCCATATCCGGCTAATTAGATCGGATTTAGATCAAAATTCGATCCATTGACAGTCTACCTATGTGGTTGCAATACATACATGGTCCAAGAGTCATTTATTTACTCCTAAATGAATTAAATGTTGGACAAACCTTACTTGGATAGTTTATTGATCTACAAAGACTAATTTCTCCAATTTGATCTAAGATTAAGTAATAGCAAGCAGAAAAAGTATTTTCAAGTGTTTCCCCTCTTCATTAATCCATCAAGTTATGGAATAGAATAATTGGATCATTTCCGTTAACAAAATATGGTAACAAAAATTTCATTCAAACTGGTCATAGCGGGTACCCATTACCGACCACTAATGACCCGTTATCTTAACGGGGATCCGTTTATAACCCGCCATAGACCCCTAACGAATGGATCATCTTTAATGGACGAGTTGACCGGTTTGGATGATTGTTACCACCCTTTCATTACTAGTTGTAAATTCCCGAACTCATGTATGATGATTGATAATTCATCTATTATAAAAATGAAGTTACAGAACTTGTTTAAAAGTTCAATTCTAAAACTACTTTGATCCAACTCGTTATATTAAGATGAAAGATTTTTACTAATCAAATCTAATTCGATTTCCATCCATACCTAGAGGTTGGAGGGGAAAAATATATCTACCGATATACTAATGATTTTGTGACAGAACAGTTAATTTCCTTGAAAAGAAAAATAATTAAAATAAATTGCAATGAGCTTACCTTCTTGCTGCACTTGACAGTATTGGGAGAGTCAACATAAATGGAGAAGTTGAAAATCAAAGCCAAAAGAGACTTGGCCAATCTATAATCAAAGGAAAATATAATCCCAAGTTGTAATATTAGGCACTATTATTGGTACATCTCCATCAAGCTATGAAATTATTTATTTAATAAGGATATATTATTCAGATTCGTAAAGCATCACCACTCATTGTAGCCACTTGTATATGTTAGGATTTGGCAAAATCCTTGATAATGTATGTGATGACATTTGTGGAGGTTAAGAAGCGAAATTGAAATTGGTTTTTATCATGAATTGCATCACATGATAAATATGGTATAAAATATTACAATGGTTAAAAGTTATGGGTAGCCATCAAAGTTGAATGAAGAAGATTGAAAGCCATCTTTGTTGAAGGAAATTTGGCTACCTAATTTTGGTGAGCATTGGAGGCCTATATAAGGCCTTGGCTCTTCATTGTTAAATGGAATCCAAGACATGTAATGACTTCTTAAGCATATAAATATTGTGGGAGCATGTGGCTCCCCAATATGGGTATTACGGGTATGCTTTGTAAATGAGTATTTTTTCGGGATCATGTATCAAATTCCATAAAGAGAAAATTGTGTGAGCAATTTCTAAGAGTATGGGTTTTGGGTGAGAGGAAAATTACTAAGAGTGTGGTTGTAACAATTTTTCACATAGTGAATTTTTCTCTGGTTGTATTTGATAACGAAAGTGGTTTTTCTCCGATTTGGAGTTTTCCACTATAAATCTTTGTGTTGTATTTTTTATTTCTCTGTTATTTGAAATTTTACAAAGGAGGATCCTTGGATAAGGAATTTGTGATTGTCCAAATGATCCAAATTTCTTAACAATTAATATCAGATCTTTGGTTCCTTGGTGTACTTTTGGTGGTGGATCTTGATGATCCAGAAAAGCCAGTTTCGAAGTACGGAAGCATCTATGTCAAGAGGTTGTTTCAAACTCTGTCGAGTTTGAGGTAGATAAATTTGATGGGTAGATTGATATTGGCTTGTGGTAAATGAAGTCAATGATAGTCAATCCGGTTTACATATGGATTTGAAGATGTGAGCAATCTTGACACCTAAAGAAAATTTTTCGGTGGAGTGGGTTCGACAAATTGCTCCAAAATCAATAAATGGAGATGCTGATATTGTCACCAACAGTAGGTCTCTTTTCTCCATAAGAGACTGTAGTGGTCCTTTTGGCATGTTATTGATCTCCGGGTTGCCATGGAAGAGGCCGTGTTACTGCTAGCGGATCCACAAGTTTGCACACGGGCATTAGTTGACATTGATGCAAGGTGTGTGGTGGAATTGATGTCGATGACTGATGAACTTCCTAGAAAACCAACATAGAAGTTGCACCATAATTTCAGCAGGTTAGTTCGACATGAGCCGAAATGAAATTCTTAGAATGGTTGATTCTAAGTGTCTGTACTCTTTATTGTGGAATATGATAATTCTCTGTATTGAGAATTATGATTATTGGTGAAGACAGTGTTTGTAGTAGAAGCTATGAATAATGTTTGCCAAAGGTGGAGATTGTTAGGATTTGGCAAAAATCCTTAATGATATATGTGATGACATACATGGAGGAAGGTTTCAATATCATTCTAGCACATGGTAAATGAGGAGTTGAATTGTCAAAGTTGGTAAGTTGCTAAATGTTAGGTGTAGACCTTGTGAATGGTAAGCTACCAAATATTATGTGGAGACTTTGAAGATTGAATATTGCATATGCAAGATAATTCTCATATGCCTATAAATAGGCAAGATGTTGATGGAGTTGATACACACCAAAATGTAATCCTAAAGAAGAGAAAAAACATTAGAGATAAGCTTTTGTGAGGGAGAATTTTGTGGGAAAATTCTTTTGGGCTTGTATTTGTTCTTGTGAGTTTTTCGGGGTGAGAGAAAATTACTGAGAGTGTGATTGTAACAATTTCCCACATAGTAAATATTTCTCTGGTTGTCTTTGACAACGACAATGATTTTTTCTCCGGTTTGGAGTGTTCCACTATAAATCTTTGTGTTGTATTTTCTATTTCTCGATTCTTTGATATTATGCAAAGGAGAATCCTAGGATAGGGAATTTGTGATTGTTCTAATGATCCAATTTTTTTAACAATTGATATTAGAGCTTTGGTTCTTGGTGTACTTTTGGTGGTGGATCCCGATGATCCAGAGAAGCTAGTTTCAAAGTACGAAAACAAATATGTCAAGAAATTGTTTCAAACTCCGTCGAGTTTGAGGTGGAGAAATTTGATGGGTAGATTGATATTGGCTCGTGGCGAATGAAGTCAATGATAGTCAATCCGGTTTACACAGGGATTTGAAGGTGTGGGCAATCTTGGCACCTGAAGAAAAATTATCGATGGAGCGGGTTCGGCAAATTGCTCCAAAATTAGTAAATGGAGATGTTGATATTGTCGCCAACAGTGGGTCTCTTTTCTCCATAAGAGACTATGGTGGTCTGTTTGGCATGTTATTGATCTCCGGGTTGCCATGGAAGATGACGTGTTACTGCTAGCGAGTCCACAAGTTTACACACGGACATTGGTTGACATTGATGCAAGGTGTGGTGGAGTTGATGTCGATGGTTGATGAATTCAAGGAAAGCCAACGTGGAAGTTGCACCATAATATTTCAGCGGGTTAGTACGACATGAGCCGAGGTGAAATTCTTAGAATGGTTGATTCTAAGTGTGTGTACTCTTTATGATGGAGTATGTTAATTCTCTGTGTTGAAAATTATGACTGTTGGTGAAGACAGTGTTTGTAATAGAAGTTAGGAAGAATTTTTGCCAAAGGTGGAGATTGTTAGGATTTAACAAAAATCTCTGATGATATATGTGATGACATGTGTGGAGGTTAAGAAGCAAAATTGAAATTGGTCTTCATCATGAATTGCATCACATGGTAAATGTGGTACAAAATACTACAATGGTCAAAAGTTGTGGTAGCCATCAAAGTTGAATGAAGAAAATTGAAAACCATAATTGTTGAAGGAAATTAGGCTACCTAATTTTGGTGAGCATTGGAGGCTTATATAAGGTCTTGACTTTTCATTGTTAAATGGAATCTAAGACATGTAATGACTTCTTAAGCATGTAAATATTGTGGGAGCATGTGGCTCCCCAATATGGGTATTACGGGTATGTTTTATAAATGAGTGTTTTCTCGGGATCATGTATCCAATTCCATAGAGAGAAAATTGTGTGAGCAATTTCTAGGAGTATGGGTTTTGGGTGAGAGGAAAATTACTAAGAATGTGGTTGTAACAATTTTCCACATAGTGAATTTTTTTCTGGTTGTCTTTGACAACAACAGTGGTTTTTCTCCGGTTTGGAGTTTTTCACTATAAATCTTTGTGTTGTATTTTCTATTTCTCTATTATTTGATATCCTGCAAAGGAGGATCCTGGGATAGGGAATTTGTGATTTTCTAAATGATCCAAATTTCCTAATAGTATAAACGTGCACACAAACTTCACAGGGTGGGTTCTTTTCAGTGAGCTTGTCTCACCCAATAAAGAAGTGTATTCATGTAATGCTAAACAGTTTGTTAAACAGATCAATCAAAAACATTCACGGAGGAAAGCATGAGAAATCACTTTGTAAGGCCCTGTTTGTTTGTAGCTGTGCTTCCGCTTCATAATGTTACAGTATGATATTATTTGACAGTAAAAATAAGTTTGGCGCGCGTTATGCTTTGAATAACACTAAAATTTTGGAATTAAAAACGCAAATTTCACTAGTAACTTTTTGGTGCTTTTGGATGTTGTACAACTATACCGAAGTACATAAATGTAAAATGTTTGATTTACACTTATAATTTCTATATACACTTTTGTTTTTGACTAACGGCACTCTACAACAAAAACGTTACTTCTGTTTTAGTGATAAGTATAACCCGAAAATCCACGTTTGAGAGTCAAGATTGTGAGATTTGGTGAACAAGATGACAAGTAAAGCCACTAGCTGGGCGGTTCAACATCTTTATTTTGCGGGAGATTACAATTAATCAAATCGGTTCTTTTCTTTTCTGTGAAGTGTATTGGTCATCTACATTTCTTCTCCTATGGTCAGGACTAAATTGGCAAAATATGGGAATAAGGTGGCATGGAGAGACATCTGATGTCCTCAGACACTGAAAACTAAATCTCTCAAAGTACTCCTAAAAACAAATTGCCAACAAAGTCTCAGAAAATTCTTAATTCTTTATTTCTGCTTCCACATCTTTCATGATACAAGCAAATGTTAAAGATTCACAAGCAAATTTGTGAAAACACAAGCTTAACACAAATAACTCCTCTTATTATCATTTTAATCAACCAAAAAAAAAGCTCTATTGATCGAAAATTGAAAGAGCTTTGTTAACAACGGTGAAACCTCCATCAACAACCAAATTATGGCCGCTCACATACTTTGAATCAGCACTTGCCAAATACAGAACAGCTTCGGCCACATCCTCGGGCTTGAGAGTCACTCCTTGGAGGTTCGAATATATATGCTTGAACATTTCATCGGGGATTATCTTCATCGCCAATTCGGTTTGAACAACATAAGGCGACACACAATTAACCCGAATGCCATGCTTTCCTAGCTCCACCGCAGTGTTCTTAGTGAGCCCGAGCAATGCATGCTTAGAACACGTATAATCGTGCGAAGCGACCCCTCCAATCACCGAACAAACACTAGCCATGTTGATTATGGCCCCGCCACCGGCTGGTATCATCACACGAGCCGCGTGTTTAGTGCCTAAAAATGAACCTACTACGTTAGTAGTGAGAATTTTCTCGAATTCCGACTTGTCATTTTCGAGAATATTGGGTTTTAAATTCCCTATGGTTACGATGCCGGCATTGTTGAGCATTATGTCGAGTTTCCCATACTTGGCAATGGCGTTGTCAATGGCATTTTGGACATCGGTTTCGTTTGTGACGTCGCAGTGGACAAAGGATGCGTGGTCTAGACCCAAGTCTTGGCAAACGGAATGGCCGAGATCGTCTTGGATGTCGGCGATCACGACTTTGGCGCCGTGTTGGCAGAATAGCTTGGCTGTGGAGGATCCAATGCCACCAGACCCGCCGGTGATCAGAGCCACCTTTCCTTCCAATCTAGTCTCCAAGATTCATCACAAAGCAAGAATTAGGAGCTCACAAGAATAATGTACTTAAATAGGTGATTAAACTTGATTTTAATGTTGGTCAATTGAAACAATCTTGGTGAATTAAGGCTAGTCGAAGAAGCAAACTTTGGTGATTAAACTTGTTTTTAATATGTTTTCTCTAAGCAACTAATGATAAGGAGTCCGATCGGGGATATATGGAATGGGCAAGTCATCTATATGGTGGATGAAGTTCGATCTTCAATAGTCTAATACAATGTAGGCACGTAGAATTTAATTTTTAACAAATTTTAGCCACCTCTCTAAATGATATTAGACCACATGAGCAGGAAAGTTAAACTTCATTCTCTAAATTATTTTCCTAACTGGTTGATGATAAAATTTTATTTTTATTGCTGCTTTCTTTGTAAATTTTTTGTTTCCATGAGTATAGATGTAGCAATATAGTAAAACAAACTTTTCAAAAAGAAAAAAAAAATAGTAAAACTAATGTATCAAATGTTGTACACATATGAACTTCTTAGGTTAATGTCATAATGGTGACCAACATGAGTGGATCATCATCATGAAGACCAAGAGTGCCATGGTCCCCTAATAGTTCTTTCAGAGTGGAATTGTGGAAAAAGGGTGCCCATTTATTCCATATCAGATAAATATGAAAAAGTGAATGGGGTTCAGGAACCAAACAGGCCTAATCCTCTAGCCCCAACCCAAGTCCATAAGAGTATTTTTAGTGGCCCAATCCGAGAGCCGTAATATATTTCAACTTGGGCTCTCTAATCCATTTGAAACAGGCCCAAATATTAATAAACAAATCTATTAGACCTCTGTAAATATATCAAGTATTGCTAATAAAAATACTTTATGATAAAATTCTAAAACTCCAAAGTTTATAGTGCTAATTCACCTTCTGAATAAGATTTTCTGATACCCATATGTTATTGGCAGTAGATCTCAAGTACATCAACTGTCTCTCCAATTATTTCGTAAATAGTATAATATTATTTTAACCTTTTATTTCATGTGTGTATATATATAGATATATACATATAAATTTGAATGCTTTTATGACACAATTAGAGGAGCTGAAGACCATACCTTCTTGCGGCAATTGGTAACATTTGGAGGCCGGCCATAGTAGAATATGTAGAATGTCACTGGAGTTCACTATGATCTGGGAAAAAATTAACCCAACTTGTTAATTAGGGAATTATCACAAATACCATTTAACCAAAATCTGTTCTCTTTTTAACGAAATTTTCAATCATTATATATATATATATAAGCATCACAACAAGTTTCCACCAAACATTTACCAATAACTAAGACGCACTATCCTTATTTCTCAAAAAAAAAAAAAAAAAAGAGTAAAAATTGTAATTACCATATTTTCTTAACGTAGGAAATAATTATCAGCAACGTAATTATTATAGAGTAATCAGAACATAATATATATATATATAATTATTGGGGAAAAAAATTGTACTATAATGGCAGTTTGTTAGATAAAATCATTCATGGAAGAAGCAATTAATCAATTTAGGCCATACCTTGCAACAAGAGAAAGCAGTGGCTGCTTTTTCCTACACCTATGTAGGAGGACAAGTCTGGAAAAATAGAGCTCTCTTCTTTTGATTGATACACAACACCTATATATTTATATTTATAGGAGTGCTTGGAAATGAAATCCCTAGTCTTAGTCAACTATTGTCAGCTACATCATTAGAGAGAGGTCTTCCCACGGCAATGAATATTGGGTTAATTGCATTTACACCCCCTGAAGTTTATCTTATCTTTATTTGAATCTCTTTAGGTTTGCATATCTTCATTTACATCCCCTACTTTTCAATATTCTCATCACTTAGACCCCCTGAACGATGACATCAGCCTGAATTTTTTTTAAAATTCCTAAACTACCCTCAATGTCTTATTCTTAATCTGTTTGGAAACAAGGATAGTGTTTTTATCAATTAGACCATCTTCCATCATTTAATAATTTAATTTGTATTAAAATTTTAAAATATATATAAAATTTGAAAAAATATATATTAAAATTTTAAAAATATTATAAATTCGAAAATAAATATAAAATTAAAAAATATATATAAATTTTGAAATTATTTTTTTTTCAAAAAAGCATATTAAAATTTGAAAATAAATATAAAAATCACAAAAAACATAAAAAATTTGAAACAAATATATAAAATTTAAAAAAAAACATATAAAATTCAAAAATATATATTAAATTTCAAAAAAAATTATAAAATCGAAAATAAATATAAAATAAAAAATATATATAAATTTTGAATTTTTTTTTTAAAAAACAAATTAAATTCAAGACAAATATATAAAATTAAAAAAAACAATATAAAATTCTAATAATATATATTAAATTTCGAAAATAATTATAAAATTCAAAAAAAATATAAAAAATTATAAAATTTGAAAATAAATATAAAATTCAAATATATATATATTAAATTTCAAAAAAAAAACTAAATTGAAAAATAAATATAAAATTATATATACACACATGCTCTCTCTCTGTCGCTCAGACGCACACACCGCACACACACACACACACGCACACGCGCGCACACACACATATATATATATATAGAAGTCCCACTGCCTTCCGCTCCCCGTCGGTCCCCTCCCACCGCTTCCCCGTCGGCGTCGCCCCCCTCCCCTTATTTTCGACCGATGGGTCGTTCCCTTTCACCGTCATCAATCGAATACATATATATATATATATGTATAGATCTATATATATATATATGTGTGTGTGTGTATATATGTGTGTGTGTGTGTGCGCGTCTGAGAGAGAGAGAGAGAGAGATTAAATTGGGGTGTTTGGTTTTGAGGGTTAGATTGATTCTAAGGGGGTGTTTGGTTTAGGGTTTAAATTGATTTAGGGATTAAATTGATTTAAGGAGTCTTTGGTATAAGGGTATTTTAAACATTTCACACCATGAGGATGTAAATAAAGATATTTACATCCCTTCATGGTGTAAAATATTTAAAATAAAAATAAGACAAACTTCAGGGAGTGTAAATAAAGTTAACCCATGAATATTTTATCTTCTTAGCTTATAGTAACAAGTGTTGAAAAGTACAATGTCCCACGTGCTTGTAAATTTTTGTAGACAGAAGAAATTAAATTTTATTGAACGAAGGAAAATGAAAAACTAAAAATTAATAGCATATATATATGTATAAATATATTATTTTTGACTGTCCCTTTGGGAGTTAGGGAGTGCTAGAGCTGACAAAATTGAACACGATACGGTAACACGATATAAATATGAGGCTATTTAAAAAGGTTAAGGTTGAGCATGAAAGGGTTGAGGCCTAAAACGAATCGACCCGAACACGACACGAGAATATAAGGGTCAACTCGAACACGACACGGATAATCCGAACACGACACGTTTGACACGATTATATTTATATTTATCTTTATTTTTATATTTTTCTCTTCTCTAATTGGTCATGGATTGAAATATATTAATAAAGTAGTACTGGATCATGTCAAAATCAATTTAATTTTGTTGATAATAGGTTAAATAGTTTATTTTGTGTTGAATTATGTCAAATTTAATTTAAAATATTATAATAAATAGACTAAATGGATTACATGGGTCGATACGGACAGGACATGGGTTGGGTTAGGGTTGATGATATTTGACACGTATATTAACCATGTCTTTTTGATACGACACGATTTCGACTCGACACGATCTCGACCCGACGCGAACACGAACACGACCTGTAACCCAAAATTGTCAGCCCTAGCTAGAGCTCTTGCCTCTTCTACCGTGAGAAGCTTATGCATTTTTTATTTTTATTTTTTCTAAAAAGAGCTTATGTTTGTTAGTGTTGTTTGATGAAATTCAAAATTAACTATTAAAAATTAATTCTAAAAATGTTAAGAACTAAATTTTAATTATTGATAATTTTAACAGGTGTTTAATTTAATTTAATTTTATATATTTTTATGCATTTTTAGTCTTCAGACTTCCGTGTTGAAAAATAATCCTATTATTTTAAATTTTATTATATTTTAAATAATGTTTAATATTTTCAGTGGTATTCAAATTACTTTCTTAATTAAATAAAAATTAAGTCTCTTCATATATAAGTGGTAGAATATAAGTATCTAACAACACCCGGTAAGCCTACTTCATTCATTGAGAGTGCGTTTGGTAACGGTGCGGTGCGGTGTTAGTTTTTGGTTTTTGGTTTTTGGTTGGGTTAGGTTGGATTTGGTTTGGTGTGATTTTATTTTAAATTGGAACTATGTTTGGTGCAGATGGTTTTGGTGTAAGAAAAAGTGATGCTGAAAAACCAAACCATGTTTGGTAGAGTTGGTATGGGTTGAAATTCTGAAACCAAACCATGTTTGGTAACTTGGAATGATTTCACATTTTATTTATAAATATTAAAATTTATAATATTAAAATATATTTAATATGAATATATTAAAATATATTTAATATGAATATATTAAAATATATTAATATTAATATATTAATTTTTAGGAAAGATAAATAAAACTATAATATTAAAATATATTAAATTTCCAAAATATATTTTAATATTAATATATTAAAATATATTAATTTTTAGGAAAGATAATAAAACTATAATATTAAAATAACTTCCAAAAATATATTTTAATATTAATATATTAATTTTTAGGAAATATAATAAAACTATAATATTAAAATATATTAAATTTCCAAAAATATATTTTAATATTAATATATTAATTTTTAGGAAAGATAATAAAACTATAATATTAAAATATATTAAATTTCCAAAAATATATTTTAATATTAATATATTAATATGGTGCAACTATTTGGTTTTGGTTTGGGATGAGATGGTGCAACCATTTGGTTTTGGCTTGGGTTGCTACAGTATTACACCACCAAAAACCATCAATTCACATGGTTCCCAATTTTGGCCATTTAGTGTCAATGATGCCAATACTGTTGACCTAAAACCATTTTACCAAACATGGGTTGGTACCATCTTTTCACACCAAAACCAGAAAAAATAGTACCAACCGATGTTACCAAACAGGACCTGAGTACTTGTGCAATGGAACGATTAGGGTGTTTATTTGTTAAATATTTTTCCATGAAAACTGTTTTTGTTTTTATTTTTATTTTAGTAATTTATTAAACATGTCACCTACCTTACTTGTACTCATTTACCTTATTATTTAACATGAAAATAAACAAATGATATAGATATAGATGATCAATATTATAATTGTTAGGCTGGCTTCCGTTCTTCAACAATTGACATCACATAATATTATTTTTCCTCCGGGTCAAACATGGCACATTATAAAAAAAACCTTGAAACATAGATAACATCGGGGCAGTTTGGAAACTATTGTTTTTATTTTTGTTTTGAGAACAAAAAAATAAAAATAATTCTTGTTCTTATTCTTATTTTCTCACCCAAAAGAACAAGAACAAAAAATATGTTTAGGGCAAAAAAACATACATATTCTCACACAATTTTTCCTCTACCACAAAATTTTTTTTTTTTTGGAAAATCCCAAAAAGAACAAAAAAACAAGTTTTTGTTGTTCCCTTGTTTTTTCTACTATTCACGAAAACAGTTTCCAAATTGAGAACATAACAAACTGTAAAAAGGGTTGCCAAATATGTTCTGTTTCCCTGAACAGTGTCAAAAAACAAAAAAAAGAATAAAAACAAGGTTTTCAAACATGGCCTTGTCTCACATACTCTTTTGGACTCGCCTCCCCATTCGTTCCACATATTTGACTATTCTAGTATGACTAATAATTTTCAGCAGCAATTATTGAAAAAGATGATTACAAGTACCCTCCCTCAAGATTTATCAAATTATGCTCGCATCCACTCTGTTTTGAGTATTTACAATTTCTTTTTCTTTAAGTCATTTTCATTCATATCCGGTGATCAAAAAATTAAATTATCTTTGTCATGCCCCAAAATTTCTAGAACCTATAACCGAGTTCAAGAAATCAAGGGAAATGACGTGGAAGTGAGATGAAACGGAAAACGGATCATTTGGTTGCAAAACGCCCACATAAGGGCAAAATAGTAATTTTAATTCAAAAGTCGAATAATTAGGTATAAGGAAGGTCATAGAAATAAGCATAATTGAATTTGGAGTCAAAACACAACATTAAGGATTTTTGGCGAATAGTGAACAGTACTGCACATACAACAGCTAAAAATTGCCCAAAAAACTGATTTTAGCGCTTCTTCAAAGGATTTTTGGAGTAGGCTCTAAGGATCGGTTTTTCATGGCTTTAATACAATTAAATTTCCCATCTTAGAGATGATGATGCAACATACCAATACTCACAATTTCATGCCAAGAATAAGTAGAATGGATGGGAAACAAAGATGTGACAAAAAAAAAAATCCAAGGGAGAGCTTTAGCTACGCAAACATAAATTATATTCCCATTGGGGCGAATTAAGGTCCATGCATTCTTCATTATAAAAAATAATTAACATATGAGCCACCAAACTTCCAAGATAATTAAATTACAAATTTCAACTCGGTATACAACTTTTAAAGGAGAGTTTTATAAAATATAAAAGAGTTAACTTCATTTACACCCCCTAAGGTTTGCTTTAACTTCAATCACATCCCCTCAGGTTTGAATATCTTCAATCACACCCCCTCATGGTGTGAAATGTCTAAAATACCCTTATACCAAACACCCCTTAAATCAATTTAATCCCTAAACCAATTTAACCCCTAAACCAAACACCCCCTTAAATCAATTTAATCCTCAAACCAAACACCTCAACCCTAACCACCACCACTACCACCACCACCACCACCACCACCACCACCATCATCATCCATCGACACCACCACGAGCAACCCTTAAATCAATTTACTACCACCGCCATTTTCGAAAATAGGGGGGGGGGGGGGGGGGGCACCAGTAGTGGGAGGGTGGTGGTGGTGGGAGGGGGCTGCGCGGGCAGTGGGAGGGGGGTGTAGATCTATATACGTATGTGTGTGTGTATATATATATGTATATATGTGTGCAGTGTATGTGTGTGTGTGTGTGAGATAGAGAGAGAGAGAAAAAGAGAGAGAGATGAATTTATTTATTTGTAAAAATTAAATGTGTTTGTAAGAATTAAATATCTGGGGTTGGGTTATGGGTTTTAGGATTTAATTTTTATTCACAAATTAAAAAAATTAGTTTCCAAAAAAATAAAATATTTGTTTGTGAATATTTGGGGTTAGTGTTGGGGGTTTTGAATTTTATATGTTTTTTTTAATTTTATATTTATTTTCGAATTTAATAATTTTTTTCAAAATTTAATATATAGTTTTTTGAATTTTATATTTATTTTCAAAATTTATAATTTTTTTCAAATTTTAATATATATATTTTTGAATTTTATATGTTTTATTTTTAATTTTATATATTTGTTTCAAATTTGTTTATGTTTTTTGCGAATTTTGTATTTATTTTCAAAATTTAATATATATTATTTTAATTTTATATGGTTTTTTTTTAATTTTATATATCTGTCTTGAATTTAATATGTTTTTTTTAAAAAAACAAAAAAAATTGAAATTTATATATTTTTTAATTTTATATTTATTTTCGAATTTATAATATTTTTTCGAATTTTTGAAATTTTAATACAAATTTAATTATTAAATTATTGGAGGGGATCAAATTGATAAAATTACATATTCTTGTTTCCAAACAACTCTAAGATTTACATTGAGGGTAATTTAGACATTTACAAAAAAGGTTAGGATGATGTCATCGTTAAGGGGTGTAACTGATAAGAATATCAAATCTGATGGGATGTAATTGAAAATATTCAAACTTAAAGAGGTGTAATTGAAATTAAAGCAAATCTCAAAAAATATAAATGAAATTAACTCAAGATAAAATTGAAAGCTTTAAAACACCAAGTTTACATAAATTCCTTCCAAGTTTTACATACATTAACCCATCGCGCCCTAGCGCTACAAAATAGTACAAAATGAATAGGATCCCTCGGAAGTTTACAAAATACATGAAGTAATTGAAATGATTTTCTAACAATAGGTGGCCACCAAAAAGTGCAAAAATCACGGGCAACGACTTCAACTACAAGAACCAATCTACGGGGAGCCAATATCTGGATCGCCACCTAAAAATATTTAAAAATAATATGGTGAGCTTGATGCAGGAGAATCAACGCAAGGATGACAGGAAATCATGATATATTATTTTCCTTTTCAAATCTCTATTTTTAGTTATTTTTTACTATTTATGGAGAATCAACGCAAGGATGACAGGAAATCATGATCTGCTGTTTTCCTTTTCAAATCTCTATTTTTAGTTAATTTTTATTACTTATGGTAATTTTCTATTTGTCAATTAGGAATTGATTCTGAACCCAATTTGGGCCAGATTTTTGGCAATCTTTTGATTTCTTTCCGTATTTCGTTTTGGTAAGACTTTTAGGGTTTTGCTATTTTTGATAAAATCCTTGATTTTCAGCTATTTAAAACCCGGCTTGTGGGTTGTTTTTATTATTCTTGATTATAAACAATTATATAAAATTCCAGAGTGTTCTCTGAATTTTTGGGTCGAAATTCTCCTGTTTTTCCCTTGCAAAGTACCTATTGCATTAGCCTATAGAATAATCTCTATTTTGTCCGGCGTCAATTGGTATCAGAGCTCAGCATCTTCCTGAGGCGGTATTTTCATCAGTTTTCAATGGCTGGTGGTCGTGGTCGTGGTGGTCTTCGTGGGCAGGTTCCGATTGAGGAAGTCCCGCACCGTGATCGTAACGTTTAGGATGTTATGATTGAGGATTTGCAGAGGCAAGTGGCAGAGTTAACCCAGCGCCTGACGGCGCAGGAAATCGGTAATCATGATGTGGAAGATTCTGATACCGATAATTCCACCTTCGAAAATCCGTATCCACAGTTAGGGCCAATATTTTCGGAAGATTCTGATTCCGAAGATGATTGGTTGAAAATCAATATTTTCGTTGGAGAGCCAGTGTATGATGAAGAAGGAGATGAGGATGTGTTCAATGCAAGCATGACGACTGAAGTTCAGTGGACGCTTCCATACCAGTGGTCGGATTATGAAGTCAATAACCTCGTTGAAGTTGATCAGATGAAAGACATTTTCTTGAACTCCTTACTGGAGGACGATATAACTAGCATGGAAAATCTTGAGATCCCATTTAGCAATCCTCCTGAATCTCAGCAGAATGTGATCCCAGCAGCAGGTCCTGAATCTCAAATCTCTATTTTTAGTTAATTTTTACTACTTATGGTAATTTTCTATTTGTCAATTAGGAATTGATTCTGAGCCCAATTTGGGCCAGATTTTTGGCAATCTTTTGATTTCTTTCCGTATTTCGTTTTGGTAAGACTTTTAGGGTTTTTCTATTTTTGGTAAAATCCTTGATTTTCAGCTATTTAAAACCCGGCTTGTGGGTTGTTTTTATTATTCTTGATTATAAACAATTATATAAAATTACAGAGTGTTCTCTGAATTTTTGGGTGGAAATTCTCCTGTTTTCCCTTGCAAAGTACCTATTGCATTAGCCTACAGAATAATCTCTATTCTGTCCGGCGTCAGAGCTACACTAGCTTAGTATGAGAATCCTCACCACCTCAATCTCGGTCGTCCGAGTGGTACAAATCCAGCCCCGTGTGCATACCTAGGTCGGTCCAACTGGCCCTCATGACACGTGTGCCAATCCAGGACCCCGTCGTACCCACAAATAACCCCGCATATATAACATAAAACAAATATATGAAATCGCCACATATAAATAACAATAGAACTCAACTGCTCGCGATAGGATGTAATGCAATGTAAAACAACCATATCACTAATGGTAACGGATATCAAGTGTCACCATTCATTAAGAGCTCGGGGACCACAAGCCCGACCGAAACAACCATGGGTTTGGACCTAGTCTGTTAGCACAAATCTTCTCCAAATTTAGTGAGTGCAGGTGTGCCATATTCAAATTGAATCAAAGTGAATTTCCTAAGGAACTAGAGACTATTCCCTTGGAAGATGATGATTATCAAGCGATTGTGAATGGGTGCTGTTTGCCTTAGTCAAAAGGACTTGAATGTTGAAGTGTTTGAGAAAGATAAATGAACTAAACAAAGTAATTATTGAGGACTGTAATTGAAAGACAATGATTAGAATTGAAATGAAATCTAATTGCTTGAAAGGAAATGGAATTGAAATAACATTACTTGAAAAGGAAATTACAAGATAATGAAATTGCTCAATGAAAGATAGAATTACAACTATGAAATTGCAATGTATTGTGTAGATTTGCGTGCTGCTGGAGAGCGAGCACAATTATCACAAGTGTTACATTTATATGAACACACATTAAGCTTTGTAACTGCCTCTTAACCGCTGCTCATTGTCTCACCATCATCCACGTGTCCCATGACTCCACTTTGCTTTGGCCATGTTTTCCATCACTGTTACTTTTCTCCCCCACGTTCTAATCTCTCTCTTGCAGATAGGGTACAACTTATGCTTCTTTGCACGAATCTATGTTCCGTGTGAGCCAGATTCATTAACCTTTCAAACTTTAAAATCTCTAAAATCAAGGGTATGTCTCCTATATTTTAGCTTCCCATTTCAGAACTACTCCTTCTTTAATTCAAACTCTCTTCTTCCAATTTCTTACTTGTTATTCACGTGCTTGCATTTCTGTAAGAACATTTTTGAGTATTATTTATTTATAGCATGTTCTAGACAATAACCATGTTGAGTGTTAGATAGATCGTTTTGGTTTCAACGACATCTACAAGCTTCGACAAAGGCGAAATCAAGCATTGAAGTAGTGAAGAATACAAGTGAAGTGCAAAACTGAGCGTATTGAGTAAATATGTCTCCCGGAGGGCAAAAATGGCATTTCCCAAAGCCGTCAATTCAAATATAAAGTCTCGGGGAGTCAAGAGGGTCATTTTGGCACAGTTGCGGAGAAAAGTAATTTTCATGAAAAAACCTACGCTTAAGCCTACATCTACAGAAACAAAAAGTGGTCAGAAAGTGGATATCTACGCTCAAGCTACGCCTGACCTACGCCTAAGGCGTAGCTGCGGCAGGAAATTTTAATTTCTGTTGTAATGTCGATTTTGCCATATTTTTTATTTTATGATACATCTACGACTCTTACATCTTGGTATACGCGCAATACATATAATATACATTAGATATTAGGGTTTTGTTTAGTTGGATGTGAAATTATGAGAAAGGGAAAACTTAGGGTTTCCCTTAGCTATGGTCTATAAATACCAAGGATCTTAGGATTTTCGCCTACCCCCGTAGAAACTAAAATTTTTAGAACTTTATAAAATTATCTTAGGATCTTCTTTAAAAAGATTTTCAACTTCTAAAAGTCGTTGAGGGCGACTGACGGAGACCGGGGGCAAAACGGTCATTTTTACTGTGTGGTTTCTTAAAATAAAACTATTTTATTACTATTCTCAAAATTCTGAGATTTCGAGTCTTCTTTCTTAAGATCTCGACCTGTAGAGTTTTGAAAGGTGGTTTCTTGTTTCACCTTTGATTCTAAGTCTCGGGCATGAGGCTTGGTGTTGTTCAGTGCACATATATAGTGTTGCCTTTCACTTCTTCTTGGTTATTGATGTCACCACCTAGGTGATTTGAGTTGTTACACGTGTTAGGGGCATGGATGCCGAGTTGATTGGTTTATTTGGTCTGGGTGTTCTCCCTAAACACTTGTGGTGTTTTAACCTTGACGTTGTTGTCTCGGTTATCCGTTGGTTTAGCATTGGGACTTCTTTTCCCTTGCTTTGGTTCCTTGACTCTTATGTGGTTGTCATGAGAGTAGTGTTCAGGTACTCTTCGGGATTCGACTGTTTAGCGTTCCTTATCTATAGAGAGAGTATTGGTGATTTATTGACCTTGTTGGAGGTAGTATTTTGAGATTTTCATATAGTGATATGATGAGGTGATTCCATCATTGAGGTATAGATTTTCTCTAGGAATGAGATGATGTTTCTTATATATATATATATATATATATATATATATATATATATAGATGACGATTGTGTTAGTACGCAAGGACGGGAGTGTTTTTCCTCTTGTGTTCTCGGGGAGTGAGTTATGAGTATTCCTTGGTACTAGTTGTGGATTTGATTCCTGTGGACATTAGAGGTGAGTGTGTTTTCCCTCTATTTGGGTCTTTTGGTTAGCGTTATGAGTGCTTGATGATTTGTTAGATCGGACCTGGGTGTCGTGTACCTAGTGTACGTTGATGAGAGTAGTGTAGACTACTGGTGTTGGTACTTGGGGTACGAGTCTTAGTTATATCTTATAGAATCTTGTTGTGTACTTATATATATACATATATATATATCCCCGATATATATTCGTTTATGGTAACATGTGAGAATGTACCTTGGGTTTTCGTGGCTGGGTTATGTTGTGGGCTATGTATCTCACTGGGTGGTTTTGCATTACTTAAACTATTAGAGGATGTGGTAGTTAGAGTATCTTTTCCCACTGAGCTTATTTGCTCACAGGGGTATTTCATTTGCCCCCTGGTATTCCCACGCCAGGTTGCAGGAAATGTTGCGGTTATGGACAACATGCGGTGCAACTATAGTTTTCTATTGTTTTCCTTTTTACAGGTTTTGGAGTTGCGCAGGGTGATGCAGTTACGGTTGCAGCGCAACTGGTTTGGGGATGATAGTTATTTGCTGTCATTTTCTTTACCCATTTTGTATGGGATTGTCATATACTTCTATTGGGAGCCAGTCTGTTGGCATATCCCTATTGGTGTATCTTTTATTTCCTGTATTTATTATTTCAGGATGTTATTGTATCTATTCTGCACTGCCATGTGCTTTTCTGTATTCTTGTTCGAGCATTTGTGGCTCTGTTGATTATAGAGGGTTGTGTAGGGGTAGCGGTGCTTCTTTCAACTGCCTCGGCCCTAGTAGGATTGATGAATGTGGGGCTTGGAAGCTATTGTTATTATCGAATTGCTATTGGCAGGTTTTCTGTTGTGGTTGGGTGTCCGGATGTTCCATTTACAAATGAAACTCTGCCGGATTTTCGTTAGATTCCGCTGCTTTGTTCTATCATTCATTTGGGTATGAAATATGCCATTTTTATCATTATTCCATATGTTTTCATGGTTAATGATATCTTAGTTATTCGTTCGTATTAAGGATCACATCCTGGATTCCTTGGACGTCTCGGTTCAGGAGTCTTAGGAATTTTAGGGAAGTGACAGCATGGTATCTGAGCATGATGATTGAAGGTCATTTGTCATAGGGGTGAAATGAAATTTTTACCCTTTTGTGAGTGTTTGATGACTGAAGGTCATATGTTCTCGTTTCTTTTTACTTCCGCATTCACTCCCTTAGCTCTTAGGCTCGGGTTTCAGAGTCCTAGGAATTTTGGGCGTGACATCCACACTTGCGTTTAATGGTTTGTTTAGTGTTGTGGTTACATGATTGGTAGATCGTCATGAAAGCAAGGTAACAATTTATATCTATGTTTTCCGGTGTGTGTTCATAGATATAGATGTTATGTTGTTATTTGTGAGGCTATATTGTAAAACATGGTTTTGTCTAAGAAATGTTAAGGGGGAGATTGTAAGAACACTTTTGAGTATTATTTATTTATGGCATGTTCTAGACAATAACCATGTTCAGTATTAGATAGGTCATTTTGGTTTCAATGACATCTACAAGCTTTGACAAAGGCGAAATCAAGCATTGAAGTAGTGAAGAATACAGGTGAAGTGCAAAAGTGAGCGTATTGAGTAAAGATGTCTGCCGAAGGGCAAATACGGCATTTACCAAAGTCGTGAATTCAAGCAAAAAGTCTCGGGGAGTCAAGAGGGTCATTTTGGCACAGTTTCGGAGAAAATTGATTTTCGTGAAAAATCCTACGCTCAAGCTTACGCCTACAGAAGCAAAAAGTGGTCAGAAAGTGGATATCTACGCTCATGCTATGGATGAGCCTATGCCTAAGGCACGCCTAAGGCGTAACTGCGGCAGGAAATTTTAATTCCTGTTGCAATTCCAAGGTTTGCGAATGGTGATCACCCTCAATTCCACAATTCCAAGGTTTTTGGAATGGTGATCACCCTCAAAAACCATTCCAAGGTTTTTGTATCTATCAACAGGAATTTTATTTCCAAGGTTTACGAATGGTGATCACCCTCAATTTTACTTTAAAGCCTGGCCCACATTCCTAGAAGGTTGGTTTGAATGGGTAGATAGGGTCTTTCAAGCTAAAGGTGATTTATGGAAAACTTTAGGTATCTTTGATGCAATCCATTTGAGTAAAATTGTTCCCACTATTAACAAATCATTAAAATTTTCATCTTTATTTTTCTGGAGCCCAACCACTAATTCCTTCCATTTAAACTTTGGTATGATTTCACCCACAGTGAAGGAAATTTGTCACCTTATCGCCCTCAAACCTTTAGATTTGGAAGTTAATTGTTTACTCCCAGAATTTTCTTCCCAAACCTTCAGATTCCAAGTCCTCTGTTATTGCTTATGGCCCCTTTATGTCTTCCTTTGCATATGACTCAGGTCCAGTTTCTAATAAAGAACACATTGCTTTACTCCTAGTTTGGCTTAATAGATTTCTTTTGTGTGTTTCGTCAGCCCATGTTACTAAAGAATTGACTAATTTAGTCGTCGCATTGTCTAAGGGTACCCAACTAGATATCACCTCATTACTTCTGTCCTATCTCTATAGGAGTCTTAATGACATGGTTTTGTATGATCTTTCTAGAACAAGGGGCCCTTGGTGGTTACTCCAAATCTTGCTCCAATTGTATTTTCCAGAGTGGATCCCAAAAGTTAAAGTCCTATTGCATGATTCTTTAGTTACTTCCAGCTACCTATCTTCCACTCCCAAAGTCCACTCATTCCAGGACTATTTTTACTTCTTTTATGATGATTGCCAGTTTAGAACTCCAGCACAATTTCTTCCTTTATTTAAGTACCCTCAAACCCCTGAGTGGCTATTAATTCCAAAAAATCCTTCTGATCAAGTTTTAGAAGAGCTAACCTCCATCATGGCCAACTTCCTGACTTGCAGGGACCTACACTATGGTGTGGGTTCCAAAAATTCTCATAACCATAGATGTTGTGTTGAATTTTACAACCCAACCCAATTTGCTAGGCAATTTGGATTGAGAAAAATGATTCCCCTTCCACCATTCCGATCCCATAATCACAACTTCTATAGGCGGGTGGGTTTCACTTATGATAACTTAGTTCAAGATGTTAGCCAGAGGTTCCATCAATTAGCAGAAAATTTCATCATTCAACCTTTTGCATACCATCCTAATACCAATAGCTTTTTCAATATTTAGTGGGAGGCTTATATTGGGAAGATCCAGCACATGAAGGGATCTTTCTTGGTTTCGAAGCAGCTAAGTTCCTTTAAATTTTTATCTTACACCTTCCAAGGTCAGGTCTCTTTTCCATCTATTTCTGTATCAAAGAAAGTAAAGAAGCCATCTTCCAGGGCAACCTCCCTTGACAAAAAAATGGCCAAGAAGAGTTCTACCTCATAAACTGGTAAGTATCCCTTATGATCTCTATGTCTTTCATTCTTCTATGACTTTACTATAACGCCCATCTTACTTGGCTTAGACTCTTCTGATATATCCCGACAAGTTAATCAATTCATTATTACTGGTGATTTCTCTGTTGAAGCAGCTATGAAAGTAGTAGAGCTTATTGAAGAAGTAAAACAAGAAGTAGTGGTTGGAAGGACCAGGGTACCTCATTCTTCCTTGCTACCTTTCCTTAATTTCTCCAGACTATAATTTATATTCTCATTTTCTTCCTTGGTTTAGACTTTTTTTTTTTTTTTTTGTTTTTTACAGGGCAAATGCCAACTTGAAAAAAAATAATTCTCAGGCTACCTCTGCCCAAAGAATTGAAATTGATAGTGACTTTGATGTTCCCTAATCTCCCATTTTGAAGAAGAAGAAACATAAACACTTGGAAGAAGCCCATGGCCAAAGTTCCAAACCCTCTCTCTCTACTCCAATCAAAAAGTCAGTGTCACTAAAGGAAGTAAGACCAGTACCCCAAATTCAAAATTAAGCCAGGAGATTGAAGAATTATTTGATGACCCAAAGACAACACTCCCAGCAAAGTCAGCCATCAGCAAGAAGGGCAAGAATAAAAGAAAAGTGATTGAGACCAAAGAAGATAATGGAGAAACAGAAAGTGATGAGAATGAAGAAACCCAGGAAGACATCCCTAAAGAAATGGAAGATAGTGAAGGAAAGGATGAGGACCGGCAAGATAAGGAAGAAAAGTTTTCTAAAGCCATGAAGAAAAGAATAAGTAAAAAGGTGGAAGATAAAGAATCCTCTACTGAAGTAAGATCTTTATCCTCATTCTCTCTTTTCTGAACTCTTCCTAATATTTTTTGGCTTTCAAGACTTCTCTCCCATGGAAGATACTCAAATTCCTGACCCTCCAGTGATGCAAGTTCCTTCTTCCATAGAAAATAAAATGCAAAGTGATCCTCCTCAGGCCAAAGTGAACACTGAAGGAAAGGTGGGCCTTTTATCACTCTTCCTTTTACTTCCATATATACTTTTTTAGTCTTCACTCTCTAACTTCCATACTATCGTCCAGGTTTTTCCTTTTGCAGCTCCCTCCACTGAACCTGAATTTTTGGATGTTTCCAGTTACTTCCTAGGCTTAGAAACTACTCTGGAAGATGTCATTATCTCCTAAAGCAGTGCTTAAACTAATATTCCCCAACCTGATACTGATTTGATTGAATTGAAGAGAACCATTTGCAGCCTCATGAAGCATAACCCTAATGATCTTCTGTCTGTTAAGAATGAGCTATCAATGGTCCTTCTTCGTGCAGACAACCATACAGGCTTTTCGGACTCTTCCAGGATTGCCTTTCTGACTTTCAAAACCAATCTTCATAATTTTGTTCAAGCTTTCAAGACTTCACAATCCATCTAGAAATATCTCACAGGAAAAGAATCCCAGAAGGATGTGGTAGTTGAAAGAATCAAGACCAACACCAATGCCTTTAAATCTGTAGCTAAAAAATTCCAGTCTTTGAAGAAGCAAGAAGAGGAGAAGGAGGCTTCCTTGCTCAAACTCTGAGAAAAGAAGCATCAAATGTTGGAAGAATCCAGACAACTCCATGCTAACACTGAAGAACTCAGGGTCCACATGCTATCTCTTCATAAAGAAGCAAAAAATATGGTAACAGAGATAGTTCAAGTTGAGGAAACCATCCAGCAAAGCAAACTCTCTTGGGAAAAGTTTAAAAATTAAATGAAAGATCTCTGAATTATTCTTATGAAGTTTATAATATTTTGGACAATTTATTTACATGTGTCATGTTTTGAGTTTGAAATTTCCCTAACAGGCCAAACCTATCTTTCCTTCTATAATATTTGTGAACTTTATCTCCTTTATTTTTGACGGGAAGATGAAAGTGATTGGCTTGTTTAAGACTATGCGTTTCTTTTATTTACAAATCTTCCATTACTGAATCCCTTTGATTGCAATATTTACAACAGATTTTCCAAAGATAACTAAGAAAGAAAAGAAGAATAACTAACTATTTACATTCCCTAAGGTTGCCCACATGCTATCCTTGGGATTCTTCCTTATGTACAATCTCAAAGAAACTTGGCCGATATTTCTTCAAATATCGGCCGTTAATCAGATTAGGATGAATTTCACCATTTAAGTCTTTCAAATGATAAGCTCCATTTCCAAATACTTTATAAATTTGATATGGACCTTCCCAACTTGGGCTCCATTTTCCAAATTTAGGATCTTTTTTCTTAGTTGGAAGACAAAATTTCCAAACCAAGTCATCCTCTACAAAAGACTTAGTTTTTACCCTTTTGTTGTAAGCCTTCATCACTTTCTTCTTATGGGCTATCAAGTGATCTAGTGCTCCCAACCTTATTTCATCCAACTCCATTAACATAACTTCTGAATAATTTACTAGAGTTAGATTTTTTTAATATACAACCTTGGAAGATTTGACTAGTACTATTTCCTTTGGAAGAACTGCACCATGTCTATATGTAAGCATGTATGGAGTGACTCCAGTGCTAGTTCTTTTGGAATTTCTGTATGCCCACAAAGCTTCTGGAAAAACTGATTATGTCAATTCCTTGTGTTTTTCTCTATCATCTTCTCAATGATGTCAATAATCACTTTATTGGCAGCTTCCACTTGACCATTTGACTGTGCATAATATGGAATTGAACAAAGTGTTTTTACTCCATATAACTTGGCATATTCTGTCATTACTCCTCCAGTAAAAGAACCTCCATTATCATAAGTGATTGATTATGGATTTCCAAAGCGATGGAAGATCTTTTCTTTCACAAACTTGATAGCCACATTCTGACATATTGACTTATAAGCCTCTACTTCTACCCACTCAGTGAAGTAGTCATAGGCTACAACAATCCATTGATGGGCCTCAGAGGAAAGATGATTGATCATTCCAATCATATCAATGGCCCAACCTCTAAACGACCATGATTTAATGATGAACTGCATTTCTCTGGCTGGTACTCTTTGAATTGGACCATGTAATTAACAAGGTTTGCATCCTTTAGCATTAGTGATGTAATCCTTTAAGATTTCTGGCCAATAATAACCATATATTCTGATTAGCCATCTCATTTTTCTTCCAACTTGATTTGCTCCACACAGTTCTTCATGTACATGTTCCATCACCTTAATGGCTTCCTCTTTGGATACACATTGTAGAAGCAGTCCATCTTCCTTGTTTTTATTGTATAACTCCCCATCCAGCAACACATAGTTCACTACTATAAGTCTTATCCTTCTAGTAGTAGGCAAACTTGGATCTGCTAGATAATTAACTATAGAACTCCTCCAATCTTCCATTCCAGCTTTAAAAATATCAATGGCAAAAGATTTTACCATCAGTTCATTCCTCATTTTTGCTGTTGGAATAGCTCTTCTTGTGACTTTCACAAATATTTCTTCCATGCCTTCAGGGACTCTAATACCAAATGCAATTTAGGCCAATTTTTTTGCTTTCTTATTAAAACTCTTTGGCCTATGTTCCATGTTGACTTTATCAAATTGTTAGATGAGTTGAGTAGCTAAGGAATGAAATAGTCTCAAATTCCAACTTAAGCACCTGAAATCTTCTGATACTTGACTGATCACCTAATTGGAATCTCCCAAAATATGAACATTTCTTACTCCCATTTCCAATAGGATTTGAAGACCAATTATTAAGGCCTCATATTCGGCCTGATTGTTAGAACATTCAAAATCCAAGAAGAAAGAAAATGAGGTCTTCATTTCATGAGGTGACAAGATCAGTATTCCATCTCCAGAGCCATATGTTGTGCTTGAAACCATCAAACATCAATGTCCATGGAGTTATACTTATCACTGCTGCATCTAATTCATCAAACACTTGTGGCTCTACATTAGTAGAAGGTGATAGGTGCCAAATATTAGTCATTTTGACCCCTTAACTCATTATTGTTACGTTCTTTCATTCCATTATTTGGTATTTTTATTGCGTTTGCATGTTAAGACGTGTTTCAAGAGCTTAATGAAGAAATGAAGCTAACTTTGGTGAATAAATTGAAGAGTGTATTTTTTCTATCTAAGAGGAGAGTCAAAAAGGCAATCCGAGACAAACATGGCTCCCAGAGGGCAAAAACGGCATTTTAAGAAGCCGTCATCTTCAGTAAAAAGTATCATAGGTTCGAGACAGACGTTTTGGTGCATGCACAGTGAAAAGTGATTTTCCACAAAATACCTACGCTTTTGCCTACGCTTCAAGTTTCAAAAAGTGGCTGGAAATCATATTTCTACGCTTAGACCTACGGTTGGAGGTACGCTAAGGACCTACACTTGAAGCATAGGACCCCTACGCTTGAAGCGTAAGTGCGGTAACTTTTTTGTGGATTTTTCCTGTTTCACCCCTGGCTTAATTGGAAGATGTGCCTGCGACTCCAGACCCCTGTATACATGTATATACACTTATATATATGAGAAGTTAGGGTTTTCATGAGTGTTAGTGTGAAAAGGATGAAAAGGGTCTCTCTATGCAATTGCTTATATATACAAGACCATACATCAGGGTTAGGTCTATTGAGTTGGAGAGTTCAAATGTGAGTTTTTGGAGGTTTTTCATTCATTCAGACATGTTGCTATTGAGAGCCATATTCAAACCTAGAGATACGGAGAAGAAGACTATGGAGAGCGTTTCTACATCAACGATGCAGTCACCTTCTTCCATGACCAACTAACTCAATATCTAGGATTTTCTAGCAAAATCCTAGCCAAGTAATGTAGTTCTTTCATTGTTTTTAATTGTAAAGAGGGGAAATTGTTGACCATACTGTGATGATTATAATAGTTAAGAGACCGTACTAATTTGTAATATAAAATTATTTGTTTATTTTAAATTCTTGTCTTAGATGGAATAAAAATATAGTTTTGCACAATTATGATTATTCACTATGGGCTGGAACTCGGATGCTTAATCATAGTTTTATACACAATGGTGGTAATGAAACTTGAAACCCTAGGTTGACAAAGGTTGTGCCTTGGCGATTTAATATAGACATGCTTTCGTTTATTTTCATGCATTTGGAGTAGATTAGAGTAACATATTTGGCATGTACTAGTTAGGTCAGTCATGAGACGGGGTATCGCGATCTGGTTAATGGTACTCCTTTTTGGGGTCGTATTTAGCTATTTGTAGTACGACCTTATTCACAGTTATAGATCGCCCTCTTAAAATTGTTACATTGACAAAACTATATTATGCGGTTAGTGGTGGAGTGATGAAAACCCTAGTTTTCTCTCTCATCTGTATAACAACCAATTTACTTTGTTTTCTAGTTAATGTAGTTAAAATAGATAATTTGGTCTTTGACCACCCAAAGCAAATAATTTTCAGAAATATAATTCAGTGTTTTGAATTGCTAAAGTGAACAATCTCAGTCTCTGTGGGATCAATATCCCTTACTCAAGCCACTTTGGTATTCTACAATTGATACGTGCGCTTGCGCAGGGTAAAATCTAGAGTCGTTAAGGTGTTATTTTTAACCATATATTTTTACACACCTGATACCACATCAAGTTTTTGGCACCGTTGCCGGGGGCTAAGGATTGTTCAATAGCTTTAGTAGTTTATTTGCATTGCATTATTGTAGCTGTAGCTAAAGTCAGATTTTTGTGCGATTGACAGGTAATCTGAAGAGCGCAAAAGGGAATAATGGAACTTCTATAGTTGCGTCTGAAACCTTTATGAGTTTTAGTTACCTAGATTTTTGCATATTAATTCTTGTTTTATTTTCTATAATTTAGAAGTAGTTAATTTATATTAGATTTTATTTCATAAAAAAAAATTAAATTAATTTTGAAAAAAAAATATAGTTAGTCGAGTATGATCCTGAGATCGAAAAGACTATTCGATGTTTACGTTGATCTATTGAAGAGAGTCATCACCATGAAAAAGAATCAATGGCTGACCAAAGAGCCTACCAACAAAGGGCACCAGAGACATCACTGAAAGGATATTATGCACCTGATGCGTACGACTCCTATGCTGATTTTCCGGAGGAAGAAGGAGTGAAACACTTTGAGATCAAGACAAGCATGATCAATATGCTTCCAAAATTTTTAGGCCTTAGGATAGAGGACCCATACCATCACATCAATGATTTCCTAGATGTAGCCTCCACTACTAGGTTTGACAATTTACCCAAAAATGACTTGCGAGTGAGATTATTCCCTTGGTCATTGAAAGAGAGAGCTAAAAGATTGTATATCAAATTAGCAAAAGAAATTAAAATTGATTGGGAAACCCTTAAGAGAGAATTCATAGAAAAATATTATCCCATAGGAAAGACCTTAGAAGCACAAGATCCCATCAAAAGCTTTAGACAAGTGCCTGGTGAGCATTTTCATGATGCGTGTGAAAAATATAATGAAATTTTGTTTAAATGTCCCCATCGTAGGTTTTCCGACCAAGATATTGCTAAAAACTTCTATATGGGACTTGGTGAGACTCATAAGACTTTGATAGATGCGGCCACATAGGGTCAGTTTATCTTAAAACCAGCTAAAGAACTTTTGGAGATAATTGATAATATCAGTTAAAATACAATCCAATATCAATCTGAGTTAAGGTCTAGAGGTGGACAACAGGATAGGAGATCTGAAAAATCTTATGTTGTGGAGCATGATGAGGTGAGAGATACCATGGCATTGTTTGGAGAGAAAGTTGAAAGAATTGAAAATTTTATGTAGCGAAGTCATTCCCCTCCTAGAGAGATGTTTGAAGTTGAAGCTGAGTATTCCCCACATGAGTGTCAGGAGGTAATGGCCGTTGATGCCAATGCGTAGTGGAACTATTCCAATAATTCTCCTTTCACCAATTCATACACCTCCAATGTCAGAAATCACCCACTCCTGTCTTACAAATCTACTAATGTAGAGAATCCACCACAAAAATTCCAACAAGGAGAATCATTCAATCAACAACCAAGGTTCACAGATAGACAACAATCATTCAACCAAGAACCAAGGTTTATTGAAAAACATCAATCATATAGCCAACAACCGAGGTTTCAACATAGTCAATAATCATTTGACTCCTAACCAACAATCATGGTCAGAAATTCTCAATCCAACTACCAACCAAGAACATCTAATAATTCCCAAGCCCTCCAGCCTTTCAATAATTCCCAAGCTCTACAACCATTCAATAATTCCCAAGAGCTTCAACAATTTAATAATAATCAGGTTGTGCAACCCTATAACAACTAAGCCCAGCCACCAAGAAACCTAACTCCTCTACCCGATTTTCAGACTAGTCGGATAGAACAAGTCATAATGGACATTCATAATAAGTTAGGCATTCATACTCAATCTTTAGAATAACTGCACATGCAGGTTGGCCAAATGGCTAATGAGAGGAATGTGAGAAAGTCAGGAAAACTGCCAAGTCAGCTAATAGTCAACCCTAAGCCACAACAAGCATTGGAGCTTGGATCTTTTGCTAATAATCCTCATGAGTCAGTTCAAGCCATCACAACTCTGAGAAGTGGGAAGGAAGTGGAGAGTCGAGTTGAGGTAGAGCATGAGGAAAGGTTACAAAGAAGAAAGAAGGCAGAACAAGAATAAAGGAAGGAAGATGAAGAAAAGCAAAGGAAAGAAGTTGAAAGGAAAGAGGCTGAAAGAATGTAAAAAGACCAACCATCAGTAGGAGACAATGTCGATCAGACATTACATGAGGAGCCAGACATGGCAAGTTATAAGGAGGCAGTGCCATTTCCTCAACGTCTTAGAGAGTCGGCCAAGTACGGAAAGATGAAAGAATCTGATATGTTAGATACATTCTGATAAATCAAGATCAATTTACCTCTCTTAGATGTAATCGCCCAAATATCGCCTTATGCTAAGTTTTTTTAGGATCTTTGCACTCACAAGCGGAAAAGCAAAGGAAAGAATCCAACAAAAATACTCTTGACTGAGCAAGTGAGTTCATTACCTTTAAGCGATACTCCACCTAAGAGAAAATATCTCGGTCCTCCCACTATTCCATGTGTCATCGGTGACCAGGAAATTTGTAGAGCTCTTCTTGATCTAAGTGCTGGTATTGACTTGTTTCCTTATTCTATCTACCAACAACTAGGGTTGGGTGAGCTTAACCCCACTGAGGTCGTACTTCAATTTAATGATCGATCAATCAAACAGGCAAGATGAGTGCTTGAAGATGTCATTGTTCAAGTGGGAAAGTTTTATTTTCCGATTGACTTTGTAGTCCTGGATACATAACATGTCCATGACTCGAAGAAACACATTCCAGTAATACTTGGGAGACCATTCTTAGCTAGGGAAAATGCATGCATCAATTGCAGAACAGGAGCCATGGATCTGACATTTGGCCATATGAAGGTCAAGATGAATGTGTTTGAAGGAAGCCACCAATTGTCCGAATCTGGAGAATGTTTTCAGATTAATGAGTGCGATGAGCTGGATGATATCATAGCAGATTTTACAACTCAAATCTTGGAGGAGGACGAGCTGGAGTCCTTTATGACTAGAGAATGGTCGAATGAGGAGGTTACTCATTGGGAGACATATTGGAAGCTGTAAAATGAAAAGCTGGATGCAATGGAGACTGCATTATACACTCAACCCTAGTGGGAGCCGATTGAACCACTTCCAATAGTTTCAAATATTCCACCAATTCCATCTCTAACTACTTATCCTACCTTGGAACTCAAGGAATTGCTTGAAAAGGTAAAATATGTTTTCTTAGGACCCGTTAAGACTCTTCCTCTGACTATATCTTCAAAATTGACAGATAAACAGGAATTGAGTCTAGTCACAATTCCGAGTGAGAACAAAGAGGCAATAGGATGGAGCGTTGCTGATTTAAAAGACATAGACCCCTCGATTTGCATACATCTCATACATCTTGAGGAGGATGCAAAGCCATAAAGGGAAATGGAAAGAAGGCTGAATTCAAATATGAAATATGTGTTGATGAAGGAAGTAGTGAAATTGCTGGATGCGGGTATTATTTACCCCATTTCTGATAGTACATGGGTAAGTCCAACTCAGGTGGTGTCGAAGAAGTCAGGCATCACAATGGTGTTAAACTCAAAAGGTGAGCTAATTCCACAGTGCATGACCACAGGGTGGCATGTGTGTATTGATTACAGAAAGCTCAATCTGAACACTAGGAAGGATCATTTTCCATTACCATTTATTGATCAAATCCTGGAGAGGTTAGCCGGATAGAGCTATTACTGCTTTTTGGATGGGTATTCCGGCTACAACCAGGTGGCAATTGACCCTGTTGACCACGAGAAAACCACATTTACTTGTCTGTATGACACGTTTGCTTATAGACGGATGTCGTTTGGATTATGTAATGCGCCAACAACATTCCAACGGTGTATGATGTCTATCTTTTCTGACATGATAGAGAAATATCTTGAGGTATTCATGGATGATTTTTTAGTTTTTGGGGAAACCTTTGAAGACTGTTTGAAACATCTAGAACTGGTACTTAAGAGATGCAAGGAGACGAATCTGATCATAAGTTGGGAAAATAGCCATTTAATGGTTCAAGAGGGGATAGTACTGGGCCATATTGTATCAAAGTGAGGGATAAAGGTCGATAAAGCAAAAGTTGAATTAATTTTAAAACTGCCTCCTCCCACATCTGTTAAGAAGATACACTCTTTTATGGGCCATGCCGGGTTTTACCGAAGGTTTATCAAAGATTTCAGCAAAATCGCCCGTCTGCTATGCAACTTATTGGCTAAGGACGTAACTTTCATCTTTTATGAAGAGTGCCTTCATGCCTTTGAGGAGCTACATGCTCAACTATCATCAGCCCCAATTATTCGTCCGCCAGATTGGTCTTTACCATTTCATCTCATGTGCGATGATTTTGAATATGCCATAGGAGTTGTGTTGGGTCAGAGAAAAGATAAGCTACGATATGCGATTTACTATGCCAGTAGGACTCTGAATGCAGCTCAGATGAACTACACAACTATTGAAAAGGAGTTACTGGCAGTTGTCTTCGGCTTGGATAAATTACGATCATATTTATTAGGCACCAAGGTTGTCCTTTACTCGGATCATGCCACTCTGAGTCATTTACTGACAAAGAAAGACTCTAAGCCTCGACTCATTTGGTGGATTATGTTGTTGCAAGAATTCAACCTAGAAATCAAGGACAAGAAGGGTTCAAAGAATGTTATTCGGATCATCTTTCAAGGATTATTGTCGAATCCATAAAGGAAATTACTCCTTTTAAGGATTCTTTCCCAGATGAACATCTCTTTAGTGTGGTTGTGGTTGAACAAATACCATGGTATACTGATATTATCAATTATAAAGCCACAGGTCGAATCCCAAAAGGATGGTCTAAGAATGAGAAATACCGATTCTTCAGCCAAGTAAAATTCTATATATGGGATAATCCACGTTTGTACAAGTATTTCTATGATCAGATTATCAGAAAGTGTGTCCCCGAGAGTGAGGTGAAAAACATACTTGCATTTTGTCACACGCTGGAGTGTGGAGGGATTTTCAAAGCTCAGAAGATAGCCCATAAGGTGTTGCAAAGTGGATTTTACTGGCCTTCCATATTCAAAGATGCTTTAGAATTTTGCAAGACATGTTTGTGATGTAAAAATCTTGGATCCATATCTCGAAGAGACATGATGTCTTTAACCCCAATTCTGATTGTAGAATTATTTCATGTGTGGGGTATTGATTTCATGAGACCATTTCCGAAAGCAAATAAGAAGGAGTATATACTTATGGGGGTTGATTATGTTTCGAAATGGGTAGAAGCGATAGCCACCAAACATGCTGACCATGACGTGGTGGAAGAATTTTTAAAATCGAACATTTTCTCGCGATTTGGTATACCAAGAGTTCTGATCAGTAATGGTGGAAGCCATTTTGATATCCAGTTTATTTCCATGCTTTGTGAAAAGTACGGTGTCACTCATAGAATTGGTACGCCATATCACCCCTAATCACAAGGCCAAATGGAGGTTTCTAATAGGGAGATTAAAAATATTTTGGAAAAAACTGTGCGTCCGGATTTGAAGGATTGGCCTTGAAAGCTAAATGATGCACTTTGGGTGTACATAACTGCGTTTAAGACACCAATTGGTATGTCGCCATATCATCTTCTGTATGGTAAAGCGTGCCATCTCCCTATAGAGCTGGAACACCGAGCATATTGGGTTATTTAAATATTAAATTTTGATATACAGAAAGTCGGTGTGCAGTAGAAACTTCAACTACAAGAGCTTGAGGAGTTGAGAAATGATGCATATGAAAATTCTAGGATTTATAAGGCTCGAACAAAATCATTCCATGATAAGCACATTAGAAAGAAATTTTTTTACCCAGCCCAAAAAGGCTAGCTGTTTAATTTGAGACTCAAGATGTTTCCTGGCAAGCTCCTATCAAGATGGGATGAGCCATACAAGATTATGAAGGTTTTCCCCCATGGAGCAGTGGAGCTCGATGATCCTGATATTGGAAAGAAGTTTGTCATGAATGGACAAAGATTGAAGCATTATATAGAGGTGCAACCAGCTGAATGTGTAGTAGAAACGATCAATCTAACTGAACCACCACCCGAGTTGGATAAGCTTGATCCAAAGTATTGGGAAACGACAATGTCGTACCAACGACGTTAAACATTGATACTAGGTAAAAAATAGTAGCTTTGAAGCCTAGTTTTTATCTGTAGACAGTAATTTAGTTATTTTGCCATTTAAGATCGAGTCCATAAAATTAAGTCGCGAGGCCATCATCACGTGAGTATAGAGTGTCAATGGAGCCTAGGAAGCATCTAGGAAGTGTGGAGTTTAATACGGGATGAAATGATGAAGAAAAGAGCAAAATTCATTTTTGGGCCAAGGACCTACGCTTTAAGCGTAGCTACGGGCCTGTTATAAACAAGCCCGTCGTCAGTTTTCCCCCCATTTTCCATTCAAACTCCTTTCTCTCCCTCAATTCTCCACCATTCTTCAAGAGGTTTGATCCTACTGTTTAACCATCCGATTCCTCATCATTCTTTGCCAGCGGATTGTTGGATTAGTTGGTGATTTGTCCGGATTCGCGTGAAGAACTCGAAAAGTCTCCAAAACTCAATTTTTGGAAATCCATCGTTTTTCTCGATTCGGTGAGTTTTGTTCCATTATTTTAATTTCTCATGACTTATTTAACTATTCGAAACTAGTATTGACAAACAAGCTCGATCAAAATTGTGTTTTGATCTGTTTTCAAAAAGTTGAGTTTTTGAACTTTGAAATCGGATTAAATATCGAATTTTTGGGATGATGACTTGTTTAATCATTGTATTAGATATATTTAGATATATTTTGAGTTTGAATCGGTGTCCGGTTCATTATTGCTTACTTTTTGAAAATTCCCTATTATAGGCATGGCACGGACAAAGTTGTCAGCGAGGCGAGTGGCTCAGGCCGCCATTACGGCTGATCCACCGGTGCGACAGAGGTCGAGGTCATCATCACCAGCACCATCACCTATTCGCAAGGAGACCACAGTATGTCGACTCGGCATCCTCGTCTTCCTCGTCTGTTGAGGCAGAGGTGCCAGAGAGTTCCACATAGGGATGCGACATCTTATTACCACATGGTTGCCTAGTAGTTGAGCCAGTTGCTCAACGGGCACCATCACAACCACTTATGCCAAAGTAGCAGACTAAGAAGATGGAGGAGGGTACAGAGGGTGATGATGTTGAGCAGGAGGAAGACGCCGCTCGCGGCAATGATCGGGCAGATGAGAGGGTACCAGGTGCACAAGCCCAGGAGTAGGATGATGATGCTAGTCAGGTTGATGTAGGTATGGCTTAGGAGGCTGAGGTTGCTGAGGAGGAGGTTGTGTTGCTAGAGGTACTTGCAGGGGATACTGTTACTCTATCTCAGACACAGTTTGATGCTCTGATTGCACAGATACAGGGGATAAAGCGAACTTTAGCAGAGGATAGATAAGCTCGACGGAGAGATCAAAGGCGGTTATTTCAGTGGTTTGACTATATGAGTCAGCATATGGGTGCGCAGATTGCACCTACGCCACCGCCCTCTAATGATGAGTCTTAGCCTAGTTTAGTTAGGTTTTTGTTTTATTTTTATTTTTATTTTGATACATTAGAGATAAGTTGTCGAGCGGATAGTTTCGTATAGGGCTTGATATGACTGCTTGAAATATTATCTTCTAATTTTTTTTTGATATTTTTGTAGTAAATAAAATTGAAGTTTTGTTGATTAATCATATAGAGTTGGATATATCCCCAGATTTTTACGCGTATTTTACATGTGCTGATAGTTTGAATTCTTTCAATAATTTAAAAATGCACTATGCGGACATTTGTGCATTTAAGTTTGGGGGTGTATATGTGTTATATTTATGAATGTATTTAAAAAAAAATAATAATAATTTTTTACTTGGGCCAAGCCTACGCTTGAAGCGTAGCTACAACGAGGTGAGTTTTGAAATTTTGCAAATTAACCCGTTTGAGGGGTGTTTTGGCATTTTTTGTACATGTACTTGTATTAGGATTTGTTTAAGTTATTTTTAGGTTTTTTTGTAGATTTTTGTAGAATTTTTAAAGTAATCCTCTTCTGACAAGGAGACGAAATGGAAATACAAGTTGGAGTTGGATTAGTTATTGCTTCCCCTTTCCTAGTCAGTTAAGGGTTTTTAATCCTTTTTATCTTCTGATTCTACTCCATCCATCTATAAATACATCCATAGAGTAGACACAATTCAAAATTCAAAATTCACAATTCTCAAGGATTGAGCATTTGAGTAGAAATTCTTCTTCTATTCTGTCTATCTCAAGGGGGGGTTAGTATGGATAATGCTAATGAAGATTATTCTGACCCAGAGGAATTTATAGAGTGTACGGAACCATATGTCAATATGAAAAGCTCGAATGAAGGAGCTACGAGTCGGAATGAAAACCGAACTACACTGAAATCGTTTCTGCAGTGTAGGTTGCAATTTGAAGAGATGTTTCATCCGGAGAAGATGAACCGAGTATTAATTGCACCTGGAAGGGAAATTCTTAAAGAACGAGGATTGAAAAGTTTAGAAAAATCGGCGGGTGAAAAGGTGTATCCGGGCTTGGTCCAAAAATTATATGAAAATATAACAATTTCGGGACCGCCAGGATTTGAGGTTATGAAGGCCAAAGTGAATCAGTGGAGTGCTCCTATTGTGATTGGAAGAAGAAGTATTACCGATGTGTGGAATATACCAATCGGTACTCTGGCAAACTTACAAGGAATATTGAAGGAACATCCTATATTATGGCAACATACGGATGAGGAGATGGTTCAGGAATTGTGTGCAGTATCAGATCCAAGAGACAGGACGTGTGATAATTGGTGGTTGAAGTCGGATCTTCTTTATTTGGATTGTGTTGTTTCGGCTCAATTTCGGCCCAATAATCGGATTAGTTCAAGAGATCACACTATGCTTAGAACTTTATATGCCCTAACTCATGGGTATGAAGTGTGTGTTCCAATATTGATTATGGCTGAGATGTCGATTGCCTGAGCAATTGTGAGTAGAGAATGGGCATGTGTTGATAAATTTGAACATTATCTTCCATTCCCATTTTTATTATTGAAGATCATTGCTTTGCAGTTAGGTGCTAGGATAGAAGAGTTGGATGAGATGCGGTAGACAATTATGAAGATATATCCTGAGGAAGATTTGGAAAAGTTGAAAAAGATTGCAGACTGCCGGATATGGTTGAAAAACGTCATGTTAAATGATGAAGAAGAGGAGGAAGATTAGGGTTTAGATTTAGGTTTAGGATTTTTGGCTATGTTTTATTTTATTTTTAGGGACAGTAGACCATTAAGGCCATGTCTTTATTTATTTTATCTCATTTTAGGATTGTAGGCTCTTATGGCCAAATAAGTTATTATTATTATTATTATTATTATTATTATTATTATTATGTTTGTTCTAAAAAAAACAATTCTTTGATTCCTTGAAAACATGTGTTGATTTCTGGATGTTTATGATGAAATTTATTTTCTCTTGCTATGATTGGGTATTTTTGCTTTGTTGATGCTATCTACAGGTGATCCATATCAAGTTTGGGGGAGAGGATTCGTGCTTTACTTTGGAACTAGAATTAAGCTTCAAGGGTAATTGTATCTGTTCTCCTATATTATTTTTTACCATGAGGACATGGTCTGATTTGAGTTTGGGGGTGAGGGTATAGTATTACAAGGAATAAAAAATTAAATTTAAATTTTTTTGAAATAGTTCTATGTTTTCACGCATGATTGTTTTGCATTACAGTTTGATTAAGTTTGTGTATATGATGCATGAGTAGTATGTAATGTGCTATTCCCATTCATGAGAGTAATGACTAAATCAAGTTAGTGAAGTGATGTGGTTTTACATGGGTGAGTGAATGAGTGAAATTGAAATTAAGAAAGATGACTTTGACCTATAAGTACAAACACATATTCACTATGAGAAATATGTTGATTTTTTACTATATAGTTGAAAAATTATGTTTCCACAATAAAAGGGGAGATGGGGAGTTATTTTGGTTGAAATGGAGAAAATTGAAAAAATATATATATTGGAAAAAACTAAAATCTAAAAAGAGTTCTTTGATCTGAGTAACCAGGCCTTGGTATAACAAATATCACTGTTCACGTTCAAAGGGGAGAAGACTGATGAACATAAATCCCATGGAAGATGCTCGTGCCCAGTTGGTGGGGACTAAAAATCTCCGCTGGAAAGTCCGGAGCTTAGAAAGACAAAAATGGATGAAAAGTGGAAAGATGGAAGGATATGTTTTTATTAAAAATGGCAAAGTTTGATCAATAAAGTAGGAGAAGATAAACTGAAATATCATAGTTGAGTGTTCACAAAATCACGAAAGGTTGTCTTGATTTTAAGTAGAAAGTAGCGAAATCATTCACTTTAGTGGGAATCATTCATGACACGAAGCTTGATATAATTGTTGTTTGGTAGTGAGTGGGAGTATTTGCATTCATGTTGTCTTTTGCATTGTATCGTGACTTAATTAAATTTTTGTGTGAACTCATGACTACGTGATTAATAGAGAACTGAGATGTTTGTAGGTATCATCACTGGAAACCTTCATGAGACTTCACTCGTCCACTAGGGATAACCTAGGGATTTAAAAGACTTGTTACACGTACTAAGTGTAATCGTTGACCCTCACGAAAGGAAGGGATTAGATTAGGTTAGATTAGTTAGAATAATTAGAGTAGTTAGATTAAGAAGATCATCACAAGAAAAGTTCATTGACATTATTGCTAAGGGACTAGCAATATGTAAGTTTGGGGGTGTGATAGGTGTCAAATATTAGTCATTTTGACCCCTTAACTCACTATTGTTATGTTCTTTCATTCCATTATTTGGTATTTTTATTGCGTTTGCGTGTTGAGACATGTTTTAGGAGCTTAATGAAGAAATGGAGCTAACTTCGGTGAATTAACTGAAGAGTGTGTTCTTTCTATCCAAGAGAAGAGTTAAAGAGGTAGTCCGAGACAAACATGGCTCCCGGAAGGCAAAAATGGAATTTTCAGAAGTCGTCATCTTCAGCAAAAAGTATCGTGGGTTCTAGACGGAGGTTTTGGTGCATTCATGGAGAAAAGTGATTTTCCACAAAATACCTACGCTTTTGCCTACGCTTCCAGTTTCAAAAAGTGACTGGAAATCACATTTCTACGCTTAGACCTACGCTTGGAGGTACGCTTGGGACCTACGCTTGAAGCGTAGGCCTGCTATGATTGAAGTATAGGACCCCTACACTTGGAGCATAAGTGCGGCAATGTTTTGGTGGTTTTTCGTGGATTTTTCCTGTTTCACCCCTGGCTTAATTGGAAGACATGCCTGCGACTCCAGACCTCTGTATATATATATATACACTTATATATATGAAAAGTTAGGGTTTGCATGAGTTTTAGTGTGAAAAGACTTAAAAGGGCCTCTATATGCCATTGCTTATATATATAAGACCATACATCAGAGTTATGTCTGTTGAGTTGGAGAGTTCAGATGTGAGTTTTTGGATGTTTTTCATTCATTTAGACTTGTTGCTATTGAGAGGCATATTCAAACCTAGAGATACGGAGAAAAAGACTATGGAGAGCGTTTCTACATCAACGATGCAGTCACCTTCTTCCATGGCCAACTAACTCGATATCTAGGATTTTCTAGCAAAATCCTAGCCAAGTAATGTAGTTATTTCATTGTTTTTAATTGTAAAGAGGGGAAATTGTTGACCATACTGTGATGATTGTAGTAGTTAAGAGACCGTACTGATTTTCAATATAAAATTATATGTTTATTCTAAATTATTGTATTAGATGGAATGAATATATAGTTTTGCACAATTATGATTATTCACTATGGTTAGGAACTCGAATGCGTAATCATGGTTTTCTATACAATGGTGGTAATGAAACTTGAAACCCTAGGTTAACACAGGTCGTGCCTTCAATTTAATATAGACATGTTTTAGTTTATTTTCTTGCATTAGGAGTAGATTAGAGTAACATAATTGACATGTACTAGTTAGGTCAGTCATGAGACGGGTTGTCGCGATCCATTGATGGTACTCCTTTTTGGGGTCGTATTTAGCAATTTACGGTACGACCTGATTCACAGTTATGATTCGCCCTGTTATAATTATTACATTGACAAAAATATATTATGTGGTTAGTGGTGGAGTGATGAAAACCCTAGTTTTCTCTCTCATCTGAATCACAACCAATTTACTTTATTTTCTAGTTAATTTAGTTAAAATAAATAATTTGGTCTTTGACCACTCAAAGCAAACAATTTTCAAAAATATAATTCAGTGTTTTTGAATTGCTAAAGTGAACAATCTCAGTCTCTGTGGGATCGATATCCCTTACTCAAGCCGCTTTTCTATTCTACAATTGATTCGTGCGCTTGCGTTGGGTAAAACCACATATTTTTACACACCTAACGCCACATCAGAAGGATGAGCGACCAAGAATTCAGCCAAAACCCTTCCTTTCACTAATTTTTGAGGAACATAAGTTAGATTAAATTCCATCAAGGCCAAAGTCCACTTAACAATCCTTCTAGTGACTAAGGGCCTTGATAGCATATACTTAATTACATTAGTTGGACAAGTCACATAAACTTCAACATGGAGCATATAAACTCTTAATTTCATGGAAGCATAATACAAAGTTAAACACAATTTTTCTATGGAAGAATATCTACATTTTACTGGAGATAATACCCCACTCAAGTAATAAATAACATGCTCTCTTCCAACTTCATTGTTTTCGGCCAACATGCTGCCGATAGATTTATGTGCGGCCGATATGTATAACTTTAATGGGTATCTCTTCCTAGGAGGCATAAATACTAGAGGCTTTGTTAGATATTCCTTGATTTTATCAAAAGCTTTTTGATGTTTATATTCCCAAACAAATTCTTCCCCTTCCTTCAATTTTAACAAGGGTGAAAAATTGTGGAGCTTTCCTGCACAGTTAGTGATAAATATTCTAAGGAAACTCACTTGTCCAATGAATTGCCTTAGCTCCTTCTTATTCCTAAGAGGTGTTGCTTCCATGATTGCCTTAACTTTGTTCTTACCCCTGGGAGGTGCTACTTCCATGATTACCTTAGCTTTATTCTTGTCCACTTCTACGCCTCTTTGGTGAACTAGAAAACCTAGGAAGTTTCCAGCTAACACCCCAAAGACACATTTCTATGTGTTCATCTTCAGCTTATGGTTCCAAATCCTGATGAATGCCAACCTTAGATCCCTCAAGTGTTTGCTTCTAGTGGCTAACTTCACAACTACATCATCAATATAGACTTCCATGAACTGGCCAATCATATCATGGAAGATGACATTCATAGTTCTTTGGTATGTTGCTCCAACATTCTTCAACCCAAAGAGCATGACCACCCATTCAAAAGTTCCAATTGACCCTGGACATCTGAATGCAGTCTTTGGAATATCTTCCTAAGCTATGTAGATCTGATTGTACCCTGAATGGCCACCCATGAAAGATAAAATCTCATGTTTAGAAGCTGCATCTACCAACTGATCAACCACTGGCATTGGATATTCATCCGTTGGAGTGGCCAAATTGAGGTTTCTGAAATCCACACAAACCCTTATCTTCCCATTCTTCTTAACCACTGGAACCACATTTGATAGCCATTATACATATCTTGCTATTCTTATGAATCCAGCCTTGAACAACCTTTTTATCTCTTCATTTACCTTTAGGATAACTTCTTGAGAAATCCTTCTTAGGGTTTGCTTGAATCGTCAAAAATCTTCCTTTATGGGTAGCTTATGTTCCACCAGTTCCCTTGACAATCCTGGCATCTCTTCATAACTCTAGGCAAAACAATCCTTAAATTCTTTAAATAAAGCAACTATTTCTACCTGGAAGTTTGGTTTCAATTAACCACTTACATAAGTTGGCCTAGGATCTTCCTCAGTTCCCAAATTTACTTCCAATAAGGGATCTTGCACTTCAGCTAAATCATCATCCATTCTCTGAGGTGCTTGCTCAAAATATTCCAACTGTATGACATCCATTCTTCCTTGAGACTCTTCTAAAATTTCATCTTGAGCTTCGGCCAAATTGCCCGAAAACTCAATTTATTCCTGACTTTCTAGGTACATCATCTTCTCATCTAAGTAAGACTTCAATCGAATGCAAGTAGCTGCATAAGCCTGATCTCAGAACCTCTGCTCCTCTTCCTCATTCAATTCTTAAAATAATCATAGGAAACTGATTTATCATGAAGGGCCTGAACTTTTACCTTCGAGCTAGTGGTTTCTAGCAACAATTCCTCTATTTTTATCTCTGTTAATCTTATTCTCATTGTAGTTGTAACTGGCCTTCCAAATTCATTCACCTTAGGAAATCTGATTGGCACACAATCTTCTTCATATAAAGTAGCCTCGGCCGAACACACTTTAGCTACAAAAGGCTTGTTGTTTGCTTCCACAATTTTGACCTCATCCCCATCCCAGAAGATTAACATTTGATGAAGTGAGGAAGGTATACACATGTTTGGGTGAATCCAGTCTCTCCCAAGTAAAAGGTTATAAGTGGAAGAGCTGTCAATAATGAAAAAGGCTACGTAGGTTGTTTTTCCTCCAATGGTCACCTCTAAAGGTAAAACTCCTTTTGTGCTAACTTTCTCTTGTCCTACTCCACTTATACATGCTTGACTAGGGATAACATCTACCATGGATTTCCTAAACTCTTTATTGTTTTGGTAGGAATTACATTAAGAACAGACCCATTGTCAATAAAAAAATCTATTTATAGGATGACCCTCTATCCGCACCTTCACATACAGGGGCCTCAATTGTTGTGTCATAGCAATAGGAGATTTCTCGAATATTTCCTTATCAGAGACACATTCCTTGATGGAAGAAGTTGAGCTTCTTCTAGTAGAAACTCCAAATTTAACCTCTGTGTCTGGAGCAACCGATTCTACTATAGCATCTTCAGCACTTACAATTAGTTATTCTTCTTCCTGGCTGTCTAGTGCCTGGAAAATTGCTAGTACCATAAAGGTGACATTCCAAGCAGCCTCCACTGGAAAACAACCAAACTGGATCCTCCTTCTTGGAACATGTCTTGGATTTACATATTCCAAGTTACTCCCTTCCATACTAGTAACTTCTACTTGTCCCACATGAGTCGACTTGCTTTGTTCACCACTTCTAGCTTCCATCTTCCGTCTTCCGCCGTTCAGCCCTCTTCTTCTGAAGCCTTCTTTTAGTTAACTTAGAAATTCCTTCTTGCTGAACCTTCTCTCCATTTGGAAATTTTGGATGACTTAACCTCTGCCAAACATTTGGTGGGACTGGAGGAGGCTTAACCATCCCAACTCTATGAGAAGTTTATCCCTTCTGGATCCAAACTTCTGATTGCAAATGAGGCCTTCTATGTAAGTCAGGCATACTCTGCCAACTTAGCCTATCTCTTCCATGATGAATTTCCCTTGACCGAATAACTGTAACTCCTCTCGGCCTATACTCATTGAAACTAGGACAAAAGTCTTTTATTTCATGTAGGAAGGTTACCCTTTCATGAACACTTGGCCTAGAAGCTTGATGATGATAAAGATGCTCCATGGGCTTCTCACCTTTATCTTTGGGATCTTTACTACTTGGGCAGAAACCATGGTTGATGAGAAAAATTTGAGCTTCCCTTAGCTTTCCTTCTAGTTCTTCCACTCTACTCTTTACAACTGAAACCTTAACATCCAAAGTGCTTGTTGGCCGTTTCTGCTCTGTTTGCTTGTTGTCACCACCTGCCAACATAATCACGTTGCTGCTGGCTATGGAAGGGAAAAGATTTTCATCTATACCCATGACTTCCTTATTTTTTCTCGAAACTTCAACTTCCCTTCATCTATGGCTTTTTGCAATGCATTCCTAAAAACAAAACAATTGTTAGTTGTATGATTCCAAGAATTGTGATATTTGCAGTACTCATTGCCTTTCATTTCACCAACTAAAGGAATTGTATGCCCTTTTGGAAGAATGATCATCTTGTCAGCCATGAGGTGATCAAATATTTGCTCTGTTTTGGTGGAGTCAAAGGTGTATATCTTCCCAAAATTGGCCATACTCTTCTTTGACAAATTAGAAGATGCTTGAGAACTACTATTGGAAGGTTTTGTCTTAGATAAAATCTCACAAACATAAGGCATTTTAATGCTAAGTTCTGTCAACTTAGCTTCCAACTCTCCCCCTCCATCGACTACGAAGACTTCTTAGCTTGGATCTCTATAATAAATTCCTTTGGAAGCATTCTTCATGTCCTTTTCTTTCTTCAGGATAATCTCATATCTGGTTGCACGATTTACCAATTCAAGGAGATCCCTAAACTCCATACCTTTAAACCTCTTCCTTAGCTCAAACTCCAGACTATTGAGAGCAAGCCTGACATATTCAGACTCTGGAAGATCCACTATGTATTTTAATCTTGCCCTTCTGAACATGGAAATGAACTCTTCCAGCGACTCAGATGATAGTTATGAGAGCCTGGACAAATCTGCCAAAGTTGCCTCTGGTTCTGACCAGTAGAACTGTGTATGGAAGAGCTCCTCCATTTGTTTCCAATTCTGAACTGAGTTTGCTGGAAGATGGTACCAGGTGAAAGCCGGTCCAGTCATGGAATTGGGAAAAAGTCTTAACTTCAACCAAGGGTTTGCTTCTACTTCACCATATTGGACAGTAAATCTTCCAACATGCTCAATAGTGGACTGGTTTTTTTCTCCTCCAAAGGTTACAAAGTCTGGAATTTTGTATCCTCTAGGAAATTTAATTTCATCAACCACTTCCAGGTAAGGTTTCCTATAAGCAAACCTGCTCCATCTTCTTCCTGTAAGACCATATTTCTGAGTGATTAGATCGGCCAACTGTCCCCTATTTAAAATTATTGGCTAGGCAGGTTGATTTGATGGAAGTGGATGATGGTTAACATTCTGCCTCCATACGCTGTTAGAAGATGCGCCTCAGGAATAAACAAAGGATTTGGCCTCTAATAATGATTATTGCCCCCCGAGTCTAGAGTATCACGTCCTGGAAGATTTGGAGGGAAAAATGGTGGGCGAAGAGGTTGGAATGGCTGAGGCCTGTGGTTGGGTGGTGGGTAAGGTAGAGGTTGTGGATTATTTGGAAACATTGGTGGGAGAATTGGTTGTGGACGCATCTCCAGCCATGGAGCCGGCATACTGACTGGAATGTTCACACATGGAGACGTGGATAAATAAATGGTTTGTAGAATATTCTGACTAGCTGTGGCTTCCACAACAGAAGCGACCAAATGTGGTAATGTAATAAAATCCTGCATATTTGAATATGGTGTTGGTCGAGAAAATGACCCTATGGTATTGGAAGATGCTTTAAGTTCAGCAATCGATTCTTCCATAGCATCGAAGCTTGCATAGATCCTTCCAGATAATTATGTTAATGATGTCATCTGAATCTGAGCAAACGACTTGTCTGGTGGTAATGAGACTTCATGTTCTGGCCTAAGATTCGAACTTCCAGTAGAAACTGGTAGTGGAACCTCGTGTTATTCTTCAGTTGTCATAGTATTCTTTGCTAACCTTAGCCTTGATGACATATCTTCCAAACTCCAACACGTGTTCCACTGTGGGCGTGCCACTCAATGTTTGCACAAATCTTCTCCAAATTTAGTGAGTGCGGGCGTGCTAGATTCAAATTGAGTCAAAGTGAATTTCCTAAGGAACTAGAGATTATTCCCTAAGAAGATGATGATTATCAAGTGATTGTGAATGGATTCTTTTTGCCTTAGTAAAAAATACTTAAATGTTAAAGTTTTTGAGAAAGATAAATGAACTAAAAAAAGTAATTATTGAGGACTGTAATTGAAAGACAATGACTAGAATAGAAATGAAATCAAATTATTTGAATAGATATGGAATGGAAAAAACATTACTTGAATACCAAAATACAAGATAATGAAATTGCTCAATGAAAGATAGAATTACAACTATGAAATTGTAATGTATTGTGTAGATTTGTGTGCTGGTGGAGAGCAAGCCCTGAAATTACCAAGACGATGGTGAAAATAGCCTAAGGGAGGGTGAACAGGCTTTTTATGGATTTATTGCCAAATTAATATTTAATTGCAGAAAAGTCAATTTTAATCTAATCACAAAACCCTAATTCTCAAATCACATCATTCAAGCAAACATCAATGTAGTGCAGAAATTAAAGCAAGAGACGACAAAGAGAATTATACGTGGAAAAACAAAGGAAACGTTCCAAGGAAAAAATCACGAGTACACTCAGGTACCGATGCACTATGAATCAACAAGTATAGACTCTATGAGAGTTTTAGACTTACAATCACTTCGTGTATGCCTTCCTCTACTCGCGGTCTGAAACCCGTGAATCACTCATACTTCACGAAGCACGCTTGATCCGCCAGACACTATGAAAGACTCACAAATCACACCTGATTTGCCTTTCTCTACTCGCGGTCTGAAATTCTTAAATCGCTCCGTACTCGGATGGCTCCGCTTCTCAACGGATAAGTGCAACCTCATTGCAATGGACGATGTGATGATTTTTCAGCAACCACTCATCCAATCGTGCATAAAGAACTTCGGTGTAGAAGCACGATTGGAGAACCTCAACACAAGAGAGAACACCAATATATATGATCACTCCATAATCACCTCTCTTTGTGTATCACTATGAAGAAGAATATGAATGGTAGAATATTGTAGAGCTCTCACCAAAAACCCTCTTGAAAAATCATCGTACAAAATCGTAGCCTCTTCTCTTTTAGAACCTTGGTATTTACAGACCAAATCAAAGAAAACCCTAACCTTCCCCTTTTGCGTAATTTCACAATACGTTGATAAATCCTCTAAAATTTGATGTAAATATGTGTATACGCCTATACGTAGAGGTCTGAAGTCGTTGATCACTGAAAAACTCGATGTAGGGACAAAACTGGAAAAATCCAAAAACACTCCTTCATAACAAGTGATCACGTGGCCACAAAGTGGGACCTACGCTTGGGCGTAGGGTCCATTCCTAGCTCCAAAAACTAAAGCATAGGTTAGTGGCATTTTGCCTCTAACAGCGTAGGGTATGATGCGTCTTTTGCTGTAAAAACCTGTTTTTTTATATTTGAGCTAGACTGGTCGTCTCGGACTCTCGACGGTTTTGGTTGAAGTAATAATGTCTGGAAATGACATTTTTTCCCTCCGGTGAAGTGACGATGACTAGAAATGACATTTTTGCCCTCCGATAGCTCTTATTTGCTCTGACACACCCCTTAACTCCTCTCTCGAGATAGAAACGAACATACTAACAACTCGATTGCAAATAAACAAAACTCTCAACATGAAAATTCACTCAACTTGGTTATTGTCTAGAATATGTCAAACACAAATAATACTATAAATGTTCCTACAATCTCCCCCTTGACATTTCTGAGACAAAATCATGTTTTTACAATATAGTTTCACAATCAACATAACATATATACTTATGAACACACACCGACAAACATAGATATGAATTGCCACCTTGCTTTCATGACGGTCTACCAATCCTGTAACCATAACACTGAACAAACCATTAAACGCGGGTGTGGAAAACAAATATAAATTAACATAATGATCATCAGAAAATCATACCAACAATGCACACATAATGATCATCATTCTCCCCCTGAGAATAAACTCCCCCTTGCTAAATAATTATCCCTCTGAATCAATCAAACAATCTTAACCAAACAATTTATCCCCCTCACTTAATACTTCTCCCCCTTTTTGTCACTGAAATGTCAAGCAAATAGAGTATATGCTATAGCAACAATGTAGAGAGATGCAATGAAGTACTCAATGAAGAATACCAAGATATAGAACTCTTATCAGATCAGATTCAAATTCTCAGGGTAACATAAATCTCTACTATGCATGACTCTACTACTAATGCATGAATTCAAAATGTCATGAATAAAAAAATATATATATTTTTTTGTTTTTAGAAATCTATGAGCAAGGCAGTAGAGACACAAAGCCAATCATTAACACATCATATTCTCATATTTAACTCGACCATTATACACATGGTATAAAATAAAATCAGCACACATACCTTGTAAACACAAGAATGCACAAGTCAATTTTTATAAATATATATATATATATGAAAATTCTCACGTGCAAGCACTAACGTAAGATGAAAACAATACATACTAAAGCTGATAATCTCCCCACCAACTGTGATGATAATTCAATCCAAGATCCAAACTAGAAGGCAAAAAATAAAAGATACATTCTCTTTGTCACATAATTTCCTCCTTATCGTCTTTTCAACTTTTTCACCATATCCTTTTTTGTCTTTCTAAGCTACGGACTTTTCAGCGAGGATTTTTAGTCCCGACCAACTGGGCCCAAGCTTCTTTCATGGTATTCATTCTCATTAGTCTTATCCCCTTTTTACGGGAACACTCAATGATTACTGAGGTAAGAGGCCCGGTTACTCAGATTGAAGAACTACTTTTTGCATTTTTAATATTTTAAACATCTTATTTTTTTAAACATCACCACAACATTCAAATAGATGCAAAAAATATTTCATACATAGACAAATCTAGCATAGCTCATGAACCTTCATACCACTTCGGGTTAAATAAAAAAAATTAACAGATTTAGAAGGCATTATAATCATCACCGAAACAACTAGCACTTACGATTAAAGTTTTGTAACATAAAATAATCATGCCAAGTGATCATCCAAAATCTTAGGTCAGACTGATACATCTACTTTACATATGTATAATGAGATAAGTAAATGTGAAAATAGAGTAAAATATGATAACTTTTGTACTCTAGTCAAAGTCAATAGTATAAAAACATTTATTGTCATTTATTTCAAAATAAAATGCATGGATGAATAAAATTAATACAAATGCATGATTACTTTTCAATTATAGGAAAATAATGTAATGTGCTCTTAGAATGATTGATAAGAAGATATATATTCTAAAGAAAGCATACCAATAGATTTCCTGAGACTAACATGCTTTTGAAAATCAAATGGTTTTGTAAAGATATATGCTAACAGAGAATCTGTGGATATGAACTCTAGAGACACTATACCATCTTCAATAAGATCACGAATGAAATGATGTCGAATATCTATATGCTTTGTCCTAGAGTGTTGAACAGGATTTTTAGAAATATTTATTACACTCGTGTTATCACAAAACACAATCATTCTACCTTGAGAAAAACCATAATCTTGCAACATCTGACGAATCCACAAAACCTGAGTACAATAACTACCAGCTGCTATATACTCAGCCTCAGCAGTGGAAAGAGAAACACAATTTTGCTTCTTGATATGCCAAGCAACTAAGCAATTTTCAACATAAAAACACCCTCCACTGGTACTTTTTTCTATCATCAACATTATCGGCAATAATTAGTACCTAATGTATACCACAGTCCTTAATTCACTGTCCCTTTAACATACTTGATAATCCTTTTCACAACAGTAATATGAGACTCCTTAGGACTTGTCTAGTAACGTGCACAAAAACCAACACTAAACGCTATGTCAGGTCGACTGGCAGTCAAGTACAAAAAACTCCCAACCATACTCCTATAAAGTGTAGGATCGACATCTTTGCCTTTAGTATCCAAGCTATGCTTAACACTTATACTCATAGGAGTGTGAGCATCCTTAGTCTTTTCCAAACCAAACTTCTTCACCAATTCCAAGGCATAACGAGTTTAAGAAACAAAAAATCCCATCATTTAATTGCCTAACTTGAAGCCCTAGACAGAAGTTCCATTCACCAATCATGCTCATCTCAAATTCATGTTTCATTTGATCTCCAAAATGATGAGCAAGTTGATCAGAAGTGGAACCAAACACAATATCATCAACATAGATTTGAGCAACAACTATATCATCCTCAATTATTTGAATAAACAGTGTTTTGTCCACTCCCCGTTGAGCAAAACCTGTTCCCAACAAGTAATCATTCAACCTTTCATGCCAAGCTCTAGGAGCTTGTTTTAGCCCATACAAAGCCTTTTTCAGCCTGTAAACATGATCCGGACAATAAAGATCTTCAAATCCTTTGGGTTTCTCCACATATACTTCCTCATGAAGAACACCATTCAAAAACCCACGCTTCACATCCATTTGATACAACTTGAATCCAAGATGATAAGTGATAGTAAAAAAAATCTGAATAGATTCAAGCCTAGCCACTAGAGCAAAAGTCTCATCAAAATCAATACCCTCCATCTCAGTATATCCTTGAGCAACAAGCCTAGCCTTATTCCTAACCACTGTACCATTTTTATCTTTTTTATTCTTAAAAATCCACTTGGTACCAATCACATTTATTTCTTTTAGTCTAGGCACAAGATACCATACATCATTCTTAATAAACTATTGAACTTTTTCTTGCATAGCATTTATCCACTCACTATCTTGAAGAACTTCTTTGACATTTTTAGGTTCCAAAGAAGATGTATAGCATGCATACGAAACCTCATTCCTAGCCTTTCTCCGTGTCACCATCATCTGATCAACAGATCCTATAACATTATCCAAAGGATGATACAACTTTACCCCTGCAGATGGTTCCTTAGACGGTGTAGGTTGAACATCATCAATTGAATTATGTGATTCTGCAGGACTTGAATTATCATCACTAACCACATTGTCCTTATTTTCAACCTCAGAAGAATCATTATCCAATATAAAGAATGGCTCACCATCTTCCTCCTTAAGAGACAATGGGGATTCATCAATACATGAGTCATCAACCACTATATTGGCAGATTCCATCATCGTTTGAGTTCTAAGGTTAAAAACCCTATATGCTCGACTAGTTAATGAATAACCCAAAAATATTCCTTTATCACTCTTATACTCGAACTTCCCAATAGATTCACGATCTCTAAGAATATAACATTTTGATCCAAAAACTTTGAAATACTTTACATTGGGTTTCTTGCCATTCCACAGTTCATAAGGAGTTTTCAAGGTGCCAGGCCTAAGATAAAATCTGTTCGAGGTGTCACACGCTGTGTTCACTGCCTCGGCCGTAAAATACCTAGGAACATTCCTACCCTGTAGCATAACATTGGCCATTTTCGGAATAACCCTATTTTCCCTCTCAACTACTCCATTTTGTTGAGGAGTTTTAGGTGCTGAAAATTCATATTTTATTCCTCTCTCATCACAAAAGACTTCAATTTCTAAATTTTCAAACTCATTTCCATGATCACTCCTCACTCTAGAAATGGAACAATTCTTCTCAATTTGAATTCTTAAACAAATCCTCTTAAAACTTTCAGAAGCTTCAGACTTTTCACTTAGAAGTCTAACCCAAACAAATCTCAAATAATCATCCACCATGACAAAAATATACTTATTTCCTCCTTTGCTCATGGTCCTAGTGGGACCCATTAAATCAATGTGCAACAACTCTAAAGGTCTAGAAGTACTAATGAATTTGTCTTTTTGTGCTGACATCTGACTTGTTTACCCTTTTGACATGATCCACACACAACTCCTTTTGCATAACCAAGCTTAGGGACTCCCTTAATAATTTCACTCTTAGTAATTTTTGTTAATTCTCAAAAATTAACATGTCCTATCTGCTGATGCCAGATTTCAACTTCATCAAGTTTAACTCTATTGCATAACAATTTAGAACTAAGAACAATGCAGTAGTAATTATCAGTTGAACGCATACCTTCCATCACGCAATTCCCAGAAGAGTCAATGATCGAACACTTATTAGGTGAAAAAGTGACATTATGATTGTTATCACATATTTAACTTATGCTCAACAAATTTGCTTTAAGACCCTTTATATAAAACACATCTTTTAGTTTAGGTAGACCAGAAACCACAATGGTACCTTTGCCTAGAGCCTTCAACTTCTCTCCATCACCAAAAGTGACTATCCCACCATGACATTCCTCGAGAAATCCAAACAATGACTTAGCTCCAATCATATGCCTCGAACATCCATTATCCGAATACCAAGAAGTAGACTTGCGTGCTCTAAGTGCAGTATGAACTACAAGACAGTGTAGCACACTTTTTCTCACCAAAGGCTTCTTCATCTTCGAAGCTCCTTTTGTCAATCTTGACAAATTCTTCATTTCTTCATTCAGCATTCGAATTTGATCTTGAACACGATCTCCATATTGAACTCTTTGTTCCTTCACCGATTGTAGAGTCTTCCTTCTCAACTCCGAGCACCTTGGTTGAATGTGACCACTAACACCACAGTGGTGACAAATAGAAACAAACCTCCGGGCTCCATCAGTTGACCTCTTAGGATTCCAATTTGAATTTCCTTTTGAAGAACTCGATGCTACATGGGAGGCTTTTAGAAACGTGGTTTCTGCAGCAAGATTCAAAATATCCAATACTCCAACAAAACCTAGTCCCTTTGTATTTCCTACTGACTTTCCTATACTCAACATATGATTAAGCTTAAGAGTTCCACTAAAGCACTTCTGAATAGTTCAGTTAGCATTTTTCAGCTCTTTTTCCAAATTTTAAATCTTAGTAGATTTCTCAATCAATTCCTTATTGAGACCAGTTACTAACTTCAAAGCCTCAGTCTTTTCAAGTTCAGACTTATTCAAATCCTCAATCGACTTGGCCTTTTGGGTCTGTAGAAGATTTAGAGTTTGCGAACTATTGGCTAATTCGTCTTTTAAATAATAAAATTATTATTCCATGTTAAGACTTTTAGTCAACAATTTCATGTGATTCTTATGAAGTTGTGTGGTCTTATCAAGTAATTTGTTATAAGACTCTTGAAGCGTTTCATCACAATCTTCATCACTCTCAGAATCTTCTTCTCCAGACATCGCCCAACTTGAAGCAACTTCTTTAACATCCTTGCTCTGTACAACAAACATAGTGAAATTCTCAAAATCATCACTTACTGCTGATTCTGTCACATCACTAGCTGATCCATTGTTAGAGTCATCATCCCAACTGACAGCTAATCCTTTGGATTTCTTCAGAGTGTTTGCACACTCTGCAGCTATATGACCATATCATTGACATTCAAAACATTTGGGTTTCTTCTTTTTAGGATCAGACTTGTCCTTCATAATTTGAGTCTTATTTCTACTTCTAGATTCACCCAACTTATTCCCAAATTTTTGTCCTTGACCATTCTGTTTAGCCCTAAAAAAATTGTTCAACCTCTTAGCAAATATGACAATATTATTCAGACTCAACTCACTTTCTTCATCAAGTTCAACCTGATCCTTCCTAGTGGTTTTGAAAGCTATGCTCTTCTCTTTTGTACCACTCGCCTTTTTAAGAGGATTTTTGAACATCTTCATCTCATAAGATTTTAAATTTCCAGCCAATTCTTCAACCTTAATTTCTTTAAGACTCATGACTTCAGAGATGATAGTGACCTTAGATAAAAAAAACATTCAGGAAGAGGCCTAAGGATTTTCTTTACTATGGTAGTCTCATGAATAGGCTCACATAGGTTATGACAACCTGTTACAATATCAGTTAACCTAGCCTCAAAGTGGGCGAAGACCTCATCCTCCTCCATTTTTAGCTGTTCAAATTGAGAATTCAAAATTTGAAGCTTTGATTGTTTCACCTTCGACGTTCCTTCATAAGTGACTTGGATAATGTCCCAAGCTTCCTTGGTAATTACGCACGTAGCAATCCTCATGAATTCACTTGGAGTTACAACATTTTATAAAATATTCAATGCCTTCGAGTTCCAATTCGCGTTATTCGTCTAGGCAATAGTTCATTCGCTTGATGGTTTTGGTGTTGATTCATTGGTTGCGTCATCTTTCACAGTAGGAGGTGAATATCCTACTTCAACAGCATTCCACACTTTCTCATCTAAAGATTTTAAAAATGCTCTCAGTCTCGCTTTCCAATATGTGTAATTCGACCCATCAAACAAAGGGGATCTAGATATGGAACCTCCTTCACGAGGCATCTCTATCGTCTAAGTTCACGATCTAACCCTAGGTGGTCAACCTAAATTGGGGCAACCACACTCTGATACAAATTAAAATTACCTAGACGATGCTGAAAATAGCCTAGAGGGCGGGGGGTGAATAGGCTTTTTATAGATTTATTAACAAATTAATATTTAATTGCGTAAAACTCAATTTTAATCCAATCACAAAACCCTAATTCTCAAACCACATCATTCAAGCAAACATCAATGTAGTGCAAAAAATAAAGCAAGAGACAACATAGAGAATTATACGTGGAAAAACCAAGGAAACATTCCAAGTAAAAAACCACGGGTACACTTAGGTATCGATGCTCTATGAATCAACAAGTACAGACTTTATGAGAGTTTTAGACTTACAATCACTCTGTGTATGCCTTCCGTGGTCTAAAACCCTTGAATCACTCATACTTCATGAAGCACGCTTGGTCCGCCAGATACTGTGAGAGACTCACAAATCACACCTGATTTGCCTTTCTCTACTCGTGGTCTGAAATCCTCGAATCACTCCGTACTCGGACAGATCCGCTTCTCAACGGATCAGTGCAACCTCATTGCAACGGATGAAGTGATGATTTTTCAGCAACCACTCATCCAATCATACATAACGAACTTCGGTGTAGAAGCACGATTGGAGAACCTCAACACAAGAGAGAACACCAATATATATGATCACTCCATAATCACCTCTCTCTGTGTATCACTTCAAAGAAGAATATGAATGATAGAATATTGCAGAGCTCTCACCAAAAACCCTCTTGAAAAATCATCGTAAAAAACCGTAGCCTCTTCTCTTGTAGAACCTTGGTATTTATAGACCAAGTCAAAGAAAACCCTAACCTTGCCCTTTTACATAATTTCACAATACATTGATAAATTCTCTCAAATATGATGTAAATATGTGTATACGCCTATACGTAGAGATTTGAAGTTGTCGATCACTTAAAAACTCGAAGTGTGGACAAAACTGGAAAAATCCGAAAATACTCTGAAACAACTCCTGCATAACAACTGATCACGTGGCCACAAAGTAGGACCTACGCTTGGGGGCGTAGGGTCCATTCCCAACTCCAAAAACCAAAGCATAGGTTAGTACCATTCTGCCTCTTTTCGCTTCTGATAGCGTAGGGTATGATGCGTCTTTTGCTGTAAAAACCTATTTATTCATATTTGAGGTAGATTGGTCGTCTTGGACTCCCAACGCTTTTGGTTGAAGTAATAATGTCTGGAAATGACATTGTTGCCCTCCAGTGAAGTGACAATGTCTGGAAATGACACTTTTTCCCTCTGGTAGCTCTTTTTTGCTTTGACAGACCCCTTGACTCCTCTCTCGAGATAGAAACAAACGTACTAACAACTCAATTGAAAATACACAAAACTCTTAACATGACAATTCACTCAACATGGTTATTTTCTGGAACATGCCAAACACAAATAATATTATAAATGTTCTTACAAGCCCAATTATCACAAGTGTTGCATTTATGTGAACACGCATTAAGCTTTGTAACTACCTCTTAGCCATTGCTCATTGTCTCGCCATCGTCCACGTGTCCCATGACTCCACTTTTCTTTGGCCATGTTTTCCATCACTGTTACTTGTCTCCCCCACGTTCTAATCTCTATCTTGCAGATTGGGTATAACTTATGCTTATTTGCACGAATCTAGCCTTAGTGTGAGACAAATTCATTAACCTTTTCAAACATTAAAATCTCTAAAATCAAGGGCATGACTCCTATATTTTAGCTTCCCATTTCTAAATTACTCCTTCTTTAACTCAAACTCTTTTTTTCCACTTTTTTGTTGGTTATTCACGTGCTTGCATTTCTTCTCCCTTATGCCACGTGCCTTTTTCCAATTTTACCATGTGGACTGTAATTTTTGGGTATCCTTGCTCTTGCGCTACGTGGCACATCTTTGCATTTCCATATAGCGTACAACTTTTGGGTACCAACATAGTCCTCCCCCAACTTCTCTGATTCGGGAGTTTATAACTCCAAAGGTCGCGAGAACACCTATTGGTCAGTTGTTGCGACTATCCAAAGGTCAAATCACAAGGCTACATGCATGTGTCATGAAAACAATACCAATAATACACAAAAGGCTCATAATTTTCATTATACTCAAACATGCTTCGCATGGACCACTTCACTTTATTTCACAAAATATAACAATATGATTTCCAAATTCTCAAATAGCATGTATAACTTTCATTTAAAGACCACCAGTTAAACGACATTGATATATCATGTAACTATCTCAAACAATCAATATAAATGGGGACCTATTCCATGCTTCTAAGTTTTGACCTCAAATTAGCATGTAAAATTATACATACAAAGACGCACACACCCACATAATCGGGAAAGAAAATGATAACTCAACCCTTACCTCGAGTCCAAGCCAAGAAATCCAAGGAAAGGCAAGAGATAGGTCCAAGCTCAGGGGATGAAAAGTTCCAAGAAAAGCTTCAAAGTGAATTCAATGATCCTTCAAAATGATTTCAAGCTAGCAACCAATAATTCCATAGCAAATAAGGTTACAATAGGGATATTCACAAGAGTTATAAAAAATGAAGCAACCTTTCAAGAGTTTTGTAGAAAAATTCTCTAAAAGTAAAAGTTAGGGTTTCTAAAGGAATATAAATTCAATAGGAGAAAAGAACTCACCACAAGGTCCTTGTCACGCCTTGAGATTTCTCCCGACATCGGGTCCAAGAAATTAAGAGGGATGACTTAGAGGTGAAACAAACCTAAAACGGATCATTTAATCACAAAAAGTGCACACAAGGGCAAAAGAATAATTTCACATCAAAAGCCCTCTAATTAAACTTAAGGAAGGTCGTAGGAACAAACGGAATCGAAATTGGAGTTGAAATACAAAAGTTAAATTTTTTTGGGAAAAACTGGTCAAATTGGCGCTTACAACAGCTAAAAAGCTTCTTGGAGAGCTCGTCATGGCGCTTAAGTGTAGTGGCTGCACTTAAGAGCCTAGAGCGCCCAACCCTGGGCAAAATTATCCAGTTCTGCAGACTTCATGTGTGAATGAGTGGGGAGGAAGAGACTGAGACACTGATTTGAGGAAAGCAACAACATTTGTACATTGATCTGTCCTAGGGGGAGGGGATTTTTTAAGAAGTTCAGAAAGGGGTTTTCGGTATTGGGCAAGGTTAGGAATGAACTCAGACATGTAGTTTACAATACCAAGAAACTGTTGAACTTGCTTAGCAGAGAAGTGAGTATTAGGGAACTGATGGAGTTGGGTATCAATGTGAGGTTGGAGAGCATACTGGCCCTGAGAAATCTTCATACCCAGAAACTCGATTTCAGGTTGAGCTAAAATCAATTGGGCTTTGAGGGTGCTTCCAAGGCTTAATTTGGAATGAACTGAGCTCAACTAAGTTTCCAACGATTGAACATCTCAATTTATCATACTAAGGCTTGCAATTTCATATCCAAGAAGAATGAAATAAATGAGAGAGCAAAACAATAAAATGCATTCAGAATGAGAATTGTCACAAAATGAAATAACGAATCCTTTGGGGCGAAACAAGGTCTACGCCTTTCCCAAAATCACCAAATTAACTAATATATATGCCTCTGAGCTCCTCTAGAAATTAAATACACTGATGCATGTCTAGGGGTGATAAAAATAATGATTAAAAACGTCTCCTTATGACGACAAGGTTTTACCTATCGCAAGTGCACGAATCGTATTGTAGTACAAATCCGCTTGAGAAAGGGAATATCAATCCCACAGAGACTTGGATTATTCACTCTAGTAATCTAAAAGTATTGAATTATGTTTGAAAAATGTTTGATTTATTTTGTTTGAGATCTATAACTAAATTAACTACGAACAAAATTTAAATTGTAATTGTGATCAAGGTAGAGAAAAACTAGGGTTTTCATGCTCCACTACTAACCGCGTAATATAGCTTATCTACTTGCTCAATTACAAGAGGGCAATCCATCACTAAGGATCATATCGTACCACAAATAGTCGAATACGTCCCAAAAAGGAGATTATTCTCCAGATTCGCTACAACCCATCTGCAGACAGAGTGTGACTAGTACATGCCATCTACTTTACTTTAATCCACTCCTCCAACATTAAATTAAACTAAAGCATGTCTATATCACCTTGCCGAGGCATGACCTATGTAAACCTAGGGTTTCAAGTATTAAGCACCATTGTGTAGAAAATCACGCTATATTTAATATAACATGATTAGTTGAGATAATGCATTCATTCAATCTAAGACAAGAATTAGAATAAATATAAAATCACGTGTCACAGATAACTACGGTCACAAATCTAGACAATCATCACAGTATGGTCACAGTTTCCCCTCGTTACAATTGAAACAAATAAATATAACTATATTACTTGGCTAGGGTTTTGCTAGAAAACCCTAGATACCGAATTAATTGCTCATGGTGGTGGGTGACTGCATCGTTGATGTAGAAACGGCCTCCATGATCTTCTTCTCTGGATCTCTAGGTCTTGAATGGCTCCCTCTTTTGAATAATATGAATCTCCAGAGAAAGTGCTCTGGAAATTATGTAAATATGAAGCCCCATAAGATCTGTAGCAGACCTTGGTATTTATAGAAGAGGTTGAGAAAAGTTATGTTTGTATTCAACTTGTTTTACTTGTGTATGATGTCTATTCGATGTATTTCTCCTCAAATCTGAGTTAAACCCTTCAATCTTATAGGTGTTGGAGTCGAAGATATGTCTAAAAAGTCCAATTCGCATCGAAACCCAAATTCTGCAGCTTTCCTACGCTTGGCCCCTACGTAGGGGTTCTTATGCTTAAGCGTAGGTCCCATCTACGCTTAAGCATAGCTTGCTCTGGGCCAAAAACGCCAAGCATAGTTTTAGCACGTTCTCCCCACTTTTAGCTACTATACCGTAGCTCAAGCATAACAAAATCCTTGGAAACTATTTTTCTTGATTATTGCTCGGTTAGAACCCCCTCGACTCCTTTGGTATATTTTCTGAAGTTACGGCTCTGAAAAATAACGTTTTTGCCCTCTGGGAGACACTTTTTGCTTGAAAACTCTTATTTTGCTCTCCTCTTGGATAAATACAAGCACTTATTTGGTTAATTTACCAAAGTTAGCTTGTTTCTTCGTTAAGCTCCTGAAACACTCTTTAACACACAAACCGCATAAAAATACTAAATAATATAATGATAAGACGTAACAATAGTGGGTTAGGTGCCTAAAATGGACAACATTTGACACTCATCACACCCCTAAACATACATATTGCTAGTCTCTTAGCAATGAACACAGGATAACTTTGAAAACATCTCATGATGATTTATCTATCCTAAATACTCTACACTAATCTCTTGCTTTCGTGAGGGTCGACGATTACAATTAGCATGTGTAACAAGCCTTTTAAACCTCTCATCAATACCGAGTGGGCGAGTTAAGTCTTGTGAGAGTTAACTATACTGCCCACAACTTCTTCATTCTTTATTCTCACGCATTCATGCATTCACATACTCATTAATTAAGTCATGCTACAATATACAAGATAACATGGATACAGATATTCCTACTCACTACCAAATAACAACTATCTCGAGCTAATGTTGAAAATGATCGCCACTAAAGTAAATATCTTCGTTACTCTCTACTCCCAATCCGGACAACCTTTTGTGTTTTTGTGAACATTGTACTATGGTAGACTAATATTTATTCTTTTACTTCATTGATCAAACTTTGTCATGCTATGTAAAACTTCTTTCCATCTTTTTCACTTTATCCCTTTTTATCTTTCTAAGCTTCGGACTTTTCAGCGAGGATTTTCAGTCCCAACCAACTTTAGTGGGATTTATGCTTATTAGTTTTCTCTCCTTTTTACGCGAACACTCTACTACTTTGTTGTAAGAGGCTCGGTTGCTCAGATCGAAGAACTACTTTTTACATTTTATTATTTTATTTTTTCAAAAAAAATTCAAAATTCCTCCGTACTACTCCCCTTTTCCCCTTTTCATAGGCAAAACTACTATTTCAACTACATAGTAAAAAATCTATTAATTGTCCCATAGTGAATATGTGCATGTGCTTATAAGTCAAAATCGTCCTTCTCAATTTCAATTTCACTAATTCATTCACCTATGTAAAACCATATCACTTCACTAACTCAATCTAATCATTACTCTCACGAGCGGGAATATCGCATCACATACTACTTATACGTCATAAACATAAACTCAATCACTTTGTAATGCAAAACACTCATGCGTAAAAATAAAGAATTTCTCACAATTTTTCAAAAAAAATCAATTTTTTTTCCAATAATTCCTTAACTAACTATACCTTCCCCCCAAAATTAAATTAAACCATGTCCTCATGGTTCACAATCATACTCATGAGAAAGAATATAGTTACCCTTGTAGCGCAGTTCCGAAATTTCTCTTTATGCCCGTTCTACCCCCCAAACTTCAATCGAGTTACCTGTAGAAATATTTAACAAAACACAAATACCCAATATCATAGCAAGGGAAGAAGAAATATAATCATCGCTTTCCGAAAATCATTACCTAGTATAACACAAGAAATGATTTTTTTTTAATTATAAACAATGATTTGGCCTTAAGGGCCTAGAATCCTACGAATTAAAAATTACAAGCTACTCTACGAAATTGAAAACACTATCCTATTTTACAAACCGAGGCTAAAAACTAACTTTCACAGCCTAGGACCAATGTTTAACATCGGCGGCGCGACGTGGCCACTTGCTCCCACCCCGTATCATACACTTGATCCACCAAAATGACAGATACCATAAATCCCCATCTCGAATCAATCTTCGCATAAATCTTCAGTTGTTGACAACGTATCTTAAACCTATTATTTACAAAACCTACCTCTCCGTGGGGGTAAATTGATTTAATTCTAAATGGTTCGTCCCATCTTAATCGGATTTTACCTTGAAACAATTTTAGTCTCGAATTATACCGTCGTCCTTTCCGGCAAAGCTCAAAGAATTTAAGTGGAACATGCTTAGCATGATGCACTTTTGTTTGAGTTGTGTAAATTCAAACATCCTTATACGTACAATTTCGTATCCCCTCACACTCAGTTCTTAATCGTGGATCTTCCCAGACATATAACTTGTCTATCATGTTTATACTCATCACTCGTTCATCTGGAAAGGGATCCTTAAGAGGGGTGTTATCCTTGGTAGGCTCAATGATCATTTGTGGTAAATGATCACCTCTAGTAGTCTTGATAACCTTTTTATCATTCAGCACACTTTCTTCTCGATCATCCATTAAACCATACAACACAAACCTCTAGAAGCGTATCTTCAGGAACCAATTCTGGTGGAGGAATAAGTGGAGGTTTAGATGACTCTCTTGATGTTTTCTTTGGTTATGAGTACAACGCAACTTCTAATGCAGCGATAACTTCCAAATTGAATCGTTGTTGGTTCTCCCATTTTTAAACTTTGCCTCGGACCTTTTCATCACAAACTCCAAATTATCTCTTACACTACTCTGAGGTACAACTTCTTCAACCTATCATCAATATTTTCTATGTTAAAACACTTGGCTGGTTCAGGTAGTTGATGGTTGATATCAAAAACATTCATCCTCATCTTTAGGTTCCCAAAAGATAGATCCATAACCCCTGTTCTGCAGTTAACACACGCATTTGTCATAGCCAAAAATGATCTTTCTAATATAACAGGGATATGTCTCATTGATATGTGGTCAAGTTCCATGTCTAATACCATAAATTCTACAGGATAGTAGAACTTGCCCACTTGAACAATGACATCCTTCAGAATTCCTCTCGGTTGTTTCATTGATCTATCTGCCAATTGAAGCACCACCGAGGTAGGATTGAGCTCTCCCAACCCTAGTTGCTGATAGACTAAGTAAGGTAATAAATTAACACTCACACCAAGGTCAAGGAGAGCTCTATCAATCTTTTGGTCACCAATGACACAAGAAATAATGGGAGCACCGGGATCTTTCCTCTTAGGTGGAGTATCACTTAGTAAGATTGAGCTCACTTGTTCAGTCAATAAAATCTTCTTTGAGACCTTAGTTCTACTTTTTCTTTTCTACGTATAGATGTCCTTAAAAATTTTAGTATAGGGTGGAATTTGGGCGATAATGTCTAAGAGCGATATATTAATCTTGACCTGTCGAAATGTTTCCAATATATCATTCTCCTTATGCTTGTCATACGAAGTCAACTCTCAAAGACGTTAAGGGTAAGGTGTTGCCTCCTCAGAGCTTGCCCTATCCGGATCTTCTAGTAATGTTTTATCCTACTCTTCCTCCTCATAAGGTAGATCTCTTTGAACCTCTTTAGTCGCCTTTCGTTTGTTCACCCTCTCCTCAAACTACTCCTTAACCTTATTCTCCACCTCCTTTCCATTTCTCAGAGTCGTAATGGCTTGGACTGTCTCATAATTATGTTTAGAAAATGAACCACGCTCCACTACTTGTTTACTATTTTGGATTAGCCATCGGTTCACTAGGTAATATTCTATCTTTAAGCCTATTCACTGCATTAGTTAGTTGCCCTATTTGGTTTTCTACCTTAGCAATGGATGGTTGCCTGATAATGATTAGATTAATTTTTTAACTCCCTCAAGGTGCTCATTATCTCATCTTCAAAACCAGGTGTTCTAGATGGTGGATTTTGATTTTGAAACTGGGGTTGATTTTGGTTGAAAGGTCGGATTGATTGGGTATTATTGGATTGAAAATTATGAGTAGTGAATGATGGTTGTTGGCTTCTATTGAAACTTGATTGTGGATTTTTAGTGTTCTAAGAACGATAGGACATATGTGACTGATTATGCCAACCCGAATTGTATGAATTGGAAAAAATATATATTATTCGGGTCAGTTCGAGTTGTATTTGAATCAGCAGCAACTATCCCATTGTCCTGAAATCCATTTTGGGAAGGGTCAGGTCCTATTGCTAAGACTTCTCTAGGGATTGACTGACTCAGATTAATGAATTTATCAAGCTTCTGTCCTAATATGGCTACTTGTGATCTCACATCATCACCTCTTTCCACTTTAAAAAGACTTTCAGATGTTATACTGACTCCTTCTCTAGCTCGCATTTCGGACTTTTGTTGGATCAATTTATCGTTCATATTATCAAACAGCTTCAAGACTTCGTCTACTGGCTTCAATGTAAACTGATCCCCCACTACTGCATCTATCAAAGATAGAAGTTATGCACTATGTCCTGCTCAACAAATTTGTGATGGGGACATTTTCGCAAAATTTCATTGAATCTATCCTATGCATCATGGAATTGCTCATCGGGCAACTCTCTAAAATGGGTAATTGCGTGTTGCGCTTCATGGGTTCTCCCTATCGGAAAGTAAGTTTCTAAAAATTTAGCTTTTAGGGTTTCCCAAATGATTTTTATATCCCTATCCAAATTGATATACCATCTTTTAGCTTTTTCTTTCAAGGAAAATGGAAACAATTGCGCACGCAACCCATGAGTACTAAGATTCTCGATTTTTGCAGTTGAAGTCATCTCTATGAACTCGTCAACATGTTGATATGGATCCTCATTTCTGAGTCTATAAAATTTGGGCAACATGTTGATAAAACTAGATTTGATCTGATAGTGCTTTATCCCTTCATCTTCTGAAAATTCGACATCTGATTCATGAGCGGAATGTGCATAGTACCCCTTCAAGGACGTAGCTGGGGCTGCATTGCAGTTCGCCATGCTCTCAAAATCCAACTTCATTCTAAGCTCTTTTAATCTAGCTCGACGATTCCTTCAAAACGTTATCTCAATTTTTGGATCAAAAGGTACTAATTCAGCGTTGGGATCGAAAAGTGATTGTCGATCGCTCATGCACTAGGCGATTTTTTATTTTTATTTTATGAAAATAAAAATAACTACTTCTAAATTATTCTAAAAGAAAAAAGCAAGAGAAGACAACAAAAAATTTAAACGAGCCAACTCAAAAACATTTCCACTAGAACCTGATAAAGAGATCTGCCTACTCCATTATTCAAAAGCATCCACAGTAGTCAACAAACAAAATCTAAAATCTTATATCAAGAGTAGCTACGCCACAAAAGTCTTATCTCCAATGCATCAACTCTATCAACAAGACACCTAACCTTATCACGAAAACATCTTCAATCCTGACCTTTGAAATAGCATCTACAATCTCAGTTGTTCGTCTACACCTACCATTTGCCTATAAAAGGAAGCACGCATTAGCCAGAAGAAGCAGAGTGGAATTGAAGTTGAATCCAGAGTCTAGTATTCTAAGTTTTCAGTTATATTTCTGTAAGTGTGAGATTATGTATAATTAGTGTGTTTTCAGTGTGAATTAGTGTGTTGTGAGAAATAAACCTATGTATATACAGTGTGTTTCTATGTACAAAGTTATTATGTAATAAAAGTTTCCACCTTCCATTATCATTCTGTGTCTTTTACTTATTTCTTAAACCTTCTTTTTGGGGCAACAGACTTCTGTTGACACTAAGGTCTTAACATACAAACTTCTTTTAGCCAGACAGTGTAGATACGTATTGAAATCCCTTGAATCCAACCAGTACAAGCAGTCGTAAGCAGTCTACAAATAATTATGTGAACAAACCTGAATCATTGGTTCATTCTGTCTTGTCGTTATCTTGGCGTTTTAAGGAACGTTATCAGATTCGTAAGTTACCTCTGTTAATTTTTGTTGTATTACTTATGATTTAATTGCATGCTTCTATTGTTTCCGCCTCCGACTCATTTTGGTATCAGAGCTACACTGTTTCGCTAAAAGAAAATTTATTGCTAGATCTTGGGTCTTAAGAAGTCTTAAAGTCTCATTAATCATAGTTCAGCGTCTTTAATCATCATTAAAAAACTTTATAAACTATTATAAAACTTTTTAAAACTTTATTATAAAAGAATAGTAGCCTAGTGTAATAAGTACAAATTCTTTAATAGCTATAACAATTATATAAACTAGTTAAGTAGTCTTTTGTAATTATATAATATTTAGTGGTCCCCCATCCAAATCAGCGCCACATCAGCGAAAGGATAACTTCCAGTAAGAGAGTTACTGCACCTCTCCACGGATTGGAATTTAACTTAATTTTTATTAAATTTGTTATAAATCTCTCTCCCTTGAAAAGAAATTCCCGGTCCAAGTATTTAAGGCAAAGAGTGATGGTTGCACTCCAACGAATAAAGGTTGTAAGAGAATATGCAATTAGAATACAAAAATTTCACTCTTTGGACTCACCTCCCCATTTGTTGCACCTATTTGACTATTCAAGTAAGACTAGCAATGTTTGCTAACAATTATTCAAAGGGATAATTACAGTTATCTTCTCTCAAGATTTATCAAATTATGTCAACACTCTCTATTTTGAATAATTACAATTTCCTCCCCTTTTAACTTATTACTGTCATCTTATGCGACCAAAAACTTAAAATTACCTTTTTATTCATACTTTTGAAATTACCTTAAGGAAACAAAGGGGTATGTAGGCCCATTTTTTCATCAGGCCCATCATACAAAATCAATACTGGATCAGCATATCTGTTAAGCCCAAATAGAAAACAAAACCCAATGATATAAGCCCATTTCAGGATAAAAGCTATTAAGGAAATGACCGTTTCAATATATACAATCAAAACTGACATAGGGTTTTTATTATAGCAGTTTTTTCAAAACATTAAACTTGAATTTAATGTAGATATTGTCTTTAATATGTCTTAAAACCCATTTATGAGGGTAAGACTAAGTTCATGTATAAAAGGAAGGAAACAAAAAAGGAAAAGGATCCGAAATTGCTCCCATTCTTGTTGATTCTTGAAATACCTATTATTATCTTGTCGTTTATCTATTTTTTAGCTTCTGTTTAAATTACAAAAGTTAAAATTCGTTCGGCATTTGCAAACGGATTTACACTTTTTAGCGTCGTCTGTGGGAAACTCGATTTCTAGACAGAAGCTATTATATCAATGGCGGGAGAAACCACTACACAGTTAGGAGATACAGCTGATATCCTTCAACAACTGGAGGCCCTTGCAAAAGAAAATCAGGAACTAAGGCAAAGTTTGGATCAGTCAGAACATCCAGAATTGCCTATAACAGGACGCCATAATGCCCCCGATGTTGAAGAGGAGGACAATCACCATGAAGCAAGTTCAGCTGATCGAACAGCAGATCATACTCGTACCCAACCAATCGCAGATGAGGTGAATATCAATAATCGTGTAGTTCCGCTCGATACGGTGACCCAGCTTCAAAAGATCGTAGACGAACAAGTAAAAGATCTCAGAACACAATCACCAGCTGATCTAGCCATCGAAATGACAGCCAAAATGATTAAATCACCGTTCAGCCCCGAAATACAACAAGCGAAAAGGCTAGATAAGTTCCGGATGCCAAAATTCATTATGTTTGATAGGATGCAGGACCCAATTGAGCACATGTTTCATGTAGAGCAGATGATGACTCTCGATATGGCTGATGATGCGCTAATGTGCAAAGCTTTTTCTACAAGCCTAACAGGCCCAGCTCTGTTATGGTTTAGGCAGCTGCCCGGCAGTTCGATCGATTCTTTCCAAACGTTGATGGAAAAGTTTATGGCCCAGTATTTTGGTAATCGGAAGCAGAAGAGGACCATTTATAATCTGTTCACGATGAGACAAGCGAAAGGCGAAACATTGAAGAATTTCCTATCCAGATTCAATTTGGAAATGGGAATGATACCCAGTTGTGATCAACCAGCAGCAGTGGAAGCTTTCAAGGTGGCTATCGAACAAGGGACAACATGAGTCAGTTGAATTCACGGGCACAAGGATATTTGAGATTGGAAGAAGATGAACAAGAAAGAGGTCATCGTTCGGCATTAGTTAGTGTGGAAAGCAAATCAAAGGAAATGATAATCAATAAGTCAGATAATACGAACAACCAACGATCAACTCCATATAGGCAACAGGAGAGTAGGCCAAGATATGACATACCTGAAACTCCACTCCGAACAACCTTAGCAAAGTTGTACAACGAGAATAAGGCAAAGGGTATTTTTTGCCCACCATTTTCGTTGAAAACGCCACCAGAGCAGCAGGACCGTTCGAGGCACTATGCATTTCATAATGACTTTGGCCATTTAACCAATGAGTGCAAACAATTGAGAAGGCATGTTGAGACCTTGATAGCCAAAGGAGATTTAAAGGAATACGTGGACAATGAAGTCAAAAATTTTGATCGACCGAAGCCCAATAAAATTGTGGGCGGACAGCCGGGCAAAATTATTGACACAATCCATGGAAAACCAAAGGAGGATGAGGAAAGCCGTTCAGTTCAACGTTCACGAATGCGCAATGCCAACAAGATCCGAAGGGTTGGGGAGGTGAGTGTAATTCAGAACTACCCAATGCCTACAATATCATTTACTCAGGAGGACTTAAGACGTGTACAACTACCACATGAAGATCCACTGGTAATTTCGATCATAGATTCAAATTGTTTAGTTAAAAGGGTGTTAGTTGATCCAGGTAGCAGCACGAACATCCTGACCAAATCAGCTTTCGAGAAGGTCGGCATCAGCATGGAGTTAATCAAACCGACTGCCAGTCCACTGACAGGCTTTGATGGAAAAAGGATTTTCCCGATCGGGATCCTGAACTTACCTGTGATGGCCGCAAAACGAACCTTGACAGACAGAAAATTTCATGTTGGTGGACATACAAACTTCCTACAATCTGATCATGGGAAGAGGTTGTATTCATCGAATGCAATGAGTCCCTTCTACTCTGCATCAGGTGATGCGGTGTGTTGATCCTTCAGGGAAAGGGTTTGTTGATATTCAAGGCGATCAAGTGGTGGCGAAAGAATGCTATGCCATCGTCACCAGAGGTTTGAAGGGCGAAAGTTCCGAACAAAACTTATAGCAATTACCGAACCTCCAAAATCAGACTGACAATGATGAAAAGACCGAAGAGGACACCATCACAGTGGATCTGATCGTCGGAAGCAAGGGAAGGACCACCCAAATTGGAAGAGGACTAAATTCTGATGAAATGAGTAACTTGATTTCTATGTTGAGATCAAATATTGATGTTTTTGCTTGGGAGCATAGCGACATGCCTGGGGTCGACCCAGGAACCATGATGCACACTTTAAATGTTTACTCCGATGCATATCCCGTACGACAACGACCCAGAAGGATCGGAACCGAACGAGGAAAGTTTGTGGCTGAAGAAGTTAGTCGATTGCTAGATGTTGGTTTTATCAGAAAGGTTCATTATCCCGTTTGGCTGTCCAACGTTATCGTAGTACAAAAGAAGAATGGGAAGTTCCGAATGTGTGTGGACTTCACCAACTTAAATAAAGCTTGTCCGAAGGACAGTTTCCTTTTACCTAAGATTGATCACATGATCGACGCAACTACAGGGTTCGAACGTCTCACCTTCCTGGATGCTTATTCAGGATACAATCAAATCCCAATGAACCCAAATGATGAAGACAAAACAACGTTCATCACCGAACGAGGGACCTATTGTTACAAGTTCATGCTGTTCGGCCTAAACAATGCAGGTGCGACTTATCAGCGACTGATTGATAAGATTTTCAAGACACAGATTGGAGATACGGTGGAGTCCTACATTGATGACATGGTTATTAAAAGCCAGCATAAGGATGATCATCTAAAGCACTTGGAGGATGTGTTCGCATCCCTGCGATCGCATAAAATGAAGCTGAACCCGGAAAAATGCACTTTTGGTGTGTCTTCCGGACAATTCTTGGGACACATAGTTAATAAAGATGGAATCAAAGCAAGTCCAGCACAAGTTCAGGCCTTGATTCAGATAAAGGCACCTGAGTCCCCAAAATAAATTCAGGTACTCACCGGAAGATTAGCAGCCCTGAGCCGGTTCATCTCCAAATTGTCAGATAGATACAAGTCGTTCTTCGATGTCCTGAAGTCTAAGAAAACGATTGCTTGGGGAGAGAAACAACAAGAAGCGTTCGATCAGCTGAAACTCTATATGGCGAAACCACCAATCCTGACGGCACCCAAGGATCATGAGTCTTTGATTCTATATTTAGCAGTTTCTCCGAACGCAGTCAGTTCAGCATTGGTAAGAGACGATGGGAACAGACAGTACCCAATTTACTATGCGAGCAAAACATTGCTTGACGCCGAGAGAAGATATTCGAAGACAGAGAAAATCATCTTGGCATTGGTCCAGGCAAAACGAAAGCTGCGTCATTACTTCGAGTCCCATCCGATCAGAATCCCAACAACATTTCCGATCAAAACAATTTTGTCAAAGCCCGACTTCTCGGGACGAACGACAAAATGGTCAATAGAACTAAGTATGTTTGATATTACTTATGAGCCACGAACGTGTCTAAAGGGTCAAGTTGTGGCGGATTTCCTCCTTGAGTATGAAGCGACCGAAGATAAGGTCTTTGATGTCAATCCAAGGTGGTTGCTTTATTTAGATAGATCAGTGAATAGCCTGGGGGCAGGTGTGGGGATCGAAGTAATATCCCCAGAAGGCACCAAGTTATATCAATCGATCAAACTGTGCTTTGAAAGTTTAAACAATGAGGCTGAATACGAAGCCGTTTTGGCAGGATTAAGGTTAGCAAAGGAGCTCCAGATCAAAGAATTAACTATGTTCAGCGACTCTCAGCTAGTCGTAAATCAGATCACATGAAGTTATAATACAAGTGAGAAAAGGATGTTGTAGTATAAAAATGTCGTTCAGGAAGAAATGCAAAACTTTCAAGTAGTTGCTTTCAAACAAATTCCAAGGGCGGAAAATCATGGGGCTGATTATGTAGCAAATCAAGCATCTTCAGCTGGAGATGATATGATCATGATAATTCCCATGGATGAACTGTTCACTCCATCGATCGATAAAAAGAAAGAGATATGCGTGATTTCGTACGAGCCAAGTTGGATCGATCCAATCCTTGAATATTTATTGATCGGTGTTCTACCTGAGGATCAACGGGAGGCAAAGAAAGTAAGAGCCACTTCTACCAAGTATTTAGTGATCGATGGATTTTTATACCGTCGATCAGTGAATGGGCCCTACTTGAGATGTTTGACACCATCTGAAGCACAAGAGGTACTCAGGCAATTGCACGATGGAACTTGTGGAAGCCATGTTGGGGGTAGATCATTATCTCATAGAGCAATAACACAAGGTTATTTCTAGCCGTACATGATTCGGGATGCGGAGAAATACGCGAAAAGGTGTGACAAATGTCAAAGACATTCGCATATAATCCATTGACCAACAGAGCTTCTCACAGCGATGGCTTCTCCTATTCCATTCGCACGATGGGGAATGGATGCAGTCGGACCATTAACAAGGGCAGCATCAAATAAAAAACATGTGTTTTTGGCCACAGATTATTTCACTAAATGGGTGGAAGCGAAGGCTTATGTAAGAATCACTCACACTCAAGTGATTGATTTTATTTTAAATCATAATCTACAAGTTTGGAGTGCCAATGTACATAATGATGGACAACGACACAAATCTTGACAATCAGTACGTTCGAGCGTTGCTAGACGAGTACGGCATCAATCAGAATTTATCATTTGTCAGCTATCCGCAAGCAAATGGACAAGTCGAGATAACAAACAGAATGATTTTTGCCGGGTTAAAAATAAAATTAGAGGGGATCAAAGGAAAAGGTCGATGGTTAGACGAATTACCAAGGGTCCTCTGGAGCTACCGAACGACTCCACGCAAGCCGACAGGGATGACTCCTTTCGCTATGGTGTACGGAGTCGAGGCCGTAATCCCAATTGAATTGGAAGTCCCCACAACAAGAACTCATCTATTTGATCCTGAACAGAATGAAGAAATTCTAAAAATCGAAGGTAATCTCATAGATCAAAAGAGGGAAATGGCCTCAATAAGGCTGGCAGAATATCAACAAAGGTTGATGAGGAGTTACAACAAAAAAGTGAAACCAAGATCATTTCAAGTAGGCGATCAAGTTCTAAGGGTGTTGGCCAGCAGATCAAACAAACTAGATCCCACATGGGATGGGCCGTACACACTAAAAGAGGTGATCGGCAAAGGTGCCTACAGATTGGCCGATCAAGATGGAAAACAAATCAAACGAGTTTGGAATGCAATACACCTGAAAAGGTATTTTCAATAAAATTTATGTTGATCTTAAAATTCGTTTAACAGTTTGTACGATAAGATCCATTTCAAATCAATAAAGATATTATTAATATCTTCCCATATTTCTGTTCAAACTGTTAAAAAATAAAAAATAAAAAATAAAAATAAAACCTAAGTGAAATAACTTGGCCAAAATACATAAGCCATTTAGGCAAAAGACCATCATGAAGATGGCATCAAGTTCAAGCTTTCACAAAGATGTATAAAGATACACATCAAAAAGGTTGTGTTCAAAAGAACACATCATCCTGTTCAAAAAATATTAAGCACAACGGTGTCATCCTGTTCAAAAAATATTAAGCACAACAGTGCCACTCTGTTCAAAAAACATTATGTGCCTCAGTGCCATCTGATCGGAAAATACCTATGCACCTCAGTGCCATCTTGTTCGAAAATATTAAAGCACATCAGTGTGATTTCAAAACTTGTCCAAAAACGCTCACCACAGGAGCATCAAAAATATATATGATTTTACAGACCTCAAAAATTGTTCAAAGATAAAAACTTCTAATTAAGAAGTTGAATGATTAATATCATCAGTGGGTTGTTGTTGGTTCTTCGAAGTAGGAACGGAAGGCTCAGCTGACACTTCATTGGCAGCAGGAGGGACTGCAGAAATAGGCTCTGGTCGTTCGGATGGAATGATCCCATGCAAAATAAATTGAGCAAAATCGTTTTCATCTTGGCAAGCTTCAGGTTCTTCATATGGATGAACGACACCGCAAGCAGCATCATGAGCGGTCGAATTATCATACGTACGAGCAAAGGGGTCCATCAACATTTGATCATGACAAAATCTGAACCCATTACAGAATTTTATATCGAAAATGCTCACATATCTCCGATGCATTCCCATACCTCCCTTTCGGCAAATTTCTAAACCGGTTTTCAGAACAGCATTGGAAGTCTCAAGATTGTGGACTTGTTTCTTCAGTTCAGCATTCCGATCAGATTCTTTCTGATGGAGTTTCTTTAAACTTTCCACCTCGAGCTCCAAGATCTTCCTCTGTTTCTCAGCCAACGTGGCGCATTTATCAGCTCGCAGGTATGCAACATCTATGTTTTTTCTCTTATACTCTCCTATTTCAACAGCTTTACAGAGAGCTAAGACATTAAACACAGACTGAAAAGAGAACAAACGTTAGTAAAAAAAAAAAAAAAACTTTGGTACCTCCAAAATAGAGATAGGAGCCCTAGCCAAAAGCTCGTTCTGATCGACATGTTGCTGAAAGAGTTCATCTTTGGGTGGCCAGATTCCCCGAGCAAGTGCCATCAGGGAATCAGGGTCGGACATGGCCAGCGAACGGCGATTCAATGTACTTCCATCACTTTTTTCGAACTTTGGGATCCAATCGCCTTCAGGATCAAATGATGGAGGAAAGCAGCAATCTGGAATAGTGTAGCCGCTCACTGACTTGGCCTTCTTAACGAGCTTCTCATGCTTCTCAGCATCATTTCTTTTTGCATGCTCTGAAGGGGGACCCAGCAGCAACGTTTTCTGAATGCCACCGCCATCTTCGGTGTTCGTCCTCTTCAGAAGCCCCTTCGTCTTATTTGGGTCTTCGATCAGATCAATCATTTTATTATTTCCTTTGTCAGAAGACGAACTGACAGGGGGAGGATATTTTTTTGCTGCAGTACGCTTGGAAGCTGTTACCGGAATCTCCATTATAGTAGCTTCTGGAGCACTGGCAGCAATTAACTTCAAATTTTGAGAAGTCAAAAGTGATTTGCTGGACGGAAGAGTTGCAAAGACTTTTTCGTTCAGATATTCAAGACATTCGGCTATATACAAAAAACATAGGCATACGATAAAAAAAACAGACAAATACGAAGTTCGAATAAAACAGGCGAAAATTTGTAAAGCACAAAAAGTACACTTGCCAGGATTTTTGAATCCACACTTCAATTTCTTACAAATACCGAAGGTCCTTGGCAGAGGATACGGGCCGGACGCATCCACCCTCTAATTTCCCCCAATTTTCACCATCTTATATTTCCATTCCTTCTCAGAAGAAGGATTCCCCTCACAAAGTTTTAAGGGCGAATGGGGGTGCAAATGGTACCGACCACGGTTTTTTATGATCTGATCGACTTTCTAACAATTCAGAAAATCACCCAAACCTCGTTCAAACCTCGTTCATAATTCAGAACGAGCATTACAGACAAAACCCTGAAGAAATTAGGGTTTACTCACAAAGGTGTAAGCCCTAAGGAAAAGAGAATGTAGTGATAGAAGGGATGTAGGGAAAATCTAAGTACAGCCAAGTGATGCGCAGAGAACAAGACTTCACCCAGTTCAACTTCCTCATATGATTTAAAGTTTAAATCAGAAGAATACTCAGAAATTGAAACATCTTTTGAAATATCAAACTCTATTCGACATCTATCAGCTAATGATAATTTACGTAATTGTTTTCGGGAAAGCTTTTGGGGACTCGATTCAATAAGATCGGGGGCAGCCACAGAAGAAGAAACAACAGGGGCATCATCAGCAACCACCTCCACAGAAGGGGTTCGGCTACTGTCACTACTCATGATATTTTGATTTCAGAAAGAAAGATGAAGGGCGAAAAGAAAAACTAACCTCAAAAATTTCTTGCTGAAAATCGTCTTCAAAAAGTAAGAGTCTGCTTTTGTAAATGGGGAAGAAGTATTGAAGAAGATGAATGAAGTAAGGAAACAGACGGTTACACATGGCTCTTCGAATTCCCACCTTATTTCAAAAATGTGAAATGGGCTTGGGAATTGGGGGCAAAGTGTAGGCCCATTTTTCATCAGGGCCATCATACAAAATCAATACTGGATCAGCATATCTGTTAAGCCCAAAAGAAAACAAAGCCCAAGGATATAAGTCCATTTCAGGATAAAAGCTATTAAGGAAATGACTGTTTCAATATATACAATCAAAACTGACATAGGGTTTTTATTATAGCAGTTTTTTCAAAACATTAAACTTGAATTTAATGTAGATATTGTCTTTAATATGTCTTAAAACCCATTTATGAGGGTAAGACCAAGTTCATGTATAAAAGGAAGGAAAAAGAAAAGGAAAAGGATCCGAAATTGCTCCCATTCTTGTTGATTCTTGAAATACCTATTATAATCTTGTCGTTTATCTATTTCTTAGCTTCTGTTTAAATTACAAAAATTGAAATTCGTTCGGCATTTGCGAACGGGTTTACAGGGTATTATAGTTATTTTATTATAAAAAAAAAACTTAAGCATGGATCGCTATTGATTATGCCGGAAGTTAGCCGAAAGAGATTTTCAAAATAATAATTAAACTATAGGGGAGGAAATAGAAATTATCCATACTGTTGGGGGTGCGGACGTAATTTAATTTTTTTGAGAGAGAGTAACTGTAATTATCCCATATTCAAACTACAAACATATAAAAAATAGTTCATCTCAGAATCAATTTGACCAACTCAAAACATATAATAAGTTTTATTCACTGAACATTGAAAATGCTTCATTTACAATAGCAAAACCTCCATCAACAATTAAATTGTGCCCACTCACATACCTAGAATCATCACTTGCCAAATATACAACAGCCTTGGCCACATCCTCTGCCTTGAGAGAGACCCCTTTGAGATTTGAATATACATCATCAAAATCAGTATTTGTCCAATTCAAAACAAATTCTCGTCAACGAAGTCGGAACAGTGTAACGCGACACACAATTAACACGAATCCCAAATTTTCCCAATTCCACCATGGTGTTTCTTGTGATCCAAACAATGCGTTGGAACATGTATAATCGTGCAAAGCGACCCCTCCAGTCACCGAACAAACACTAGCGGTGTTGATATTGGTTCCACGATGAGATGCAATCATCACACGAACAGCGTGTTTGGTCCCCAATAACGCACCTACTACGTTTGCTCAAAGAACTTATTCGAAGTCCGACTGATCATTGTCAAGAATGTTGGGTTTTTTTTAGTCCTATGATGCCCGCATTGTTGAACATTATATCAAGTTTTCAGTGCTTGGCAACAGACTTGTTGATGGCGTTTGGGACATCGATTTCGTTTGTGACATCGCAATGGATGTGGGAAGCATGAGTTTGACCTAAGTCACTGCAAAATGAATGACCTAGATCATCTTCGATGTCTGCATTTATGACTTTGGCGCCATTTTGACAGAATAGCTTGGCCGTGGAAGATCCAATGCCCTTAGATCCACCTGTGATTAAAGCCACCTTTCCTTCCAATCTAGTATTCAATAACTTTTGTCAAAGGAAGAATTAAGGCATAGTAATTATGTAATTCAACATCAATGGTCAATAAAACAATTTGGATGCGAAAAAAAAAAAAAATTGGGCTCATTTGTCATACAATCTTAAGAAAAAGAATTAAATATGGCCCAAGAAATGTAGCACCAATAAGATTACACTCTGTTAAACTACTAGTAAAAGATTGCGTGGTAATTGATCTTAATTTAATATGAAATAATTATCAGTTGATAATATTTATTTCATGTTTTAGGTTAGTCCAAGCATATTAGGTGGTTGCAACTCATACATGGTCAAGAGTCATTTATTTACTCAATTAAATGTTGGCCAACCCGTACTTGGATAGGTTATTGTTTTGTAGCATGATTCGCCTATCTATATGTTTTGGAATATGCCCATATTATTACGTAGTCGTGACAATCATTATGTATTTATATATAATATTGATATTGTCTGAGTCTATTATATGTATTTATTTTTAATATTGATATTATCTGAGTCTATTATACCATTATCGTGATTGCCGTCAAAACCTGCCGTCAAAACCGACACATTTTCTCTCCATTTTTCTATTAAAAAAGGATAATTATCACAAACATATACTTTTAATTTTGATCAAATAACTCCTTGCATTTTAAAAAATTCCTTATACTATCCAATTTTATCAATTACCCCTTATTCACCAATTTAAGGCTAATTCCATTAGGTGGTCTCACGTAAGCAGCACACATGTGATTTAAAGCTTATTTTATTCCCAAAATGTCCCTCTGTATTATATTGTAATAGGACAATTTTCACAAAAACAATTTTGATCAAATAACCCCTTGTAGTTTCAAAACACGCTTTCTATACTATGCAATTTTATCAATTACCCATTGTCCCTCAATTCCAGGCTAGCTCCGTTGACGGAAGTAAAAACTTACTAAAATAACCTTTAATAAAATAAAGTAGTTTAAAAATATGTAGAGGTTGTTATAAGTAATTTTAATTTTACATTATCTTTAGTAAAAAATTCTTCGACAAACTACCAAAGACCTAATGGTCAAGCAGATAACGGACCCTACTTTTCAAATGAGAGGTCTAAAGTTCAAGCCTCGGTGAAGGCAGGGTGTGTGTGAGTTGTTTAACTTTTTTTAAAAAAAAATAAAAAATCTTCGACAAACTCTAATCAGCAAAATGACATCTTCCACTGAGAACCACCATCACACCCAACACCTCCACCGAGCAAAGGTTCCAGAAAATAATTTCAGTGGGGGCAAAATTATATAATAACATATTTTTGTACTTTCAATGGGGGCATGCGTAATTTTAGTGAGGTATTTTTTTGTAATTTTAGTATTTTATAGCCCTAAAATATAAAAAAAAAAAAAAAATTTCAATGCCTATCCACCGGCTACGGCCACCAAATCCTAATTAGAGGGGCATTTTGGGAATCAAAGAAGCTTCAAATCACTCGCGTGCCACTCACATGACAACACATTAACGGAGTTAGCTTGAAATTGACAAACAGGGGAGTAATTGATAAAATTGGATAATATAGGAAAATAATTTAAACTCAAGGTAGTCAGAATCCCGATTTTACTCAATAAATTTTAAGATTTTACGATTTTTTTATGATTCTAAACGATTCTATACGATTTTACGGTTTTACTATAATTCTACTAATTTTTTATAATACTTTGACGGTTTCGCCGTTCATATGAAATGCCGAAATTTTTTATAATTTAGTCCAATATTCCAATATATGACCTAAATTTATGAGAAAATATTTAAAGAGCCAATGTATTAAAAAAAATTTGAAAATTTTAATATAATTTAGACTTTTAAATTAAATATTTAATTATTAAATATAGAATTCTACTTTTAAGTTGCTAGAATCTTACGATTCCGATTCTACGGACCCCAAAACGATTCTACCTAGAATCTCAATTCTGACTGTCGTGTTTAAATTATAGGAGATTATTTGAACCCCCCCCCCCCCCCCCCCAGCGCGCGCTTAACGGAGTTAGACTGAAATTGACGGAATGGGGGATATTTGATCAAATCGAATAGTATTGAATAATACTGGGTTTTTAAAAAAAATTATAGGGGTTTATTTGATAAAATTAAAAGTATAAGAGAGTTTTGTGATAATTACCCTAAAAGAAAGTACCTAAGTAAAGGTGTTTATTTGACAGTGACACGGCAAATTTAATTCAATTTGATATGAGCGGATTGGATCCCTTTTTAGTTCATCAATTCGGTAACAGATTTATAGAATATAATTTCCTTGGATCAGATGGGTTCAAAAACAATGGTCTTGAATTTTGATACTATCTGTTAATCATATATTAATTCCTTTTATTTATAACAAACTCACGTTTAATTTAAATCTCAATTTCAACACAATTCAACTCTAATTTCTTTCATTTATCATAAACTATAATTATTTTCATTTATCACAAACTTTCAATTTAAATCGCAATTTCAATTTATAATTATATCTCTCTATATCACTATATATATAATCATATATACGTACTTATTTATACATATATAATTATATATACATACATATATACATATGTATAATTATATTTATGTACGCAGTGACGGATTTAAAGATCCGTGTCAGTGAGGGCTAAAAAAGTTTTTTTTGGGTTTTTAGGGTATAAATGATATATATTTATTTTTTGGGGGTTTAAAACAAATTTTCAATGGGGGCTTAGTTGTAAAGAAATCTAAATTTTGTGGTATCTAAGGTAAAAAAAAAATTCAATGGGATTAAATATGAAATATCCAAAATTTTAAAATAAAAAATATAAAAAAAAAAAAATTTCAGTGGGGGCCATCTGGTCCTTCATTAAATCCGTCCATGTATGTACATATATATAATTATATATATATATATAGTGATATGGAGAGAGATATAATTATAAATTGAAATTGGGTTGAAACTAAGTTTGTGATAAATGAAATGAATTAGAGTGGAATTAGGTTGAAATTGGGATTTGAATTAAAAGTGGGTTTGTGATAAATGGAAGGAATTAGAGTTGAATTGGGTTAAGATTATGATTTATATTGAAAGTGGGTTTGTGATAAAATGAATGAATTAGAGTTTTGGAGTAAATGGGTGAGAGAAAGTGGGTTAGTGATAAATGGAAGAAATTTAGAGTTTAATTGGGATAAATGGAAGGAATTAGAGTTTAATTGAGATTAAAATTAGAGTTTTGGATGGTATTTTCGTAATCTTATAGAAGGCATGGGGTATTTGATTAAATTGGAAATCATAGGATTTTTTTTTAAGCCACATGGTTTTTTTTTAATAATTTGAAAATCATAGGGGATTTTCTGATAATATCCCATAAAGTAAAGACTTTTTGAAAAACAATAGTGGATTTCCTTATAAATAAATAAAATAAAATAAAATAAATTGTAAGGACCATACCTTTTTGTTGCACTTGCTAGTATTGGGAGACTCGGCATAGATGGAGAATTTGGAGAAGCTGAAAATAAAAAAGGCCAGAAGAGACTAAAAACCCTAATTGTATCTTAAAAAGTAGGGTTGATGATGTAGAATACGATGAAAGAAAGCTCTGATACCAATTGATGTGGAACCCAAGAGAAGGAAATAGATGAGAAAGAGAAAATAAAGAAACATAATAGAGAGATAGAGAAGAGATAGAGTTTGGGGTGAGAAAAGCAAGAACAAGAGAAAGAAAAAGAACAAGAGAGATAAGAAACAATATAATCAATATTCTCAGAAAGATGAAAGATGAAAGAACTAATGCTCGTGCTAACGGAAATACGACTCCATCTGTAGGATCACATGCCAATACATTAGGAGACTCAAAGGTGTCTTGGTTAGATAACAGATGTTCCACATCAAACATTGAATTAGTACCAATATTTGATGATCAGTTAAAGAAATATGCATTAGGTCCCGATTTACTAATGATGTGAAAAACTCTAAAAAAACTTGCATGTTTCATCATGAAGTAGTTTTTAAGATAAGGTCGAGCTGATGCATAAGTTATAACAAAATCTCCTTCATTTAATTTATGATTCCTATAATGAGCAAGTGTAGTAAGTCTATAATTTTCCTTACATAGAACAATTTCTTATCATATATCAGCATGAAACTCATGGACAAGCTCAACAAAGGAATCAAGAAACTCAATTGAATACCTTTATGGAGGTGCAGGGATATGGTCAACGAATTGACATGGAAGCGGATGGTAAATAATCTTAAAATGATAACTATCAGTGCATTGATTGGTCCTGCTATCATAAACATACTCCATGATAGGTAAAAACAAGTCCCACACCTTAAGTCGATTTACCATAAGATACTTGATGAAACTCTTTAGACTTTGATTGATAACATCGATTTGTCTATTAACTTGATGAGGAAAAGGTGGGAAAACATTCAAATCTGTTATTAAAAATGCCCACAGTATCTTTCAAAAGTTACCATGGTACTTGACATCTTTATTAGACACAATGGAATGGAATGACTTGTGTTCTTAAATAATTTCTTTTTATGCAAGTTCATCACTAGTTTGAACATGTTCCTTAGGATGTGCAAGGTTATGTGTGACATTAGACATATGTGATGCTAGGACTAGGTTAACGGTGTTTTGCAAATGGTTTATGTGTGAAAGTGTAACTTGACATTCTTTAACTGTTATATTTCCAATTTCAGTTACTTCTTTTCTCAACACATGCTTGCTATCATTGGATTGTAGTGTTGGAAAATCCCTTCCTAGTCGCTTATTAGGGTTTAGTATGATATTTTTACAACTATATTTAAAAGCATAAGTATTATATTGGTTATTATGGGTAGCACCTACGTCGCAAATCCAAAGGCGGCTAAGTATCACATGGGCTATAGTCAAAGGTAAAACATTACACCAAATATTGTTAGAATAATCTTCCATTTGGATAGGAACTAAACATTTTTCCGTGACAGACACGAAAGTTTCATTAATCCAAGTTATCCTATATGGTTGTGGGTGAGCTTTAGGTTCTAGGTTTAGTTTAGCAACACATGATTTGGACACTGCATTTATTGAACTTTCTCCATTTATAATTATTTTACACACTTTTTTTCCCAATCTAAGACATGTATGAAACAAACCACAGTTTGCCCAATTATCTTTTCCCATGAGAATAGATGGGATGCAGATCATGTCCTTGTTGTATATGTCATCTTCCCTATAAGCATCGTTACTATTTGAAAATGATCCATTATCATATTGGTCATACTCATGTGGATATCGACATTTGGAAACTTGGTACAGTTTGACAACTAAAGGTCTTCTATTAGGATATCTGATTTGCCCTTCTCTAGAGTTAGAATCCCTTTGTAAAAAGGTCTGGGAATACGGCGGTCCGCAGAAACGATCACGATAATGGTCGATTGAAAAATCATGGTGAGTATTAAAACTTGTCCTAGGGTTTTGAGAAACTGACATGGTCGAGTAATATGCCAACATAGAACTCAAATTGAATTAAGTAAATAAAACATAAACTAGAACAATGCACAATTAGGAAATCTAAATTAATGAAATCAATTATGCTACTATTTTTATTTCTTTCTTTTATTTTTTTTTATTTCTGATTTTTTTAAAATTAAAAATATGTTTCTTTTTTCTTTTTCCTGATATATATATATATATATATATTTATAATATATATTTTGAAAATCTAATTTTTTAGATATATAGATTCTGATTTTTTATTTTTTTAAAAAAAAAATCTTTTTTTTTTTCAAAAATAACGAACACAATTTAGATGATTTTATTTAGGACCTTTTTCACTTTCTAAGCTAATCAAATTACAAGTTTGATATGAAGAAAGTGTACATTAACCAAAATCCAAAGAGCGCTACCAATTGTTGAAAGTTGTACCGAAATAGTTTAGAAAACAGAAAAAGGAATATGTTTTTCTTATTCTTTTTTTTTTGAATATCTGCTGGGTGGGCTGAATAGGGCCTCTACATAACTAATTTAGTTCTGGTTTGGGCTAAATTAGCCTTCTATCAATCCGGGTAGAATTGCAGCAGTAACGATAGCGACCAAACTGATAGATTCGGATTAAGTTCGCTGAAGATTTTGGTAAAAGTGATGCACAGGGCTTGGTAATCATAAATGCAACATTACCTATGAAGAAAAGGATATTAGTAACTGTTTATGCCAATAAACTATCGAGGAGGACAAAGAACCTGAAGTATATGTGGACTTGGCTTGAGGCTGGTACTCGTCACTGCTATTTGGCTATGGTGAGATGGGCTAGGGTTTGTTTGGGGGAACAAGTAGGAATCTGGTGCAGGATTTTAGATTGGTAATCACGAATAAAAATTCTGGTTTTAGGGTTGTGTATGGTGAGTAGTTTGTGTTATGTTTATGGGGCTCTTTTAGGTCTGGGTTTGGTATTTGGGTGCGGATTTTATGTTCGATAGTGTTCAGGGGTTGCAATCAATTTCACGATAAAGAATTTGGGGGTTTAAGTGTGGCGGCTAGGATTAGTGTTTATGGGTGGCTGTTGGTTAGGGTTTATGGGTGACGGCTAGGGTTAGGGTTTATAAGTGGCGGTTAGGGTTTATGGTGAGAGTTGTTTGTTTTCAACTTAGATCTTTCGCTCTGATACCAATTGATGTAGAACACGATGAAAGAAATCTCTATACCAATTGATGTAGAACCCAAGAGAAGGAAATAAAAGAGAAAGAGAAATGAGAGAAATAGAAGAGAGAGAAAAAAAAGATGGAGTTTGGGGTGAGAAGAGCAAGAACAAGAGGAAGAAGAAGAACAAGAGAGACAAGAAACAATATAATCAATATTCTCAAAAAATAATAATGTCTTGTTACATCAAAGCCTTTTATAGACAACACAAACCCTAAGTAAAAATAATAATCAATATAATTAAAATAATAAATAAATACTAAAAATAAAAGTACTAAAATAACCCTAAAGTATTAAAATATTTGTTCTGTCTAAAATATCCTATATCATCTCTGTTTCCCACGTCTCCAATAATAAACATAGGTCATGTGAATTTCAAGGTCGCGGGCATTTCCCAATTCTCCATGAGTTGATCCATCCCTTATTGCATTGATATATAAACTTGTTGGTACCGAAAATTTCATTGCCATGTTGCAGTGGGTAATTAGGCCATGTGGCAAATGGTAGTCAAGAGTTTGACCCAAGCATGGAATATTTCAGAGATGGAATGAAAAGGATAACGCATAACTGAGTAATTATAGGCTAAATTTTATGAATTTGGTTTATATATTGTAAGGTGAGTTTGGAATTAAATTGTTGATCTGGACGTCATGGAAGCTAAGTTCGTGGTTGAATATTTTTGGAAACGTGGATACAACAGTTGAAAAGAAATGGAAAAAGGGGAAGTTATCAGAGACACGTGGAAGACAATGAAGCCAAGGTTCATGATGGAAGTTATGGATTGGAAGAGCAGTTAGGACTCAGATCTTGAAGCCAAATCATGTAGATATAAATAAAACACTTAACATCATTTGAAACCCCTCCGGTAACACACAAACAAAGTTTTTACATTGTAATTTCTTCAATTATAATTTTATCTTTTATCGTTATTTTATTATCTTGTAATTTTAATTCCAGTCAATGTCATTTTAATTCCATTTCCTTTAATGCAATTTGATTCCCAATCAATTTCCTTCATTGCATTTCAATTACAATCCTTGCCAATTTCTTTGTTTAATTTCAGCATTCCCATCCACAATTTTAATATTCAACTTATTTTAACTAAGATAAAAAGAATTCATTACAATCGCTTGATACTCTCAACTTTAATATTAGGCACTCTTACTGGTACCTTTGCCCAAGCTATGAAATGAGTGATCTAAGGAGATATTATTCAGATGTATAAAGCATCATAACTTAGTGTAGCCACTCATTTATATTATACGTGTTTCATTTTTCACATAGTTGTTCTTTACAGTGAGCTTGTCTCATTTTTCTCATGGGTACTGTGCACTCATATACATGATTCCCCGTTGCGATATCGGTTTTGTTCTCGTCTCGGTCGCACCGATGGTGTCACGAACTCGGATATTATTTTAAAACTTTAATGAATTCGAATATTGTTTTAAAATTAAGCATGAGACGAATATTGGTATAGCATTACACTATCACCACATGCCCGGCCTTGGCCCAAGGCAGTCTATGCAGCCGCCTTGGGCCTCGGCCCAAAAGGGGCCTCAATTTTTTTTTTTCCTTTTAGTATTATAGACCCAAAACTTATTAATTAATATTATAGACCCAAAACTTATTAATTAATCTTTGGCCCAGCAAAAGATTAAACTCAACAGCCAACTCAATTTTTATAAACTTCTTTAAGTAGGATAGACCCAAATAAATAAAATATATACTTAAAAGTCCAACAAGAGGAGCCCAAAAAAATAATTAAAACAAAACTACAACATTTTGTTTTCCCTTTTAGTATTATAGGTCCAAAACTTACTAATTAATTTTGGCCGAGCAAAAGTTGAAACTCAATAGCCAACCCAACTTCTATAAACTTCTTTAAGTAGTGTAGGCCCAAATAAATAAAATATGTATTTAAAAGTCCAATAAGAGGGCCCCAAAAAATTAATTAAAACTAAACTACACCATTTTATTTGAGAAAATAAAATTATTTGATGGATATGGAACAAACTTATTTGGTGGATATGAAACAAACTTTTTTCAAAAGATGAGAAGAGACTAAAATCAAAACTTAATTGTCTGGAATGGACAATTTTATTGTAATAACAAAAAAACTCATATCAAAGTGTAATACTTTGTTGTGAAGCTTTATATTAGTTTATTATATATTAATTCCGAAAATATTCAAAATCAAATTCAAAAATATTAATTCAATATTAATTCCGAAGTATTAATTAAATATTAATTTCAAAAATATTAATTCCGAAATTTTATTTTTTTGCCGAATACAACTTCAATAATATTGTATATCACTTATATACAAATATATATACATATACATATGTATATATATATGTGTGAAAGTTTACTTTATTGATAGATAGTGTTAATGTTTTTTAATATATTACAATTCCGAAAATATTCAAAATTAAGTCAAAACATATTAATTCTGATTTTTTGTTGTTGTGAATTTTTATATTAGTTTATTATTTAATATTTCAGACCAATATTTTTTATATTTTATGTAAAAATTAATTTTAGTTGAAGTATAGGTATTTTGGAGGAAAACATTTTTTTTGATAATTTTTTATGCGACTAAAAAAAAAAACGAAGGGGCCTCATATTTTAATCTTGACTTGGCCCCAATTTTTTTTTCCCAATCTCAGGACCGGTCCTCTGTCACCACTTTCCAAAAGGTTACAAGCTTAATAATACGCAACGTATAGACCACGAACCACACTCATATATAAGGTGCATGTGCATAATTATTATAAACACGCAGTAAAGACAAATATTTCATAAAGGTGTGAATAATCTCATTGATTCATATTTTTAGGGTTGCTTTCACAAACAAAAATGGCTCCCATTTTGCAAAATAATTCTTTCATCATCAATCAGTTTCCATTTTAGATTTGCCACACACTCCTTTTGAAAATTTAGCCTTTTGTATTGCCAGAGTTTCAAATTATGGAATTTATGGTTAGGGTTTTTATTAAATAATTGAAATATCTTCATTATATGGTTATAATTTTTATAGGTAACACATACCCATCACACTCCAACCAAGCTAAGACCTTGGTGTTTTTTTCCTATGCAATTTCTACTCGAGGAGAATAATTTACCAAGTGATTTCTGAAAACTACTATACCTAATATTTTGTCCACAACGTATCAAATGCATCATTATTCAATTCAAGATCCATTTCAATGTACCAATGGTATAACTGTTGTCACTTAAAAAATTATGGTAGAATGCGAGCGTACCAGATTTCTGGAAGAATCAAGTGATTGCAAAGAATAACAATTATTCTTTTTGAAAGATATGATCAGGAGATTGTGTAAGAGAAGAAATATTAATCTTCTAGCAAGGTTCTTTTTATGCCTTAGTAAAATGACTTTTTAATGTCAAGGTTGCAAAAAGAGAAAAGAAATTGAGAGTGCAAGTTGGTAGAAATGTATTTAAGCTGGAAGAAATGCAAATGGAAGAAAGTAAATTGTTGTTGTAATTTAAGTACTGGAAGATAAATGACTCGAAGAAAGTAAACTGCTGGAATTTAAGTACTGGAAGATAAATGACTGGAATAAAGTAAATTCCTGGAATTTGAATGCTGAAAGATATGTAAATGGCATAATTGAAAGTGCACAATGTAAATTGCATGAAGGTAAAAGAAATGACTTGTATTGAAATTACTGGAATTGAAAAGACATGATAACGTGAATAACAATTTAAGGAAATTGTATTGTAATTGAAATGTGTGTTATAAATGATTGGTGTAACTTGTACGGCACGTGGAGATAAGGGTGTTAACCGGTTGTTTTCTACCAAGACTATACAATCTCGTCAGGATACTTATGGGTAAAGGTCATTATCTCACCATGATACCTACGGATAGTTATCATGATATCAATACCACCGTATTAAAGACTCTATAAATAGAGGGTCGGGTGAACCTAAAGAGGTACGCAATAATCACCCACCATTATTCCTGCTATATTTTTCTGAACGATTCAAGTTCTAACTTAACCGTCGGAGCCTATTTGGCCGGTACCCCATCGATACCTCTTCCGGTCACTGTTTGTTCTTTTTGACAGGAACGACATCGTTTTCTACCCGATCATTCGACACATCATCAGTTGGCGCCGTCTGTGGGAATCGACAGCTTCTTGCTTCCAGAAAGCGTTAGAATGGTCCAACTACGAAGCAAAAGTAAGGTGGGTGATGCCTCTGGACAACCCAGAGATCTTCCCCTTCAACCCAATGATCCCTTGCTCCCAACCAACCAAGGAGTACCACTGACCCATACTGGTCTACCTCCAATGCATCCTCCCCGACCTGATGGCCTAGAGGAGGCACGTGTTTCTATGGGAGATAAAGAAGTTGGTGATGACAGGTCATCACACAACTCCGAAAGTCCCCAAAATTAAGACCCAGTCAGACAAAACGATCCTACAAAACGTATGGCAGTATTAGAACAACAGGTTCAAACTCTGGCCCAAGGGATGGACCAACTGATCTAGCAAACCCAGCAAAAAGCTTTGCTTCTTCAACGACTGGCTGGTCTCATTCCTCCCGCCCTGGATGCGACAGGACATAATAATTTGGAAGAGGGGGCAGAGCATAGCCACAACCAGGATCGGAGGACGGTGATCAGGAGCACCCGATGAGGTAGGACACCCGATGATCTTACAGAAATCGTGGGTGTGGATCAACAGATCCAATATCTGAAAGCACAGATGGAAGGTATGGCACAGACAATGAAGGGAAAAAGCCCCACTATTGTGGATGAACTCCTACAGAAGACTAATTCCCCCTTTGATGCTATGGTGATGAGTGTTCCTCTACCTAACAAGTTCAAAATACCACAGTTGGAAAACTTCGATGGGTCCAAGGACCCTCTTGACCACCTGGAGACCTTCAAGGCACTCATGCATTTACAGGCTGTCCAAGATGCTATCATGTGTCGGGAATTTCCCATCACCCTAAAGGGGTCAGCCCGGGTCTGGTTCAATAAGTTGAGGCCGGGTTCTATTCGTGACTTCGACGAGTTAAGCAGGAAATTTATCGGGCACTTTATTGTCGGGCGGAGACATAGGAAGCCCGCCACCTACTTGCTAAACGTCAAACAGGATAAAGGAGAGTCGCTTCGAGATTATATAAGCTGGTTCAATAATGAGATGCTCCAGGTTGATGAGGTTAATGATAACCTAGCAGTGACAGCCTTCATGGAGGATTACAGTCTTCTAGGTTTCTTTTTTCCTTATCAAAAGAACCGCCCGAGATGATGGCAGAACTACTTGTTAAAGCCCAGAAGCATATGAATGCGGAGGATGCCATGAATGCCCAAAAAGAAAAAGGGACTGAAGAAAAGAAGGTAGAGAAAAAGAGACCAACAATAACTACCAGGGACGAGAGATAAGCTAAAGGCCGGAGAACCCAACCAACTGTGGACAGGTCATCTCGACCTGCAAAGAATCAAGATAAGTTCACTAGCTTCATTCCATTGAACAAGCCGATAGTCGAGATCCTTTTTCAGATACAAGACGATCATTCATTATCCTGACCACCCAGGCTGAAGTCGGATCCATCAAAAAGGGCACGCGATAGATTTTGTCGCTTTCATCGTGATAATGGACATAAGACAGATGAATGCATCGAACTTAAAAATCAGATTGAGAGCCTGATCCAGAGAGGGCGTTTGAGCCGGTTCACGACCAATGGTGATAAATTAAAAGGCCGACAGGATGCTCCCAGAAGAAGTCACACACCAGATAAACAGCCGGTTCGGGTGATCAATTTGATTTCTGGAGGGTTTGCTGGAGGTGGAGAAACAAGCTCATCCCGAAAAGCTCATGCGAGAAGGGCTAGAAATATGATGGAGGTTCAAGGGGTGGATACCTCTGCTCCACCCTCCAAATCACCACGACGAGAAGGGCAGGACATTACCTTCACCGACGATGATGTACAGGGAGTACAACATCCCCATGATGACCCATTGGTGATTACCGTGGCAGTGGCCAATTTTACTATCCGGCGGGTGCTGATCGACAATGGATGTTCTGCGGATTTGCTATTCTCTGAAGCTTTCAACAAGATGGGTATAGGAAGGGACCAGTTAAAGCCATCCAAATTGCCTCTAGTCGGTTTTTCTGGAGAGAAGGTTTCTCCAGTGGGGATAGTGACCTTTCCTCTCACTGTAGGGGTAGGTCCAAGACAGCTTACCATCATGGTAGATTTTTTTATAGTGGATTGCCCTTCCACCTACAATATCATCATCAGAAGGACAACTCTTAATGCATTGAAAGCAGTAACTTCAACTTACCACTTGTTAATGAAGTTCCCAACTGATCATGGTGTAGGAGAGGTAAGAGGAGACCAAGCTATGGCACGGGAATGCTATGCAGTCGCTCTAAAAGATAGAAGGTCGCGGGAATCACTTACTATCGAAGGTCTCGAATCAATCTCAAGTCAAAATACTCCCCGACCAGAACTAGTAGAGGACCTCATAGAGGTAAGCCTGGAAGAGGGCGGGAACAGAAAAACAGTAAGCATCGGATCTCTGCTCCCCGATGATGTTAAGGATGAACTTATTCAATTCTTAAAATAAAATCAAGACATGTTTGCCTGGACACATGAAGATATGTCGGGCATTGATCCCCAAGTTATGCAACATCGCCTAAATGTGGATTCTACTACCAAACCTGTAAAGCAGAAGAAAATAACATTTGCCCCAGAGAGGAATGCATCTATAATGTCGGAGGTTGATAAGCTTCTAAAGGCGGACTTCATTCGAGAGGTCCACTACCCCGACTGGTTATCGAATGTGGTCCTAGTAAAGAAGGCGAATGGAAAATGGAGGCTCTGTGTCAACTTTACAGATTTGAACAAAGCATGTCCAAAAGATAGTTTTCCGTTACCAAGAATTGACATGCTAGTAGAGGCTACTTCGGGGAATGAACTACTTAGCTTTATGGATGCATATTCGGGTTATAATCAGATCCCCATGCACCCTCTTGACTGTGAGAAAACATCTTTCATCACCGATCGAGGCATTTACTGCTATAAAGTCATGCCCTTCGGGTTAAAGAACGTTGGAGCTACCTACCAGAGATTGGTCAATAACATGTTCAAAGATCAAATTGGAAGGAACATGGAGGTCTACGTAGATGACATGTTAGTGAAAAGTATCAAAAAAGAGAATCATCTGGCGGACCTTGAAGAAGTTTTTAAGGTGCTTCGAAAACACCAAATGTGCCTTAACCCAACCAAATGCGTTTTCGGTGTATCATCAGGAAAAATTTTGGGGTTCATGGTCAGTAGAAGAGGCATTGAAGCTAATCCGGAAAAGATTCGGGCCATCCTGGACATGAGGTCTCCCCAGTCAACCAAAGATGTGTAGTGGTTGACGGGAAAGGTGGTTGCCCTCAACAGGCTAATTTCTCGAGCTACTGACAGATGTCTTCCATTCTTCAAGGTGCTTAAAAAGGCATTTCAGTGGACCCCTGAGTGGGAACAGGCATTTGTGGATTTGAAGAATTATCTTGCTTCTCCACCCCTGTTGGCCCCAACCAGTACCAGGGGAACAACTTCTACTTTACTTAGCTGTCTTCTTAACGGCAATAAGTTCTGCCCTGATGAGAGACGATGGGTCTATTCAGAGACCAATCTACTATACAAGTCGAGCCTTACGGGGAGCAGAAGAAAGGTATCCAGTAATGGAGAAATTTGCATTCGCCCTCGTTATTTCTGCTAGGAGATTAAGGCCATACTTTCAGGCTCATACTATAACAGTCCTTACTGATCAACCACTCAGGCAGGTACTCCACAAGCCGGAAACATCCGGTCGCCTAGTGAAATGGTCGATTGAGTTGGGAGAGTTCGACATCCGCTACAAGCCCAGAGCAGCGATTAAGGGACAAGCACTTGCATATTTTGTGGCGGAGTTCACCTATCCTCTAAAAGAAACCCCTGAAGTTGCTGAAGAAATACTCATTCCTAAGGCAAAAGGACCAATAGACCCGGAGGTGCTCTGGACATTATATGTGGATGGTTCATCCAACTCGCAGACGAGTGGGGCAGGTTTGCTTTTAATCATTCCTGAGGGAGAAAGATTCCCTTAAGCCCTCCGGTTCAAGTTTAAAGCTACCAATAACGAAGCAGAGTATGAAGCTTTAATAGCAGGACTCTGAATAGCGCAAACCTTGCAGGCACCCTACCTGAAGGTCAACACCGACTCCCGACTGGTTGCAGGCCAGGTCAATGGGGAGTATGAAGCGAAAGGAGAAAAAATGAAGGCTTACCTACTGAAGGTAAAGGAATTGATCGGTCAATTCAAAAAATGCGTAATCTGCCCAATACCAAGAGAAAAGAATGGTCATGCAGATGTCCTTGCCCGGTTAGCTACAGCTATTGAGCCAGATGATGATATATTTCCCTTGGAACATTTACATCAACCAAGTATTCACCAGGAGGAAACTACAATGATCATGCAAGTGGAACAAGGTATGGAATGGGCACAACCTATCATCAAGTATATCCAGGATGGGGAATTACCAGAAGACTGAATGGAAGCCCGAAAGATAAGGCTTCGTGCCACCAAATATGCTCTCATCAATGGGGTTCTTTATAAGAGGAGTCTTTCCCTTCCATACTTGCGTTGTGTCTCTACTACGGAGGCAAACTACATCCTCAAAGAGATTCATGAGGGTTTATGTGGAAACCATGCAGGGGGTAGATCTCTAGCCCATAAGACTATAAGACAAGGATACTACTGTCCGACAATACAAAATGACGCATTAAAATACGTGAAGAAATGTGACAAGTGCCAGTGATTTGCTAATGTCCCCAGACTTCCAGCAGAAGAATTAACGCCCATGATTGGGCCATGGACTTTCGCTCAGTGGGGAATCGACTGAGTTGGCCCATTGCTTCGGGGTAAGGGTTAAACCAAATTTGTAATAGTAACGATTGACTACTTCACCAAATGGGTAAAAGCACAACCACTAGCCCGAATCACTGCCAAGAATGTCAAAGACTTCACCTGGAAGTCAATCATTTGCAGATTCGGCGTCCCCCTGGTCATAGTGTCTGACAATGGAAAGCAGTTTGAAGGAAGTGTATTCCGAGAGTTTTGTTCGGGTCTGGGAATAAAAAACCACTACTCTTCTCCTAGACATCCGCAGGCAAAGGTTGCCAACAGAACAATTCTTGGGATGATAAAAAAGTGTCTGGAAAAGGCCAAGGGGTTATGGCCTGAACAGTTGCCCGCTATACTGTGGGCTTACAAGACTACGGCCAAAACACCCACGGGTGAGACCCTTTTTCTCCTTGCTTTTGGTAGTGAGGCTGTGACCCCAGTTGAAATCGGGTTGGACAGTTACAGGACAAGTCACTATGATTCAGAACATAATGAAAAGGAATTGGCAGTCAGCTTAGATTTGATTGAGGAAAAGAATGAGCAAGCCCGGATGAGGGTTTCTGTCTACCAACAGGCAATGCCACGATATTACAATGCGCGGGTAAAACAGAGAAGGTTTCAGCCAGGAGACCTTGTACTACAGGAAGTCACCCCACTCACCAGCAATCGTGAAATTGTGAAAATGGGAAAACTGGCTCCCAACTGGGAAGGCCCCTATAGGGTAACCCGCACAAATCGGCAGGGGGCATACTGGCTAGAGACCCTACAGGGAAAGCAGCTACCCCATCCTTTGAATGCGCAGCACTTGAGGAAGTATCACTAGTAAAAGTGGAAAGGTAGCATCAGGGTCAGTTTAAGCTACCCTTTATTTTCTTTGTTTTAACATCATTTTGAGTAGTTTCATTTACTTAGATTTAGTTTGCAATAGGCTATCGAGCATTCTGCAGTAGAATTTCATTTACTTAGATTTAGTTTGCAATAGGCTATCGAGCATTCTGCAGTAGAATTTATTTAATTTACATTAATTATTAAAGCGGTTATCCCGTCAATTATCAATAAAGAGAATTCTTTTTCTACAATTATTAAGCACCTACTGTGTTATCATAAACATATTCTTCCACCCAAAAAATAGGTCCCCTAGCCGAAGGGGGGGATGAGTGAAGCTCGGGGTTATAATCTTATTATTGAAAGGATATGGCTGAGTGAAGCTCAAATCCTACAAACAAAAGAGAGTAAGATTACTACTCATCTTCTCACAAAAACTGCCTTAATATGAAAGGTCAAGTTTTTCCTACATAAATTAGGGATCAAGGTCCATAAACATCATTTCATTCATAAAATTTCAAAGTACATCAGATGAAAATGAAAGAAAATGAAACATCACAGCGATACTACAAGATTTCAACATAGAAAAAGAAACAACTACTACCTACGACGTCCACTAGGATTGAATCCTGTGAAATCCTGTGTTGGATAAAAGGCAGTCACCTGCTCACGGAAATCCTCAAAAACACCAAGGTAATAAACTAGTTACTGCTCCTGAAGCTCGGGAGAGTATCTGAATTCCTCAACTGCATCGATCCTTGCTTCACCCAACTTTTGGGCTAAAAGAGAAGCATGTTTCTCTTCTGCCCTCTTGAGGTCAGACTCATAAGTCCCCTTTAGCTTGTTGATCTCCTCCAGTCAGGTGGTCTCAAACTGCTGGTGTTGACGCTCATAGTGGCCCCAAAGCTCGTTGATCTCCGCTTGATGATTGACAACCATCTTATCTCTCTCAAACTCGGCTCGCATGCATCTATGGGCTATGTACCTGCCTCGGGTCAAATTCTGCAAAAAGAATGATGGTTCAACATATAAAATATAAAAGGCAGACCATAAATAATGCAGATATACTAACCCGTCATGCATCAAGGAGAGATCTCCGATAAGTCTCTACAATAGAGTCATTCTCATTCTCCAATGACCGAAGGTCCTCATCCATAAAAGCGCCCATGAGATTTTCAGTCGCTACCTGCACGCTTGACATCACAGTATCACCTGATGAAGACTTGGACTCAGGGGCGGACATCCCAAAAATGGACCCAGGTCGCGAAGACTGGCCAAAAGTAGGTGGTCCAGAGAACTGGGTGAACCCATTCTGAACGGCAGGACCCTTGCTCATAGTATTTGCATCAAGATCCAAGGTCCTAACGGGACTAGAGGATGTTATCGCCGTCATCTGGTGAGAGGAAGAAGAACATTGGCCAGGCAGCGAGAAGGAGAAGCAGGGAATCGGTGGCGACAAACCTGTCTTGCGCTTTTTGTTTAAAAAGTTATCAAGCACATCCTGGGGAAACCACTGAGATTCCCCTGTGTATACAATAAAATATTGTATTTGAGAGAAAACAAATAAGTAATACTAAAAAAAAAAAAATTAAAATTAATGATGATACATGCACTGGAACTGGTGAAAGGAGCCCGACTCCCGCCAACTGTCGGGGGTGAGTCAAGATCTCCAGTCGCTCGACTCACGCCAACTGTGGGGGGTACGCCAAGATATCTAGGTGTGGGAGACGCTCGACTCCCGCCAACTATCAGGGACGAACTAGGATTTCCAGGAGTAGAAAGTGTCTGACTCCCACCAGAAATTGGGGGAGGACTGGAGAGTGCCCAATTGTCGGTCGTCGGAGGAGCAGGGGAGGTCTAACCAGAGTCAACAGTTACCCGACATCCTCCAGATACTGAAGAATGGAGCTCCGGATTTAATGGCGAAGCTGATGAACTCCCACTCGGAGAGTCAGGGAAAGAAGGTACGGGTGGGATGTTATGGTTTCCACGAAGGCCAAGACAATATCCTGACAAAGCACTCGAGTAAAAAAAAAGACTCTTCCTTATGACGGGCCAAGAAAACTTTTTCCCTCTTCAGTCTCTCCTTCATATGTTTTTTCTCTTCCGGTGAAATATTGGGTAACTTCTTTTTCGCTACAGAAGAGAAAAGAAGATGTGTTAAAATATATATATATATATATAATAACAAAATAAAAAATAAAAAAATAAATTTTACCCGCTTCCGTAAGATCACCCGCTTTCTTTGGAACGGACGGACCATTGTCCTTGTCTTCAACCGCGTCTAGGAACTCCAATCCGTTGCCTTTAGCGTGAAAGAAACGACTCCACCAAAACTTTGGATTGTCACCAGTCTCCTGAGGGAAGCCCTTTACTACAGTTAAAAAATTGGCCCAAGCACCATTGCGCTGGATATAATAGCAAGAGAGAAACTCTTGAAGACAAGGGAAGGGCGTGAAGGACACGCCAGTCAAAACCAATGCACAATCTTTTCTTTTTATTTTTTGTCCCATTCTGTCATGATTACATGTTGCATATAGTGATATATATATATATATATATATATATATAATAGTATGGAGAAAGGTCAAGACCTCACATCCACACGTAACTTCTGAGAATTCATTTCACTTTTCTAAAGTTATTACCTAAAAGCCCAAAAGTTTTTCATAATTATCCAAGTAACTTATATTATATCACTTTCTCACCCACTTTCTGCATATGTGGGTATACTAAATAAATTACAAGGTGGGTATATTCCAAACAAATATTTTCGAATATAAGTATATATATTCACAAATTTATATATGTACAAAAAGAGATTTCGTTCCCTAAACTCGGCAAGCAAATTCGGGAACGGGGGGCAACTGATAGGTGTAACTTGTACTGCACGTGGAGATAAGGGTGTTAACCGGTTGTTTTCTACCAAGACTCTACAATCTCATCAGGATACCTACGGGTAAAGGTCATTATCTCACCAGGATACCTACAGGTAGTTATCATGATATCAATACCACCGTATTAAAGACTCTATAAATAAAGGGTCGGGTGAACCTAAAGAGTTACGCAATAATCACCCACCATTATTCCTGCTATATTTTTCTGAACGATTCAAGTTCTAACTTGACCGTCGGAGCCTATTTGGCCGGTACCCCACCGGTACCTCTTCCGGTCACTGTTTGTTCTCTTTGACAGGAACGACATCGTTTTCTACCCGATCATTCGACGCATCATCAATAAAGATACATCAAGTATTCTATTTATAGCCTTAGTGTGCATGTGTGTGTAGTCTTCAACTTTGCTTCAAAGTGTGCCAAGTGTCCTTGAAACTACCCACTTTTGTTCTTAATTATCTCAGATTCTGTCACGTGTTAGTAGAAGTTACATCTTTCACTGGCGGTTACAACTGTCATCTACCTGCTGTCTTTCTTCCGGACTGCCACATGTCCCATGATCTCTTGATTGTTTTATACTTTTCATTCATATTTAAATGATTTACTAAATCTAGCCTTAATTTAGGTCAAATTAGTATTCTTAATCTTAGCTTAGTGACCTCCTTTAAAACTGCAACCAACTCCCACTAACTCTTTAATTTTAGCAGTTAACACACAGTGGTCCAATATTTCTTTCAGGTCACCAGCAACCTCTTTCTTCCACTTAGTGTCAGCAACCCTCTTCTTTTAGGTCATTAGGAACCGCTTCTTCCACGTAACTTCCGCAACCGCAATCTTCCAAGTCATCAGAAATTACTTTCTTCCACATAGCTCACTTCAATTCTTCCAAGTGCCACGTGGCCGAATAATAGGCTACCGCATGGTATGAAAATTTTGAGTGTCAACAATAACGTCCATTCCCAATTGAAAAGTTGAGAGGTTCGAGTCTAATAAGAAACATTGTGGGAGTGTGAGTGTGGATTCTTACCTTTCAAAACAATGAAATAAATAAAATAAAAATCCATTTCAATGTATGAAATATTTTCTATTGAAATCAGTTATTTCCCAAAGATTGTACCAATAATGAAACTTGTATATCTTATCTCCAAACTGCATAAGTGCATACGATTGTTCTATCATGGAGGAGGGTGAACCATACTTCCCTTTCTTCAAGTCGTTGGGTGGTGCAAAGAATTTAAATTGATTCATTTGAAAATGTCAATTTGAAAAGAAAACCATATTCTTGGGTCTGTTAAAATATGGTTGAGGAATTTTTTTTTCTTTTTTTTGGTAAATAAAGGAATTTTTTTATCTTCCTCTCCATGGTAAGAAGGATTTGTCTCCAAATTTCATAAACACACGTAAAAATTAAAATAACAATTTGGAAAGCTATTACATGAAAGAGCACATTAATATTTTTTCCCAAGTTCATAGACCATGCAATTAGAGGATAAAAATTGAGCCACCATGGTCTACCCCAAATAATAATAATAATACTAATAAATAAAATCAAATAATGAATAAATAGGAACAAATGAAGCACGAAAAAGGAAGTCAACCATGTGATCTGCGTAATTCATTTAAGCAATTATAATGGACGAAACAATTTTTTTTTTAAAAAAACAAGATTTAAAAGAGGGAAATGCTTACATTTGAAATTACATTCACAAAGAGAGACATTATAATCATTTCACCATTGAAAAACTGATGACGTAAGCATTGACTCACATTGACCATGCCAGAAATTAATCAAAAGGGAATTTTGAAAACAATAATTGAACTATAAGGGAGGAAATAATGATTATTCATACTAGAGGTAGTGCGGATGTAATTTGACAAGTTTTGAGAGAAGGTAACTTTAATTATTCCCTATCCAAAATACGAAAAATTATTGGTTACCTCAGGGATAACTATAACGTTGTATCCCAAACCAATTAAAATTCTATGTGCATATCACGCGCATGTGCTAGAATCCCTTTATATTTTACATCAATTCGTGCATATATTACACTCATTTTATTATTGATTTGGAGTACCACGTGGATTTATCCCTGGGTACCCAATATATTCTCCCAAAATACAAGCTTATAAAAATTAAGGGTGCGTTTAGAAACCATATTTTTGTTTTGTTTTTTTGTTTTTTGGCACTATTCATAGGAAAAAAACATGTTTGGAAACCCTGTTTACTGTTTGTTAGTTCACAAATTGGAAAGTGTTTTCATGAATAGTTGAAAAAACAAGAGAACAAAAAAATCTTGTTTTCTTGTTCTGTTTTGGGATTTTCCAAAAACAAATAAAAAATTGCAAAATAAGAAAAATCGTCATTCTCCTCCTCCACCACCACCAACACCACCACCCGTTCCATCCCACCACCACGCCAGCACCCGCCGCCCACATCACAACCACCAACTCAAATCGACACCAATCGACACACACACATATTTATATGCACACACAGAAACTCAAATCGTCAGCAATCGGCACCACCACCACTTCAACAACACCACCAGTTGCTTAAAATCGAAAACCCTACCTCCGATCGAAACTCAAATCGACCCCAGGTTTCCGAAAATCGAAACCCCTCCCAAACAGGTATACACACACACACACAAACCTGCAAATTGAACCCGAAAATTGACCCTAATCGAAGCTCTGAAATCCACCAAATACTTGCAAATCGATCCCCAATTCGAAACCCAAAATTCACCTCCGAAATCCCTACCCATTCGTATATATGTGTGTGTTTGTGTGCGAGAATATGTGTGTGTTTTGGCCCCAAACATGTTTTTTGTTCTTGTTTTTTGGGTATGAAAATAAGAATAAGAACAAGAAATGGTTCTTGTTTTTTTATTCTCATAACAAAAACAAAAACAAGTGCGTTTGGAAACTAGCGTTTTCGTTTTTTATCTCTTGAGAACAAAAATATTTTTTGTTCTTGTCCTAAGGGTAATCCGGAAACAAAAACATGTTTGGTTAAAAATTTTGTCTAAAAAATTTTCGAGAACAAAAAAAAAAAAAAATTTTTGGAGGATAAGGTTTGGAGGTTGAAGATGGAAGTTAGGGAATCTGGAACAATTAATTTCTTTTTTGGTTGAGAACAAACAGTGCCGAAAACAAAAAAAAAAACACCATTTTGGTGTTCTCAAATTTTGAACTAAGGGTGAGAAAACGTTTTTTTACTGTTCACGAAAACAAAAACCATCAAAGGCTCCCAAACGCGTTTTGTTCATGTGAACAGTGGAAAAAACAATAACAAAAACGGAAACACCCCTATCCAAACGCACCCTAAATAAGATTCTCAAACGGGACCTAAATCACCCTAGAATCAATTTCACCAACTCAAAACATATAGGCCTCGTTTGGACACCTTGTTTTTATTCTGTTTTTTGTTTTATGGCACTATTCAAGAGAACATAACATGTTTGGCAACCCTTTTTACTGTTTATTCTGTTCTCAATTTGGAAACTATTTTCGTGAATAGTAGAAAAAAACAAGAGAACAACAAAAACTTGTTTTTTTGTTCTTTATGGGATTTTTCAAAAAAAAAAATTTATGGTAGAGAGGAAAAATTGTGTGAGAATATGTATGTTTTTTTGCCCCAAACACATTTTTTATTCTTGTTATTTTGGGTAAGAAAATAAGAATAAGAACAAGAACAAAAATTATTTTTATTTTTTGGTTCTCAAAACAAAAACAAAAACAAAAACAATGGTTACCAAACGAGCCCAGAACAAGTTTTATTCACTGAACATTGAAAATGCTTCATTTACAACAGTAAAACCTCCATCAACAATCAAATTGTGCCCACTCACATACTTAGAATCATCACTTGCCAAATATAAAACAGCCTTGGCCACATCCTCAGCCTGGAGAGAGACATCATCAAAATCCTCATTTTTCAATTCAAAAAAATTTCTTGCCGACAAAGTCGGAACAGCGTAAGGCGACACACAATTAACACGAATTCCAAATTTTCCCAATTCCACTGCGTTGTTTCTAGTGAGTCCAAGCAACGCGTGCTTGGAACACGTCTAATCGTGCCAAGACACCCCTCCAATTACCGAACAAACACTAGCGTTGTTTATTATGGTTCCACGACGAGATGGAATCATCACACGAGCAGCGTATTTAGTGCCCAAAAACTCACCTACTACATTTAAGTCTGACAGATCATTGTCGAGAATGTTGGGTTTTTTTAGTCCAACGGTGGCCGCATTGTTGAACATAATGTCGAGTTTTCCATGCTTGGCAATGGACTTGTCGATGGCATTTCGGACATCGATTTCGTTTGTGACATCGCAATGGATGTAGGAAGCATGAGTTGGACCTAAGTCACTGCAAATTGAATGACCAAGATCATCTTCAATGTCTGCAATCATGACTTTGGCACCATGTTGACAGAATAGTTTGGCTGTGGAAGATCCAATGCCCTTAGATCCACCTGTAATTAGAGCCACCTTTACTTCCAATCTAGTGTTCAATAAATTTTGTCATAGGAAGAATAAGGCATAGTAATTACATAATTCAACATGCATGGATGCTGTGACCGACCTAGGTTTGAGTTGAGTGGGGGCGAAATTGTAATATTCAAAATTTAAACGCAGAGTAAAGTAAAAAAAATAAAATTCAGTAGGGGCTTAGTTAGTTTTTTTGCAAAAGATTTAGTAGGAAAATTCATAAATTATCAAAAATCTAGAAAAAAATAAGCTTAAAAAAAATTCAGTGGGTTCACTGCCTCCAATGCCTTCCATGTACATCCGTGCCTGCATGGATGGTCAATAAAACAATTTGATTGGGAAAAAAAAAAGAATAAAAAATTGGGCTCATTTGTCATACAATCTTAAGAAATAGAATTAAATATGGCGGAAGAATTGCAGCACCGATAAGCTTAAACTCTCTTAATCTACTAGTAAAAGATTGTGTGGCAATTGATCTTAAATTAATATGAAATAATTATCAGTTGATAATATTCATTTCATGTTTAGGTTAGTCCAAACATCTAAGGTAGTTGCAACTCATGGTCAAGAGTTAGGTCCTGTTTGGTAGGTTGTTTTATTCGGTTTGGTCTGGTCTGATCTTTGTTTTCAGCGACCAGACCATGTTTGTTTGGACTTGGTCTCAAAATTTGGAACCAAACCAAATGAGACCAAATTGAACCAAAGGGGGTGTTTTCGGAACCAGATTTTTTTATGGTTCAATCTGTTTCGGTCTGGACTTATTAATAAAATATATTTATAAATAATTAAAAATGAATAAATAATAATAATAAATTATTATTAATAATAATAAATTAAATAAAACATATTTTAAAAATAAAATATAAATAATAAATAATAAACAACATGAATTAAATAATACCTAATAATAATAAATAAATGAATAAATAATAAAAAATATTTATAAATATTTAAAAATGAATAATTAATAATATAAATAATAAATTAAATAAAACATATTGAAAATAAATAATAAATAATAAACAAATAGAATTAAATAATACATAATAATAATAAAAAAGGAATACAATAATAAAAAATAAATATAATAATAAAAAATGGACTAAATAATAAATAAATAAAATATACACATAAATAATTAAAAATGAATAAATAATAATAATAAATTAATAAAATAATTAATAAATTACATAAAACATATTTAAAAATATAATAAAAATAATAAATAATAAACAAAATGAAATAAATAATAATAATAATAAATAATACACAATAAATAAATACTTCATAATAATAACAAAAAATGAGTATAGTAATAATAAATAAATATTAAATTAATAAATTAATAAAATATATATTTAAATAATTAAAAATGAATAAGAAATTTATAAATAAAATGAATTAAATAATGAAATAATAATAAATAAATAGAATATATTTAGAAATTAATATATAAATGAATAAATAAGAATTTAATAATATAAATAATAAATTAATAAAATATATTATAAAGTGAAGAAATAATAAATAAAAGAAATAAATAATACATAAATAAATATTATAATAAATAAAAAATAAATAGTAAGACCAGACCGCTTACCAAACAGACTTTTAAATTCAGGATTTAGACAAATCAAACCAGACCAGACTATACCCGACTGAACCAGACCAAATAAGATCGCCTCCCAAACATGGCCTTATTTATTTACTCAATTAAATGTTAGCCAACCTGCACTTGGGTAGGTTATTGTTTTGTAGCATGATTCCCCCATCATCCTATACGTTTTGGAATACGCCGATATTATTACTAGTCGTGACAATCATTTTGTATTTACTTTTAATATAAATATTATTCGAATTCATTACACTGTAAAATTGATATTGGAACGACGAACTATGATCCGTAGCCTATACAATGATCCATTTTCTCCTATTTGTTTTGAAATTAAGTAATAAGTATTTTTCTTCTCCATATTTATATTTAAAAAAGTACCTAAGTAAAGGTGTTTATTTGATGCAAATTTAATTCAATTTGATTTGTGCGGATTGGATCCCTTATTTAGTTCATCAATTCCGAAACAGATTTATAGAATAAAATTTCCTTGAATGATATGGGTTCAAAAACTATGGTCTTGGAATTTTGATCCTATCTCTTAATCACACATATTTTTAAAATATTCGGACGGCCAATCTATAATCAAATTCGATTGTAGTCATTCATTCATAGAGGTTGGAGAGATTATGTTTTAGCCTTGTATCTAAATCAAATTGATATGATCAAGTATATATGTTATATCTACTGATAAACTAAAGACTTTTTGAAAAACAAATAGTGGATTTCCTTATAAATAAATGAAATAAAATAAATTGTAATGACCGTACCTTTTTGTTGCACTTGCTAGTATTGGGAGATTCGCCATAGATGGAGAATTTGGAGAAGCTGAAAATAAAACAGGTCAGAAGAGATTGCTTCCAAACTTCAATCCATATAGCTTATAAATAAATGAAATAAAATAAATTGTAATATTAGGAACTATTTATTATTGGTACCTTTGCCCAAGCTATGAAATGATTGATCTAGTTAGGAGATAATATTCAGATTTATAAAGCCTCACCACTTACTGTAGCCATTCACTTATATTATATAAATGTGCACACAAAGTAACAATTCCCACTTAGATTTTTAACAGTTGTTATTTTCAGTGTAGTTTGTATCATTTTTCTCATGGGTACAGTGCACTCATATACATTATTCGGGTTGCTGTATCGGTTTTGTTCTTGGTCATGGTGTAACGAATTTGAATTTTAAAATTAAATATCAGATTAATATTAGTATTGTATTACAATATCATCACTTATTAAAAATATTACAAGTCAATAATACGCAAATACAACGTATCGGACGTGACATTGACTAAACTCATTTATCAAGTGCATGTTGATGATTATTATAAACACGCAACAAAGATAGATATTTCATAGAAAGAGTATGATGGGCATTTTTACTTCAGGAAAATTATTTATCAAATGATTTCTGAAGACTACTTTACCTAATATTTTGTCCATAATGTATCATTGTTTAATTCAAGATCCATTTCGATGTATGAAATATTTCTATCGAAATCACTTTATTGGATTTTCCAAAGATTGTACCAATGAAATCACATTGTACGTATGATTTGAAAAAGAGTTAAAATCAGTAAACCCGGTGGTTTAAAAAAAATTAGGGTAATTTGCAGCCACACCCCGAGGTTTGCATTTATTGCACCTAGCGGCTGATTTTCGCAATTTTAACACCAACACCTCTTGAGATTTTGTTTTGCTTGCCATGACACCCCAAATGACGAAAATACCCTTCAAAAAATTCGAAAATATTAAGGGTTATGTGAAATGACCTTTATGCCCCAACCCCAAATATATAAAATTTCGAAAAACATATATAAATTCGAAAAAATATATAAAATTCGAAAAAATGTATAAAATTCAAAAATAAATATTTAAATTTTGAAACAAATATATAAAATTAGAATAAAATATATTAATTTCGAAAAATATATATAAATTTCAAAATATATATATAAAATTCAAAATATTTATATTTTCAAAAACAAAATTCAAAAAATTATATAATTTCGATAAACATATATAAATTTCAAAATATGTATAAACAATTCAAAAAAATATATAAAATTTGAAATATATATATAATTCGAAAATATATATATATAATTTGAAAAATATATAAACTCAAATTTATATATATTTCAAAAAAAAAAAATTCAAAATATATATATTTTCGAAAACAAAATTCAAAATATTAGATATTTTCGAAAAACATATATAAATTTCAAAATATATATATAAAATTCGAACAAATATATAAAATTTGAAATATATATATAATTCAAAGTATATATATTTTCAAAAATAAAAAATTCAAAATATATATATTTTCAAAAACAAAATTCAAAATATTATATAATTTCGGAAAACATATATAAATTTCAAAAAATATGTATATTTGTTTTATATATATATATTTTTAAATTGTATATATATATATATATTTTCGAATTATATATATATTTCAAATTTTATATATTTTTTGAAATTTATATATGTTTTTTGAAATTATATAATTTTTTGAATTTTGTTTTTGAATATATATATATTTTGAAATTTGTTTTTTGAAATATATATATATTCGATTTTATATATATTTCAAATTTTATATATAAAATATTTAATTATATATATATTTCAAATTTTATATATTTTTTTGAATTTTTTATATAATTTTTGAAATTTATATACGTTTTTCAAAATTATATAATTTTTTGAATTTTGTTTTTGAAAATATATATATTTTGAATTTTTTATTTTTTTTGAAATATATATATATTCGAATTTATATATTTTTCAAATTTTGTATATATACTTTCGAATTATATATATATTTCAAATTTTATATATTTTTTTGAATTTTTTATATATATTTTGAAATTATATAATTTTTTTAATTTTGTTTTTGAAAATATATATTTTTAATTTTTTAATTTTTTTTGAAATATATATATTTGAGTTTATATATTTTTCAAATTTTATATATTATATTTTCGAATTATATATATGTTTCAAATTTTATATATGTTTTTGAATTTTTTATACATATTTTGAAATTTATATATGTTTATCGAAATTATATAATTTTTTGAATTCTGTTTTTGAAAATATATATATTTTGAAATATATATATTCGAATTTAAATATTTTTCAAAAAATATATATATTTTCTAATTTTATATTGTTTTTTGATTTTATATATATTTTTTGAAATTTATATATATTTTTCGAAATTTATATATTTTATTCTAATTTTATATATATTTTTCAAAATTTAAATATTTATTTTTGAATTTTATACATTTTTTCAAATTTTATATATTTTTTCGAATTTATATATATGTTTTTCGAAATGTTATATATTTGGGGTTGGGGAATAAATGTCATTTCACATAACCCTTAATATTTTCGAATTTTTTGAAGGGTATTTTCGTCATTTGGGGTGTCATGACAAGCAAAACGAAACCTCAGAGGGTGTTGGTGTCAAAATTACGAAAATCAGCCGCTAGGTGCAATAGATGCAAACCTCGGGGGGTGTGGCTGCAAATTACCTAAAAAATTAATTTGCCTCCCTCCTATACAAAAAATTCTTCTGTACTTATCAAATTATATCAGCTTACCCCATTTTCTATAATTTTGGACCAAAATATCCTTGAAATTTAATGAAAAATGATTTAAAATTAAAAAACCATAAAATATTCGAAATATATATATAATTCGAAAAAAAACATATAAAATTAGAAAGAAAAACAAATTCATAAAAATATATATAAAATTCGTAAAAATATATAAAATTCATAAAACAATACATAAAATTCGAAAAAACATATAAAATTTCTAAAAATAATATAAAATTCGAAATAAAATATATAAAATTCGAAAAAAAACATATAAAATTCGAAACAATATATATAAACTTTGTAAAAATGATTTAATGATTTAAAATACCCCTGGAAGTTAATGAAAAATGATTTAAAATAAAAAAAAACATATAAAATTAGAAAGAAATAAAATTCATAAAAATATATATAAAATTCGTAAAAATATATAAAATTCATAAAACAATATATAAAATTCGAAAAAACATATAAAATTTCTAAAAATAATATAAAATTCGAAATAAAATATATAAAATTCGAAAAAAAAACATATAAAATTCGAAACAATATATATAAACTTTGTAAAAATGATTTAATGATTTAAAATACCCCTGGAATTTAATGAAAAATGATTTAAAATAAAAAAAACATATAAAATTCGAAACAAATATATAAAATTGGTAACAAATATATAAAATTCGAAACAAATATATAAAATTAGAAAACAAATATAAAACAAATTGAAATTTATATATTCTTACTTGTATCCTCGTGTAACCTTAATATATTCTTTTGTTTTTACATCTTCTTACTTGTTTTTTCAAATTTTATATGTTTTTTCGAATTTTATATATTGTTTTATGAACTTTATATATTTTTATGAATTTTATATATATTTATGAATTTTATATATTTGTTTATAAATTTATATGTTTTTTTAGAATTTTATATGTATTCTTTGAATTTTATATATTGTTTCGAATTTTAAATATATTGTTTCGAATTTTATATATATTTTTCGAATTTTATATATTTGTTTTCAAATTTTATATATATTTATTAATTTTATATATTTTTTCAAATTTTAAATGTTTTTTTTGAATTATATATATATTTTTGAATTTTATATATTTGTTTTCAAATTATATATATATTTTTGAATTATATATATATTTTTCGAATTTTATATATTTGTTTTTTTTAATTTTAAATCATTTTTCATTAAATCTCAAAGGTATTTTGGTCCAAAATTATAAGGAAGGGGGAAGCTGATACAATTTCATAAGTGCATGGGGGGTTTTTGTATAAGAGGGGGGCAAAGTGATCTTTTTTGAAACCACATGGGGGTTTACTGAAATTAATCGTTTGAAAAATCATCAAACAAGACAGACTTTTTTATTCCATATGTCTTTATCACTTTTTGGGAAAAAAAATAAAATAAAGGGTTAACTCCATTTTTATTCCTTGAGATTTCGTCTAGTATAATATATCAGGCTTAGTCCAATCTATCTAGCTTAGCCCATTTAGTATTAGTCTTACGTAATTTATATTGACTTGTCCCCCACACCAAGTTTACTTGTTCTCGACACATTTTCCCCTATATATAGGAGTCACCTCTATTGTAATAGATACAATGCTTTCTATACACTTCAATATGTATGTTCTTCATCTTTATTGTCTTTGTTATATTTTATCCATTATCATATTATCAAAGCATCCTTTCTTCTAACATGGTATCAGAGTCAATCGATTCTTGGTAGTTCATTCCGCTTAGCGTCATCTCTACTAGGGATGGCACCCTGTCTTCCATCCCCGGCGGCGTTCTTCAATTAAAACCCTAATCTCTCAATCTCTCTTTTCCTCTCTCTCTCTAGGGTTTTCGAAACCCTAACTTTCTCTCTCTACAAATCCTAGTCTCTAATTCCAAGAGACCCACCACCAATTTTTAACACTGTTCGAACGAGACTCTCAATTTCTCCCTCACTGCTCACAAACTGGTCCATATTCGTTGTGAAAATATCCTTGAAATCAAAGTCCGACATCACCAACAGATTTGTCTCGATCAGACGAAGCGAACCCAATTTGCCGCGACCTCAAACTCCACCGCACGCGCCTCTAGAAGACTGACGCATCTGGAGTCCTCAGCCACACGCGCGCCACGCGTCTCAACCTTCAGCACACGTGGGCTTCATGCACCCCACGCGCTAGAACACCGTCGAAACCTGACCACTAGCTAACATTGCCAGTCATATTCTCAAGCAACGATTATACCACCGGCGGAACCCTACCGCTGTGTCACGCCCCGAATTTCCTAGGACTCCAAAACCCGAGCCTAAGGACTAAGGGAGTGAATGCGGAAGAAATAAAAATGAAATAAAATCCCTCGAGTCATCAAATACCCGTACAAGGGTAAGATAGAAATAAAACATCTCAAGGATGCTAAAAGAATAACACGAGATCAAAAGAACGTAAACCGAAACAAACGGTACCTTAACCGAAACGTAGGAATACCCTAAGTTCAACCAAGGGTAAAATGGTCATTTGGAGGGTAAAATGGTAAGTTCCAACTACAAACACAAATTTTGGACCTAGCACAAGCCATAGGAACAAACGGAAGCAAAATCCAAGGTGTGAGGTGGAAACTACAAAGTTTTGAAATCAGCATTTCCACACTTAAGGTCTGAAAATCTACCGTCAACTTCAGTCGACTATTACTCATTCAAAACTGAGTCAAATGAGGCGATTCAAAAGCCTAAACGCAAGATCTTGAAGTCAGCTTTCTAAAACGCTAAAGAACACATTCATCCGACAAGCGTAGCTCGAGATATGATCGAAATACTGAACAGTGTGCGCAGAGTGCGCGAGTTGTAGTCGACTGAAAGAACTTTTAGTCGACTACAAGGGTCATCTAGTCGACTGAAACAGCTCTTAGTCGACTAGAAGGAGTATCTAGTCGACTGAAACAAGTATTGAGTCGACTAGATCAGTCAGTAGCTTGCGGAAATGAGAGTTTGAGGATTCAGTCGACTACACAAAGCCCTAGTCGACTAAACGAAGTTCTAGTCGACTACCTAAAGCACTAGTCGACTAAAAGGAGGGTTCTAGTCGACTAAAACAAGAAAGAGTCGACTAAAACATGCCAAAGCCAAGAGAGAAATGTACTGAAATGAAAAGGTGAAGACTTAGTCGGCTACTTAAAACTCAACTCAACCACAAAGTCTGCAGAAGGGGAAAAATTGTCTCTACACCATCCTTAGCACTTATAGGATGCTACTACTATTTCCGAAACTCATGAACTAGAAGGAAACAATTATTTTCCTCGAAATCATTTTACTTGAATTTTTGTAAAAATCATCCGTCTTGCCCCCGGTTTCCGTTTGAGTAAACCACCGACTCAAAAATCTCAATTTCTTTCAAACAACTTCAAATTAGTTCAAAACACAAGTTTTTTATTAATTTTACGGGGGTAGGCGAAAACGGGTTTTTCCATCCAAAACGAAAGGATTGGTTTTAAACCTTAGAAAAATGTCGTTTCGGCCGAATACCAAATAATCACATTCACGACAAATAATTCATTCCACACTCCAAATTCCAAATGAAAGAGTTCCATATTTTCATCATAGCGCCCTAAGGCGAAACATAGTAGAGTTGTTCAAAATTACATGTTTCCACGATTCGACACCGAAATGCCCAAAAGAATATATTCCCCGCGCCTAGCGCTCCAAGGGATGTACATTAACACCAACATCTCGGCTAACATGCTAGCCGGATTAAAATAAAATAGTTTTGACTTAATGAAGCACTAAACAAAATAAGCACGTGTACACAACGTCTATCAATGCTTTACAAAAGAACTCCGCCTCCGTATGTGAAAAAAGGACGGAACCAACACCGAGTCTCTACCGAAAGACTACGGGCCTCCCAAATGGGAATCATCACCTGAAAAAAAATGTATATAACGTGGGGTGAGCTCACTAGCCCAGTAGAGGAAGCGTCATTGCCTCAATCTCTGTAGTCCGAGTGGTACAACCCACCCAAGGTACATGCAACTAATTCCTAGGTCGGTCTCTTGTTCCACATGGCTCTCACGCCAATCCGGAACCCCATCAAACCCAACAATCAAGTTCCCCAACATGCTCACAATATAATTTATCACAATTATAACATGCTTTCATTATTAAAATCACAATCACATATGTATAATAATTAAGATGGAAGGTGACCGACACCCCCATTACACGCACACAAAAACACACCCTTCCCAAGGATGAACGGATCATTCTCCACCATTCCCCTGAGGATACAAGCTCACTAGGGAATAGTAGACTCATCGACCCGTCATTCCCAAGTGCTTTTGACACTTACACTTTTACTAGGAAGACGTTCTCCACGACCTAGTCGCGCACATAGGGCCTTAGACGATATGTCCTCCCCCTATCGTCTGCGTTTCTCAGCTTTTTAGTTCTGTGGGAGCAAGAAGCACCCCCTGGCCAGTTGTTTCGACGATCCAAACACAAGACGACTCTCACAAAATTTACGCAAAATGTAGGAACCAATACCCACGTTTTCACACTACGTGGCACACTCAACTGAATCAAGGTTCACAATTTCCATCACAATACATACTTATTTCTTTATGCAATATATTGTAATTAAATTAACATCATGCTCATAATTTCACAACAAGCATTAAAATCATATACTCATGCTTTTCAAGGGGACCTAATTCATCGTCTAAGTTGTCGAAACTCAACTCGCATATATATATACGGCATATATACACATAGACGCACACACCCTCTTACACAAACGAAAGCAACTCGTTTTTCCCCTACCTCAATCCAAGCAATTTATAAGCAATAGGGCGCAAGCAATCCGTCCAAGACACCAACAACAACCGAGTCAAGAATTTCCAAGAGAGCTTCAAGAATATGATTTTCGGGAATTTGAGTAAAAGGTCTCCCAAGCCTTCAAGCAACATTAAAACAAGTATGGATTCTTAACTAGTGATTTTTAATAGCAACAACCGATTAAAAATCAAGAATTCAAAGTAAAGCTAAAAACCCCCAAAATGGTTAAACTAGGGTTTCGAAAAAAGAAAAGAAAAAAAAAAAAGAATCATGAGGAAAGGAACTCACCAATAAATTCAACACAAGATACACAATGTGGACATCAAGCAAGCTTGAAGCAATGAAATTCCCGAAATTAGCTTTTTCAAGTCTTCTCAAGCTAATAACAATTCAATGGAAGGGAGAGTTACAAAATGGACCAACAACAATTATAACCATGGAATTTCCGAAATTTTATGGGAATAAAAGAAATCATTCCAAGGAAATAAAAGCTAGGTTTTCAATTTAATGGAGAAATCAAGGGAAATGGTGAGAGAACTTACCAATCATCAACACCAATTGTAGACAATGAAGCACCAATAAGACCCAAGCTTCAAGCTATCATCAACAAGACTAGAAGAGAAAGTCTTGTGCATCCATCGAGGAAGAGAGAGAGAAACATAACAAGGAAATTGGGGAAGAAAAGAGAAAGGAAAAAAAAAACGTGTGAAGTGTAGAGAATGAGAGGAAGTGGGTTGTGGGTTAGGAAGACTTTATTCTTGTGTAGAGATACCAATAATGCACCTCTCAATCCAATGGCTAGAATTGAAGATGGGTAAATGGAGGATGATCCAATGGCTAATAGGAAGACAACACTAAAGGTGGTAGTGAAATGTCTAAGCTACCCACCCCTTTATAACTTAATCACAACCCTTGCCATTATGAACTCAATTTACTATTTTGCCCAAGTCTTCTACACAACTACAACATTGCCACTCTACATCTCCCCAACACTTAGTCAATAATTCTCTACAAAAACCACTAACTCAATACATGGAAAATTTATAGTTTACGCTTTTGTCATTTATTTATTTTCCAAACGTTTCAATTAATTTCAAGTATTCACAAAATGAAAAATAACATATAACATGTAACTCAAAATTTCAATTTCGTATAAATCACATAAGCACGTCAACATGTTAGGCACATAAGCACATAAGCAATTAATTGTTTAATAAATAAATGAAAATAAAAATTTTAAATTAGCACGTAAAAATACCGGACGTTACAACCTACACACCTTAGGAGATTTCGTCCTCGAAATCAAGACGTACCTAAGTAGAAAACAAGTCCGGGTATTTTTCCCGAACTTCACGCTCACGCTCCCAAGTCGCCTCCTCGACTCCGCGATGATGCCATAAGACCTTAACTAACAGAATAGTTTTGCCCCTCAAAACTTGCTCTCGAGCATCCAAGATCCTAACAGGTCGCTCATCGTAGGACACGTCCTCGGCCACATCGACATCCACCCAACTCAAGACATGAGATGGATCCGGCTCATACTTGTGAAGCATAGAGACATGAAAAACATTATGAACCCGCGATAAATCCGGTGGCAACGCTAAACGGTATGCTACCTCGCCGACACGATCAAGAATCTCGAAAGGCCCAATAAATCGTGGTGAAAGTTTGCCGCTCTTCCCAAATCGCATCAAGCCCTTCCGAGGTGAGACCTTCAGAAACATATGATCACCGGCCTCAAAGAATAAAGGACGCCTACGTCGATCCGCATAGCTCTTCTGTCGGCTCTGTGCTGTAACCAAATGCTGTCGAGCGATCCTAATCTTTTCGGTTGCTTCATGAACCATATCGGGTCCCAAAAGTGCAACGTCACCAACCTCGGCCCAACAAGTCGGCGAACGACATGGTCTACCGTACAATGCCTCAAAAGGTGCCATCTGAATACTAGACTGATAACTGTTGTTGTATGCAAACTCCGCCATATGCAGATGATCCTCCCAACTGCCTCTGAAATCAATAGCACAAGCACGAAGCATGTCCTCGAGAATCTGAATGGTACGCTCTGACTGCCCGTCCGTCTGAGGATGGAAGGCGGTACTAAATCGTAGTTGCGTATCCAAAACTGTCTGAAAGGCTTGCCAAAATCGTGACGTGAATCGGGGATCCCGATCCGAAACAATAGTAACAGGAACCCCGTGAAGCTTAACAATCTCCTTCACGTACAACCTACTAAGAACCTCTACATTATCTGTCTCGTGGATGGGTAGAAAATGCGCAGTCTTTGTCAATCGATCAACGATCACCCACACTGTATCCTTATGATTCCTCGTTTTCGGTAACCCTGTCACGAAGTCCATGCAAATATGCTCCAATTTCCACTCAGGAATCGGTAACGGATTCAACAACCCGGCAGGTCCTCGGTGCTCAACCTTAACCTGCTGACAAGTAAGACAACGACTCACAAAATCTGCAACTAATTTCTTCATTCCTTGCCACCAATAGTGACGCCGAAGATTGTGATACATCTTTGTGCCACCTGGGTGAACTACAAGTCTGGAACTGTGAAACTCCCGTAAGACCTCCTCACGGCAAGTCTGTGGTACATAGAGTAAACCCCTAAAACGATAACCTCCGTCGGAGTGCAAAACCCAATCGTCAACAACCTCGCCACTAGCGATACGAGTGCGAACCGAAGTAATGCTGTCATCGTGCCCCTGAGCCTCAATCACACGACTCAAAAGTGAAGGTTGTGCCACCATGCTAAATAAGGTCACCATTGAATCCCCACTATCACAGAACTGAAGACCCAACTCTGCGATGCCCTCCATCATCCGCCACTCACGAATAAAGATGCTAGATAACGTTGCCTGTGACTTGCTACTCAATGCATCCGCCACTACATTAGCTTTCCCGGGGTGGTACTGAAGTGCAAAGTCATAGTCCTCCATGTACTCGACCCATCGACGCTGTCGTAAATTCAAGTCCCGCTGTGTAAAGATATACTGTAAGCTCTTGTGATCGGAGAAAACCTCAAATCTCTCACCATACAAGTAATGCCGCCATCCCTTAAGTGCAAAGAGAACCGCTACGAGCTCCAAGTCATGCGTAGGATAATTCCGCTCGTGAGTCTTCAACTGTCGAAACCCATAAGCTACAACTCTCTCAGACTGCATAAGTACACATCCTAGTCCCTCGTGAGAAGCATCACAATAGATCACATAGCCTACACCACGCTCGGGAATAATCAAAACCGGAGCCGTAGTCAACCGTGTCTTCAATTCACTAAAGGTCGTTTCACACTTGTCATCCCACACAAACTTGATACCCTTTCGTGTGAGGCCAGTCATAGGAACCGCTAAACGAGAAAAGTCCTTCACGAATCGCCGATAGTATCCCGCTAAGCCAAGGAAACTACGAACCTCAAAAACATTAGTCGGCCGCTTCCAATTCATCACCGCTTCTATTTTCGAAGGATCAACTGAAATGCCGCCTCCGGAAACTACATGCCCCAAAAATCTAACTTCTTGAAGCCAAAACTCACATTTCTCATACTTAGCATACAATCGGTGCTCTCTTAGGATTTGAAGAACGGTCCTAAGATGAACCTCGTGCTCGCTTTTCGTAGTATAGTACACTAGAATGTCATCAACAAATACTACGACAAATCTATACAAGAACTCATGGAAGATACGATTCATAAGACTCATGAATGCCGCCGGTGCATTAGTCAAACCAAAAGGCATCACTAGAAATTCAAAGTGCCCGTAACGAGTGCGAAAGGCTGTTTTTGGAATATCTACTTCCCTGACCCGTAACTGATGATAACCGGATCTCAAGTCAATCTTAGAGAAAAACTTAGACCCCTTAAGTTGGTCGAACAAGTCGTCAATCCGTGGCAATGGATATCTGTTCTTGATCGTCACCCGGTTCAACTTACGATAATCAATACATAACCGTAGTGAACCATCCTTTTTCTTAGCAAAAAGGACCGGAGCACCCCAATTCGAAACACTAGGTCGGATAAATCCCTTCGAACCGAGATCATCGATTTGTTTCTTTAATTCCTCTAACTCAGCTGGTGCCATTCGGTATGGTGCCATAGAAATAGCATCGGTACCCGGTGTAAGATCAATAGCAAATTCCACTTCGCGATGCGGAGGCAAAGAAGTTAAGTCATCGGGAAAGACATCCCAATACTCGTCCACCACACGCGGTACCCCAACGTGGCTATGAACCTCATTATCGGACAATAAACTTGCCAAAATAAAATTGGATACATTTCGAACCCATAAACAATAGGAAGAAATGGAGGAGTCATTGCGATCACCAAAGAAGTGGAACCGCTCGCCCTTAGGAGTGCTCACTAACACACGACCTCTAAAGCAATCAATCTGCGCACGGAAGGTAGAAAACCAATCCATGCCCAAGATGACGTCAAAGCTCGTCATGTCCAGGAGAATGAAGTCAAATCTTAACGATCGTTCGGAAATCACAATTTCACACTCACGGCAAACTTTGGATAAATACACGTTACCACCAACCGGAGTGTCAACACATAATGCCACGTCAAGATAGGAAATAGGTATACCCAAAACATATGCAAAAGTAGAAGCAATAAAAGAATGTGAAGCTCCCGAATCAATGAGAACACGAGCCCAACAACCATACACGGGAAATGTACCTCGTACAACAGATGGTCCTGCCCTACAATCGGCTTACGCGGTGACTGCATAAGCACGGCCCTGAGGACGTGGAGGCTGCTGGATAGTAGATGCAAATGTCCTAGCCTGAGAACCTGTAGCAGATGGAGCTGGATGCTGTGGTGCTCTGTACCCAAACTGACCTGTCGACTGAGGAGCCCTAGACTGCTGTCCAGTCCAACCCATGGGAGTACCACTGCTCAACTGAGGACAATTCTTGGCGATGTGACCCGACTGTCCACACTGAAAGCAACCGTGACCACGCACTGAACTACCACTCCATGTCTGATGATGAGACGGACAAAACAGCTTCGTATGGCCTGGCTTACGACACTGGAAGCAATACACATCCCGACGTGTAGAACCCGTAGATGTCCTAGAAGAAGGTGCAGACTGTTCCGAACGCTGCTGTTGTGGCTGCTGCTGTGCTACCGGGGCTGAAGTGCCCTCACGCTGTCTCTTCTTGTTCCCAAAACCCGAAGAAGAAGAACCTCTGAAGCTTTTGTCCCTAGCTTCACGAGCTAGTCGGCCCTCTCTTGCATCTTCCTCAGCAAGCAATGCCTTTGTAACGGCCTCGCGGTACGTCGGCATAGTAAACACAGAAATCTTTGACTTGAGATTGCCCCTTAAACCCCTCACAAAACGTCGGCCTTTGACCTCATCATCCACCACCATCTCTGGTGCGAATCGAGATAAACTGGTATATTGAAGCTCATACTCGGTCACAGATAAATCACCCTGAACCAACTCAGTGAACCGGTCCCTCATGCTCATCCTAGCAAGATGTGGAAAATATTGATCCAAGAAAAGCGTGCGAAATTCCACCCATGTGATAGTCCGAATGTCCCTCGTATTTGTGACAGACTTCCACCAATTTTTAGCATCGCCCGTAAGTCGAAACGACGCAATCATGACCCGTACATCGTCCTCAACCACTCTGAGAATGTCAAATCCATTGGTTATCTGCTCCAACCAATCATCGACCACTAATGGATCCGAACCACCCACAAAGGTAGGTATGTCCAACCTCAAGAAATCACGGAGAGCCCTTTGAGCACGCGAACCCTCATTCTCAACATGTTGTCTCTGAGGAATTTGTGCCATAGCCGCTACTAAAGCACGTACAAACTGCCCACCATCCATGAAAGGTGCAGCTGGTACACGCTCCCCAACATCGGGATGCACTGGCACATTCTCGTCCACAACCGGAGGTACATGATCCGGAGCATCACCCTCTCTAATGATACGCGGTCGACCTCTACGTGGCGGCATGCTCTCTACATGACAATAACTAAACATGTAAGGCACAATTACAAGTATAGTACGCCAAACAAAACCACAAAGCCATGCCAACCCAAGCATAAGTCAACGACGTACAAGAGATGAGAACTAACACGTAAACATGTAACATAAAGGCAAACAAGAAATTTAAAGCGATAACGACCCTCGCCCATCGTCCCATAGAGAAAGAACACGCTCAAATACCAAGTTGTCACGCCCCGAATTTCCTAGGACTCCAAAACCCGAGCCTAAGGACTAAGGGAGTGAATGCGGAATAAATAAAAATGAAATAAAATCCCTCGAGTCATCAAATACCCGTACAAGGGTAAGATAGAAATAAAAGATCTCAAGGCTGCTAAAAGAATAACACGAGATCAAAAGAAGGTAAACCGAAACAAACGGTACCTTAACCGAAACGTAGGAATACCCTAAGTTCAACCAAGGGTAAAATGGTCATTTGGAGGGTAAAATGGTAAGTTCCAACTACAAACACAAAGTTTGGACCTAGCACAAGCCATAGGAACAAACGGAAGCAAAATCCAAGGTGTGAGGTGGAAACTACAAAGTTTTGAAATCAGCATTTCCACACTTAAGGTCTGAAAATCTACCGTCAACTTCAGTCGACTATTACTCATTCAAAACTGAGTCAAATGAGGCGATTCAAAAGCCTAAACGCAAGATCTTGAAGTCAGCTTTCTAAAACGCTAAAGAACACATTCATCCGACAAGCGTAGCTCGAGATATGAACGAAATACTGAACAGTGTGCGCAGAGTGGGCGAGTTGTAGTCGACTGAAAGAACTTTTAGTCGACTACAAGGGTCATCTAGTCGACTGAAACAGCTCTTAGTCGACTAGAAGGAGTATCTAGTCGACTGAAACAAGTATTGAGTCGACTAGATCAGTCAGTAGCTTGCGGAAATGAGAGTTTGAGGATTCAGTCGACTACACAAAGCCCTAGTCGACTAAACGAAGTTCTAGTCGACTACCTAAAGCACTAGTCGACTAAAAGGAGGGTTCTAGTCGACTAAAACAAGAAAGAGTCGACTAAAACATGCCAAAGCCAAGAGAGAAATGTACTGAAATGAAAAGGTGAAGACTTAGTCGGCTACTTAAAACTCAACTCAACCACAAAGTCTGCAGAAGGGGAAAAATTATCTCTACACCATCCTTAGCACTTATAGGATGCTACTACTATTTCCGAAACTCATGAACTAGAAGGAAACAATTATTTTCCTCGAAATCATTTTACTTGAATTTTTGTAAAAATCATCCGTCTTGCCCCCGGTTTCCGTTTGAGTAAACCACCGACTCAAAAATCTCAATTTCTTTCAAACAACTTCAAATTAGTTCAAAACACAAGTTTTTTATTAATTTTACGGGGGTAGGCGAAAACGGGTTTTTCCATCCAAAACGAAAGGATTGGTTTTAAACCTTAGAAAAATGTCGTTTCGGCCGAATACCAAATAATCACATTCACGACAAATAATTCATTCCACACTCCAAATTCCAAATGAAAGAGTTCCATATTTTCATCATAGCGCCCTAAGGCGAAACATAGTAGAGTTGTTCAAAATTACATGTTTCCACGATTCGACACCGAAATGCCCAAAAGAATATATTCCCCGCGCCTAGCGCTCCAAGGGATGTACATTAACACCAACATCTCGGCTAACATGCTAGCCGGATTAAAATAAAATAGTTTTGACTTAATGAAGCACTAAACAAAATAAGCACGTGTACACAACGTCTATCAATGCTTTACAAAAGAACTCCGCCTCCGTATGTGAAAAAAGGACGGAACCAACACCGAGTCTCTACCGAAAGACTACGGGCCTCCCAAATGGGAATCATCACCTGAAAAAAAATGTATATAACGTGGGGTGAGCTCACTAGCCCAGTAGAGGAAGCGTCATTGCCTCAATCTCTGTAGTCCGAGTGGTACAACCCACCCAAGGTACATGCAACTAATTCCTAGGTCGGTCTCTTGTTCCACATGGCTCTCACGCCAATCCGGAACCCCATCAAACCCAACAATCAAGTTCCCCAACATGCTCACAATATAATTTATCACAATTATAACATGCTTTCATTATTAAAATCACAATCACATATGTATAATAATTAAGATGGAAGGTGACCGACACCCCCATTACACGCACACAAAAACACACCCTTCCCAAGGATGAACGGATCATTCTCCACCATTCCCCTGAGGATACAAGCTCACTAGGGAATAGTAGACTCATCGACCCGTCATTCCCAAGTGCTTTTGACACTTACACTTTTACTAGGAAGACGTTCTCCACGACCTAGTCGCGCACATAGGGCCTTAGACGATATGTCCTCCCCCTATCGTCTGCGTTTCTCAGCTTTTTAGTTCTGTGGGAGCAAGAAGCACCCCCTGGCCAGTTGTTTCGACGATCCAAACACAAGACGACTCTCACAAAATTTACGCAAAATGTAGGAACCAATACCCACGTTTTCACACTACGTGGCACACTCAACTGAATCAAGGTTCACAATTTCCATCACAATACATACTTATTTCTTTATGCAATATATTGTAATTAAATTAACATCATGCTCATAATTTCACAACAAGCATTAAAATCATATACTCATGCTTTTCAAGGGGACCTAATTCATCGTCTAAGTTGTCGAAACTCAACTCGCATATATATATACGGCATATATACACATAGACGCACACACCCTCTTACACAAACGAAAGCAACTCGTTTTTCCCCTACCTCAATCCAAGCAATTTATAAGCAATAGGGCGCAAGCAATCCGTCCAAGACACCAACAACAACCGAGTCAAGAATTTCCAAGAGAGCTTCAAGAATATGATTTTCGGGAATTTGAGTAAAAGGTCTCCCAAGCCTTCAAGCAACATTAAAACAAGTATGGATTCTTAACTAGTGATTTTTAATAGCAACAACCGATTAAAAATCAAGAATTCAAAGTAAAGCTAAAAACCCCCAAAATGGTTAAACTAGGGTTTCGAAAAAAGAAAAGAAAAAAAAAAAAGAATCATGAGGAAAGGAACTCACCAATAAATTCAACACAAGATACACAATGTGGACATCAAGCAAGCTTGAAGCAATGAAATTCCCGAAATTAGCTTTTTCAAGTCTTCTCAAGCTAATAACAATTCAATGGAAGGGAGAGTTACAAAATGGACCAACAACAATTATAACCATGGAATTTCCGAAATTTTATGGGAATAAAAGAAATCATTCCAAGGAAATAAAAGCTAGGTTTTCAATTTAATGGAGAAATCAAGGGAAATGGTGAGAGAACTTACCAATCATCAACACCAATTGTAGACAATGAAGCACCAATAAGACCCAAGCTTCAAGCTATCATCAACAAGACTAGAAGAGAAAGTCTTGTGCATCCATGGAGGAAGAGAGAGAGAAACGTAACAAGGAAATTGGGGAAGAAAAGAGAAAGGAAAAAAAAAAACGTGTGAAGTGTAGAGAATGAGAGGAAGTGGGTTGTGGGTTAGGAAGACTTTATTCTTGTGTAGAGATACCAATAATGCACCTCTCAATCCAATGGCTAGAATTGAAGATGGGTAAATGGAGGATGATCCAATGGCTAATAGGAAGACAACACTAAAGGTGGTAGTGAAATGTCTAAGCTACCCACCCCTTTATAACTTAATCACAACCCTTGCCATTATGAACTCAATTTACTATTTTGCCCAAGTCTTCTACACAACTACAACATTGCCACTCTACATCTCCCCAACACTTAGTCAATAATTCTCTACAAAAACCACTAACTCAATACATGGAAAATTTATAGTTTACGCTTTTGTCATTTATTTATTTTCCAAACGTTTCAATTAATTTCAAGTATTCACGAAATGAAAAATAACATATAACATGTAACTCAAAATTTCAATTTCGTATAAATCACATAAGCACGTCAACATGTTAGGCACATAAGCACATAAGCAATTAATTGTTTAATAAATAAATGAAAATAAAAATTTTAAATTAGCACGTAAAAATACCGGACGTTACACGCTGTCAGTAGGTTCTTGCAAAATTACAGTTTTGCCATTATTCAATCTTTTGTGCATTTCAGTCTCTTTTAACTCCGATTTTAGCAAACAAATAGTCGATTTCAGCTAATTGGACCACTCTGGATGCAACCGTACTGTCATTTTTTCCAGATTTGTCTTTGATCTCTTGATTACTCATCTTTCCAACTCGTTATCTACCCTTTTAGGTACTTGCTATGCTTATTTTCATATTTTTTCATTGCCAACATCATATTTTTTCATCTCGTCCGTTTGCACATCCGTACCCATTTGTTTAGGGTACTTTCATTTAGAGAACCAACCACTTCACTAGTTTAGTTCTCTCTATCTTATTTTCTCCTTTCAGGGGGAAAATTTAATCATTTTGATCAATCAATCTTTTCCTGATTGATCGTCATCTCTTTTCGATCGATCGTCATCTTTTACTTGATCGACCGAACGTTTAATTCTATATCATCTTCTCTGTTTTGGTGATTTGGAATTCTTCATTCAAGAATCAGACTCAGAATCAGTCGCTCTTGTCAGGAATCATCGCTTCCGCATAGCCAATCGCAGTCATAATCAGAATTAGAATCAAGATCAACCTGCTGATACTTTTCACCAAAGTTCATTTGCCCGGACGATTTCAGGAATTTGTTCCCAAACTCAAGTTGGTCTCTTAATTCCCCAAAGAGGGAGGGTGTTAGAATATATCAGGCTTAGGCCCATCTTAACCCATGTAATTCTAACCCATTTAGTATTAGTCTTACCTAATTTATATTGACTTGTCCTCCATACCAAGTTTACTTATTCTCCACACATTTTCCCCTATATATAGGGATCACCTCTATTGTAATAGATACAATGCTTTCTATACACTTTAATATATACGTTCTTAATCTTTATTGTCTTTGTTATATTTTCTCCATTATCATATTATCAAAGCATCCTTTCTTCTAACATCATCCAATCCCACTTTGAAATATTCCAACTATATCTTGGTCTGGTATGGGCGATGTTCTAAAAGTTTGTTTGGTAAGCGGTATGGTCTAATGGTATTGGTTTGAGAAAATTGGAACCAGACCATGTTTGGAAAACTGTTTGGTTCCAAACATTTTTGAACCAGACAATGTTTAGCAAAATGGTCTGGTTTTAAATTTTTAGAAAACTGTACAAAAATGTTTAATATACTTTATACGTTGTAATAACCTACAAAACCCTAAAAATTTAATTTGTAAACATTTGTTAAACTAGTTTTCAAAGGTTTGTATTATATATTTCTTACATGATAATGTGATATTAGTTTTGAAAAAATTTTGACAGCACCTCCCCTAAAATTTACCAACAAATTGGTTTTATACCTTTCACAATTTTTATTATACATAAAGTGCAGTCACACAAATTTCACAAGTACATAAGTAATATTACACTATGTATCAGCCCATTACTACAACAACTACTACATAGGGCTACAACTTGGGTCAGCCCAACCCGACCCAACCCAAACCCAGTGAACCTAATTTCGGGTTGGGTCGGGCCAGGCCAACCTTTCACCAACCTTTGGTTCGCACCAACCAGCAAAACCCGAGTTGAATAGTTAATGAACCCAATCCTGAAAATTCTGGGCTGGGCTGGGTTGAGCCCGCCCAAGTTGCAGGCCTACTACTACAATACAAAATCTAAACACTATAAACATGACCAAACATCCAACACAACAACAACCACCATATAGCATGTACTTCTGTTTCATTTTGTTGATATTGAATTTATGCAACAACATTATCAAATTCATATGGCTCCTCCTCGAATCTCCCCTGCACACCATGGACATAGTCTTCCAACCATATAAATGAATCCTTGTGATCCTACATTTTGAAACAAAAACATGAAATTAATATTTGAAATCAAAAATTAATTCAACATGGTAAAAAATGACAAATAAATTGTACCTTCCATAGTCGATATCTATAAAACAACTTTCCGAAATTTTTGTTTTGTTTTAGCCTGATACAATTTCATTTCACCCATACCACAAGCACAAATGGCCCCCTCACCTTTAACATGATGCATTGCTATAGATACAAGTAAAACAAATCAATAGCAGGATATAATAACACAATGTACATTTTATACACATATTTTTAATATAATCTTACAAAGAAATTGATTAAAAAGAATCCACATTCATTTCAAGTATGAGGCGTGTAAGTATAGATATCGTTTGCAATACTATCACGCAATCTATCCATTACATTGTCTCTCCCACGCGATGCACTGCTCTCAGCTGGAGGATCTTTATCAACATCAACATCTGGTTCTAGAGGATCAATATCAAAGAGGTCATCTGGTAGAGACTGCATTCTAATGAAATTATGCAGTGTACAACAAGCAATCACTATTTATACTTGGGCTGGGAACTTGTACCCAGACATTTGCTTGAGTATATCAAATCTCATCTTTAGCAAGCCGAAACATTTTTCAATGACATTTCGCGACGCGGAATGCCTATAATTAAAGGCTTCCTTACGGTTGCGTGGATTTCCACCACTTCGGCGGATGTCTGGCAAATGGTATCGGTGGCCCCGTATGGTGCCAAAAAATCCTCACGATTTGCATAATCAGAATCTACCAGATAGTACTTCCCTTTATTGATTTGACGGGAAAAAAAAAATCAATCCTAATAAATTTAAACTCATTTTCCTGATATTTTTGCAGACTATATTGTTATTTCCATAATACCTCGTGGTGGCTTTGGGAATCCTAGGGTTTCTCTGTCCATACACCCATTCAAAATGTGAGAATCATTCGCCGATCCTTCCCAACCTGCTAGGACATATGTGAATTTCATATTGAAAGAGTAAGCAGCCATGACATTTTGTGTCATAAAGCATTTTTTGCCATGAAATGGTGTTTTATGGTCCAAACGTATTTGTGCAATGATGTGTGTGACATCTATTATACCCACATAGTCTTTAAAGTATGGATAAAATTTATCACTGAATAAAATCTCATGAGGGGTGATAGTTAAATCTGGTGGAACAATAATTTGTGTTCCCAGTAATAGAACGTTTCCTAACATAGAATGGAAGTGTCTTGCAATTATTTATGTGGAGTGCTGGAATCTTTCTGCCGTCACCCGATTTCTCGTATTATGAGTTATTGTTAATAGGAAAATACATACTTGTTCCTATACAGTTAAAGATCTCGAATCTTCAAGACCTACTAATTTTAGCTGGTCATATAGTAGATTGAAAATAGGTGGATTCATTCGGAATTTTTCATAGCAACGTGTTTGGTTTGTGGTGATCTCAAACAGGAAGCTTGTTGTAATGTTTTTTATAATGAATTTCCCACATGGCACACAATACAGTGGAAGACGATTCCATGATCTCATTGTCTTGAAGGTAGTAATTCACCATCAAAAGATGAAAATTACTATCAATGTTCCAAGACCATAAGCAGAAATCTGATAAATTTTAGCACCAAGAAACACTTGTAAATTTCAGCATAATAACACTTGTAAATTTCAGCAAGCAACAATCATAAATTTTAGTAGTATCAAAGAGGTCTTTCAAACAATACATAAACAAATAATAATCCAAATTAAAACATAGTTTGGACGAACATAGACAACCATGAGTCGAAAATAAAACATAGTCCATCAGAAAAAAATACACAATATCAAAACATAAGCATAGTCAAAAGACGATCAATCCAAATGCGCCTCTTCTAATCAGTATTCTTTATAAATCACCCCCTCCGCTCCATATCCGCCTTAAGAGCCATTAGAACCTTCATGTAGTCCACGGTATCCAAGTTCCTAGTATTCAAGATATCGATACACTCAATGAACAGGTTGCTAGGAGCTTTCTCACAATATGGATATTCCCCATCTTGCTCTTTCATCTGCGGGTGTGTTTGTATGAACTTCTAAAGATTGAGACTTTAAAGCTTCTAAAAAACGGCTAGTGTTTTGGGTGCTAGTGGCACTAATATTTTCTAAAGCAACCTTAATAGTATCAATAACTGAGGAACTAGTCCTTTCTTTCCTGGATTTCTTATTAGGAGCAAGTACAGGAGAAGGACTGAATTCAGCAATGTCATCATCATCGACATCCAAGTCGGTCAAAGCTGGAGTAGGACAGGAGGATGAATCAGGAAATGATAGGGGTATCCTAGTAGAACACTGAACATATTTCCCAATGGTTATGGTCTCTTTGAATATGGATTCCAATTGCAGGAAAGTCGGATGACCTTTTTTCTTGAACTTGCCATAAGCCTACAAATTAATTATTTATTTTGAAAATTTATATTTTGAAATTTCCTAGATAATAGTGAAAATAGCCTAGAGGGGGGGGGGGGTGAATAGGCTCTTTGTAGATTTATTGACAAATTAATATTTAATTGCAGAAAAATCAATTTTAATCCAATCAAAAAACCCTAATTCTCAAACCACATCATTCAAGCAATATCAAACAAACATCAATGTAGTGCAGAAAATAAAGCAAGAGACGACACAAAGAATTAGACGTGGAAAAACCAAGGAAATGTTCCAAGGAAAAGACCACGGGTACACTTAGGTACCGATGCACTATGAATCAACAAGTACAGACTCTATGAGAGTTTTAGACTTATAATCACTCTTGATATGCCTTCCTCTACTCACGGTCTGAAATCGTTGAATCATTCTTACTTCACGAAACACGTTTGCTCCGCCAGACACTATGAGAGACTCGCAAATAACGTCTGATTTGCCTTTCTCTACTCGCGGTCTGAAATCCTCGAGTCGCTCCGTGCTCAGACGACTCAAAACAACCTCGTTGCAATGGATGGTGTGATGATTTTTCAGCAATCACTCATCCAATCGTTCATAAAGAACTTCAGTGTAGAAGCACGATTAGAGAACCTCAACACAAGAGAGAACACCAATATGTACGATCACTCCATAATCACCACTCTGTGTGTATCACTCTGTATAAGAATATGAACGATAGAATATTGCAGAGCTCTCACCAAAAACCGTCTTGAAAAATCATCGTCAAACACCGTAGCCTCTTCTCTTGTAGAACCTTGGTATTTATAGACCAAGTCAAAGAAAACCCTAACATTGCCCTTTTACGTAATTTCATAATATGTTAATAAATCCTTTTAAATTTGATGTAAATATGTGTATACGCCTATACGTAGAGGTCTGAAGTCGTTGATCACTTAATAACTCGAAGTAGGGACCAAACTGGAAAAATCCGAAAGCACCCCGAAACAAATCCTGCATAACAAGTGATCACGTGACTAAGCATTGGGACCTACGCTTGGGCGTAGGTCTAGGGCGTAGGGTCCCCTGTCAGCTCCAAAACCACAGCGTAGGTCAGAGCCAATTTGTCCTGTTTCAGCCTCTATCAACGTAGGTATGTTGCATCTTTTTCAGTTTTTTTCATATTTTAGCTAGACTGGTCATCTCGAAGTCCCGATGCTTTTGGTTGAAGTCATAATGTCTGAAAATGACATTTTTGCCCTCTGGTGAAGTGACGATGTCTATAAATGATGATTTTGCCCTCCAGTAGCTTTATTTGCTTTAACACACTCCTTGACTTCTTTTTCAAGATAGAAACGAACATACTAACAACTCGATTGCAAATACACAAAACTCTCAACATGACAATTCACTCAATATGATTATTGTCTAGAACATGCCAAACACAAATAATACTATAAATGTTCCTACATATTTCTGATACAAAACCATGTTTTTACAATATAGCCACACAATCAACATAACATCTAGACCTATGAACACACACGGATAAACATAGATATAAATTGTCACCTTGCTTTCATAACGGTCTACCAATCCCGTAACCACAACACTGAATAAACCATTAAACACATGTGTGGCAAACAAATATAAATCAACATAATGATCATAACAACAATGCACACATAATGATCATCATTCTCCCCTTGAGAATAAACTTCCCCTTGCTAAATACTTCTCCCTCTGAATCAATCTTAACCAAACAATCTCTCCCCTTCACTTAATACTTCTCCCCCATTTTCTCATTGAAATGTCAAGCAAAGAGAGTATATGTCATAGTAACAATGTAGAGAGATGCAAGGAAGTACTCAATGAAAAACACTAAGATATAGAACTCTTATCAGATCATATCTAAATTCTCAGGGTAACAGAAATCTATATTATGCATGACTCTACTACTAATGCATGAATGCAAAATGTCATGAATAAAAATTAAATAAAATATTTTTATTTTTAGAAATTTGTGAGCAAGACAGTAGAGACATAAAGTCAATCATAAACACATCATGTTCTCAGATTTAACTCAACCATTATACACATGGTATAGAAGAAAATCAACACACATACCTTGTAAACTCAAGAATGCACAAGTCAAGTTTTACAAATATATATATTTATTAAAATTCTCATGTGCAAGCACCAATTTAAGATGAAAACAATACATACAAAAACTGATAATCTCCCCACCAACCATGATGATAATTCAATCCAAGATCCAAATTAAAAGGCAAAAAATAAAAGATACTTTCTCTTTGTCACACAATTTCCTCCTTCTCATCTTTTCAACTTTTTCACCATATCCCTTTTTGTCTTTCTAAGCTCTGGACTTTCCAGCAAGGATTTTTAGTCTCGACCAACTGGGCCTGAGCTTCTTCCATGGGATTCATGCTCATTAGTCTTCTCCCCTTTTTACGCGAACACTCAATGCTTACTAAGGCAAGAGGCCTGGTTACTCAAATTGAAGAACTACTTTTTGCATTTTTAATATTTTAAACATCTCATTATTTTTCAATATCACCACAACATTCATACACATGCAAAAAATATTTCATTCACAGACCAATCTAGCATAGCTCATGAACATTCATACCACTTCGGGTTAAATAAAAAAATTAACAGATTCAGCAGGCATTATAATCATCACCGAAACAACTAGCACCTAGGATTAAAGTTTTGCAACATAAAATAATCATGCCAAGTGATCATTCAAAAATCTTAGGTCAGTCTGATACCTCTACTTCACATATGCATAATGAGACAAGTAAATGTGAAAATAGAGTAAAATATGACAACTTTTGTACTCTGGTCAAGCTCAACAATTTCAAAAAATTTATTTTATGATTTTCTAAAATAAAATGCACGCATGAACAAATATAATACAAATGCATAATTACCTATCAATTCTAGAAAAATAATGCAATATGTTCCTAGAATGATAGATAAGAAGATATATATTCTAAAGAAAACATACCAATAGATTTCCTAAGACTAACATGTTTTTGAAAATCTAATGGTTTTGTAAAGATATCTACCAATTGGGAATCTATGGATATGAACTCTAAAGACACTATCCCATCTTCAACAAGATCACAAATGAAATGATGTAGAATATTTATATGCTTTGTCCTAGAATGTTGAACAGGATTTTTAGAAATATTTATCGCACTCGTGTTATCACAAAACACAATCATCGTGCCTTAAGAAAAACCATAATCCTCTAACATTTGACGCATCCACAAAACCTGAGTACAACAACTACCAACTGCTATATACTCAGCCTCAACAGTGGAAAGGGAAACATAATTTTGCTTCTTGCTATGCCAAGCAACTAAGCAATTTCTAACATAAAAACACCCTCCATTGGTAATTTTTCTATCATCAAAATTACCGGCCCAATCAGCATCAGAAAATGATGCGATATCAGTATTAGTACCCGATGGATACCACAGTCCGTAATTCACCGTCCCTTTAACATACTTGATAATTATTTTAACAACAGTAATATGAGACTCCTTAGGACTTGCCTGGTAACGTGCACACAAACCAACACTAAAAGCTATGTCAGGTCGACTGACAGTCAAATACAACAAACTCCCAATCATACTCCTATAAAGTGTAGGATCGACAACTTTGCCTTTAGTATCCAAGCTAAGCTTAACACTTGTACTCATAAGAATGCGAGAATCCTTAGCCTTTTCCAAACAAAACGTTTTCACCAATTCCAAGGCATAATGAGTTTGAGAAACAAAAATCTCATCATTTAATTGCCTAACTTGAAGCCCTAAAAAGAAGTTCAATTCACCAATCATGCTCATCTCAAATTCATGTTTCATTTGATCTCTAAAATAATGAGCAAACTTATCAGAAGTGGATCCAAACACAATGTCATCAACATAGATTTGAGTAACAACTGTATCACTCTCAATTTTCTGAATAAACAGTGTTTTGTTCACTCCCCCTCGAGTAAAACTTGTCCCCAACAGGTAATCAGTCAACCTTTCATGCCAAGCTCTAAGAGCTTGTTTTAGCTCGTACAAAGCCTTTTTCAACCTGTAAACATGATCTAGACAATAAGGATCTTCAAATCCTTTGGGTTGCTCCATATATACTTCATCATGAAGAACACCATTCAAAAATGCACTCTTCACATCCATTTGATACAACTTGAATCCAAGATGACACGCAATAGCAAACAAAATTCGAATAGATTCAAGTCTCGCTACTGGAGACAAACGTCTCATCAAAGTCTATACCCTCCAACTGAGTATAACCTTGAGCAACAAGCCTAACCTTATTCCTAACTACTGTACCATGTTCATCCTTTTTATTCTTGAATATCTACTTGGTATTAATCACATTTATCTCTTACGGTCTAGGCACAAGATACCATACATCATTCTTAACAAACTGCTGAAGTTCTTCTTGCATAGCATTTATCCACTCACTATCTTGAAGAGCTTCTTTGACATTTTTAGGTTCCAAAGAAGATGTATAGCATGCATACGAAACCTCATTCCTAGCCTATCTACGTGTCACCATCATCTGATCAACAGATCCTATAACATTATCCAAAGGATGGTACAACTTTACCCTTACAGATGGTTCTTTAGAAGGAGTAGGCAGAACATCACAAATTTGATCATGTGATTCTACAGGACTTGAAGTATCATCATTAACCACATTGTCCTTTTTCTCAATCTCTGAAGAATCATTATCCAATATAAAAGAACGGCTCACTATCTTCCTCCTCAGCAGACATTGGAGACTCATCGGCACATGAGTCATCAACCACTACATTCGCAGATTCCATCATAGTTTGAGTTCTAAGGTTAAATACCCTGTATGCTCGACTAGTCAATGAATAACCCAAAAATATTCCTTCATCACTCTCATACTCAAACTTCCCAATAGATTTACGATCTCTAAGAATATAACATTTTGCTCCAAAAACCTTAAATATTTCACATTGGGTTTCATGTCATTCCACAGTTCATAAGGAGTTTTTAAGGTGTCAAGCCTAAGATAAACTCTATTTGAGGTGTAACACGCTGTGTTCACCGCCTCGGCCCAAAAATACCTAGGAACATTCATACCCTGTAACATAACATGACCATTTCCTGAATAACCCTATTCTTCCTCTCAACTACTCCATTTTATTGAAGAGTTTTAGGTGTTGAAAATTCATGTTTTATTCCTCTTTCTTCACAAAACACTTCAATTTCTGAATTTTCAAACTCCCTTCCATGATCACTCCTTACTCTAGAAATGGAAGAATTCTTCTCCGTCTGAATTTTTAAACAAATTCTCTTAAAACTTTCAGGAGCTTCAGAATTTTCACTTAGAAATCCAATCCATGTAAATCTCGAATAATTATCCTCCACGAAAAAAATATACTTCTTTTCTCATTTGCTCATGGTTCTAGTGGGACCCATTAAATCAATATGCAACAACTCTAAAGGTCTAGAAGTACCAATGACATTTGTCTTTTTGTGCTGACATCTAACTTGTTTACCCTTTCAACATGATCCACACACAACTCATTTTGCATAACCAAGCTTAGGGACTCCCTTAACAGTTTCACTCTTAGTAATTTTTGTTAATTCACGAAAATTAACATGTCCCATCCGCTGATGTAAGATTTCAACTTTATCAAGTTTAACTTTATTGTATAACAATTCAGAATTATGAACAATGCAATAACAATTATCAGTTGAACGCATACCTTCCATTACACAATTCCCAGAAGAATCATTGATCGAACATTTATCAGGAGAAAAAGTGACATTATGATTGTTATCACATATCTGACTTATGCTTAACAAATTTGCTTTAAGACCCTCTACATAAAGCACATCTCCTATTTTAGGTAGACCAGAAACCATAATGGTACCTTTTCTAGAACTTTCGACTTCTCTCCATCACCAAAAGTGACTATCTCACCTTGACATTCCTCAAGAAATTCAAACAATGACTTATCTCCAATCATATGCCTCGAGCATCCACTATCCAAATACCAAGAAGTAGACTTGCATGCTCTAAGTGCAGTATGAACTACAAGACAGTGTAGCTCACTTTTTCTCACCCAAGCCTTTTTCATCTTCGAAGCTCCTTATGCCAATCTTGACAAATTCTTCATTTCTTCATTCAACATTTGAATTTGATCTCGAACATGATCTCCATGTTGAATTCTTTGTTCCTTCACCGATTGCAGAGTCTTTCCTCTCAACTTCGAACACCTTGGTCGAATGTTACCACTAACACCACAGTGGTGACAAATAGGAATAAACCTCCGGGCTTCATCAGTTGACTTCCTAGGATATCTAGGGGTAAGGAAAGACTTGTTTTCAACAGGTCTTTTAACATAGGATTGAAACCTAGGATTCCAATTTGAATTTCCTTTTGAAGAACTCGATGCTACTTGGGAGGCTTTTACAAATATGGTTTTTGCAGCAACATTCGAATTTTGCAATACTTCAACAAAACCTAGTCCCTTTGTATTTCGTGCGCACTTTCCTACACTCAACATATGATTAAGCTTAAGAGTTCCACTAGACCACTTCTGAACAGTTGAGTCAGCATCTTTCATCTCTTTTCCAAATTTTCAATCTTAGTAGATTTCTTAACCAATTCCTTATTGAAACCATCTATTAACTTCAAAGCCTCAGTTTTTTCAAGTTCAGATTTATTCAAATCCTCAATCAACTTGGCCTTTTGGGTCTGTAGAAGATTTAGAGTTTGAGAACTATTGGCTAATTCGTCTTTTAAATAATGCAATTCTTTGTCCATATTAAGACTTTTTAGTCAACAGTTTCATGTGATTCTTGTGAAGTTGTGTGGTCTTATCAAGTAATTTATTATAAGACTCTTGAAGCATTTCATCACAATCTTCATCACCCTCAGAACATTCCTCTTCAGACATCGCTAAACTTGAAGCAACTTCGTTAACCTCCTTGCTCTGTACAACAAACACAGTGAAATTATCAGAATCATCGCCTACTTCTAATTTTGTCGCATCACTAGCTAATCCATTGTCAGAGTCATCATCCCAACTGACAGCTAATCCTTTGAATTTCTTTAGAGTGTTTGCACACTCTACAGCTATATGACCATATCCTTGACATTCAAAACATTTTGGTTTCCTCTTTTTAGGATCAGACTTGTTCTTCCTAATTTAAGTATTATTTATACTTCTAGACTCACCCAACTTATCCCCAAATTTTTGTCCCTGGCCATTCTGTTTAGCCCTAACAAATTTGTTCAACCTCTTATCAAATATGACAATATCATTCAGACTCAACTCACTTTCTTCATCAAGTTTAACTTGATCCTCCCTAGTGGTTTTGAAAGTTATGCTCTTCTCTTTTTTACCACTCGCCATTTTAGGAGGATTTTTGAACATCTCCATCTCATAAGATTTTAAATTTTCATCCAATTCTTCAACCTTAATTTTTTTAAGACTAATGACTTCAGAGATTACAGTGACCTTATATTGAAAACGTTCAGGAAGAGACCTAAGGATTTTCTTTACTATGGTAGTCTTATGAATACGATCACCTAGGTTATGACAACTTGTTACAATATCAGTTAACCTAGCCTCAAAGTCGGTGAAGACCTCATCCTCCTCCATCTTCAGCTGTTCAAATTGAGAATTCAAAATTTAAAGCTTTGATTATTTCACCTTCGATGTTCCTTCATGAGTGACTTGGAGAATGTACAAAGCTTCCTTGGCAATTACGCACGTAGCAATCCTTTTGAACTCACTTGGAGTTACAGCATTGTATAACACATTCAACGTCTTCGAGTTCCAATTCGTGTTATTCATCTCGGCATCAGTCCACTCGCTTAACTGTTTTGGTGTTAATTCATTGGTCGCATTGTCTTTCATAGTAGGAGGTGAATATCCTACTTCAACATCATTCCACGCTCACTAATCTAAATATTTTAAAAACACTCTCATTCTCACTTTCCAATATGTGTAATTCGACCCATCAAACAAAAGGGATCTAGATATAGAACATCCTTCATGAGGCATCTCCATCGTCTAAGTTCACAATCTAACCATCGGTAGTTAACCTAAATCGGGGCAACCACGTTCTGATACCAATTGAAATTACTTAGATGATAGTGAAAATAACGTAAAGGGGGGTGAATAGGCTTTTTGTAGATTTATTGACAAATTAATATTTAATTACGGAAAAGTCAATTTTAATCCAATCACAAAACCTTAATTCTCAAACAATATCATTCAAGTAATATCAAGCAAACATCAATGTAGTGTAGAAAATAAAACAAGAGACAACACGGAGAATAATACGTAGAAAAACCAAGGAAATGTTCGAAATAAAAAACCACGGGTACACTCAGGTACCGATGCATTATGAATCAACAAATATAGACTCTATGAGAGTTTTAGACTTACAATCACTCCTGATATGCCTTCATCTACTCATGGTCTGAAACCATTAAATCACTTGTACTTCACGAAGCACGCTTTCTCCGCCAGACACTATGAGAGACTCACAAATCACGTCTGACTTGCCTTTCTCTACTCGCGGTCTAAAATCCTCGAATCGCTCCATACTCGGACGACCCAAAACAACCTCGTTGCAATGGACAGTGTGATAATTTTTCAGCAATCACTCATCCAATCGTGCATAAAGAACTTCGGTGTAGAATCATAATTGGAGAACCTCAACACAAGAAAGAACACCAATATATATGATCACTCCATAATCACCTCTCTGTGTGTATCACTCTGTAGAAGAATATGAATGATAGAATATTGCAGAGCTCTCACCAAAAACCCTCTTAAAAAATCATCATCAAAAACCGTAGCCTCTTCTCTTGTAGAACCTTAGTATTTATAGACCAAGTCAAAGAAAACCCTAACCTTGCCATTTTGCATAATTTCACAATATGTTGATAAATCCTCTAAAACATGATGTAAATATGTGTATACGCCTATACGTAGAGGTATGAAGTCGTTGATCACTTAAAAACTCTAAGTAGGGACCAAGCTGGAAAAATCCAAAAGCACCCCGAAACAAATCCTGCATAACAAGTTATCACACAACCAAGCATTGGGACCTACGCTTAGGCGTAGGGTCCCCTCCCAGCTCCAAAACCACAACATCGATCAGAGCCAATTTGTCTTGTTTCAACATCTGCCAACGTAGGTATGTTACATCTTTTGTAATGTTTTTCATAATTGAGCTAGATTGGTCATCTCGAACTCCCGATGCTTTTGGTTGAAGTCATAATGCCTGAAAATGACATTTTTGCCCTCCGGTGAAGTGATGATGTCTAGAAATGATGATTTTGCCCTCCGGTAGCTTTCTTTGCTTTGACACACTCCTTGACTTCTTTTTCGAGATAGAAACGAACATACTAACAACTCGATTGAAAATACATAAAACTCTTAACATGACAATTCATTCAACATGGTTATTATCTAGAACATGTCAAACACAAATAATACTATAAATGTTCTTACATATTTCTTTGAAAAGAAAATTTGTACTACTAACCTTAACCATAGGCAGATCATCCCAACGCTCTTTCTCGCATATAATCATACCCGTAGTATTGTCATAGCCAATTTCAATTAGATTCAGATGTTTGGTAAAGTTTAGATAATCTTTCCTCAATCATCTCATTTTGTTTCTAAGATGTTCCTTATTCCATTCTTCCCCCGTATGCTCTGTCATGAATTTTATTAAATTATCTCAGCCCACGTTAGTAAACCCATATGAAGTTTTATTACCCGGCTTGACCTCATTTTCCATTTTAGACACAAAAAACAACATTTGGGGTTTAGTCCATAAATCCTTAGCTGGATTTTTACCTTTCCCCTTTCGCTGCTCTTCCAATCCCTCAACATTCTCCACATTTATTTCATTAGTGTCCATCTATTATTAACACCCAAAATAACAAAAATGGTATTAACCGAAAAGATACACAATAGTTTAAGAAATTCCAAAATTCTAAAATTCCAAAATATTGATCAGAATCCAGAAAAAAATACTAGCAGCTCATAAATATTCAAGACTTTAGCTATACCCCTCTTAGTAAGGGACATGGAACTTTCAAAAATCCAAAGGACACAACAGTTCAAGACTAGTACAAGATTTTACCAAAACAAAGCATGTCAAATCCTAAATTTAACAGGTTAATAAGCTATATCAATGTCACTTCAAAAGAATAGTTGTATCTATTGGAGAAATAGAAAGAAGCAAAAAAAACAAAGTAATTGAGGTGAGGACAAAATCAGAGATATTCAAGCAAATTGATGTCCATTTATGAAACAATAAATTGACACACACACACAACCTGCATCTATATACAACATTCTTTTGGCTTTTGAAAATCAATCTTTAGACTTATTTTCTACAATTGTCAATGGTAAACCAGTTCTATGAAATGAAGTAGCTTTTATTTGTAGTTCAATATGTGTGCAATACTATAGTATTTTTATTAATATAATTTCTAATGTATCACAGAATGTATATATCTATATTTAGCGCAACACAATATATATATCTAAACTATAATATATATATATACTATTTAAAAAACTTATATAATATATGTATATACTATTTAATGAACTTATATATATATTAAACATAATATAATAATATATATTAAACAAAATATATATATACTATATAATAAAATTATATATATATATATATTAAAAAATATATATTATTAAAATAAAGAACCTGTTAGGCCGAATCTAGAATAATATTCTATGTCCTTAAGACAAATTCGTCCCGCTACAGTGGTCACGGTCTTTATAGCGTTTGTCTCCCAGGATACAATCACATTTCTTCTCCAATAACAACACTACAAATTGGAGAATAATCAAACATCTTTTGTGTAGTACTCTCTACTACAACTAACACTATATATATGAATGCAGAGAATGAGAAAAGAGATAAGAAAATGATGTTTTCTGGAATTCTGGAATGATTTTCAAATCACCCATGGTGGGTATTTATAGACCTCCAAGGGTTGTGACTTATTGTGAACAATCACAACCATTTGCTAAAGGGTGTTATCAAGGGTCACAACTTTTCTATTAAAGAGTGTTTCCAAGGGTCACAATATTTCTAGTAAAAGGTGCTTCAAAAGATCACAACCTTTCTAGTAAAAGGTGTTTCCAAGGGTCAACTCATTCACTCAATTTTTCCAACAATCCCCAACATGAATGAGATTTTGACGTCAAATGAAAAAAAAAATGCAGACACTATAAAGAGTACAATTGGAAAGTTACTGCATCATGAGAGGTAGTTTTTGGCCTTAAACTTTCCTTATTGTATTACTATTGAATTTACTGGCTAATTAGTGAACATGATGTCTTGAACTATTCAGCTATTGATGTAAACCAAGACAATAGAAAACACACAGTTTCCTTCTGCACATAATTAGTTCTCACTATTGTGTTCATTTTGGCCTTGAATAACGCGTGGTACTTCATGAGTGCTCTAGACAACTTTTCCTTGGAAGTTTCATAGAAGCGGCCCCACTTCACACTCATATAGGTGACTTCTTATTAAGAATATCCTACCATATCCCACGTGAATTTTCAAGATATAAGAGTCATTAAAAGCATAGCTTATCCTAATCCTCATTGTAGGTTGCACTGTCTCATCACAGAAATGGCTAGAAGATTTATTTCTTCCCAATGCTTCTGGTGAGTCATTTAGAATTTTTGTTGTCCCTTTGAACCTAGATCTTGGGATCTCCAATCATCTAGGTTGGGTTTCCATTAAGATGACTCGTTAGCTTTCGGCTTTAAACCCATTCCCCACAATGAACTATACACTTGCTCTCTAGTCAAACCTTTTGTAAATGGATCCACTAAATTTTCTTTTGACTTTATATAATATGTAGAGATTATTCCATTAGAGAGTAGTTGTTTAACGGTGTTATGTCTTCGACGTATATGTCGAGACTTCCCGTTATACATATTAATTTGTGCCCTAGAAATCGTCGATTGACTATCACAATGTATACATATTGTCGGCACAGGTTGAGGCCGATTTGGAATATCTTCTAAGAAATTACGAAGTCACTCAACTTCTTCACCAGCTTTATCATAAGTAATAAATTCAAATTCCATATTGGATCTGGCAATACACGTTTATTTCGAAGATTTCTAAGATATGACTCCACCTCCAATCGTGAAGACATAACCATTTGTGTACTTTGAATCCTTTGTATCAGATATCCAATTTGTATCACTGTACCCTTCAAGTACTGCTGGATATTTGGTATAATGCAATCCATAATCCTTGGTATATCTCAAATACCGTAGGACCCTTTTTATCGCAGTCCAATGCTGATTTCCTGGATTGTTTGTATATCTACTCAATTTATTAACTGAGTATGTTATGTCTAGTCGTGTGAAAATCATTAAATACATTAAGCTTCCTATAATGGGAGAATACTCTAGTTGAGATATGCTAGGACCAGTATTTTTTGATAAATGAAGATTTACATCAACAGGAGTCTTAACAAGACCATTATTTTCTTTGTCAAATTTTTCTAGTATTTTCTCAATATAATGAGATTGAGATAATACTAGACTACCCGATGTCTTATAAATCTTGATTCCTAGTATGAAATCAACAATGCCTAAGTCTTTCATATCGAAGTTTTTAGTCAACATCCTTTAGGTAGTTTTAATGATATCATTATTGCTACTTATTGCTTTAAAGTTATGCCTTTCGGACTAAAAAATGCAGGAGCCACATTGTTTTTGGTTGTATCCCGAGTAGGAATCAAGGAAAGTTAGTCTCTTGTAGCCCGCAGTAGCATCGACCATTTGGTCTATTTTAGGTAGGGGAAGTTGTCTTTCAGGCAGGCTTTGTTTAGGTCAGTGAAGTCAACGCAGACTCGCTACTTCCCATTCTTTTTCTGCACAACCACTACGTTGGCTAACCACTCGGGATACTAAACTTCCTTGATGAACCCGGCTTCCAGTAATTTTGACACCTCGTCAGCTATGATCTAGTTCCTTTGGCTCCCCATTCGCCTCTATTTATGTCGGACAGGTCTTATATTTGAGTCAACATATAATGTGTGTCGGGCTATGGAGGGGTCGATGCCGGGCATATCAGTATGCTCCCATGCGAAAACGTCATGATTATCTTGTAAGAATGTTGTTAGTTCATTTAATTCACAACTGGTGATACTTGTACCTGCGTAAGTGACCTTGTCGGGTTGGTCGGGTATTACAGATATTGGCTGCAGAGGTTCTGCAATGATCGGGGGACCCGACTCCCTGTCTTGTAGTTGCTATTTGGGTTGTGGGTCTAGATCATGATCCTCTTCTCGAGACCTCTTTCGATCGGGCTTATCCTTTATTCCTTTAATAGTGATGGTGTAGCATTGCTTGGCTGCTACTTGATCCCCTTTGATATCAATTATGTCGTAACCATTCAGCCCGATGCACCTTATCATTTGGTGGAGAGTTGATGGTACGCCTTGCATCCTGTGTATCCATCATCTTCCCATAAGCAGATTATATGAGGGCTTCACGTACACCACCACAAAGGTCTCGGACAGAGTTCTCTGGGCTGCTGACACGGGTAGCTTGATCTCCCCGAGGGGTTTGACTTACTTTCCATTGAACCCGGCGATTGGATTTCGGGAAGTTACAATGTCCCTTGGGTCAATCTCCAATTTATCAAAAGCCCACTTGGTCATGATATTGGCACTGCTTCCTGGGTCAACCATGACCCTCCTGACAAGACATCCCGAGACCATCAGAGTGATGACTAGTGGGTCATCGTGTGGGACCTGGATGTCCCGGAGGTCATCATGGGAAAAGAGTATCTGAGACTGCCCCGTTCGGTGGTGGACTTCGTTTATCCTGGCTATCCTGTTGACCTAATGTGCTCATCTCATTTGTGAGCGCCTTGATCCTTCACCGCTTCATGGGTCGGGACCTCCATGGATCATATTGATGATTCGGACCGGGTGCGCTGGGGCTTGATTCCGTTGGTTATTTTGTGTTGGTTGATTGGCTCTTGGACCATCCCTCTGGACATAGTCTTTCAATTCTCCTCGGGCTATCATTTCCTCGACCTGGTGCCTCTGGTTCCTGCAATCATTTGTCGTATGGCCGAAATCACTATGGAAGGCACAGTGCTTTGATCTATCCCTTTGGTCGAGGGATTGCCTGATTGGGGGAGGAGTCTGGAAGATTCCTCTGGCTTTGTTTTCCTGGAAGAGCTTGGCAAGGGTCATTTTCAATTGGGTGATCTTCTCTTTGAGTCTGGCACACCTCTCGGGTTGTGGAGGAAACTGAGATGAAGCGGGGATCGGGGGATTTGAGCGTTTGCGATTAATCGGTTATCGGGATGCATCCGACGCCCTATCATTCGACTTGATTTCCACACTGACCAATGCCGCTCTCTTCTGTCGGGTCGCCTCCTCCTCTTTGATCCTTAAGTGACCCTGAACTCTAGAATTGAGTTCTCCAATTCCCGAGGGGGGTCGTTTCACAAGTGACTGGTGGAACTTGGTCCCCGGGATCAGTGTCATCCTGAAGGCTTCCACGGCTGAGTGTTGGTCGCAGTTGTCGATGGAGGACGACTCGACGTTGAATCTGGACAGGAAACTTTTGAGGGACTCGCCTTTTCTTTAGTCATGGTAAAGAGGCTCGAGATGGTCTTCTTTTGCCTCTTGTTCCCGAAGTATTAGGCCACAAAGAGGTCAGATAGTTGCTGCCAGCTGCTAATGGATCTCGGTGGCTGCTTCCTAAACCAGAGGAGTGGCGCGTCGACGAGATTGGTCGAGAATACTTTGCATAATAAGGCCTCATTCTCGGCATACATGGTCATTTTTTGGTGGATCTGGTAAATGTGTTCCTTGGGATCTTTCGTTCCGTCATAGGGAGTGAATCTGAGCATGACGAACTTCTTGGGGAAGGGTTCCCGGGTGATCTCTAAAGTGAACAGTGACTGAACCGAGTCGGCAGAGGCTTGGAGGGCCTGGTCATCGGTAGATCGGGCCCTCAGATCCTTCATGACCTTCTTTTGGAACTCCACCATCATCTCCTGAAGTTTTTGTGATGTCAGAGGTTCGTCGGTGGCGGGAACTTCACCTGTGGCCGGGGCCTTGCCTGGTCGATGAGAGGTTTCATCATGTTACTCCCGTGGTTAGGCTTGTTCTTGGATCTACGATTGATCGGGAACTACCGGAGGGATAGTTTCCTGATTCAATCTCGCCAAGAGCTCCTCGTTCCTTTTCTCCGCCGCCAGGCTTCTTGCTTTGGCGGCCTGGCTTCGTCTCTCGGCTTCGACGAGCTGCTGCAAGAGGTGCTCGATCGTTGGTGAGACACTTGGTTGTCTGTAGCCGGGTATCTGTATTTCTGACTAGGATCTGGTCACCGGCATGGTCAGATTTGGACGGAGAAGATGATATTGAAGATTCGGTTGTGGTATCCGGATTTTGCTCAGCTTTTTGAGGTAGGAAGATGGTCGGCGAAATGAACTAATTTCCCACAGACGGCGCCATTGTGTAGGTACAAAATTTTGTACAACACAAAAGATCCTTTCTCATTACTCTTCATTGGATTATATACATTTCCCTTTTGGGCCTTTGGCCCATTAGGGCAACATTTTCAATTTTTGAATATTGTCCTTACATTACACATCAGCTATTTTGTCCCTATACTACGTCATTATCTTGAGCTGCAAGTCTCTTCTAGAATGCTCCTCGGGTCGAGCCATAGGATGGGCCTGGTGGTCCGGTCATAGGATGGGCCTGGTGGTCGGGTCTTGGGGTGGACCACAAAACAGACGTGTTGGTCGGGTTATAATGTGGGCCAAGTGATCGGGTCATCCTCTCGGGCCTTTCTAGGATCGATCTAATCGGGATGAGGCTTTTTATATTGGCTGGGAAAACTCACATGTATAGTCATTCTATGTCTATATGTGGATGATATGTACAGTCCTTCATTACCGAGACAGGTACTTATTGCTTTAAAGTTATGCCTTTCGGACTAAAAAATGCAGGAGCCACATTTCAGAGACTGGTGAACAAGATCTTTAAAAGAATGATGGGCACAGTGGTCGTGGCCTACATTGATGATACAGTGGTCAAAAGCAGAAAGAAAACTGACCACTTGGAGCATCTCTGAAAAGTATTCGACACCTTGAGGTAACATGGGATGAAACTCAATCTGACCAAATGCTCCTTCGGGGTAGTTCCTGGGGCACATTGTTGACCGATCGGGCATACAAGCCAGCCCAACCCAAGTGAAACCTCTGCTCGAAATGAAAGAGCCAGCCACACACAAAGAAGTCCAAATTCTGACCGAAAGAGTTGTAGCCTTGAGCAAATTCATAGCAAGACTAACCGACCGATGCCGACCCATCTTCTAGGTGATCAAAGAAAAGAAGGGAGAAATGTGGGGGCCCGAACAAACTAAAGCCCTATCCCAATTAAAAGAGTACATGCTCAAGCCTCCCATTCTTGCGACACCCGAGCCCAATGATATCCTACTCTTGTATCTGGCAGTATCATCAGTGTCAACTAGCGTTATACTCATCAGAGAGGACGGGAACCTCCAGATGCCCATTTTCTATACCAGTAAGGCATTAGCCGATCCAGAGACCCGATACAACAAATAAGAAAAGTTGGTTCTATCCCTGATCAATGCCAAATGACGTCTCAGGCATTACTTTGAGACCCACCAGATCATTGTCCCCACTACCACTCCGATTCATGTACTTATAGCAAAGCCCGATCTCTCCAGTAGGATCTCCAAATGGGCCATTGAGCTAGGGATTTATGATATAACCTACGTTCCTAGAATCTTGATCAAAGGAGAGGCCGTGGCCGATTTTCTATTAGAAGGAGAAACCGACGAAACAGATCAACCCGTTGAATTAGAAACATGGAAATTATTCGTGGACGGCTTGGTGAGCGCCAATGGAGCAGGCGTCGGGGTGAAGATCCATACTCCCGACGGAACCAAGTTATAGGCTTCTATGCAATTGCAATTCTCAGCCACTAACAACGAGGCGGAGTACGAAGCGATCATATCGGGCCTGAGATTGGCCAGAAGCCTGCAAGTACAATCCTTATCTGTATACAATGACTCCCAGCTAATAATCAGGCAAATAACCGGCAAATACGAAACTAGAGACCCCAAAATGGAATCTTATAGAGCGTTGGTGCTCAAGGAGTCCAAAGGTCTTCAAAAATTAACATTCAGCCAAATCCCTCGAGAAGAGAACACCTCTGCCGACCACTTAGCTAATCAGGCGTCAACGGCTGGTGAAGATATGGCCCGAGTAGTATTGACCGACTTCATCACTATACCAAACATTCGAGAGCCCGACAAGGAGGTATGTCTTGTTCACCGGGAGCCAAGCTGGATGAACCCCATAATCGACTACCTCAGTGTCGGGACGCTACCAGCTGATAAGGCAGAGGCAAGAAAAATTAGAATAAAGTCAGCCAGATACTCGATCATCCAGGGACAACTCTACAGAAGTTCTTTCTCGGGTCTGTATCTGAGGTGTGTCACTCCTTCTAAGTCAGAGACAGTGATACAAGAGATACACGCTGGAGCTTATGGAAATCACTCGGGTGCCCGATCTCTTGCCCATAAAATCTTATCCCAGGGTTACTTTTGGCCCTACCTGTCCCGGGATACCGAGGAATATGTACGAAAATGCAAGGCATGTCCGATGCATGGTGACGCTATACTCCAACCACCGGAATTTTTTAACCTGACAATCATTCCACATCCTTTTGCTCGATGGGGAATGGATATAGTCGAACCACTCCCAAAAGCCATCAGATCAACAACCCACGTGCTCCTGGCCACCGACTATTTCACCAAATGGGTTGAAGCCGAGGCCTACCCTTCTATAAAAGGCAACCATGTAGTCAAGTTCATATGAAATCACATCATTTGCAGGTTCGGGGTACCTCGAACCATCATGATGGACAACGACACTAATTTAGACTGTGAACCGGTCAGGTCGTTTCTGGATGAGCATGAAATCAATCAGAATACCTCCTCGGTAGGGTACCCGCATTCCAATGGACAAGCATAAATAACCAATCGATCCATCTTCAACACCCTGGCAAAGAAGCTTGAGAAGGCCAAAGGACCATGGTTAGACAAGTTGCCAGAGGTACTGTGGTCGTATAGAACCATGCCCCGATAACCAACCGGTGAAACACCCTTCGCTATGGGATATGGGGCAGAGGCCGTAATCCCGACGGAGTACGTCGTCCTGACACTGAGGTCACTGTCCTAGGACGAGATATCAAATAATCAACGCTTAGCTCACGAGCTCAACCTGGTGGAAGAGAAGAAAGAAATTGCCTGGATAAGACTGGCAGCGTACCAACAACGGGTCAGGAATCACTTCAATAAGAGAGTAAAAAGAAGGGGATTCCAAGTCAGGGACTTGGTCCTTAGACGAAAGATTGGACACGTGGGCAAGCTCCAAGAGCCATGGGAAGGACCCTATACCATCACTGAAGTAGTAGGGCGCGGGGCCTACAGACTACTCAGGAACTCTGATAACAAAAAGGAGCCCAACACACAAAATGCATCCCGACTTAAGAGGTATTATCCTTAGAAATACTTTGTTTGGGCCACTGTAAAGAAAGGCCACTAGAGCCTAAAAAGATTTCAATGAAAGTTCCATTTTTCCCGATCATCTCCACGATTATCGAAATCATCTCCATGATTATCTCTATCTGACGGGTTTTTCTCTGTAATAACAGTTTAAAAACCTGAGTGTCGCATCCTCTCCATGGGCCCAAAGTGCCCGAGAGATCATTAGAGACCCACCAGTGGTTGGGTTTTACAAATAACAACTTTAAAACCTAAGTGTTGCATCCTCTCCATGGGCCCAAAGTGTCCGAGAGATCATCACAGACCCCCCAGTGGTTGGGTTTTACAAATAACAACTTTAAAACCTAAGTGTTGCATCATCTCCATGGGCCCAAAGTGTCCGAGAGATAAACACAGACCCACCAGTGGTCGGGTTTTACAAATATCAATTCCAAAAACCAAAGTGTTGCATCCTCTCCATGGGCCCAAAGTGCCCGAGAGATAAACACAGACCCACCAGCGGTCGGGTTTTACAAATATCAATTCCAAAACCTAAGTATTGCAATTAGCACGGAGACACAATTCAAAATCCCGACTATTATTGTCTGGTTTTTATTGTTATTATTGTCAAGTCACAATTCAAAATCCCGATTGTTATTATCTTATTAAAGGAAACAAGTATGGCTCATGCAGATTCACAACAAAATATGAATAAATAAACTTATATTGATGTGTTACAAAATCGTTGCAAATACAAGATAAAGGAAAAATCAAAAGAAAGGGCAAGAAGCCAGAGGAAGAGCCCTATTTTGAAGTCTTCTTCCCCTGATGCTTGAATTCATCCGAAAATTTGCCTACCACGCGGGTCTTCGCCTCGGGAATCTCATCACCTTCCCCCTGAACCACCATGGGAGGGTCTTTAGCCCCGAGGGACTATCCCCCTGTAACTTCAGGCTCGTCTAGACCAAAATGAGAAGGCGGGGAGGGCAGGGGATCCTGAAAGAATTCGCCAAAGATAAGGTCTTCGGGCTCGGCCTCCGGATCCTCATACGGAGGCCCCACTCCTAAGCTGAGGTCAATATCCTCAATAGTCGGGATCTCCCTTTCCTCCTCGGGCTTTTGAAGCTCCGCTATGCATTCCCGCCAACCCTGCTCATAACGGTACTTGTAGGTCAGCTCCAAGCGGGAGATCATCTGGTTACCACCCTTGTGGCACATCTCCACCCGAGATCTCTTCATGCCCAGGGCGTTCTCGATCTCAACCTTCTCCCCAAGCAACTACCGCCCCGAAGTCTTTAACTTCTCAACTTCTTCAGTTAGGGACTGCACTTGGAGAGTCAAGGCTTCCCGAGCCTGGGCCTCCCGATCAGCCCTCTACTCAGCCTCCCGAGCCTTGCCCTCAAGTTCTGAGATCTTTGCCTTGGCATCTACGAGCCTTTCCTCAGCCGTAACAACCCTATATATCAGGGACTGAATCTTGTCCTCAGCCTTCTTGGACTGCTCCAAAGCCTTGGCAAACCCAGCTTTATGGACCTGAACATCCCGAGTCAGGGCATTTATGACCCGAGCATCATCCTCGAGCTTACAATTGTATGATTGAGTAGCATGAAGCATCTGAAAGAAGAGAGTGTCAGCACAGAAGATACGAAACAAAACAAAATCTAAGTATAAGAAATATGAAATTACCCTCATTGTAAGCTCGGGCCCATTCAAAGCTAAGCTCATCCTATCATATCGCCCCATGGCTAACCTATCGGCCGGGGTCCAGACTCCCAGGGCCATCTCCCGCAAAGCCTCCGGGTTCCCAATCGTCTGATCCACGATAGATAGATATGGGTCGCCCTTCCGGGTGTCCAACTTGAACTGAGGCCCATGAGGAGCCTCTGTCCCACTTTCAGTAGCGCGATCAATCTCCCTGTGGTCTAGTTTCCTGATCGAAGGTGTGATAACAGTGCGCAGTTTGGTAGGTCGGGATAAACCCTGACCCTCTTCGTCAGAGTCTAACTCCCGAGTATCCGACGTCGAGGCAGGAACCTCTAAGGCCATACCAAGGCTAGGACCGGGCCCGACTGAAAGTTCAGCCTGAGATGAATTTTGATCTAAACCTCTAGAGCTCGGGACCATAACATGATCATCCCTGACCTCGACCGCCCCCGATGTAGCCATTTGCGGGGTATGAGAAAGCGGAGGCGGAGGCAGAGGCGTGATCGGAGGATCCTCTGCAGGAGGAGGAGGAGGCGGAGGCGGGGGTGTGGTAGCTCGGCCCTCAGTCAGTCCCGTTGATGAACTGACTACAGGGTTCTCGGGGACTTGAGGGATATCAACCCCACAAATGAAGGATATGGGGGCAGTGACAGCCTTTTTAGCCTTCTTGATTGAAAGCTTGGGCATGCTAACCGCTTTCCTTTTCTGCTGGCCCCCCGATATAGTGCTCTTGAGTTTTTGGGTTGCTGATGACTTGGACATCAATTTCTTTGATCCAGATGTAGTCGCGGCAGAACCCGAGGCGATCGTCGACGCAGATGCTCCTGATGCAAGCTCTTGCAATATAGACCCGGTAAGGCAACCCTGGCTATCCCTTAAATCCCGACTCCATACTCTGGCCTCCAACAATTCGAATCTAAATCTTATATACCCGACCTCCATTTTCTCCTGAGGAACCTGAAGGAAACCCATCACTAGCATTCCCAACTTATCATTACACATATCGCAATGGGATGAAGCTCGGGTATGGAAACTCTTAAACTCGGGAAGTCGAGTCTGTTGGAAAAAAAGGCTGACAGGTATGTTTATGGCGTCGGGATGCCTCCACTGCCCACTTACTACAATCATCCTTTCGTTCCATTCCTTATTGGAGGTCGGGACGTTGTCACATAATTTCCTCTTAACATACGAGGTTAGGTTATACCAACCTCTATTATCTCTCTGTTCCTGAAGTTTATACGAGAATAAGAGCTCAGCCAAACCTAAGTCTAGGTTCAATTCTTTGTTGATCAATAGGATCATGGCCAAGATCCTATAAAAATTGGGACCCACTTGGAGGGGGGCCAGACCCAGAGTCGCCAAGGCCAGAAGGAAGAAAGGGTGCATAGGAAATTTTAATATGGCAAGGTGGAATGAGGAGAGCAATATCTCCCCATTCTTCAGCCCCTCACCCATCCTAAAGTCTTTGTCCCGAGGATAATGTGTAACATTTACCCCTTCGGGAACCCCGAGGCTCTTAAGTTGAGCGTATTTCCTGTATTTGGCCGGGAGCGGGTCAGCATAAAAAATCTCCTCTTCCTCAACGCCATGACCCTGATCATTCCCATCATCCCGACACTCTACAACTCGACCCTCAACATCCTGATTAACTTCTGGTGGACTAGTTCTAGTGACTCGGGTAATCTCTAAGGATGGGGTGCTTACTGAGGCTTCAGGGTCGGTGATTGTCAAATCGGTGTTTGTCAATTGCAGATCACTAACCGACCTAGTGTCATCACTCCCTGACATATTTGAAGAAAGGTAGAAGAAGTGAGAAGAATGACTTACAAACAGGTAAAGAAGATTTTGGCAGTCCCCCGATTGTTTTCTCCGGCAAAAGATTTGCAAAATCCGGTAACTGTACTAACAGGCAAGAATTGGGGCGTTTTATCAAACGCTTCTCAAAAAGGCTCAAAACACTCCACACAATGGAATACCCAACCAAGACCACTGAGATTTACAGAAATTGATCAGACGAACTTGGAAGTATACTAATTTAAGTTTGCGAATAATGCTTAGAAATGTTGTAGAGAGAAATTGAAGAAGACAACGCAGAGAGAAATTGAAGAAGGCAAAGCAGTCTGAAAATGGTATAAGTATGATGTATATGATTTATATAGGCATGATGTTTCAACTACCCGGGCCAAGGCATTGGACTGACATGACCCGGCCCATTTCGCGCATACCTAGGCCGTCTCAACCAAAAATTCAAAATCACAATTGATTGTGACAGTTGCAGCATTAAATGCAAGATTCCGCGTTATCAGGCACGCGTCCCGTGTACCAACCTCAAGGGCTTTTTGATGGGCCTCACGATTCTTTCATTTAATGGGCCTATTAAAAAGCAGGCCCATAAACTAAAAGAGGGTCTGTGTACATGTGAGTTTTTCCGGCCCTATAAAAAGCCTCATCCCGATTAGATCGATCTTAGAAAGGCCCGAGAGGATGACCCGATCACAGGGCCCACATTATAACTCAACCAACACGTCTGTTCTGTGGTCCGTCCCAAGACTCGACCACCAGGCCCATCCTATGGCCCGACCCGAGGAGCATTCTAGAAGAAACTTGAAGATTATAGAAGAGACTTGCAACTCAAGATAATGACGTAGTATAGGGACAAAATAGCTGATGTGTAATGTAAAGAAAATATTCCAAAATTGAAAATGTTGCCCTAATGGGCCAAAGGCCCAAAAGGGAAATGTATATAATCCAATAAAGAGTAATGAGAAAGGATCTTTTGTGTTGTACAAAATTTTGTATCTATAATGACATATCCATGTTAAGTTTTTTTCACATAAACACATTTATCACACTCATTGATTCTAAATCCATTTGACAACATCGTTTTGTCAAAATTTTCATGCCATTGTTTAGGTGCTTGTTTTAATCCATATAAGGATTTACCAGTTTGCACACTTTCTTTTCTTGCCCTGTAACTACAAAACTCTCAGGTTGTTCCATATAAATTTCATCTTCTAATTCACCATTCAAGAAAGTTGTTTTAACATTCATTTGATGTATTTCTATATTTTGCAACGCTGCAATAACTAGTAACAATCGAATGGATGTTATTCTAGTCACTGGTGAATAAGTATCGAAACAATCTAAGCCTTCTTTTTGCTTCAAACCCTTAGCAACAAGCTTGACTTTATATTTATCAATTGAACCATCAGCCTTCATCTTCCTCTTAAAGATCAACTTATACCCTAAAGGTTTGGATCCAGGAGGAAGATCCACTAGTTTCCAAGTGTGGTTTCGCATGATGGATTCAATTTCACTATTCATAGCCTCTTTCCAATAATGAGCTTCTGGAGAACACATTGCTTCATTAAAGCTTTGTGGTTTATTATTCACTATATAGGTTAGAAACTCAGGACCGAATGTAGTAGACATTCTAGCTCGCTTGCTACGTTTAAGTTCATCCTGATTTTCATTAGCTATAACCTCTTGGTGACCATCCTCTTGTATATTGTTATTAGAAGTATCAAAACTTCTTTTAATAGGATTTTTTTATTTTATTTATTTATAAGGAAATATATCCTCAAATAAATAAGCATTCCTTGATTCAATAATCGTATTGACACAAATATCAGGAATGCCTAACTTATGCACAAGAAACCAAAATGCACTATTGTTATGTGCATAGCCTATGAAAATACCATCTATGGTTTTAGGTCCTATCTTTACTTTCTTTGGTATAGGAACCTTAACCTTTGCTAGACACTCCCACACTTTTAAGAATTTATAGGAAGGTTTTCGACCTTTTCATAATTCATAAGGTGTCACATTACTTTCCTTTTGAGGTAACTTATTAAGAATGTAGTTCACAGAAAGCACAGGTTCCCCCCACATATTCTGGGTTAAACCAGAGCTTATCAACATGACATTCATAATTTCCTTTAGTGTACGGTTTTTCCGTTCAACTACACCATTTTGTTCAGGTGAATAAGGAGCGGTAGTTTGGTGAATAATACCATGTTTTGAAAAAATTTCAGTAAATGATGCTTCATATTCACCACTTTTATCACTTCTGAAAACCTTGATCTTCTTGCCAAGTTGATTCTCAACCTCATTTTTGTAATGTTTAAACATTTCCAAGGCTTCATCTTTGCTTCTTAACAAGTATACATAACAGTATCTTGTACAATCATCAATGAACGTGATGAAGTATCTTTTTCCACCCCTGGTTGGCACAATTTTAAAGTCACAAATATCACTATGAATTAAAGCTAGAGGTTCAATGTTTCTCTCAATAGATTGAAACGAAGTTCTAGTTAATTTTGCTTCAACACAAGTTTGACATTTTCCATTTATATCAAACTTAACTTTAGGTATAGAATCCATGTTAATTAATCTATGAATAGTATCATAATTAACATGTCCTAACCTACCATGTCATACTTCAAATGACTCAATCATGTAAGCATAATTAACTGTGTTATTATTAACTTTTGGTATAACAGTCATTACACTGAATCTGAAGAATCCATCACTTAAATACCATTTTCCCACATACACCCCATTCTTAGTAAGTACAAACTTATCATAAACAAAGACTAGCTTGAACTCATTCTTGCTCAAGAGAGAACCAAAAATCAAGTTCTTTCTAATGTCTGGGACATGCAACATATTATTCAGAATGAGTTCTTTTCCTGAGGTTATAAACAAATTTATCTTGCCTTGTCCTTCAACTTTGGCAGTAAAGGAGTTTCCTATGTACATTTGTTCACCATTTTTTATTTCTTCATAGATCATAAACATCCTCTTTTCTGAGCAGATATGGCGAGTAGCTCCTGTGTCCACCCACCATTCTCTATTATTGCTCATAAGGTTGACTTTTGACACTACCGCTGAAAGGTTTAACGCTGACACATCAGTTGCTAACCTCTCATCCTCGGTAACGTGCACCTTAGTAGTTTTCTTTTTGGAGTTATTATGGGATTTCACACTTCGACAGTCTTTAACACGGTATCCTTGCTTACCGCAAACGAAGCACTTCCCATTGAACTTTTTGTTATGTCCTAGGCTGGGACCTTGGCCAGAGTATTTTTTCTTTTTATTCCCAACCTCAGTCACATTTGCCCCATTAAACTTTTTCAGGTTTTTTCCCTTAACTAACAGGAATAGTAGGCACAGTTGTAGTCCTACTACTATCCATTTGTCTGTTATATAAATATACAGACCAAAATTTAATATTCAAATAATACTATAATATTAAACGAATCTGTCTTAAGATTGTAGTTCAATATGTGTGCAATACTATAGTATTATTATTAATATAATTTCTAATGTATCACAGAATGTATATATCTATATTTAATGCAACACAATATATATATATATATATATAATTTTATTATATAGTATATATTAAACAGAATATATATATACTATATAATAAAATTATATATATATATTAAACATAATATATATATACTATATAATAAAATTATATATATATTAAACAAAAAATATATATACTATTTAATAAAATTATATATATATATATATATATATATTAAACAAAATACATATTTAAATAAAGAATCTGTTAGGCCGAATCTAGAGTTAGATTCTATATCCTTAAGACAGATTCGCCCCACTATGGTGATCACGGTCTTTATAGCGTTTCTCCCAGGATATAACGACATTCCTTCTTCAATAGCAGCACAACAAATTTGAGAATAATCGAACATCTTCTATGTAGTACTCTCTACTACAACTAACATTATATATATATCTATGCAAAGAATGAGAAAGGAAAAATGAGAGAAGAAAATAATGTTTTATGGAATTATGGAATGATTTGCAAATGACTCATGGGGGGTATTTATAGACCTCCAAGAGTTGTGACTTATTGTGAACAATCACAATATTTTGTTAAAGGATATTATCAATGGTCACAACCTTTTTATTAAAGAGTGTTTTTAAAGGTCACAACCTTTCTAGTAAAAAAATGCTTCCAAAACTAATAACTCATTCACTCAATTTTTTTAACAGTATTAACCACTTCTATGAAATGAAGTAGCTTGTAAAAACCAGTTCAAGAAAAGTATAAATTGAAATACAAAGCCAAAAAACAGTTGAAGATAGCCAATTTTCTTCCCAAAGTGATTTTGAATCCAAATTACCCATCAAAAACCCAACTAATAATGCCAAACTGAAAACAATATCTTTGAACCTTCTTCAAAATTCATTTAATAAATTTCACCAAAAACCCAACTAATAATGCCAAAGGAAAAAAGACAGACTAGTACATGACATTTAAGTCCACTTGCAAGACAAAAAGAGTATAACAAGACAAAAACTTCACATCAGAATTAAGAGAAGAGAGCTTTTTGGTAGTACTAATACCAACTGAAGATATGAAAACTAATAAGGTCATGAGTGGCCATTTTTCTTTATTAATATAATTATTATTTATTTATTTCTCAACTATCTTCTGGGCTATCCATGATTGCTGACCAAGATATGAATAATGAATTCCTTAAAATAGCTCCTACAAGTAAATCTGTCAATGGATTGGATTTTGATCCGAATCCGATCCGATTAGCCGGATATGAATTAAAAATAAAATTCGATAACTCAATTAGGATCCGAATCCGATAATTCGATTTCTTAACAAATTGGATTTGGATTTATGTCAATCCGATCCGATAATAACCCGATCCGATATAAAATATATTTATATATATATAAATATATATTTGATATTTTTATGTGTATATATTTAATACTGTACATGTATATAAATGTTAGTTGTTAATTATTTTATTATTTATTAATAATGATTGATCATAAATACAATTATTAAAAGTGTGAATAATTTTAGTGTTTCAGTATTTATTGATTTTTGTACTTTTTTATTTTTTAATTAAATTTTTGAATCAGATATTCTATAATGAAGAAATTCGAATATAAATTAACTAAGTGAAAATCTGTTAAATTATCGGATTCGGATCGCGGATCGGGAGTTTTTGTCATCCTTATCAATAGACCTGTCAATAATCCGATTATGATCCGAATCCGATATTAACCGGATATGGATTGAAAATAAAATCCGATAACCCGGTTATTATCCGAATCCGATAATCCGATTTATTAACAAATTAAATTTGAATTTAATTGATCCGATCCGAATCCAATCCATTGAAAGGTCTACCTACAAGTCACTAACAAAGTGTAATCAAACACTTTTGGTATCACCAAACCAAAATTCCCACAAAAGTCACAAACTTTATCACCTAAATCTGAATATTATATAGTAATGCAATCATATAATCAACAAAAAAAAACCATTCCACAATGCACATCTAATCCAGTTTCAACACACAAAATAAAAGGCTAAACAAGTAAAAGCAAAATATGAATCATATACTAAAAATAGCCACCACCAAAGTTGCACTTTAAGTTAACAAAGCCCCCCAACTGCATAGTCTTGTTTGCCCAACTGTTTTGCAATTCATCAGGCAAATCACTGATACAACACAACACAAAAATCCTTTCACTTCAATTTCAATCTTCACTCTCACCTCATAGTTCAAGCACTAAAATATACTCCTCTCTAAATTCAACTCATATACTGTTTGGTAGCATATGCAAAAATCACAAGTACTAAATACGCAAAAATCACAACTATATACATATGCAAAAATCACAACTATATAAAGCATTTACAGAGAAGAAGAAGCTATAGTACCACTTTCCGAATATGAGCTTGATGGTAAGCTGGTCTGGTCCAATATCGGAGATTTAGCAACATACACAGATTCGAAAAACCACAATCAAGAGACAAGAATATAAGATAATAAACAAAACGAAATGAATATATGTATATATATATGTCAGAAATTGTGTATATATATTTATGTACCAGATCAAGCTACTTGTGCCTTTTCTCTTCCAGATCCAATCACGAAATACCACAAATTTCATATATCGAGAAGGGTTTGTGCCGAAGCTTGACCGAAAATCTCCAAAACGACAAAATTGACCAACACAGAAATGAAAAAACCCTAGAAACTTCGAAATCGGACAATGGTTGCAAGAGAACAAACAAGTCGATCTATGGGTTTGTGAGAGAGAGGCGAGACTATTTCGTTATAGGGTTTGTGGAAAGAGACAACCAACAGAGAATTGAAAACCCAAACCACCATCATCGGAGAAGGAGGTCTAATGAGAGAAGAAACAACTGATGGGTTTGTGGTTGGTCGACTGTGTGTTCGTTGGTTGGCTATGGGGTTGTATGGTTCTTGGAGAGTGGCGACCAAGGCGATGTGATATGTTTTTGGTTAAGAGAAATGATAACCAGACGACCAGTTATTTTCCTGGTCTTCAATTAATCATTTTGATATGATTTGGTTGGGTTTGGTTTGGTTTTATTTTGTTAGACCACAGCTACCAAACATGGCCTGATCACTTAAAACAAAGACCAGCCCGGACCAGATCAAGTTGAACCATAACCACCTACCAAATAAGACCTTTATTTAATTTGATATTTGTCTCACATAAACTTCCTTTATGTTGACCCTTATACAACTATATAAAACCACTATATAAAATGTGGAATTTGCCCTCACAAGGAAGTCATTTCTCACCTACAAAACTCAATTATGGAATGACCAAGATTTGCAGTCGCGGTATCGGTTATAGTATCGGTCGTGATTGTTGTGTAACGAATTCAGACAAGTATCAGGATTATATAACGAAATCGGTTATCGCAATCGTAATTTTTTTTAAATTTCACACACAAGCTTTAAATTTTCCTATAAACACTTTTTTTTGCTACATACTTTACTAAAGAAGATTTTTTAAATGAATTTTAGTAATTTTTAGTAAATTTTTTAAAGATCAGTAACCTAAAAACTGAATTATTAATGAATTTTTATAAAATAATCAAGATTTAGACAACCCATTCGCTAAATTCTCTTTCTTTTGTTAATGTTAGTGTTGAGGAATGATATATTTGGAGAAGATATGCCATGTGGTTAGTTGTCCCACATGGAAAAGTAAATAAGGATTAGTCTATACAAGTTCCGTATAAAAGAACAAATGGTCAGTTGTCAAAAAGAGAGTCAGAATGCCCTGGTAGCCGTTATGTATAATTAGACAAGTGACCACTTTGTTGGGCCTAATTATCACAATTTGTTACAGCAGTCCTAAATTATTGGGTTAACTTCATTTACATTTTCAAAATTTATTTTTATTTTAATCAGATTTTCTCAAATTTAATAATATTTTTTACACTCTTTATTTTTTCAAACTCACATCATTTACATCCCCTAATGTCACTTAATACCTAAATCACCCACAATGTTGAGTTAGGTGATGTTTGGAAAAAAGGTTTACTACCCTCATATTTTATTACCCAAATAAGGCATTAATTTTTTTATTTTAGCATAAATCAAAAAAATAAATTCGTTTATAGTAAAATATTTAAAAAACAAACAAAAAAATCTAATTGGTAGTTCAAAATATGTTTTTATATTTCGGACTTGATTTTTTTATATTTTACAATAATTGGAAGTTCGGAAAAAAATATTTCGATATTAATTTTTTATTTTGGAATAAAAAAAATTAATCCCGAATTTCTTTTTTGAACTACCAATTATGTTTTTTTCATTTTTTAAATATTTTTACTATAAACGAATTGTTTTTTATTTATGCCGAAATAAAAAATTAATGCCAAAATATTTTTCCGAATTACAAATTATTGTAAAATATATATAAAAAATTAAGTCTAAAATATATATAAAAAAATGAACTACCAATAAGATTTTTTTTTTCAGTTTTTAAATATTTTACTATAAACGAATTGTTTTTTGATTTATGCCAAAATAAAAAATTAATGCCTTATTTGGATAATAAAATATGAGAGTAGTAAACATTGTTTCCAAACATCACCTATCTAAACAAACCTTATTTCCAAACACCACATATCTCAATATTGAGGGTAGTTTCGATATAGGGGTGTAAATGACGTAATTTTGAAAAAATAAGAAATGTAAATAAAGATTTTCAAATCTGAGAGAGTTTGAATGAAATAAAAATAAACATCAGGGATTGTAAATGGAGTTAACCTAAATTGTTTTAAATTGTATTGTTTAGGCCGGTTCAGTTTTTTCATAAATTTAAAAAATGGCCGAGTTGACTGAGAATGAATCCATACTGATAAATCGGGGTGTAACCGTAACAGTGAGTGAGTAAAATTTAAAATTTTCGTTACAAACCATGGGAGTGACCAATAAAAACTTGTAACAAAAATTCTTTCTCCTCTTGTAAGCAATATTTGTAAATAATTTCTCAACTATATTTTGTCTCTCATCACTCATGTGGCAGAGTGCGAGTCAATAACGGTAGAATCAAATATATATATATATATATATATGTCGTAACAAACATATTAAATCACACAAAATTAAAATAGAAAATTAAGCACGCCACACAAAGAATATAGATTTACCAGGTTAGGCTCAAGTCGTGCCTACGTCATTGGTGGAGATCCGACGAAAGTTTTCACTATACAAGAAATAAGATATTACAAGTATAACCTCGGAAACCCTAGCTCTCTCTATATGCGAATTAGGCTTTCTTTTTGTCTCGACAATACCAAACCCTAATTGCCTTTTTATTTATAACGGGCCCATACAAAACACAATTTTCAGGTCAACTGGGTTGTAACGTGGCCCAAATCCAAATTCGGCCATAACATCACAAATCTCCACCTTGGCTTGAATGCTCCAAGCTTGCAATCCAAGCTATTCCTTTTGCCTTCACGCATGCCCCTAATGGCCTCAATAACTGCAAACACCAATCAAGTTCAAACAGAAATGACCTTCGTTACCATGTCCGCTAGATTATTTGTTGTCCCAATCCTCCTCATTGCAATACCACCATATGCAATCACATCTCTAATGAACTGCAATCTAACATCAATATGTTTGGTCATCTCATGGAACATTTGATTTTTAGTCAATTGTATGGCACTCTGGCTATCATAAAACACAGCCAAATCATTTTGTTGCAAGCCCAATTCACCAACCAAACCTCTTAGCCATATAACTTCTTTCACTTCCTCTGTAACTGCCATATACTCAGCCTCGGTAGTAGACAAAGCAACTGTGGACTGCAAAGTCACCTTCCAACTTCACACTACCACATAGCATGAAGACATACCCTGTCAAGGACCTCTTTCTATCAAGTTCTCCACCATAATTGGAATCAACATATCCATCAACACTTGCAGATGTGTTGTTGCCTCTGTCATAGACTAATCCTATATCTGCAGTTCCCCGCAAGCACCGCAATATCCACTTCACAACCTCCCAATGGACCTTGCCAGGTCTATCCATGTATCTGCTCACTATACTAACTATATGTGAAATGTCTGGCTTAGTGCATACCATAACATACATGATGCTCTCAACTACACTAACATAAGGAACACAAGACGTGTTCCATCTCCTCCTCGGTCTATGGTGACAATTAGACCAAAAGTCTAAAGTGGGCTGCCAATGAAGTACTCACAGGCTTCGCTGCTTGCATACCGAACCGTTCCAGTACCTTCTCGGTGTATTTTCTCTGTGATAGTTACAATATGCCCGCTCATTTATCTCTGTGAATTTTCATACCCAAAATTCTCTTCGTGGCACCAAGATCTTTCATCTCAAATTCACCACTAAGCTAAGCCTTCAACTTCTTGATTTCTGACATGTTTCTGCAAGTTATAAACATACAAAAACAAATACAAATATGAACCATCTAAGAGCCTCTTGTGATACACACAACTAACAAAGTCACTTATAGAATAACCACTCCCTACCATGAAGGTATCGAATCGCTTATACCATTGTCTAAGAGACTGTTTTAACTCATACAAGGACTTCTTCAGCAAACAAACATGGTCTTCCTTCCCAAGAACCTCAGACCCCTCAGTTGATGCATATAAATCTGGTCAACACAACTCAATTTTTTAGTCAATCGGGTTGCAACCCGAATCCAAATTCGGGACATAACATCACGATATATATATATATATATATATATATTCACTAGTCCATCTCTCTTATTAATTAGACATCTTTCTTGAGCACAAGTTGTAGATCTATGATAATTTATTGACAGAATATCGTCAAATTCGAAATATATCTAACTTTAAAATACTTGTAGCGAGTTTCGAGTGGTATGAGAAAGAAAAAAATATAAATTGCAGTATATTTCGTCAAATTAAGGGATGCCTACTGGAATTTTTGATATTTCTATTAAATACCATTATATTTTGTACATTTTTAAATATGCCCACATTACAATTTTTTGTAGAAGTATGCCCCATCAATGAGTTCTAATGCTAAATATATTTAAAAATATATATTCTGGCTTTCACCTAATGAGTTATATTTTGTATGCAAATGTTTTATTCATTTACCAAAAAAAATTGCATCTTTCGAGAAAGATACGGTTAATTTCAGATTTTTTGTTTACTCCTCGGCTTCCAGGATGTTTCCACAAAGGGATAATAAAGAAGCTCAACGAGAGTAACAGCTTGAAAAGAAAAATTATCTTCGCCACTTGCATATTTCAGATAAAAATTATTTTTCAAGCCCCTTTCAAATAATTTTCTAGGCCTTTCACCAGCATTATGGGGCTTATTATCTTGTGTATCAAGTATAGAAAACCAGAAGGAGAGATATGCTCGATTTATGGGCTGACCCAATAACCAATGTCGCTGATGACACTAGTGCAGAAGAACAAGCCTAGGCTTGAAGGAAAATGGCTAGCTCAAGCCCATTCTTCGATAGAAAATAAAACAAAAATGGTAAAACTATGTATGACTAAGTAGGAATGTCAACAAGTCGGGTTTGGGACAAGTTTGACTAAAACCACTACCATTTTATTAAAAAATTACTAATACCATTACCAACCTAAACCCGCAACGGATTTTAATCGATAATACCATTACCACCCCGTCGGAACAAAAGGGTTCCATAGGGTTACTATCGATAGTTACTAAATTTTGAACTTAATTTTTAATTTTTAATAGCACTCAATTTGTGTGGTTTTGATTTGTCATTGTACATATCATATTTAAGATCGGAGGGAGGTTGATTGCATAAACAACTTTATTCCGGTAATAAAATTTTATAAAAAGATGTATAATTTATATAAATTATATAAAAAGATATGTTAAAAATTAAAATATATTAATTTAACTTAAAAAGATATGTTAAAAATTAAAATATATAATAAAATATTAAATTTCAATATATATTATTAGAACGGGTCAGGTTCGGGTTCTTAGCGAATTTTATACAAAATCCATACCTGCCCCAAACCCGCTTCGGGTTTTAATTTTAAATACCAAATCCACACCAAACCCATTTAATAGTTTACCAAATCCGCCCTATTAAGGGCGGAGTGGATTGGAACCCGACGGGTCGGGTTAAATTGTCATCCATATGGCTAAGGTTAGGGGAGGTGAATTACAAGTTAATCTATTTGAAAAGGTCTATTAACATAAAATTTTCACTGATTTCAGATTTTTATTAAATACCCTGTTGATGTGCCATATGGACTTATAAACGGATTGGATTCAGACTAGATCAAGGTCAATCTGATCCAAATCCGATAAGCTAACCTTTCACAAAATGAACAATTCTTCAAAAAAAACCCACACTGATATAATATCCAAATTAAACGATTCTTCAAAAAACCTAAATTTGCACAAACCTAACCAAACGCTAAACAAGAACGGCAAAAGACAAACAAACCAGTAATTAAACAAATTCAAAATCAAGAGTACAAAAGTTAAACTAAATCACATTAAATAATTTCAATTTTCACAATGTGTTGCTATCCACGAGAGATAGCACTACATAGACCGAGAGAGAGAGGCGAAATTGATTTTATATGAAAAAGGTCTGTTATGTTTGGTGTGTGATGTGTCTCAACACTCAAATTCAATTAGGGTTCATTTAGGAATTACCAATTGTTAGTAACTAATTAACCCAAGAGGGGGGTGAATAGGGTATTCAAAAATATTTCTAACCCTTTTCGAAATTGAAACACACTATAACCAACAATCAATTTCTCAATAAGCAAGTGGATGATTCAATTTAAACTTCTCGAACAATTAATTTCAAGACAAATTAGCATACAAAATATTCAAGCAATTATAGCATGCAAATTAATCAAGTAAAGAGAAAGAGATAGAGAGATTGACACCGTGATTTTTTCGAGGTTCGGTAACTCCTACTCCTCGGCTCAAGAACCCCTTCTTGAGACTTTTCCCGATCCTTTCACTATGACCCTTCCTTCACAGGTGGAATGACAAACCTTTACAACACAAGCCTCTCGAGCTTGTCTCTCAATCAAGAGAACAACCCTCTCTTGAACAATCGGTGGACTTCACTTGTCCGAGATTACAAATTTGTATGTAATCAATAAAATCACTCAAGAACAAAAACACTCAAAACCCAAAGGTTTTTATGGAAGATAAATCAATATAAGCTCAAGTGTTTTTGGTGATTTTATAATAGCTCTAGAAATGTATTCTCAAAGGATATAATCAATGAATGATATTTGGAGAATAAGAAGAGATACTAGAGGTTTTGATTTTCGAAGAAACTTGGAGAAAATCATATTTTCAATGCTTGGTTTCAATGGCTTTTGTAGAGAAAATTTATGCAGAATTTTGAGAGCTTTTCTTCCTCTTATTTCTCTTTTGTTTTTCAATCTCTTAGCTTACAATACACATATCTCATTCTATATATATCAATACATTAGGGTTATGAGAGTGAGTATTGATTTAGAGAAGTCAAGAGCCGTTTGAAATCCATTAAACATGATGCACAAAACATGGAAAATGTTTTCTGAAAAACTGCAGGATTTGAGGTTCAAACTAGTTGACTACTTTGAGCTTCTAGTTGACTAGATTGATTCTTCTAGTCGACTAGAAGAGGTTCTAGTCGACTACTTCATGTAGTCTAGTCGACTCAAATGCTTTTAGTCGACTAGATGGGTGGTTCTAGTTAACTACTTGAGGGCTTTAGTCGACTACTTCAAAATGGATGAAAACTTGATGCTCCTGATTGTTTTAGTCGACTACTAGAGAATACAAAGGATTCTTCTAGTCGACTATAACTTGAAAAACATTTAATAAAAATATTTTTATCTCCGTTTAAGTTCGGTAAAACATTTTTCATTTTATTTGAGTTCGGTTCATTTTATACTTGAGCTTATACGATAATATCGGCACATAAAATTACCTTATTACAATGATCGCTCCCCGACCTATCTACCCCGAGTCTTGAGTCTTCGACTTTCACCTTTGCCGTTGAATTATTTGATTTTCCATTTTCGTGCTTCAATTTCTTTCTCGGCTTTTCGCTTTTATTCAATCTTTCTTTCCGAGCTTGCTTTTCGAGTCGTTTTCTTTCCGTGCTTGTTTTCCGAGTCGTTCACCTGTCTTTTGCTGAAAATATGAACTCGGTAATTCATTAGTATTAAACACGCTTTAAATGTTTTGTTAATATCAAAATAGGATTTATTGTCTGAGAATAAATTTCAAGGCCAACAATCTCCCCCTTTTTGATGTTGACAAAACATTTCGTGTTTACGTGTAAATGGTGAAGTATCAAGTGATACTCCCCCTCAATGTGTGCATTAAATGCTCCCCCTTAGTAAATATATTTTTGTAATTTCATACACTAGCATGGAGGCACACATAAACATGACTTACATACACGAAAGCATGATACACGAAATCAACTTACTTCTCCCCCTTTGGCAACATAAAAAGTTGGAAAGTGACGGTTGAATAAAGAATTTATCATGTTAATACATCAACGTCTAAAGCCAACCCAATTTCTCTACGAATTTTGAAAGAGAATCCTCCGAAAAAAGGCTTTGTGAAAATATCCGCTAATTGATTTTTAGTGTCAATAAAAACCAATACAACGTCTCCTTTAGCAACATGATCAGGTAAGAAATGATGTCTAATCTCGATATGCTTAGTTCGTGAACGATGAAAAGAATTCTTCGATATACAAATTGCGCTTGTAATACCGCATTCAATGAGCACATGATTGAAAATAAACACATAGTCATATGCATAAAGCTTGGGATTTCTTCCCCTATCACCAAGGAGCAAAGCTCCCCCTAAAAATGTGCATACAACATATACTCATCAACTAATTTTCTCCTCATTTGACATCATAAAAAAGAATAGATACAATTAAGTACAAGAAGAGAATCAAGTTGCATAAATGAATTGTGATCATAGAATATATCATTTGAAGTAACACAAACTCATATTTACCATACTTTTCATGAATATGCTTAAGATGATACCAACTTACAAACATAGCATTGCATTCATGATGGCAACAAGGATATGCTAGCACATGTCATCAATGATGACTAAAACATTTGTTTTATTTTCATAGACAAAAGGATATATGATCAAAATAGATTTTCATATATGAAGTACATGTATCAAGTGAATGACTCAACCGAAGAGTAACTTAATGTTCAAGTATGTGTGTTTGAATTAAAGCTCAAACCATAAGTATTCAACATACTATATGTAAACAAAGAACACTCAAACACTAGATCATTTAAACTCACATAGTCATGTATGAAAATTCACTTAAAATCACATATGAGCACTTAAGAATAAGTCAACAACACCTTCATCTTAATCACGTGAAAATAAATAAACACATATGCAACATCTAATCATAACATGTAATGTGAATAGAGTAAAAATCATGATGATGACTAAGAAAAGAATATTCTAAAATAAACAAGTGAAAAATACACAAGACAAATGCTAACACATTAATGTTCAAAGGCATTTCCATATCTTTATGGAATTTTACACAATGAATTCTTTTGGATAAACTTTGTGAGAATATTGACAAAGAAAATTATAATCATGAAGGTGATCTCAATATTTCTCATAAGTGCATGTCTTTGAAAACTTTAATGTAATGGCAAAGATATGTAATCTTCACAAGTGCTAAAAACACAAGATATATCTCTTATATATATGGTAAAAATGTTTGTCTAAAATAATAAGAGATGAACCAAGATAACATATAATTTATAGTCTTAATTATGTTACTAAACATCTAAGTCCAAGAGTAGTCAACCAATGAAACCATATAATCCCAAAACCGAAGTGTCAAAAAGTATTTGAAATTATGTCATGACACTTAAATGTATTTTTCCCAAGAAGAAAATAAATTTATCTATCATGCTCATTTTGAAATAGATTGCATGTTTGTGATAAACGTATTTTCACAACACATCAAAAATTGGTAAACATAATACTCTAATGAATCTTATAACCAAATTTGTGACAAGTTATAAATGATAAACAACAAAAAGAATGTTTATCAATAGGTTCTAAAATATCCTTCATCCATAAGAAAATCATTTAAAGCCATTCAAAACACCCTCTTGGATCATTTTTCAAAATAAGTACGGCTTATGATAGTTTTAAACCCATTTTCTAAAACTTATACATTTCAAAGCATTGTGAATCACTTCATGAAATGTTTTCATATAGGAATGCATTAGATAAAAACATTTCATGCAAAGAGGCATGTGGCATTTTTAGAATTTTAATTCCATTCATATGTGCAAAGAAAAATCTATATCCTTCTTGGTTAAAATCTTGGAATAATAATGGTCAAAACTTTGGGTCACCATTATTAGACATAGATTGCAACATTAATATGCATTATAAGATATACAAGAGTATGCATGTATGATAATGATATAAAAGTTTAAGATATAGAAAATATTATATATCATTGAGAAAATCATAATAATGCAAGAACAATAAAAACGTATGTCTTTCATGATATGTGCACATAAAACTCATGAATCATGTTTTTCGATAAACATTCAAGATAGCAACATTTGAGCACAAAATATCCATCTTTTCAACATGCTTCCTTCAAAGAGGAACCTATAAAAGAGGAACCTATAGTATCTTTTCATAATAAAGATCCAAGCATATATTAAATAGCTTCAACCAAGGTTACAATTACAAATAACAAAGGCAAAGTACATGAATATCATTTTTTTGAGAATCTTTATGCAAATATCTCTAGAATGATTACCAAGAAGATATATAATAGAGGATGATGAATCATTTAATCGCATAGAATTTCATCACATATTCCTTATCCTCATTTGCATTAGATAGATGATTCAAAGAAATTATGCTCTCTTGAGGTTTACTAGTGAGGACATATTTGATTAAACATATATTCCAAGTCCGTCCAAATTTCACTTCAAAATTAAACACCTCAAATAAATGTGCAATATGTCATGTCAAGAGAATTTAGATAAAGCACTAAAATCATGAAGGCCCATGAACAAAAATAAGACATAGCTACTCAAGTAATCAACCAAAATAAAGTGAAATAGCTTTGATGGTCTAGAGATGGTCATGACTATATTCTTTAAAAATCATGCATGATCAAGACTTTCTTTCATATATCCAAGTCATTTCAAAACAAGCTATTATCAAGAGTTCATCAAAAGCATAGTCAATTTCATGCATCTAGTAGCCAATCACCCTTAATATGTATGTCATATTTAATCTCAACAATGAAAGCACATTAGTAATGGAGAATAGAAAATGTGTACCATGTGCTAGCTTCACCCATTTTACTTAAAGTTGTTTTTTAATGATTTGTATTGTCCACTCATTTTGTGAGAGACCTTGATTTCATTTCCCCTTTTTAGTTATGACATCACAATTGAAGAATCAATAGTTCTTGAGTAAGGAATCAATCCACACCTACAAAACACACTCAAGTAGCTTTCTTTGGTACCCTTTTTGCTCTAGGGTCCATTTGTGTTAGCACAATTATGGGCAAGATTCATTATAAGCAAATTAGCACAAAAATGAATGATCTTATACAACTATTATGCTTCAATTGAATTTATCATTCAAGAACCTTATCATGAAGTGCATTTGTCAATTCAAGTAGTAAGATATGCTCATGGTTATTTATCAAGTCAATGAACCAATATGAAATTAGTGATAGGAATGAAACTCCATTTCATATATGAATCATAGTAAACAACCATATGCATCATTCATGTTCAATCATCAAGAATTGAAAAGAAAACCAATATAACTTCTCTTGATTAGCAAAAATAAATTATATGCCATTTTTCAAGATTTGTAAAGCTATAGCACATAGGAAGATTCATTTCATTTCAAAATTCTTTGAACATTTGAAAGCATAATGAAAACATATTTTCATAAGAATCACCCTTTTGAAATAATTTCACTCTAAATCAATGTGACACTTTTCTCATGAAATTTCAAGAAACAAAAGAATGTGATGCATGAATCCTTTATCAATCAATGAAAACATTCATAAAACAACATAGTATAAATTTCCGTTTCTTTTAGCATTTGACAATTGATTCTCATCTTTCTTAACTAAGCATGCATTGGTCCTAAAAATAACATTATAGCCATTGTCACACAATTTGACTAATGCTAAATAAGTTATGCTTAAAACCATCAACCAAAAACACGCTATCTATAGAAAGAGTGGAAGATATACCAATTGAGCCAATCCTTATAATTTTGCCTTTGGAGTTGTCTCCAAAAGTTACGTTTCCTACTTCATAAGTTTTTAGAGAAATGTATTTTGATTAGTCTCTTATCATATGCCTTGAGCATCCGCTACCAATAAGCCATTTCCTTTAAGGCGGACTTCAAGCATACCTACAAAACAAATTTAAGTAACATTTGTTGGTACCCAATTTATCTTGGGTCCACTAGGGTTAGAGAGAGATGCAATGGTTCCTTTTGGAACCCAAATCATTTTTGGTATAACATTCTTCTTTCTATGCAAGCATGCAATGGTTTCTTTTGGAACCCAAATCATTTTTGTTATCACTTTCTTCTTCCTAAGTAAACATGCATTTGCCTTATGTCCTTTTTTCTTGCAATAATAACATGTAACATGCTTATGATCATTTGAGGATGCATGAGATGAATGTCTTGTAAATGTATGCCTTAATGATTTCCTCTTTTTCAAGATAATCGCATCTTTGTCAAAAGCATCATACCCTAGACCACATTTATCAAATGATCCTCTTTGTCTTCCCAACATAATGCTAAGGTTTTCCTTTCCTTTTGTAAATTTAGCTAAGACATTTATTTGATCATCTATAGTATTTTTTAACCGATTGTTTTCCTTTTCTAGCTCTATGTTTTTGTCATTGCATGAAACTTCTAAGATGGAAGTAATAGAGCTACATGAAGATTTAGCTTTCTTAAGAAGAATATATTTTCTAGCTAACTTTTCAAATCCATAATGTAATTCTTCAAATGCATCTTGTAATTCATCATAAGAAGAGAGAAGTTCATCATATGATAATTTATCTTTATCTAATGAATGTGAATTTAAATGTACCTCTTCTACATTTGCCGTGAAACAAGGGTTTTCCATTTCTTCACCATTTTCCTCCTCGTCCGAGTCACATGAGTCGTAGTCATCCCATGTGGCATTCATAGCCATCTTGCTTGGTCTTTTCTCGTTCTCCTTTTCGAGCTTGAAGCAATCACTTTTGTAGTGTCTCGGCTTTCCACAATTGAAACACGTTGGAGGTTCCCTTTTCTTAGGCTCGCCTTTTGATTCGATTCTCCTCATGAATTTTCCACCATTGGCTTTCTTTCTTTGAAGGTATTTCTTGAATTTTCGAGTGAGCAAAGCAATGTCCTCATCCACGTTTTCTTCATTCAGCTCAATGGCTTCATTTTTGGTAGAGGCTTGCAAAGCTATACCTTTTCTTGGCTTGATGTCGTCTTCACGAGATTTCAATGTGATTTCCCAAGTGAGTAGAGAGCCGAAAATCTCATCAAGACTCATGTTGTTGAGATCATGAGCTTCTTTGATTGCCGTTACCTTTGCATCCCATTTAGCCGGAAGACTTCTAAGCACTTTGCGTGACGCATCGGATCTTGGAACAATTCTACCAAGATGCTTTAGTCCATTCAAAATATTTGTAAAACGAGACATCATAGAATTCACATTTTCATCATCTTTAATAGCAAATAATTCATATTCATGCATGAGTATGTCAATTTTAGATTATCGTACTTGAGATGTACCTTCATAGGTTACTTCAAGTTTATCCCACATTTCTTTTGCCGTTAAACAAGTAGATACACGATTAAATTCATTTGGACTTAAAGCACAATTTTAATTTACTTTGGCTTTAGCATTGTACGACATGAGTTTACGGTCATCATTATCCCACTCATTGGGTAATTTGGGGACGGTTTTTTCATCAACAATTTTAGTAAAAAAAAATGGTCCTTCAAGAATTACTTGCCAAATTTGGTAATCAATAGCTTGGAGAAAATCTATCATCCTAGTTTTCCAATAGCTATAATTTGATCCATCAAACCATGGGAGCCTATTATTAGATTGTCCTTCAACATGAGTGACTAAATTTGATGCTATGATCGTTCTCTAAGACGATTAAATCTAAAATAAATAGAGATTAGGCTCTGATACCAATTGTTAGTCACTAATTAACCCTAGAGGGGGGTGAATAGGGTGTTCAAAAATATTTCTAACCCTTTTCGAAATTGGAACACACTATAACCAAAAATCAATTTCTCAATAAGCAAGTGGATGATTCAATTTAAACTTCTCGAACAATTAATTTCAAGACAAATTAGCATACAAAATATTCAAGCAATTATAGCATGCAAATTAATCAAGTAAAGAGAAAGAGATAGAGAGATTGACACCGTGATTTTTTCGAGGTTCGGTAACTCCTACTTCTCGGCTCAAGAACCCCTTCTTGAGACTTTTCCCGATCCTTTCACTATGGCCCTTCCTTCACAGGTGGAATGACAAACCTTTACAACACAAGCCTCTCGAACTTGTCTCTCAATCAAGAGAAAAACCCTCTCTTGAACAATCGGTGGACTTCACTTGTCCGAGATTACAAATTTGTATGTAATCAATAAAATCACTCAAGAACAAAAACACTCAAAACCCAAAGGTTTTTATGGAAGATAAATCAATATAAGCTCAAGTGTTTTTGGTGATTTTATAATAGCTCTAGAAATGTATTCTCAAAGGATATAATCAATGAATGATATTTGGAGAATAAGAAGAGATACTAGAGGTTTTGATTTTCGAAGAAACTTGGAGAAAATCAGATTTTCAATGCTTGGTTTCAATGGCTTTTGTAGAGAAAATTTATGCAGAATTTTGAGAGCTTTTCTTCCTCTTATTTCTCTTTTGTTTTTCAATCTCTTAGCTTACAATACACATATCTCATTCTATATATATCAATACATTAGGGTTATGAGAGTGAGTATTGATTTAGAGAAGTCAAGAGCCGTTTGAAATCCATTAAACATGATGCACAAAACATGGAAAATGTTTTCTGAAAAACTGCAGGATTTGAGGTTCAAACTAGTTGACTACTTTGAGCTTCTAGTTGACTAGATTGATTCTTCTAGTCGACTAGAAGAGGTTCTAGTCGACTACTGCATGTAGTCTAGTCGACTCAAATGCTTTTAGTCGACTAGATGGGTGGTTCTAGTTAACTACTTGAGGGCTTTAGTCGACTACTTCAAAATGGATGAAAACTTGATGCTCCTGATTGTTTTAGTCGACTACTAGAGAATACAAAGGATTCTTCTAGTCGACTATAACTTGAAAAACATTTAATAAAAATATTTTTATCTCCGTTTAAGTTCGGTAAAACGTTTTTCATTTTATTTGAGTTCGGTTCATTTTATACTTGAGCTTATACGATAATATCAGCACATAAAATTACCTTATTACAATGATCGCTCCCCGACCTATCTACCCTGAGTCTTGAGTCTTCGACTTTCGCATTTGCCGTTGAATTATTTGATTTTCCATTTTCGTGCTTCAATTTCTTTCTCGGCTTTTCGCTTTTATTCAATCTTTCTTTCCGAGCTTGCTTTCCGAGTCATTTTCTTTACGTGATTGTTTTCCGAGTCGTTCACCTGTCTTTTGTTGAAAACATGAACTCGGTAATTCATTAGTATTAAACATACTTTAAATGTTTTGTTAATATCAAAATATGATTTATTGTCCGAGAATAAATTTCAAGGCCAACAGGATGGATGGGCCATGGGCTGATGAATTAAATTAGGGGTGGGTTATGACCTTTTGAGATAGGTTGCTTTTAGTTTGAACTTTCTACTATTGGTTATGAATTGTGGGCTTCTTTAGGTTATTATGGATCATGGGCTGACTTTAGGGAGTTAGTTTAAACTAGTTGATACAATTTGAATTTATTATGTATTTATTATATATAAATTTAATAAAAAAATTTTGTTAATATAATAATATTTTTATTTATTTATTATTATTTTTATTGGATCGGATTAACATAAATCTAAATCCAATTTGTTAAAAAATCTGATTATTTGATTTGGAAAGTAATCGGATTATCGGATTTTATTTTCAATCCATGTCTGGTTAATTGGATTCGGATTCGGATTCTGTTCGGATTATTGACAGGTCTAGTGCTATATTGTCCCTTCCATTTTCATAGAGCCCCCTTTTCGTCCCAAAACGTGTAGTTTCAGAGCAAAAAAAATATTAAAACGATGTCGTTTTTAGTCGGAAAGGAGAGTCTATGAAAGTAGAAGAGGCAATATGGTACCTCAAGGGGGTATTTGTTAAGAATTTGAAACCATGAGGGATTTTATGTTAATAGCCCATTTTAAAATGGGTAAATCCCACTTACACTTTTCAGATTAGTCTATATCCCAGTTTGACCCCTTGTACTATAGAATATCCCACTTATACCTCTTCTGATTTGATTATGTGTATCAAAGTGCCACCTCGGTTACTACTCCGTTAGGTGTCAGCCGACTGACGTCATCAGTGAAAAAAGTGTTAAACTATCTATTTTGCCCCTAACAACCGTGAAATTAATTCTTTGACCTTGAATTTTAGATTATGTATAGGTATTTAGCAACATATTGGGATTATGACAATTTAGGTATACATATATAAGATATATATATATGTGTGTGTGTGTGTGAGTGTGTACATATATACACAAAAAGATAAACTTGCGTATAGGAGAGATGGTAATTAAACATTCTGTAGGTTGAGCCATTCTTGGAATTTTTCAAATTCAAGGCTGCAACTATGCTCCAAAAGCCTATCGACATTCTCAGTCCCCAATTGAATCTGGAATTTTTCCAAAACGTTTCTTAATAGAGAGATCGACGTTTTATAAATTGATTAGGTTTCCGATGGAGTTAAGTATTTCTCGGATGAGATTGGAAATTTCAACGAATTATTGTTGAAAGTGAAATTAACCTAGGGTTAGAGTTTGGAGATGGAGATGGAGATGAGAAGGAAGGGAAATTTGTTGAAAGTAAGTTTAAATTGGTCAAATAAAAACCATGTAGCCCATGTGTTATTCATTGGGTTGCTATGGATGTTTCTTTTTAGTCAAATAAGGTTTGGCAACTTTAGTAGGTGTGTTGCCATTCTTGAAAACAAATAAAGTTCATGTAATGTGTGTGTATTAGTTTATTGTGTGTTTAGAATTTGTATGCCTATAAAAGGTACATGTAACCATTAGATTCATATCAAGCAATCTTACAACGAATTCTTTCATTAGTTCTCTCTTTCCCTCATTTATATTTTGTTCTCCATAAATTCTAGTGTGATAATAATCTTGTGACCCAACAAGTGGTATTAGAGCCAACGATCCCGAAGTTGCAAATTGAATTATGTCTACAAATAATTCAATTCGTTTACAACTTTTAAAGCTCACTGGAAAAAATTATAAGAGTTGGTCCGTCCAATTGAAAGTATTTTTTCGGTCCCAAGATTTATGGAATTTGGTGGAGACCGGCTACATCGAAGTAGCGAACTCAAAAACATTTGACGAGTTGAAGAAGGAGGATAAAGATGCGCTGATCGAGATCCGGAAAAAGGATCAAAAGGCATTATATGCCATTTTTCAAGCCGTAGACTAGTTGGTATTTGAAAAAATAGCGGTGGCAGAAACGACACACATGGCGTGGGATATTTTGCAAAAATCCTACAGAGGCGATGATCGGGTCAAACGAGTATGACTACAAACGTTGAGAGGTGATTTCGAATCTCTAACCATGGGTGATTCGGAATAAACCTCGACGTACATCCATCGGGTGCAATCCATCGTTAATCAATTGAGGGTTAATGGAGAAACGATTGATGATCAAAAGATCGTGGAAAAGGTTTTAAGATCTTTGACCACAAAATTTGATTATGTAGTGGCAGCGATCGAAAAAGGGCAAGACATATCAACCATGTCCATTGAACGGTTGATGGGTTCATTAGGCTCCCACGAGCAACGGAAGAACCAGAAGGCCAACAACTCTAGCATGGAGCAGGCGTTGCAGAGCAGATTTGTTTCGACAAATCGAGGGGGCAGTCAAGGTCGGCGAGGTCAAGGACACAGTCGTCGTAGAGGAAGAAATGACTATGGAGGTCGCAGTGGTAATACCGAAACACGTGACAAAATCAACGTCAAATGCCATCAGTGTCAACGGTTCGGACATTACAAAAATAAATGTCGAACCCATATGCTAGACGAAAAGAGTGAGTATGGAAATCTTGCTAACACAGAAGAAAACATAGCTCTAGCATGCAACGATGTTGAGCCAGATGGCGCATGCACAAATATATGGTATTTGGATACCAGATGTAGCAACCACATGTGTGGGAGGAAGGAGTTATTCTCACACTTGGACGAATCATTTCGTGGTGAAGTGAATTTTGGAAATCGATCCAAAGTTCTTGTAACGGGTAAAGGTGACGTAAAAATTATATTAAAAGATGGCAACGATGTCACTATTACTGTTTTTTTTTGTGCCGGCGATGTTCTGGAATTTGTTGAGTATGGGACAACTTTCAGAAAAAGGGCATGACATTCATAATTTGGATGGTGTGTGTACAGTTCATAGCAAAAGCGGGAAACAAGTGACAAATGTGCAAATGATAAAGAATAAAATGTTCCCATTGAATCTTTATACAAAACCGAGGTGAATCTGATGGCGAGGTCGAAAGATATCAATTGGCTATCGCACCTTTGGTTCGGTCATCTAAACTTTTGAGGCTTGAGACTCTTGGTGCAAAAAATAATAGTAATGGGGTTACCACTAATCGATGCTCCTGATCACCTGTGCGAAGGATGCCTTTTCGAAAAACATCATCGAGAATCTTTTCCCGTTGGAAAAATGCGGAGAGCCAAACAATCGTTGGAGTTGGTTCACACAAACATATGTGGACCAGTTGAGGTAGAATATATCGGGCACAAGTGGTATGTTCTACTTTTTGTAAATGATTTTTCTAGAAAAAGTTGGGTGTATTTTCTAGAACAAAACTTAGGGGCGTTTGGAAAATTCAAAGAGTTTAAAGCTTTTGTTGAAAAACAAAGTGGCTTTAATCTCAAGACATTGAGATCGGACAGAGGAGGAGAATTCACCTCTAGCGAATTCAACAATTATTGCAAAAGTGAAGGGATAAAACGCCAGTTAACCGCCAGTTATACACCTCAGCAGAATGGTATATCTGAAAGGAAAAAACATAACCATTTTTTAAATGGTTAGAAGCATGTTGAAAGCCAAAAGTTTGCCAAAGTCTTTTTGGGAAGAATTTGTTGCATGTGCTATATATCTATTGAACATGTGTCCAACGAAGAGTGTTTTGGGGAAAACTCCACATGAAGCATGGAGTGGTAGCAAATCGGATGTTTCACTCGTACGAGTATTTGGGTGAGTCGCATACACTCATATACCAGAAAAACGAAGAAAGAAACTTGATGACAAAAGCCAAAAGTGTATCTTCATCGGCTACAGTGAGGTAACTAAAGGTTATAAGCTTTATAATCCTCTCATAAAATATGTTATTGTAAGCTGAGATGTCCAATTCATCCAGGATGATACTTGGGCATGTAATCAAACACCACATACGGAGCAACGTGTCATCATTGAAAATGAAACAGAAGAAACAAGTGATCGCTCTTCACCAGACAGTTCATCACCTTCACCAACATCTTCATCAGCACCTGCAGGCCGTCTAAAGCGAATGCACATGATGCCTGCACGTCTCCAGGATTATGTGGTCACAAATGATAATGATGAGGATTTTACTGATGAAACTCTAGTAAATTTTTGCTTATTCGCAGATTGTGATTCTGTTTCATATAAGGAAGTAGGAAACGATGAGCGGTGGATCCAAGCAATGAACAAGGAGATTCATGCAATTGAGAAAAATGATACTTGAGAGCTAACTTCTTTACCTGTCGGAAAGAAGTCAATTGGTGTCAAGTGGGTGTACAATACAAAGTATAGACCCAATGGTCAGGTGAACCGATTAAAGGCAAGATTGGTAGTGAAAGGCTATAAGTAGAAGCTAGGAATTGACTACTACAAAGTATTTGCACCAGTGGCAAGGATGGATGTGGTCCGAATAACTGTAGCACTTTCAGCTCAAAACAGGTGGAAGATTCATCAGATGGATGTTAAGTCCGCATTTCTCAATGACGTTCTTGAGGAGGAGGTATATGTTGACTAATCACCTGATTTTCTTAAAAGAGGTAATGAAAAACAAGTGTACATGTTGAAGAAGGCATTGTATGGACTGAAGCAGGCACCACGTGCCTGGTACACACAGATCGACACATACATGCTGGAAGATGGGTTCCAAAAATGTCCTCATGAGCACACATTTTATATCAAATCAAAGGCTAATAGCGATATAATGATTGTATGCCTTTATGTTGATGATTTGATATTTACAGGAAATTGCAAGGCGATGTTTACTAAATTCAGGGAGGCGATAACTCGCCAGTTCGAAATGATGGATATGGGATTGATGTCATATTTCTTGGGCATCGAAGTGCATCAAACTGAAGATGACACATTTATTTCACAAAATAAATATGGAAATGATATTCTCAAGAAGTTTCGTATGGATTCAGTGACGCCAATATGGACTCCAGTGGCAGAACGTTTGGAGATGAGGAAAGAAGGAAGCGGTGAACTAGTAAACCCAACATATTTCAAAAGTATAGTCGGTAGTCTACATTATTTGACTCCGACTAGACCATATATTATTTATGGTGTGGGGCTTATCAGTTGGTTCATGGAAACACCTCGACAATCACATCTACAAGCAGCAAAACAGATCTTACGGTACGTGAGTGGTACTCGGGATCATGAAATTTTTTATACCTATTCTGACGATTTCAGTCTAGTAGGCTATACAGACAGTTATTGGCAGGAGATGTGGAGACTCGGAAAAGAACTTCCGGGTATGTTTTCTATCTGGGAGAAGGAGTGTTCTCTTGGTCCTCGAAGAAGCAACAAGTTGTTGCATTGTCAACAACGGAAGCGAAAAACATGGCAGCGACATTGGCAGCATGTCAAGCTGTGTGGTTAAGCTGCATGCTGAATGAATTACACTACGAGCATGGAGGTCCAACAAAAATCATGTGCGATAAGCAATCACACTTGCTAAAAATCTAGTGTTTCTTGGTCGAAGCAAACATATTAGGATCAAATATCATTATATTCGAGATTTGGTCAAAGATGGAGAAATTGAACTAGATTTTTGCAGGTCAGAAGATCAAGCGGCATATATTTTGACTAAACCGTTAAAATCTAATGTGTTTGAAAAACTGAAGAAAATGCTCGGGATTGTTAATTTCAAAGACCAATTGAAGGGAGGCTGTTGAAAGTAAGTTTAAATTGGTCAAATAAAAACCAAGTAGCCCATGTTTTATTTATGGGGTTGCCATGGATGTTTCTTTTTAGTCAAATAAGGTTTGATAACTTTAGTAGGTGTGTTGCCATTCTTGAAAAAAAATGAAGTTCTGTGTGTATTAGTTTACTGTGTGTTTAGAATTTGTAAGCCTATAAAAAAACATATGTAACCATTAATTTCATATCAAGCAATCTTACAAGAAATTCTTTCATTTGTTTTCTCTTTCCCTCATTTATATTTTGTTTTCCATAAATTCTAGTGTGATAATAATCTTGTGACCCAACATAATTTTGTCTTTTAAAAATAATTAATTTTAATGATTGGCAAAAGAGCATAAAACCCTACCCCCTTATGCTTTTTTTTTGCCCCATTTCATTACCATCACAATTCTAAAACAAACAAACTATCCCCTTTATATCACTATATGCCCAAATTACCCCCAATGTTTCATTTTATCATTATTATTTGTATTAAAATTTAAACAAAATATATAAAATTCAAAAAATATATATTAAATTTTGAATTTTTTTTATAAATTCGAAAATAATATATAAATTTCAAAAAAACATATAAAATTTGAAACAAATATATAAAATTTGAAAAAATATATATTAAAATTTGAAACAATTATAAAATTCGAAAAAAACATATAAAATTCGTAAAAATATATAAATTTTGTAAAACAAATATAAATTCGGAAATCAAAATTCTCGAATTTATATTTTTTTCTGAATTGTATATATTTTAAATTTATATATGTTTTTTAAAATATATATATATTTTTCGAATTTTATATTTTTTTAAAATTTAATATATATTTTTTGAATTTTATATGTCATTGGGGGTGCTTTGTGATCCCAATAGGACAATCAAAATGAATTTTTTTATTGGATATGTAGATTCACTCAGTACCATTGGGGGAATTGTAAATCATGAGCCACTAGATAAGGGAGAAAATTAATATTAAAACATGATTTTTATGGGTTTGTTCTTCACATTTTTCGTCTCTTCAAATTAGAATCAACATGCCAAGCTACATCATTTTTAGGTACAACATGCAGCAATACCGTTTCTTATATTTTTAGGTACATCATTTTTATTTCGAATTTTATATGTTTTTTTTATTTTATATTTATTTTCGAATTTTATAAAAAAATTAAAAATTTAATATATATTTTTTCAAAATTTATAATTTTTTTTTTGAAATTTAATATATATTGTTTTCGGATTTTATATAATTTTTACGAATTTTATATATTAATTTCGAATTTTATATGTTTTTTCAAAAATTATATATTATTTTCGAATTTTATAAAAAAAAAATCAAAATTTAATATATATATATATTTGAATTTTAATTGAATTGAGCGGAACAGATCACAGTATAAATATAGTTTAAATCAGAGAAATACAAGCAATTGTATAATATAAACAGTAAACAGTAAACAGTAAATATATTAGTAAATAGGACACAACCGTCTAAGCAATGATTATATATATAATAGTAGGATAAGTATATAGGATAGTAGTTTAAGTATATAGGACACAACCGTCCAAGAAATTTAATAAATTGAAGTGGTCGAGGCAGAGCGAGACTCAAAGTCTGTCATACACCGTAACTCTCTTCAGATTTAATTATAGAAGAATTTAAGACAAAGTAAGTAATTGCAATTGACTGAAAATCTTAACTGAATATTATTACGATTCAAAAATACATTTAACTATGATAGACGAACTTACAAGTGGATGTATGACAATCCATCTGGGTTCGGAGGCTTAGTATGCTTTCAGGAGAGAAGAGAAGAGAAGAGAATTACAAAGTAGAAAGAAAAATGGGAAACTAAAACCTGATCTAAGACCATTACATTTGCATGCTTATATAGAGGATATAACAGAGTTTACTGTAGGTTTTGCACTATTGATCTCGTGACTTCTGGGGCAGACAACTCTTGTCTTTCACTGTAGTATTTTTGACTTTAGGGGCAGAGCACTGTGACTTTTTACAGTTTGCAATAGTAGTCTGTCGGTACTGTTGAGCACTGTATCTATTTTACTATTCACTATTCTCATCTTTTTTTGCCTTTTTTGTATCTGTTGACTTGAGCTTGACTGTGTTCCTTTTTCTTAATTTTTTGACAGATCAAAGGGATCTTGGGCATCCTGGTATGGTCTGTATTTGGATTCTGTAAACGATCCATCTTCTTCATTACTGCTTGAATCTCCTTCTATTTGGGCAATGAGCTATTCCATTTTTTCTTTGAGCTTTGCTTTGGAGGATGACTTCTTGGAGGCTGATTTCTTGACCGCGGTTTCTATAGAGGAGCTTGACTGTGCTGATTCAATGACTTGTGTGACTGGGCTAGCCTTGAGTGGCTGAGAAACTTCTTTTGGAAATTCCAGTTGGACTTGTTGAATGATTCTTTCGATTTTGAAAGGATCCCACCATTTGGTATAATGGACTCTACATACTGTGCCAATATCACCTTTAAGGCTGTAATGTCATTTGAAGATCCAAGGGATTTTGTATTTTTTGGCAAAAATTAGTAGTAGGGGGAATTGATGATCATAGGAAGGGATTTTGAACTTGGTTTCAAAATAGTTGATTTGTTCCCATAGGATTTCAGGGATCACATCGTCGTCTGGGTCATGGTCATTCCACCATTTAACAAACCAAGAAGGGAGTTGACTGTTAAATTTACTATCAAAATTGACGAACCAAGAATTACTAAAGTTTCGGTTTGAAAAAGGAAAATTTTGAACCAGGCATCAATGTAGTCATAGTAGGTGAATGGGAGTGAGTTATCTAACTTTTTGGTTTCAAAGGGATGTTTTCCCCACTCTTTGAGGGAGACAACTCTCAAAATGTACAAGGAGTGGTAAATAACTTTGGTTGGATCATTGAGATCAGGGACAGGTTTGATGAAGACATAATTGGTTTGGTAGAGAATATCTCTGTAATATTGCAAGTTGTGACTAGGGGTGTGTGGTATCCAATGAGAATTTGGGGGGAAAAACTGTCTTACTAGGGCAATTGGATCATTTGTGTGAGAAAAATGAGGTTCAATGTGGAAAAGGGTATGGTAAGTTTTTTGAAGATATTCTGATCTTCCTGGAGGGTTGTATCTGGGGAGAGGTAGAGTACTTGTGACTGGGGCATGGATGGTGAAAGGATCATGTGGAGTTGTTAGAGCTGAACTAAAGGTAGGACGAGGACCTAAGGGAGTCCCTAAGCTTGTGAACTTGTTTACTAAAACGAGGGAAGTAGAGGGTTCAGTTTCTACTAAGGGAGGAGGTCTGACCGGAGGGATCCCTTCTCTAGGACGTGGTTGTGGTTGTCTGTTTGCCATCAGGGTTCTGCAAAAATTCTCTGGTAAGAAAATCTGGGATTGAATTGTCACATCCACGAATGTATTCGATATCAAATTGGAAAATGCTTAAAATAGACTGCCATCTGGCAAAAATATGCTTATCAGCTATATTTTTAACATCTTTTTCTAAAACATATTTGGCACTTTTGCAATCAACTCGAAGTAAAAAATTTTGATTTAAAATATCATCTTGGAATTTACTGATACATAGAACAATTGCAAGAATTTCTTGTTTAATAGTGCTATAATTACTGTGTGTTTTGTTCCATGCTCCAGAATGGAAACGAACAAGCTGTTCTGGAGAAGTAGGGGAAAGTTTTTGTTTTAAAATGCCTCCATAACCAATGTTGGAGGCATCGGTTTCAATGATTTTGAAAGAGTTGACTGAAGGAATTCCCAAGCAAGGAAGAGTTTTGACATATTTTTTAATGTCTCTAACTATAGAGGTATGAATATCAGTCCATGGAGGGGGGTTTGACTGTAAACGATCGAAGAGTGGTTTACATTGTTTTCTAAGATCTTTGTAAAATTCACCAATGTAATTTAAAGAACCAAAGAAATGTTGTAACTGGGTTTTATCAAGAATTTGGTCTGGGAATTTGCCTGCAAATTCTATGGAAGGACTGATTGGGTGGAATTGTCCTTGAGATAAATTCTAACTTTGGTTTGAAAAAGTTTTATCTTAGAAGCAGAGATGACTAAACCATTGATTTTGATGGTGTGGAAGAAAGAATTAAGATGTTTCCAATGAGCTTCAATGCTATTGGAAAAGATAAGAACATCATCAATGTAGACTATGGAAAAATGACTGAAAGGATTGAAAATATCATTCATAATATTTTGGAATTCACTTGGGGCATTCTTAAGGCCAAAGGGCATGACATTCCATTCGTAATGGCCGAAAGGTGTAGTGAATGCAGTTTTGTACTTATCTTTTTCTGTAATCTGAATTTGCCAGAAGCCAGACTTAAGGTCAAATTTGGAGAAAATGGTTGCTTGTCCTAATCAATTAATTAAATCTCTCTTGTTAGGGATAGGATATCCATTCAAGAACTTGATTAAGAGGCTTGTAATTAATGACTAGACGTGGTACCCCTTGTTCTATTTCGGAATTTTTTTGGACATAGAAAGCTGAGCAAGACCAAGGTGATTTGTTGTGACGTATGATTTTCTTTTGAAGAAGGTCATGGATTTCTTTTTTACAGAATTCTAAGACTTCAACATTCATCTGAATTGGTCGGGCTTTAGTTGGAATATTTTTATTAGTGAAGGATTTGATGTAAGGAAGACTAACAATATGTTGTTTTCTATGCCAACAAGCATTGGGTAGTTCCGAACATATTTCTTGAATAAGTTTATTGTCGTATTGTTTTATCTAATTTTGAAGGGTAGAGTTTCTTAATTTTGTTTCTGTTCGTTTGTGAATTATTTCTTCTTTTAAAGAATTTAAATGTCGTTCTTTATGATGGAGAATGCAAATATTTTTAGAGACTGAAAAATCAATGATGCTTTCGAGTTTTTTACTAGAAGATTTTTGCAAAAAAGGAAAAGTAATATTTTGACCAAAATGTGTTGTAGAGAGACCATCATTATTTATGGTAAATGGGTAAAAAAGATATAAAAATGGAAGGCCAAGGATGACTGTATCAGTCATATTTTTTACTAGGACAAATGTAGTTTTGAAACAGACATTATCTTGAAAAATATGAGCTTTAGATAATTCATACTTTATTTTCATCGCACTACCATTAGCAGAATTGAGTTTCTCATTTGTTTTTTCATAGTATTTGCTAGGAATCAGGCCTTCTTGTATACAGTTAAGATCAGCTCCAGAGTCAACTAGAGCAATGATAGTTTTTTGGTATTCCTTATTAATAACTAATGTGACTTTTATTTTCCATTTTTTAAATGAGGTTCGGTTAATTAGATTCAAACCATTGGTTTCCTCTTCAGTACTTTGAAAAGGATTTGTGTTGTCATTATCTTCATTACTGTCAAAGGAAGAGGAATCATAAACTGAAAATTGGTGTGAAGTTTTAACTAGATCTTTGAGTTGGGTGTGAAAGAGGGATTTTATATCTTGATTTTCATTTTTCAGGGTTTTGATTTCATGTTTAACGATGTTGACTTCTGCTTGGAGGTCTTGTATAGTGACTTCTTTTTTAGGAGTAAAACGTTCAAGAGTTTTGTGAAGACTAAAATTTGGTTTGTTTATGGTAGGGGGTTGAGTATCTTTGTTTATGGTGAGTAATCTAGTAAGCTTTTGAAGATAATAATTTTTTAAATTTGGGTCTTCAACTTTACTTATGAGGTCAAGCAGAAGATGTTGTTGTTTTTCTTCCTTGGTGAGAACACTAAGGGTTTTATGTTGGTGTCGATTTAACATATTGACTGTTTTTGTACAACAACTATCTTTGCACCCAAAACTAATATCAGGTGAACTGGGACAAGATGCAGAAAATTCAGTAGAGGAACTAGATTCAATTTCAGTATCACTGTCACTTGTGTTTTTTAACTCAAGAATTGTGTAAATTTGTTGTTTAGTTTCATCAGGGATTTCTAGCTGATTAATTTTATTTTTTACAGGACAATTTCTCGCGTAGTGACCTTTCTTACTACACTTATAACACGTAACTTTAGTTAGATCAATTTTATTATTCTTCTCAAAAGGTTTTGTTTTCCTCGTATATTTTTCGTTCTTTTTAAACTTTTGTTTATCATAGAATTCATTATGTTGGAATTTTTTATTATATCTTTTATAAGGACGAGTATATCGTTTTGGGAAGGATTTTGTTTGTTTTGAATTCTTTGTTTGCCGAGATGGTGCAATTAGGGGTAATCCATATTGTTGGCAGAATGTGCCCATTTCATATTTAGTCTTGTTTTTATCTTTACTAAGCTGATTATTAATTTTCATATCTATACACATTTTGAGTCCTACTTTCTGGATTAGAATAATAATATTACCATAGGTTAGACTGTCATATTCAATAACACCAGTTGTGTTACTAAGTTCTGTGCGTATTTTATGAGAAAAAAGGCTGGGCAATCCATTAATAAATTTTTCTTTCCAAAATAGTTTATTACTATCTTCATGTAGCATAACTCGTGACAAGAAAGTATCTTTGTACCATCTAAAATCACTTAATGTAGGACATCTAAGGTTACTAAGTTGATCATGAATTCTAGAAGTAATGTCACTTGGTCTGCCAATGAAATGATCTATAATTGTGTAAATTAATGTATTGACTCCATCAGGGAGTCCGAGGCCAATTTCTTCATTAAAAATAGGGATTCCATCTTCTGTTTTTTGGACTGCATGTGTTATATTATCTCTTGCTTCTTGAGTAAGATGCTTATCCCACCAATTTCTTAACATGCCTGAAAATCCAGAGGCTAGTAATTCTACAATATCGGGTTGAGGCATATTGTGATGTGTAAGGTAACTATTGGCTGTCATAGAAAGATGGTTTAATTTGTTTAAAATTTCTTGTTCAGAGAGTCCATCAATATTCCATTCATAAATTTTTTTAGATGATACAGAAAATTGGTTTTGGAAGATTCTTTCTTTATATTGAATATCGACAGGAGTGGATTGGGTATACCAATTTTTCGTAATACTGGTAGGGTTAATTGGTCGATGTGTGATCCTATTGATCTCAAAGGCATTTTCTAACTTGCGTATATTGTTATCTGTATCTTCTTCAGATGAGGTTTCAGAGTTATCAATATCATTATGAGAATCAAAATTGAGAACTGTGAGGGTTTTTTCGTTCTTGATTAGTTGTGATTCTAAGGCTTTTAACAATTTATCAATTTGGGCAAAGGAGTCGCTTGTGCTTGGTTTGTTAGGTAGTCCTTGACGTTTTGTAGGAAGCTTGATTAGAGGGGAATCAATAGTTTTTGTCACAGGGGTGGAAGCGTCAAGTTTGGATTCTATTTTGCCTAATTGAGAACCTAGCGTACTTAAATATTGATTGGTGAAATTATTTTGTTCAATAATTTTTTTAGTATTAGGATCGAGTGTGGAGGTAACTACCTTAAAAGGGGAGGCTGGGATTTCGGTTCCCAGGTGGTTAACAATTAGGTTTTCTAAAGGAGGGTGACTAGAAGAAACAATTGTTTTATCATGTTTTGTCCATTTATGTTTTGTAAGAACATTAATTTTTTTGTAATAATTTTCAAGATAATCAAAGAAACTAATTTTTAACTGGTTTGTTATCATGAATTTTTGCCATTTTTTTGTAATCTTTGTTATCTCCTCATGCGTGTAACTTGTTTTATATATTTGTCGTCTTACTTTATTTTCTTTGGACTTGGCTTCAACTTCTAACTTTAGAAGGTCATAGGAAAATGATTTACTTAAAACACATAGTTGTGGATTAGCAGTTTCGGTCTCAAAGTCAGTTTGTGTAGGAGAGTGGTTAGAGATTGAATCTTCAGTTTCTATGTTTGAGACATAACATGGAGTAGATACTTGTTCATCCTTTTGAATTCCTTTTAATCTATGATCACGTCTGGATCGGTGGACTAGAGATTCTATAAATTCTGTATAATGGATAGTAGTATTTTCTCTAATTGGTAAGGGGGTGAACATTTAGAGCTTGAACTAACGGAAGAACAACTGTGTCTAGATCTATCAAATGTTAACTTAACAGTTCCATCAAGGAATTGTTGTACATGTTTAAGGTTTCGGACATCATTTTCGATTTTGGTTGGGTGATTTTCATTTTCAAGTAACCATTCATTTGGGAGGGAAACATCTTTCCAGACAATCGTTTTTAGTATTCTAATATTTGCATTAGAAGTACTTCTTTGAATTAATAAAGTTTGATCTTTAGGACTTTTGACTAGAGCATGAACATTTAAATTGGTTTTCATAGTCTTGTAGTAAATTCTATAAATTAAGCTTAGAGGCTGGGCACCTGCGAACATGGCATATCCTGAAGTTTTGATGTTTAATGTTAAAGCTTTTAGTATGTGAGGGTTACTTAGGCTTAACTTAAAATTAGGAAAGCAATCAAAGTAGACTGGACCATTACATAGGCTGGTTTCAATGACACTAATTGAGCTTTGATTATAGTCGAGGAACCTAGCATCTCTTAGACAGAGAAGAATCGATGCATTTTGTCCTAAAATAGTTAATGGATCAACTGCAACTTGTACAAGACCAATATGGATAAAATTGTATCCTCTTTCGCAATATTGTTTTATAGTTTTTGGGGGAAATAATTGGCATTTTTCGTGTTCTTTATTTATAGTACGAAAAAGTTTAAATATCTCATAAACGGACACTTGTAAATAGCCTCCGACGGAAGTAGGCCATTTCCGCTTACTAATATATTTGAATTTTATATATTTTATTTAAATTGATGTACAAATGATAATGATAAAATGAAATCTTGGGGGTAATTTGGGCATATATTGGTGTAAATGGGGTAGTTTGTTTGTTTTAGAAAGGTGAGGGTAGTGAAATGGGACAAAAAAAAGCATAGAGGGTATTTTGTAACCTTTAAAAAAGCATTGGGGGTTTTATGCTATTTTGCCTTAATGATTTAAATGGAAGTAAATAAGTAGAAACAAATTTCATTTTAGCCATTATAATGGACCAAAGAAAGAAAAAATTTAAAAGAAAAGAATTGAACATGAAAATGCTGAAATAGTAGTATGCAATATTTCAAGTGCCTCAACCTTAGACAGCAACAAAACTTCCACAAACTCATACATAAGAAAAAAGTAATACATAACCAACAAACATATTTACAGAAAATTGTTTATGGAGTACATAAAGTTCTTACTAGCCATAGCATTTTGAGTAACGATCCAAAAAAAACATGCCCGAGCAAATTCTAAAACTCTCTGATTTCCACCATTTCACTTGCCATGATCACCCCAAACATAATAGATACACAAAACCAGCAAAGTTAACACAACCAAGAGCAACCATATTAGCCGGCGGTACTGTCCATAGCTCCTCTCGTTTGCCAACATTGTCGGAAAAGGTTTCGGTTCTTGCTTTGGACGGTTGACCTCTGATGTCTCGCCATGATAAGTGTTCGGTTTTCGTTTCTTCAGCTTCGTTCTTCCGACTGATAGGCTCTCAAATGAAGGCTCAATGACGAGTTCTTTCCCCTTAGCCTTGGGGTTCGTTGCAGGTACCATTGGAAGTGTATTTTTGTTGTCATCGTTCATTATCTCAGCGAAACGCTCCTCAAAATCACAATTCTGAAAATTGAGAAAAACACAAGAAGAAATTTATGGATTAAAAACTCGGGCGAGGAACGAAATCTATAAAATAGTTGGTCACTAATTCTTATGTATGAGACACAACTACTATTATATGGCTTCACTCTCTGCTGAATACTTCAATCACAAAAAATATAAATTGATCAAAATAGAAATGAGAGATCTGGAGATTATATATATAGTCAAAAAAAAATGCTAATTTGGCACAGGATCACAAATAAATCCCACCAATTTGAAAATCAATTTACATAGATTGTGAGAAAAGAAAAATGACGAATAATTAAAAAAATGAATGTACAACCAGAAAACAGCGACCTGTTTCGTAGCATACTGTTGAGCTTAAGTAGAAATTGTTGTGCAATGTTTAATAACTTCTGTGTTACTGTGTATACAAAATCTTGAGAAAGAAAACATTCCATATAAGCAAACACCGAAGTGGATTAGAGTGTTATATAACTCAAATCTAGAATGGAACTTATCAATCAAGGTAACAAAGAATTCAAAAGGCATTAGAATTTTAGAAAAATCACTTCTAAAACTATCGGGAAAAAGAAAATCAAAGGAAGTGGAGGTCACAAACATTGCAATCGCCGGGGGAATTCCTCTGGAAAAACTCGTGTATAAATCTATCAAAAGATATGTATTCAGAGTCGTCGTCTTCAACTCTGCGAGGATTATAGCTGCTAAGTTCATTTGAAAAGCCCCCTGCTGCATTAATCCCTTCGGGCACAGATGATGGATGCCTTGGAATGTTCCTCAAAACGTATTCCTCAATTTCTTCCCTTTCACTTGGAAAGTTGTTGAAAGGAACCTCAGTTTTCCTTTTAACGCGGTAAACATGCATATAATATTCCTACAGCCACAAGGAACCTCATTTCTCGAAAATGTTTATGCTACTATAAACGAGTATGAAGGAAATACACTTTTTAGGAGACTATATTAACAGCTATATTACACAAGGAAACTCATTCAAGAAGAGCCTATTCATATCTTCTATTAATTGAGCACAATATGAGTTAGGAGTAATTAGAACAGTTGATCTAGTTAATTTGGATAAAAAAAGCCTTGTGCTCAACCCTACTTGAAATGTGCTAAAAATGTCTTTTGCACAACCCCGTAGTGCCTATGCTGCGAGTACAGTGACTCGATGGGTGCATACTGTTGAAGTTGAAGTAAATAAGTTCAAGTCTAACACGTGAAACAATAATAACAATTTCAACAAAGGGTGGCGGTGAGGTTTGAACACGAGACCTTTGACTTTGATACCATGTTAACAACCAACTACTCTAAAAGCTTAAGTTGTTAGAAAGAGTGTAACTTAAATATTTTATATCTTTCAACACATACAACATCATTTCGCAAAGGCACATTTCAGATTTGAACATTCTGACAAAAATGAACTTCCATAGAAGTCATATCTTTGTTATTAGTGAAAACTCAATTTTTCAGTTAAACAGATCTTTGTTAAAAGTTGACATGTTATGTGTAACCATAAAACTAAATTTAGAAGCAGTTGATCAATCATAAAACCTGTGGCTATCCATTTAAATTAATATTACTTGGCTAAATAGCTTCAAATAAGAATAACTAGATAATCATGATCCTAATAGTAACTGCAATATTATTGTTCTCTACATGACAATGTATCTAAAACAAGCAAACTCGAAAAATATTACACAATAAAATACCAATTAGAAGAATCGAAAATCCGAAAATGGTGACATGAATGAGTACCTGATTATCTCGAATCATACAAAACTCGTGCATTACCCATTCAGTAGGTGCAGTACTGCCAGTGTAATATGCAAGTGTCCTCCTTTTACCAATCAGATTATCTCCTGATTTTATAGCAAGTTCTTTACCTGTGGGTCTCCAGTAACCCATATTAGTTGCTCTAATCCTCAGTGATCCTTCTGACTCTTCTGAGTACCTCATCCGAGTAAAAAAGAACCACTCCGTATCTGATTGAAGTACGGATATGGCTGCTCACAAATTAAACAATACTAATCAGTCTCTATACTCAAAAAAATACCAAATAGCATTCACAAGAATGACCTTTCAACTTGTTAAGCCAAATATACATTTCAATGCAGATGGGTCAAAAGATATACATATATATATATATGTAACCTTATGTACCAAGGGATATGAAGAAGATAAAAGGTTGAAAAAAATAAAAGACTGTTTTCAAATAGATAAAAGTTTGTTCTTTCTTGTTCTCTATAGAACTCCCCATGAACACTTCCAACAAATTGGTCTTGTAAGTGTCAAATTTCACTCACATCAAAGATATCCCTATTCAAGCTCAAAATGATCATATTTATACATTTTTGTGTTTGTGGATCATGGCCTAAGTTCATGGGGTCATGACCCACTCTCTTAATAACTATCCACTCTCCTTATGTAGTAGGTTGTTACTCCCTTTTTAAGGGAATGGCGGCTTAATGTTGATGGTCCCACTTATATTTGGTGGGATCAAATACATGGGCTGCTCACTATCTACATTTTACATGGGCTCAACACACTTGGGCCTAATAAAATGGACCTGAGCCTATAATTTTCACTATTTACAGGTCTATTTCACAATAAATCTTCCATTTGTCCAATGGGAAGTTCTGTTTAAGTGAACTCTATCTTCTTGGCATCCCCATTCTTGACATACTTACCACTTTTGACACCCTATCACATAGAAATAAACCAGTCATTTTCTCATATCCATCCTTTATTTTACTTCTCCATCACTTCATGGAAAAAGCTTCTTCCTATGACAAAAGATTTATCAATCTTCTAATTTGAAAAAAACACAAATAATACATCTTCATCATTATTTTTCAGTTATATCAAACATTCACCTTTGGTTACTAGAACAAAATACTGGATTTTATTGTTTCTAACCCTTCTAAAAGAATAGAATAGAATAGAATAATGAATTATGTACAGTACAGCAAAACAAAGAAACTTTTCTCTTCCTCTCCCACTAACCTGGTAATTCCCATGGCTCGTAGTTCCATATCTCAATTTCAGAAATTATTTCGACGTATTCCTCTTGTCCTTGCATCTTATAATTCAAATAGTGTAGTATTAATTCTTCATCGGTCGGAGAAAACCTAAAACCTGGATGTGTGCAAGAACGAACTATAGATTTTTCTATTTCACTCAACAATTCACCTGGATGTGTGCAAGAACTGCCTATAGATTTTTCTATTTCACTAAACAATTCTTCCATATTTGTATTACGACTTGCTTTATATTGGTTCGCAATGAACAGAAGCGATATAAATTCTCACTTTTCATATGTTGTTTTTCATTTTATATATTCTTTAAATGATATGTTCTTTAAAATTATTTATTTTTTCAGAAGGTTATACGTGTCCGAAGAGTGGCTATGAGGGTTACGTGTATTGTGTAGAAGAATTACGTGTATTGGGTAGGAGGAGAAGTTCGCTGCGGTGTAGTTAAAGATTTATCACTGTGCATTCGAGTATGTGTAACACAGTATTTATCATCATATAGATACGGATGATATTGAATGCAATAGAGTATGTGTAACACAACATTTATCATCATATAGATAAAAGATGATATCGAATGCAAGTGTCCGATAGAGATTGAAATATATAACTAAATAATTTTTCTACTAATATACTTCCTCCGTTTCAATTTAAGTGTCCATTTTGGGGAATCTAATTTTTTGGATGGTGACTTTTTTTAGTGTGATAGCGAATGAAAAACCAATTTTACTCTTGGTCCCACCAAATGATGTGATGTTTGTAGTTTAGATATTTTATAATTTGAATGATTGAAGGGTAAATTGGTAAATTGACCAAATAAAGTGACATTGACTTTTCTTATTTTGGAATGAGTTGAATAGTGAATGTGGACACTTGGACGGAGGGAGGGAGTATTAATTAATTTATATATCATCTTTTTGGATAAATGATATTTGAATTACTAGTTTAGTTTGCTTTATATAGATATGATATTAGTAATCGTTTTCTCATGTTCTCCTCGCTTCTTTTATAACATCTACAATCTTCCTAACACTACCCTCCATAATCTTCTACACGAATGTTGAGGACTCTGACAATTCTCACTCATAACATGGCCTACTCTAGAACTGCATCAACTGCAATTGAGCTACTATTATTGTTACAAATGGTTTATTAACTGGCTAGTGAGTATGAAATCCCACTAGTGAAAATTTAAAAATATAATGATCTCTAAAGAGTAAAACACACTAATTACTAAGACCGAAAAATACACCATAGCGCCTGAAAAAATCAAATAATGATATGTTTGGATTTATTTGAACTTTGTGTACCAGGCAGGTCTACATTTTTCACAGTAAAGAAGTGTTACTATAAACCAGAAATGGAAAACAAGAACAGTTCCAATGAAAACAGCACTGAACACAATATGGGACAAATATATAACAAAGAACTAAAGAAACTTAGCACTCAGAGGCTTAAGAAATCAACTGCCTCAATTTCGCAACCATTATTAAAGCAACCACAAAACCACAGATAAAAATTGCATAAATACACCATTTTAATTACACAAAAGCCCTTCTTTCCATATCATACAAAACAAGACACAACACGAGTTATGATACAAAAACACACATAGTACACACTCCTTATCTTACAAGCCACAACATAAGAGTACTTATGATACAAAAAACAGAAGGAAAGCACACATTGTAATATAAAATTATGTCCACATGATTTTGGACTCTATATTTTATTTATGTTGTGGCACAGTGAGATAAAAATTAGGTTGAGATAATTGTTGGTTAATAAATAATCTGATAAGGGGAAAAGTCTCATACTTTGTGTCCAACTCTGATGGAGAGTGAAATTATTGTTGTAATAGGAAACCGGTCATCTCTCTACCTATTAAAGTGCATATATTCCATCGGTTATGTACACTTACAGAAACAACACGATAATAGTTTAACGTGTGTAGAAATGTTAGGAAAGAGAAACCAGTTTCTTTTAGGGTGTTCTTATATGTGCAGATTTCTTGATACAGTTTACGAAGAATGATCAAAACGTGAAGGTATATGGATCAAAGAGAGGTTTGCTAGCTATCACCATGAACTGAGGTATTTATAAATTTATTTCCGCTTTAAGGTATATAGTGTGAGCATGATGAGATTCAAAGATTATTGGGTTTATGTACCACAAATTTATGCTTTATGTTCTTGCATAAATATCATGTTTAATTGAACATGTGGTATCAGAGCTTGCGTTGAGAACTCGTTATACTCCATTAATCTATTAAAGTTGATGTTATTATGCCAATACATGATTTTGTATCTTCAAAATTCGTACATGTCGTTTATGATTTTTCAGTCTTAATGTTTTACGAGTGAACGGATTGAACAAGTCACAGTATTGTGCATAAATTATTAATTGATAAATATTATATATTAGATACAATAAAAGGATCCAATCTGTTATTGAATGGATTTCAATTTATGCACATTAATATTATTTGTCTTGACTCATTACATATGAGGAGACATAACTATAAAAATTGTAACTTCATTTATGGGTACTGTGGTTATCAATGCGATAACTATACATTATGTATCTATGTATCGTGTCGGATTTTCTGTCAAATATATACATATGTATATAGAATGCAATTGAGATGTTTATATCTACTGGTATCTTTGTGCACGTCATCATTAAGAACCAATTTGGTTTATGTCAGCGTAAATGTGACCATTGCATGCTCCATTACAATGTTTTCCTAATTTTTATTAGTAACATTAAATCATTGTACTGTAGGGTTATATATGCTAAATCTATTTAGATATTAAATTAGCATATTTATAGTATTGTTGGGTTATATATTTATTTTTTATGTTTACCCGAGAATGATTTAAGCATGCTTTAAATATAAATGTATTTATTACGTAAAAAGCATGTTTATTATGTACAAAATTCATATCTCTTAATGTTAATATCCGTTGAATCCAAAACTTTTATATATTATGCAAATAATGCAAATTTATGATTCTCGAAAATTTCATGCAAAAAGCCTAAGTATTTTATTTATGAAAATTAAAATACTATTTCTGGACCAGATTAGTACTTTGGCAATTTCTCTCTCATGACTGGGTTTTATTGTATGGAAATTATATTACTGAAATTCTCATTCCATAAGCTTTCTGTGCATATATTATTTGCATTTTTTTTTATGAACGGTTTGTGAGATATGAATTTGAGAAGGTTTTAATACAAATTGGGATTAAAATGCGAATTTCTAGAATTATGTGTACGTCTAGAAATTTAACCTTATTAGATATGTACAATAAGTATTATCGTTGTGCTCGTGACTGCATACATGATGGAGAATCAATTTTACTGGTTCAATTACGGAAATTTATTTTTAAGTAATTGTGCATAATGATTAATATGTTAATAATTAATTAACTAGTCCCTACGTAAATTAATATTCATATTGCAGGGTTAGTTAGCCGCCAAAGTGGCCTAACCGAATGAATGGATATAAAATATAGCAGGACATAAAGTTAAATTAATTAATTCTTATTTAATTAATTCTTATCTAATTTAATATTCATATTAAATGGTTAATTAGCCGCCAAAGTGGCCTAACCAGAATCAATGAATATTAAATTTAGTTGGATGCATAATTGCATTTATGGATTAATTAATCGGTGCCTAAATTGATATTCATATTATAGGGTTTGTGCCGCCAAAGTGGCATAACCGAAAGAATGAATATTTAATTTATTATGACGCATAATTGCAACACCTCATGAATTATTATGTTTCTAATTTAGTTTGAAATTCATGAGTATTGAGTTGATTTAATTGCGATAAAGAATTCTCCAAAGAGATTAATTTTGAGTGATTAAATGAGCATTAAGGGGTTGAATATATTTTTTAATTGGCTATGTATAGGATATCCAAAGATAAATTGCTTAGTTTAATTAATAATTACATCACCTAATAAAGTATGTATATAAATACATATAAGCATCATTATTTGTATTTTATGGTTACTATCAAAGTAGGACCATACTTGTACATTGTATTTATGTACTTATGTGAATATACGTGTTGTTAACTCAAAGTATTAATGTTGTGAGCATTTTATATTATGAGTGTTTTATTGTATCCCTTAATTTGCATGTTAAATCTCTTTCAATTCTAAGAGAACTAACTTATCATAATTGAGTAAGTTTAGTTCAATTATAGTGTATTACATTTAATCTAATACTTTAAGTTTAGAACAAATTAAACGTTATGTTTATGCAAATCATTTTGAAAGTATTTGTGTTATTCTATATTTGAAAGGTATAAAACAAAGTTTATTTTAAAAATAAACTGATTGTTGACTTTATCACTACTATTCTTGTATTTTATGGTGTATGATCATGTTCATTTGAAATAAGATAAGTGTCATTTATGTGTTAGACATTATCAGAATGATTGAAGGAACAAAATAATAGTTTTGAAAAAAATAATAATTAAAGTCTTTTGTGTTTATTTATATATGTTTTTAAATAAAATGTAATGATGTTCCTTCTATTACTTTATAGATTGACTGAAGTATAAATTTTTATTTTTAATGTGATGCAAGAATATTTTACGACCTAAAGCACAAATTGAAATAAGAATTTCTTGTGAAAAAATAAATATATATTTCTTTTGGACCTTTTATGTTACTTAAGTTTTTTTTAAATGAGTTTTTCGTTCAAAACATATATCGAAGTTACTTATTGACAAAAATTCAGTCTTGCATCATATTATTAATAAATGTAATTTATGTTACTTGTGGCATTAAAGATGGTCATATATCTAGTGAAAATTCCGTACTTAGGCTTTCAATGATTATAGTGTGCTTTTGGATTGCATTAGGGTATGCAAACCAGAGCACTAAGAAAGTTGTCACATGAATGTTAGAGCTTCTTGAAATTATTAGTACAAACATTTATGTTTCTTTTGATGTTCTACCTTATTTACAAGAAAAATATTTGTCACCATTATAGTTGACTTTCACATTATGATTATATCTACTTGTTGCATGAAAGTCTCTGCTAATTAATGTTATTGAGATTTTTATAACTGAAATTGAAAAGAAAACAAATAGAAGGTGAACATTCGTAATGTACGATAAGGTGATGGATATTATAAGGTTTACGAAGAAGTGAAGCATGTTTTAGTTCATTGCTAAATTTCCTTAATAGTATAGAATGATGCAGTTAAAATACTTAATCGTATCCTTATGTTAATGCTTATGAGTATGTTAAATATGTTATTTTGCCTATGTTATTGTGGATGTATGCTTTTAGAACTGCTATGTATGGATTAAATAGAATTTCTAGTAAGTCAGATTCAAATACCCTTTCGAACTCTGTATAGGAAGGAAACCTATTTAAGACACCTCTATAGAATTATGCAGCGGAAGCTAGTAATCCACATAAAAGAAATAGAATTTTAGAAACGTTTGTGGGTACATTATTGCCTATTCAGAAAAAATAAATCCAATGGGTATAGATTTTATTATCCTAAACATTGTACGATGATTGTGAAAACCGATAAGGTTAGATTCATTGAAAATTGTGACATTAGTGGGAGTGGTAGGTATGTGATCATTCAAAAGTTAGGATACAAATCCCAGTACCCAAGACTTGTACAAAAATAATTGTTCATCAGTTTGTTGAACGATTTAACAATGATGAAAAATTGAATGATCAAGAACTCCATAAGGAAGTTGTCACTAATAAAATAAGGGATATGTAAGGGTTCGGTTTCATATTCACAAATCATTAACGATAATAATTCCTATTAAGGATTGATGCTATGAATAGGGAGTTGAAATTAAATGAAGTCTGAAAATCCGTTGAATTGCCTTAAAGACATAAACGACTCGGGTGTAAATGAGTCTTTAAGACCAAACGTGACTCTAATGGCAATATTGCACGATATAAAGCTAGACTTGTAGATAAATATTTCACTCATAAAGGAAGTATTAATTATAATAGAAACTTTCTCACATGTATTTAAGAATTATTATGACATGATTAGCTCATTATGATTTAGAGTTGCATAATGTAAAATGTAATATTTCTTAGTGGGAGTTTAGAGACTTCGGATTAAATTAAAGGCTTCACATGAAAGATAAGTAACACATGGTCTGTAAGGTTAAGAGGTCAATATATAAATTTAAACAACTTTCCAATTATGGTATCTTAAACTTAATGATACTATTACTTACTTTAAGTTTTAAAGAAAACACTATTGATTAGTGTATATACCTGAAGGTCAGTGGGAGTACGTTTATATTATGATTTTATATGTTGACAATATTCTTTTGCTAGTAGTGATATGTTTGAAATTAATGTGTTCCAATAAGGGATATATTTAGTCTAATTATGTTATTCCCTAAGAAAGATTTGGAACATAATGACATGTAAATATTCTTTATTGTATGTTTTATAAGGGATGAAAGATTACATATATGCTCACATTTATGAAGACTGATCATTTATAAGTGATTGGTTATTTAAATGAAGATTTTGGTGAATGTGGACCAAAACCTCATTTTAATTTTATTGTTCCTTTTGGCTAAAGGAGTAATATCACGGATAATACAAAACAATTATTATTGTTTTGTCTATTATGAAATATGATTGTGTAGTATGCTTTGAGGCTACAAATTTTGATTTACTATTGTGAAACTTTATTTCAGGACTTTGAATTCCGGTATTCAAGCCACTGAAAATTAATTGTGATTATGCCGCAATTATCTTCTTGTATGAAAATGGTAGGTATATTAAGGTTGTTAATAACATTAAGTTGAATTACCTTACCGTTAAAGAAGAAGTTCAGAAACAAGAGTGTCTACTGAACACATAAGCAAATAACTTATGATTGCGAATTCGTTAATGAAATGACCGCCATTCAAGACATTTAAGGAACCGTTTGAAATAATGAGTCTTGAATGTAGTCAATGATTGATGTTATTTTCTTATGGATGCTTCTGTATTTAAACATTTGACATTTTGAGCTCGATTATTGTGTTTCTAATATTCCTGTTGATTAGTGTACATGCATAATTATGAATAAATGATAACAGGAATAGTCTTGGAAAAGACATTATTATTCGACCTATATTATAATTTCCCAATTATAGATCATCTTAAGTAGGTTGTTAATGTTGTGGTTCATGGAAGGGACTGTGTCGATTTAAGTGACATACAACCGCCATGACTCGCATTAGTAGTCTATTTGTCATGATGTTTATGGTGACCAATTTATGGACTCAATCTAATTTAAAGCGCACTTATGACTATTGTACTGACCACTTAAAATCATATGGTCCAAGTGGGAGAATGTAAGATAAAATTATGTCCCACATGATTTTGGACTCTATATTTTATTTATGTTGTGCCACAATGAGATATAAATTAGGTTGAGATAATTGTTGGTTAATAAATAATCTGATAAGGGGTAAAGTCTCATACTTTGTGTCCAACTCTGATGGAGAGTGGACTTATTGTTGTAATAGGAAACCGGTCCTCTCTCTACCTATTAAAGTGCATATATTCCATCGGTTATGTACACTTACAGAAACAACACGATAATAGTTTATCGTGTGTAGAAAGGTACTGATGCAGGGGGATTTGAGTCAGACGATGCCGAGCTGTCAGATTGCTCACTGATGGCGCTGAATTACCTGGAGCGGGAGGATCAACGCAAGGATGGCAAGAAATCGTGATCTAGCCTAATTGGGGTGGTTTTCATGCACGTGTCGGTTTTTTGGCCATAATTGTAGCTACAAGTGTCCGATTCGCGCCCGTGACCCCAATTCGGAAAACTAATTTCGGCGCGCACGTCGTGGCCACCAAGCAAAGCTGGGTACACCTCGTTTCGAGCCTTAAATTCGCTATTTTCCTTTTCAAATCTTTATCTTTAGTTAATTTTTGCTATTTATGGTAATCTTTCATTTGTCGATCAAGAATTGATTCTGAACCCGATTTGGGCCAGATTTTTGGCAATCTTTTAATTTATTTCTGTATTTCGTTTTGGTAAATACTTTTAGAGTTTTGCTATGTTTGGTAAAAATCCTATTAAGGGTCGATTTTCAGCTATTTTAACCCAGCTTGTGGGTTGGTTTTTTTTATCATTCTTGATTATAAACAATTTTATTGAATTCCAGAGTGTTCTCTGAAATTTTGGGTCAAATTCTACTGTTTTTTCCTTGCAAATTACCTATTGCAATAACCTGTAGAATGATCTCTATTATGTTCGGCGTCAATTGGTGTCAGAGCTCAGCATCTTCCTGAGGCGGTATTTTTATCAGTTTTTGATGGATGGTGGTCGTGGTCGTGGTGGTCGTCGTGGGCAGGTTCCGATTGAGGAAGTCCCGCACCGTGATCGTAACGTTCAGGATGTTATGATTTAGGATTTGCAGAGGCAAGTAAAAGAGTTAACCTAGCGCCTGGCGGAGCAGGAAGTCGGTAATCATGATGTGGAAGATTTTGATACCGATAATTCCACCTTCGAAAATCCGTATCACAATCGATTCCAGGAGTACCGTGGTCGAGAGAACCATCATGGAGATCTCGGCTTCAGAGTAGACCTGCCCGAGTTTTCTGGTACGTTACAAGCCGATTGCCTTATTGATTGGTTGAATGAAGTAGAACGAATTTTCGATTATAAAGAGGTCCCAGATCGTGTCAAAGTGAAATTGGTGGCCATCAAACTCAAGGGTGGAGCATCTGCGTGGTGGGAGCAGTTGAAACGTTCAAGAAACAGACAGGGCAACGCCAAGATCACTGATTGGGAGAAGATGAAGAAGAAGATAAAGAGTCACTTCCTTCCCTTTGGCTATACTCAAACCCTGTTTCAACGACTTCATTCGCTGAGGCAAGGGATGAGATCGGTGAAAGATTATACGGAGGAGTTCTATCAGTTGATCGCTCGGAATGATCTGAATGAGACAGAAGAACAGATGGTGGCACGATATTTGGGGGGTTTATGACAACCTCTGTAGGATGCCCTCAGCCTTCAGTCGTTGTGGACAGTTTCTGAAGCCTACCAGCGTGCCCTTGCTGTAGAGAAACAACATAATAGGAGACCCATCATCAGAAACGACCAAAGCGATGGGCCATCTCACCCTCAAGAATCCCATCCTCCCCAGCAGCCACCACAAGGTAATCCTAACCCTACTATTAACTGTTTTCGATGTGGTGAACAGGGGCATATAGCCACCCATTGCAGGAAGCCTGCCAGTCAGACGGGCAAAAATCTACTGCTTGAGGAAGGCGTGGAAAACGAGACTGAAGAGGTTGGAGAGCTAGTGTATGACAAAGAAGGAGATGATGATGTGTTGTATGGAGACGGCCATGAAACTCTGGTCATTCGTAAGAACCTCCTGACTCCTAGAGGCGATTCCGAAGATGATTGGTTGAGAACCAATATTTTCCACACAACCTGCACCGTGGCCGATAAAGTCTGCAAGATGATTATTGACAGTGGCAGTTGCGAGAACGTAGTCTCTGAAGACGCTGTCCAGAAATTGCAGTTGAAGACAGATCGTCACCCCAAGTCATACAAACTGTCATGGCTGAATAAAGGCAGTGAGGTAACAGTAGATAGACGATGCTTAGTGTCTTTTTCTGTTGGCAAGAAATATTTCGATAATGCTTGGTGTGATGTAGTGTCCATGGATGTGTGTCATATACTGTTAGGCAGACCTTGGCAATATGATCGAAGTGTGGTACATGACGGACGGAAGAATACATATTCCCTTAGCATAAAAGGGAAAAAGATTGTGTTGGCACCTCGTCGGGAAGGGCCCAATCCTACCCCGTTTGTTAATAGTAACAATCTGCTTTCTATGTCCAGGTTTTTGGTTAAGCGTGAAAATGTAATCTATGCTTTACTGCCTTGTGGAAATAGTGCAGCAGGTTAGGTTCCAGAATTACCCACGGAAGTCCAGCAGCTGCTTTCGGAATTCTCTGATTTGATGCCAGAAGACCTTCCTCCTGGACTGCCGCCAGAAGACCTTTTTGATGTTGGTGATTTTGTTTGGGCTGTATTAACTCGTGATCGTTTCCCTGTTGGCGAGTATAATAAGCTTAAGGAGCGGAAGATTGAACCCTGTGAGATATTGCAGAAGATTAATGACAACGCATACAGGTTGCGTCTCCCTAGTCACTTGAAGACTTCTGAAGTCTTTAATGTGAAACACCTGAGTTCTTGTTTTGCGGATTCTGCTGATGCTGCCGTGAACTCGAGGACGAGTTATTTCCAACCCAGGGTGACTGATGCAGGAGGATCCGAGTCAGACGATGCCGAGCTGTCAGATTGCTCATTGATGGCGCTGAATTACCTGGAGCAGGAGGATCAGCGCAAGGATGACAAGAAATCATGATCTAGCCTAATTGGGGCGGTTTTCGTGCACGTGTCGGTTTTTTGGCCATAACTGTAGCTACAAGTGTCCGATTCGCGCCCGTGACCCCAATTCGGAAAGCTAATTTCGGCGCGCACGTCGTGGCCACCAAGCGAAGCTGGGTGCACCTCGTTTCGAGCCCTAAATCCGTTGTTTTCCTTTTCAAATATTTATTTTTAGTTAATTTTTGCTATTTATGGTAATCTTTTATTTGTCGATCAGGAATTGATTCTGAACCCGATTTGGGCCAGATTTTTGGCAATCTTTTGATTTCTTTCCGTATTTCGTTTTGGTAAAGACTTTTAGAGTTTTGCTATTTTTGGTAAAAATCCTATTAAGGGTCGATTTTCAGCTATTTTAACCCGGCTTATAGGTTGGTTTTTTTATCATTCTTGATTATAAACAATTTTATTGAATTCCAGAGTGTTCTCTGAAATTTTGGGTCTAATTCTCCTGTTTTTTCCTTGCAAATTACCTATTGCAATAGCTTGCAGAATAATCTCTATTCTGTTCGGCGTCAGGTTAGGAGAGAGAAACCAGTTTCTTTTAGGGTGTTCTTGTATGTGTAGATTTCTAGATACATTTTATGAAGAAGGATCAAAATGTGGTTACGTGAAGGTATATAGATCAAAGAGAGGTTTGCTAGCTATCACCATGAACTGAGGTATTTATAAATTTATTTCCGCTTTAAGGTATATAGTGTGAGCATGATGAGATTCAAAGATTATTGGGTTTATGTTCCGCAAATTTATGCTTTATGTTCTTGCATAAATATCATGTTTAATTTAACACACATATGTACTAGTGTAATTTACAAAACTCTCTCATAACTGGGCAACTTACGCGAACCATTTCACTAGCCACGACCCCTCACCATATACACAAATAGAACCAGCGAGGCCACCATCCCCAAAACCAAGGACGCGTGATGTCTGAAGTGTTGATGGTGCCACATCTTGTCTGCGAATGCTGTCACAAAACATGTTGGCGGCTGCTGCTCTTTTCCTTCTTCTTCATTTGGACGGCTGGACTTTGAGTATATCAGCAAAACAATCATTGAGTTTTGCAGTACATGAGATATAGACTATATGCATTTAGAAACTATTGAGAAGCTAGGTGTAATTATAATTAGGTCACTAACACTTAAAATGGATATTTACTACTATAGCGATAGATTAGGTTCTGGCTTCAACCTGTATGCCCTAATTCAATCTCATCATAAATACAAACTGTTGTAAATCACTAATGGTGATTAAACTATCCAGGATCAACACAATATGGAGAGAAAACGAACTTATATTTCAAAAACTCACACTCTTTCAAAATACAAAATTTTCTCTCTTTTTCTTTCTCACACCTCTATTCTTATGGTCTAGCTTCTACTTCTACAACTACCATACACTCTGTATATATAGAACTGAAGATTACACAAGACAAAAACACAAATCTTGATTTGCCGTTATTCTTGACTTTGATGGATAGGCGTGCCATTCTCACGCATGCTTTGTCTTCACTCACGCATGGTGTTTGGTGGCAGCCATTCTTGACATTCTGTGCATGCATGTGGAGTCAAGTTTATCTTTCAACATTCCCCCTTAAACTTGATTCTCCATATTTCTGCATTTCTAACACCATCTCCAGTCTTGTGGACTTATTTCGGAATTTCTGCATTCCTTGCAACAGTCTTTGCCTCTCTCTCGTCCAGTTTTGCACATAAATGGTTGACTCTCTTCTTCATAGTCAAGTCCACGACTAGCGACAAGCACCTCGAACTGAACCGAGTCGACCTGCCTGAACTCTGAAGAGATACCATTTTCTTTCTCTGCACTTTCTTTCCCTGGAACCATTACCGAGGCATTACATTCCTTCCTCGGACTATTGAACTCGTCTGGTTTCACTTTTCTTCCTTTGTAGTCTTTCACGAACAGGCGAATTTCGTATCTCTGAACTTCGCCTTTTCCACTTCTCGTCTTATGAACGCACTTCAACCCAGTTGACTTATGATCTTCTGGTGGACTACACTGCTTCTTCTCTATGGTGAACTTCTCTTCATCTATATATGTTTTCTTTCTGGTCCAGTATCTTTCACCCGGATCCACTTCTGATTTCTTCTTGTCAGGAACGGGAGCAATTTGTGTCACTGTTGGTGGCACTGCTTCAACTTTATCTTGTGGCACTGTTGGTGACACTTCTTCTGCTTCATTCTCTTCTTCTTCAATCACGAGCTCCTTGGGCTCCGTTTCTTCTTCAAATATCCAGCTAACAGGATTCCTATATTGAGCCATCAATAACATTCCGTTTAGCTCATATGTGTCTTTCTCTGCAAAGTACACATGTTCGTCATTTTCATCTTCTTCTGTTAGCTCACTTCTGGATTCACGGGCATAGTGGCCGTATCTATTGCAGTTATAACACTTCACTTTTCTTTTCCCATCTTCACCTTCTCGTCCTTGATAGCCACGACCTCTACCTCGACCTCTTTGTGAATTTCCCCATTTCTCTTTTCTGGCTGAGAACTTTGACTGCAGGACTCGCTCGTCCTCTGGGATGCTTGAGGTATTCTTCTTGTCGATTCGCTGTTCATGGATTTCTAGCGTGGCTTGTAACTCGTCAACCGTCATGCCATCCAAATCCTTCGATTCTTCAATGGCTACAACCACAAACTCAAATTTCGAATTGAGCGATCTCATTATCTTTTCAAACACACGAACATCTTCGATCTCTTCTCCACATCCTCTGATCTGATTCACAATAGTCAATATTCTGGTAAAGTACTCATAAATTGACTCTCTTTCTTTCATCTGCAGCAATTCAAATTCCCCCCTTAGACCTTGAAGTCTAATTTTTATCGTCTTTTCAATTCCTCGATTTGCTTTACGAAGAATTTCCCATGCTTGCTTGGCGGTGTTGACGGCGGATATCTTCTCAAAACTTGCTTCATCTACACTTTGATAAAGCAGATATAACGCCTTCTTGTCCTTTCGTCTTTCTTCTTTAAGCTCAGCCTGTTGGACCTGGCTTAGATTCTCTACTTCTTCGGGTTCGTCATACCCGGTATTGATCACATCCCACAAATCTTGTGAGACTAGAAGGACTCTCATCATGATACACCACTTCTCGTAGTTGTCTTTGTTCAGTCGCGGAAGCTGGGGCTGAAAGAAATTGCTGGAGGACGCCATCGGATTTGCTTAAGCACTTGAGGTGCTTATTTCGAAAAATTGGTGTTGAATCTGGTCAAACAGATTGCACGGTTGCGTCCGGAGCATTCCGTTTAGTCAAGAACGACTCTTCGTTTGCTCAAATCGGAGTAAAAATGAGCCCGGAACGGACAAAATACAAATTAGGGGCAATTCTGTAATTTCCAGAAATATTACTGACGTGGCAGTGACACGTGTCGGCTCCTGGATGGGCCACGTGTCAGCTGGTGGTTGGTGCCACGTGTCCGCGGATAATGGGCCACGTGGCTGATGACGTCACGCTGACGTGTCACGCGCGTGTGGCGCATGTGCGCGTGGGCCCACGCGCTGGCTGGAGGTTGAAGATGACCTCGCGCGTGGCTGAGAGTGGGATTCACTCGCCGATGTTCCGGCCGCGCGTGAGGGCGCGTTCTTCGAGGTTTTCGCCTGATTTCTTCGGGGCTACGTTCCTGCTGGAACGGAGAAGCTAGGTATGTGTTCAAAATTGTGTTTTGAACACCTATAATTTACGAATATGCTTTGAAAGGTTCGGCTCTGTTTTGTGTTTTTTTTCTGGGCTTGCTCAAGCTTCACCAAGCTCTGATACCATGTTGTAAATCACTAATGGTGATTAAACTATCCAGGATCAACAAAATATGGAGAGAAAACGAACTTATATTTCAAAAACTCACACTCTTTCAAAATACAAATTTTTCTCTCTTTTTCTTTCTCACACATCTATTCTTATGATCTAACTTCTACTTCTACAACTACCATACACTCTGTATATATAGAACTGAAGATTACACAAGACAAAAACACAAATCTTGATTTGCCGTTATTCTTGACTTTGATGGATAGGCGTGCCATTCTCACGCATGCTTTGTCTTCACTCACGCATGGTGTTTGGTAGCAGCCATTCTTGACATTCTGTGCATGCATGTGGAGTCAAGTTTATCTTTCAACACAAACTGTCGAAAAATAAATGAGACATCATGTGGTTATATAATTTGAAAAAGCCTACTTCATGCATGACCATGTATCCCCTCAAGATATGTATCACTTTATTTAGTTTGTGACAAATAAAGTTAGGGATATGACTAAAAAATTAGAAGATATTTATAGGAAGTCGCTTACCAGTGACCAGTTCTGTAGCATACTGTCAAGAAATACAAAGTTGATAATCACAGTGAAAGAACTTGTGCAGGTGTGTATCACTCTTATGAAGACTTCTCTGAAAACTATCTGCAATCTCTTTATAAGTCTTCTATACATTTTCAAAGAAAACTAAGACTCGTGAGATCGATCAGGCATTGTCTCTTTGTTCTGTTGGATAGAAACGGAAATTCTCAACCTTTTTGCATCACTTGAAATACGATTTTCGAATAGAAATTTGATAAAATACACGAGAAGACTCCATAGACTGGTTCAACAGCATGATAACTTTGCTATAATTAATTTATAAAAGACACACTTGCTTATTGAGCTCGAGACTACCAACAATGGTTAGGACAACAAAAGCCATCTCGTTTGTACTTAAAATACCCGTACAACAATAGCTGTCTTTGGCAAACCTTGAGACACTTTGGTTTCTATATACTGTTGGTGTTAAAAGGAGAACTGTGAGGAGCCAACCTGGTTATGAGCTTTTAGTACTTAAAGGTATAGTTCTGATACTTATCAAGGCATGTTGCTTCAACTGTCATTGTCAAATTATTTAGGAACGAAGAATGTAAAACAGCATTAGAAAATAGAAGGGAGCATGTGGAGAACACGAACCTTGCGATTGTTGGCACAAACTCAGTGTTCCGTTTTAGGCGGCAAATGACCATCAAATCCTAAAGACAGAATGGCATAGTTTAAGAACTCGAAAAGATGTACAAAGGAACTAATTCAAACACGGTATGTTAAACAGGCATAGCCCGCATGGAAACAAGTCCAAGGAGAGCCTATTTATATCACTACTCATTAAGCACAATTTGAGTTGGCAAAAGATAGCAACTGTGATCAAGTTAATGAACAAATGCCGCTCAAAACATGATCATGACAACCTAAGAAGAGTCGATCCTCGATATGCATATGCCAATTGGATATGTTTATTAACACGAGAACTTTACATTAGATTGATAAAAACCTCGTTGTTCAGATAACTTAGGCCTAACAAGTAAGGCGCTCTGAAAGCATGCACTTTATCAATGACAAACAAGACAACATTTCATTTCCAGATTATTAATATGACAGAGGTATCCAAAACAGAAAACTAGAACAATATTATACAATCATAAATACACTCGTATATAAGAGAAATGAAAATTTCGAAAAAAGGGTTATTGATAGAATGATTACCTCAACATCTCCAACCTTGGAATACTCGTGAATTATCCAGTCTGTCCTCGAGCCTGTTGTCCTAGGGAGAGTGTAAAAGACAAGCGTCCTCTTTTTGCCGATCACGGTTGATCCTGATTTTATATAACTGAGTTTTTCCGGTGACTTTCCAGTAACCCAAATTGGTGGACCTTCTGTTTTGTCTGCCTCTCGAATACCTCCTCTTACGAGGAGAGAGAAAGTACCATTCTGTATCTGACTCAATCCATCGCTTTCGCTGCACACAAATAAATCAGCACTATCAATCTCTATACCCAACAGAATCAAATACATTTCTTAAGAACAACAAATTTACACCAACTTGAAAATCAAACAAGTTTACTCCACCTTTGCACAAAACAAGAATCAAGTTTCTATACATAAAACTTTTCGTTTCATTCTCAATGGAACAGTAACAATTCAAGATTACATTAAAGCCAAATGAGAGTGAATCTTTGGCACACGCATACACACACACAAAAAAGCATGTTAAATGAAGATTTAAAAGATAAGGGAACTTCTAAGAACATGAAGTAAAATTGGAATGAACGAATTAAAAAAAACACACACACACTAAGTTAACCATATATAGATATCACAAAGTATACACATCCATCTACAAGAGAGATGCAACAGTGGGATTATGAAATAAAGACTATGGTGATTGTAGTTATGAAATCACATATAACAGTGCTTTAAAATTAACTCAGTTCCTGAATTTTTGTTACCATACAAATATTAAGCACAAAAACTGTATGTTGTGCTCCTTACTTTCATCAATTTTATGGCCTCAAGGTTTTGTTCCCCAGCCTATACATATGTCCCTAATTAAATATATGTTTGGGATATAGAGACAATCAAGTATTTATCATTCCTTAAATTACTAAATGTTTTAGAATGAAATAGATCACATATTTTAGTTTTAATTAAATAAAGTTATTTTCTTTCTTATTCTCAATGAAACTCCCACAACCACATAGACAGACAACTCAAATTTCGAGTCTATGACTTTTTCCTTTTTCTTAATATTTATTTATTTTTATTTTACCATTTAATAAGAAAACAATTTAAGAGGTGAATTTTAAGTAATACTTTAAAAAAATTATGTTTTTTTTTAAATCCTTATAAAATTTTCAGGATTCAAACTTCATCATTTAAAATTTACCTTAAGTAATACTTAATATTTTCACTAATGTTTAAAATATCATATCACAGTTACATTTATATAACAATTAAATATACAATTAATTAATTTAAAGCTAAAGATTCAAAGCATTTCCTCGAATTTAAATTTAACATTTTCAAAGAAAATGAAATATGATTGAAATTACTTAAAAGACGGTGAAATAAGCCTAGAGGGAGGGGGGTGAATAGAATTTTTATGAATTAATTGACAAATTAAAATTTTAATTGCGGAATAATCAATTTTAATTCAATTCTATCACAATATAAACCACACAATAATAAATACAAGTGCAGAAAATAAATCATAGACGAGACCAATATTTTTACGTGGAAAAATCTTGGAAAGACTCCAAGTAAAAAATCACGGATACGTTCGGGTATCGATGCACTATGAAACAAGAAGTACAAGACTCTATGAAGTTTTAGACTTACAAATCACTCTAATCTGCCTTTCTCCACTCGAAGTTTGATAGTCTTAAATCACTTGCGCTCCACGAAGCTCTCGCTCCGACCTCCGTACTCTGACGGCTCCACTTCTCAACGGATCAAAGAACTATGAAGCTTCCTGCTTTGATCAAGGTGGTGTGATAATTTTTCAGCAACTAGATAATCCAATTGTGCATAACGATCTTCGGTGTAGAAACACAATTGGAAAAACTCAAACCAAGAGAGAACTAGAAAATATATAATCACTCAATAATTTTTTCTCTCTAAATATATCTGTAGAAGAATATGAATCTGTAGAAGAATTGCAGAGATCTCTCAAAAGCCACACATTTCTCTTAGGTTTAACTCATATATATAGAGAAAAGTCTTCAATTAATTGTGAGGATCATTTTCCAATTAGGATTCATATTTCCACCATTTAAATCTTCCAAATATAAATAAATATGTCGATGATAGTTCAATATACTAATAATAGTTTCTAATCACATCTCAAAGTGGTTAGGAATCAATTACATAGCAGAATAAACCTTCCCAAAAATAATTCAGCATAGCCACTTACAGAGTACTTGGTGGCGGTTCTACCGAGTACTCGGTGAACACCCAACTGAGCAAGTTCGCAAAACGCTCTGGAGGATTTTACCACTTTTGCACAAACGGCCGCAAGTTTGCACTTTACCGAGTACTTGATGGGAGTACCGAGTACTCGGTGGAACAAAATACAAATTTCTTTGAACTTATTTCTCCATTGCACTTCCGCTTCCGATCATTGTTCCATTGAATATCATTTGTATCTTCACCACTTTGTACACACATTTAACACTTAACAACTCAATCTAAAAGATCAAAACTCTCAACATGGTTTTTTATCAAAATAATGTCATTACATAAATAAACGTTCTTACAATCTCCCTCTTGGCATTTCTGAGACAAAAACATGTTTTACAAGTATATCTTGACGATAAAAATAAAATCTATACCTATGAACACACACCGACAAACATAGACATAGACTTTTCTTTTGATCTCATGGTGATCTACAAATCCTGCAATCACAATACTTAAACAAACATACATGTGAAAAGCAAGTGTGGAAAACAAATAGCATGAATAATCAATATTAAATGATCATAAATAAAACGAATAATTTCAACATGAAGTATAATGATCATTAATCAGTAACAATTAATTCTCCCCCTCAAATAAATACTTCTCCCCCTTACTAAATACTTCTCCCCCTTTTTGTCACTGAAATGAAAAGGTAATAAATCATAATAAAAATCAAGATACTTGAAGGAAAAGACACAAAGTGTAAATATTGGAAAAATATTCGGGAAGATCAGTGAATCTAAGCAAAACTTATAGAAATACATAGAACTCTAAAAAATATATCCAAACTCTCGGTTTACAAAAATCTCTACAATCCATGAACTTAATTCTAATGCATGAATGCAAAAAGCTTCAATAAAAAAAAAAACTTGTTCTTAGAAACATGAGGTTTAAATATACTATCCAAAAATTCTTTTATTCATCATTCTTGTATGCTCATGAAATCAAATAATCATTACTCATGCAAATGCTATAATTTTGTTAGAATAAAATACATACAAGTTATCCCCACTCACTCATACACAATAATCTTCATGAATTAAATTTTAAAAAAATGGTCCTCACAGTGGTGAAATAAACTTGCTAATTTCTACAGCCGATCCACATAGTCTTCCATGTTTTTGTGAACATTCTCTATGGTAGACCAATCTCCCTTCTTCTATTTCATTGATCAAACTTTGTCATGCTAAAAACATTTTTTCATTTTTATCATTTTTTGTCTTTCTAAGTCTCCGAACTTTCCAGCGGGGAATTTAAATTTTTAAAAACAATTTTAAAAAGTTTTGTTTTAAAATTGTTATGATGTTTTATGACACAATGTATGCATGAACAAACCTAAAATTATCAAAAACGTGATACATGTATAATAATAAACAAAATTAAACATGCACTATAACAAAAATGCATGATAATGTATCAATTCTAGGATAACGTATAATGCAAGATATTCCTAGAATGATACATATGTAGATATTTATTCTAAAGAAAGCATGTCAATAGATTTTCTAAGACTTATATACTTTTGAAAATCTAATGGTTTTGTAAAGATATTTGCTAACTGAGAATCAGTGGATATAAACTCTATAGACACTACATTATCTTCAACAAAATCTCGAATAAAATGATGTCGAATATTTATATACTTTGTCCTAGAGTGTTGAACAGGATTTTTAGAAATATTTATAGCACTAGGATTATCACAGAAAACAGTCATTGTGCTTTGTGAAAAACCATAATCCTGTAACATTTGACGCATCCACAAAATCTAAGTACAACAACTACCAACAGCTATATACTCAGCCTCAGTAGTGGAAAGGGAGACATAATTTTGCTTCTTGTTATGCCAAGCAACTAGGGCTGACAAAATTGGACACGACACGAACACAAGGTTATTTAAAAGGGTTAGGGTTGAGCATAAAAGGGTTGAGGCCTAAAAAGGGTCGACCCGAACACGACACGAGAATATAAGGGTCAACCCGAACACGACACGGATAACCCGAATATGACACGTTTGACACGATTATATTTATATTTATCTTTATTCTTATATTTTTCTCTTCTCTAATTAGTCATGGATTGAAATATATCAATAAAATAGTACTAGATCGTGTCAAAATCAATTTAATTTTGTTGATAATAGGTTAAATAGTTTATTTCGTATTGGATTATGTCAAATTTAATTTAAAATATTATAATAAATAAGCTAAATGGATTACATGGGTCGACACGGACACGACATGGGTTAGGATTGAGGATATTTGACACGTATATTAACCAGGTCTTTTTGACACGACATTATTTCGACCCAACACAATCTCGACCTGACACGAACACGACCCGGAACCCGAAATTACCAGCCCTACAAGCAACTAAGTAATTACCAATATAAAAACATCCTCCACTAGTACTATTTCTATCATCTACATTACCAGCCCAATCAGTATCAGAAAAAGAAGCAATATCACTATTAGATCCTGATGGATACCATAGTCCATAATTAATAATCATTTTTATATATTTAATAATACGTTTAACAGCAGTAAGGTGAGACTCTTTAGGACTAGCATGATAATGTGCACAAATACCAACACTAAAAGCTATGTCAGGTTGACTAGCAGTTAAGTACAATAAACTCCCAATCATACTTCTATAAAGTGTAGAACAACATCTTATCCTTTAGTGTCTATGCTAAGTTCGACACTTATACTCATAGGAGTGCGAACATCCTTAGCCTTATCCAAACCAAAAAATTTTTCTAATTCTAAGACATATCTAGTTTGAGAAATAAAAATCCCATTAGTTAATTACCTAATCTGTAGTCCTAGAAAGAAGTTCAATTCCTCAACCATACTCATTTCAAACTCATGTATCATTTGTTTTCCAAACTAATGAGCAAGTTGATCAGAGGTGGAACCAAACACTATATCATCAACATATATTTTAGCAATAACTATATTACTTTCAATTTTTTGTATAAACAGTGTTTTGTCCACTCCCCCTTGGGTAAAACCTGTTCCTAGTAGGTAATCGGTCAATCTCTCATGCCAAGCTCTAAGAGCTTGTTTTAACCCATACAAAGCCTTCTTAAGCTTATAAAAATTACCCAGATAATAAGGATCTTTAAATCCTTTGGGTTACTCCACATAAAATTCCGCATTAAGAATGTCATTCAAAAATGCACTCTTAACATCCATTTGATATAACTTGAATCTAAGATGACATGCGATAGCAAATAGAATACGAATAGATTCAAGTCTAGCCAATGGAGCAAACGTCTCATCAAAATCTATACCTTCCAATTGTGTATAACCTTGAGCAACAAGCCTGTCTTTATTTATTATAACAATACCATTCTCATCATTTTTATTCTTGTATATCCATTTGGTACCTATTACATTTATGTCCTTAGGTCTAGGCACAAGATACCACACATCATTCTTAACAAATTTTTGAAACTCTTCTTGCATTGCATTTATCCATTCATTATCTTGAAGAGTTTCTTTAACATTTTTTGATTCTAAGACGGATGTTTAACAAGCATAAGAAATTTCATTCCTATCCTTTCTACGAGTCACCACCATTTGATCAACAAATCCTATGACTTTATCTAGAGGATCATTCAACTTTACTCTATCAGATGATTCTTTAGTAGGAGTAGGCTGAATAATATTAGAAAGTTCATGTGATCCTATAGGACTAGAAATATCTTTATTATCCATTTTCTCCTCTTCAGTATCAGTAGGAGAATCATCACTTAATATGAAAAAGGTTCACTTCCGTTTTCTTCTACTAAAGACCGAGACTCATCAACATATGACTCATCAACAACCACATTGGCAGATTCCATCATGGTTTGGGTTCTAAGATTAAAAACCTTATATGCCCTACTAGTCAATGAATAACCTAAGAATATTCCCTCGTCACTCTTAGAGTCAAATTTTCCTAAAGATTCTCTATCTCTAAGAATATAACATTTAGATCCACAAACCTTAAAATATTTTATATTGGGTTTCTTGCCATTCCACAATTCATAGGAAGTTTTTAAAGTGTCAAGCCTAGGATAAACTTTATTTGAAGTGTAACAAGTTGTGTTTACTGCCTCGGCCCAAAGGTTTCTTGGAACATTCCTTCCATTTAACATAACATTTGCCATTTCCTGAAGAACCCTATTCTTTCTCTCAACAACCCCATTTTGTTGTGGAGCAAAAAAATCATGTTTTATTCCTTTATCATCACAAAACGTATCAATCCCTGAATTTTCAAACTCTTTTCCATGATCACTTCTTACTCTAGTAATGGGATAATTTTTTTCATTCTGAATTTTTAAACAAATATTCCTAAAATTTTCAGCAGCTTCAGACTTTTCACTCAAAAATCCAACTCAAGTAAATCTAGAGTAATCATCAACCATCACAAAAATATACTTCTTACCTCCTTTGCTTAAGGTCCTAGTTTGTCCCATTAAATCAATATGCAATAACTCTAAAGGTCTAGAAGTACGTATGGTAATAGTTTTCTTGTGTTAACATCTAGTTTGTTTTCCTTTTTGACACAGACCACACACAAGACCTTTTCCATACCCAAGCTTAGGAACACCTTTAACAATTTCATTTTTAGTAATCTTGGTTATATCACGAAAGTTAACATGTCCCATTCTTTGGTGCCAAATTTCTATCTCATCAGGTTTAACCTTATTGCATGCTAATTTAGAATTAGGAATAACATAATAACAGTTATCAGATGATCGCATACTTTCCATAACACAATTTCCAGAATAATCAACGATTAAACATTTATCGGGAGAGAAATTGACATTATAATTATTATCACAAATTTGGCTAATACTTAATAAATTCATTTTTAAACCTTCAACATAAAGCACATTTTCCAATCTAGGCATACTATAAGTCACAATCGTTCATGTTCCTCGAACTTTAGACTTCTTTCCATCTCCAAAAGTAACTATCCCATCATTACTTTCCTCGAAAAAACCAAATAATGACTTATCTCGAGTCATATGCCTCGAACATCCACTATCCAAATATCAAGCACTAGAATCATATGTTCTAAGAGCAGTGTGACCAACAAAACAATGTAAATCACTTTTTCTTACCCATGCCTTTTTATTTTCGGAGCTCTAATTGTCAGCTCTAACAAATTCTTTACCTCCTTACTCAAAACCCTAATTTAATCTTCAATATTGGATCTTCTTTGAGTTCTTGGATTTATTATTAAATTCAAATTACTTCCTCACAATTTGAAACACATGGGTCGGATATGTCCCTTCACACCACAGTAATGACATATAGGAACAAATCTTTAAAAAGCATTATTAGAAATCTTATGATACTTAAAGGTAACGGGAGGCTTATTCTCAACCGATTTTCTGACATAAGATTGAACATTATGATTTCTATCAGATTTACCTTGAGAAGAATTAGATGCTACTTGGGAAGCTCTAATAAAAAGTAGTTTTGGGAATGATATTAGAATTACCCGTTGTTCCTATTGTAAATGCCAAAAAATGCACAACACAAGAATGAATCATTTATTTAGATTTGTTTTCCTTTATATACATTCCCTTTTTGGGGTTCGAGCCCATTAGGGCAACATTATTTTGCTTACATCATTCCTTTTATATTTCTTACATCACTATCTTATTTTCAAGTAATTCTAGCTTAAAATGGGCCTTTATATTCGGGCTTTTGGTAACCTTGTTGGGCTATCAGCCTGATGGGCCCGACGCCTGATGGGCCTCTATGGACCCGGAGATTTTCACACTTACACATGCCCTCTTCTTGGTTGTGGGCTTTCGGGCAGTCAGGCCCATTACCAAGAAGGTAAAGTGTGGGAGGGAATATATATACATCACCCCTGTCGGGGTGACACGGCAAGTTCATTAAATCGGATAGTTGTGTCATCATTAAAATTTCTATACTGTGTTAAAGTATAGAATTTGATCGGGAGATCAATTCTATGCGCATCCCCTTCCCCATACACATAGGGTAGATACTGTGTTAAAGAAATTAAGGGTTAAATGTAAGATACCCGATGGGGTGATAGTTAAGAATTATCCCAAGAAATGTGATTTCAGAATAGGGAGGGGGTTAGGGATGACCAGATCTTGCTGTCGGCCTTCCATCTTCAGGTTTTTCGTTTCCCGATCCACCATTTCTTTCTCTATGTCATGTCCACCTTAGGTCTAGCTATGCTTCAAGTGGGAACCAATTTCTTCAGGATCGTGGCTATGGTCCTGATGATCAATTGGGAGATCGACCTTGATCTGGGTCTTGCTGAGCTCATGTTCCCTTATAAGATATAGGACTAGAAGGACTGTAGGGGTCGGTACAATCTTTTTCCTTTAAGTGGGAGAAACATGTACAATTGTAATGAGAAGTCCAATAAGGGGTGGAAATAAAAGATGATCCTGGTGAGCGGGAATTGGAGGCTTTCTGGCTCAGCCAAATTTGTAGTCCCTAAGGTGTTTAATCAACATCTATTCCCTTTTTTCAACCCTTATCACAGAGGGTCATGCTATTGTGAACAGTGTAATGATAAGTTGGGTAATCATGTGCTAGAGTTTTTGGGAGCGCCCGACCAATTTAAAACTCCAAACTATATCTCATCCCGATTTGATATCCTTAAGTCTAAAATATGGGGCCAGCCCTTGAGGATGTGTGGCAATTACCTGACTGATGCTAATGTACAAGAACTAACATCAGAAGGAGAGAACACCATGTTGAGGATCCCGCCACCCGTTCTTAAGAAGAAGGCCAAGCAAGTACCGGGCTCTCAAACTAACCCTTCGGTGCCACGGGATGCCCAAGCCAATTCGATGTCCCAGGGTACTCCAACTCCTCTCCTCAGGGTGGTTCCTCCACCACCATCAGGAAGTCCTCTAGCAATTCTTCATCCTCCTCCTTCCAGAGAGGGTACTGCCGATTCGCCTTCTATCCCTTCTTCAGGGGGGATTCCCGTTCCTGAATCCCAATCGGTTGAGGGAGGGGCCAATCTGACGGGAGCACAATGTCCCCGGTCTGAGGAAGATGTCCCTGACCGATGGGTTTGGCCCCATCTGACCACGGCATCATCGCCAAGCATAGTGGCGGAGTCCGAAGCTGCATCTGGGAATGAGCAACCCGTCCCATGGGGACCAAAGATAAAACTTTCAGGTGGTGGCTTCTTGGTCCGGGGAACGATACCATTGATAATGATGTTTTTTTTCGGGAGATGGGTCTCCATATTTGGACCCCGGCAAACCGAAAGAAGCTGACACAGATCGATCGGGCAGAGTTAGCCTTGACCGTTCCAGAGATTACCATGAAGGTACATTTTTGACCTTGTTGTTTCTTCAGTCACCCTTTTTGTATTCCTGCATTTTATTCATTGATTTGGCTAACACTTGTATTTTTTCCTCTTTTACTTCTAGCAAATGTTCTACTTAACCCAAGCTTATAATGCAAAGCTATAGGAGGACAGTAGGTTGCTGAATAAATCTTCATAGCTCCTGAGATTGAAGGAAGAATCAAGAAAAAAGGTGGTTTCCTTGCTATTGATAGCTAATGATAAGCTGGAGGTCCAGACCACATGGCCAATCGCTGCGGAGCAAAAGCTTCAGGCGGCCCAAGAGAAGATCAAGGAGATGGAGGCAGTTCATCGGGCCCTGGTTGCTCAAGTTGAAGTCTTGAAGGCAGAAAATGAGGGCCTGAGGACCTCCAAGGAGAAGGTTGAAACTGAGAACCTTCTGGCAGTGGAGAGGTCAACAGTGGAAATGTGCCATCGGGGTGGCAATCAAATGTACAAGCGTCTCTGTGACACGGCCAAGTACCGGATTGGGTTCGGTTGGAGGACTTGCTTTCTGGACATCCAGAAACCTGTTGAGGAGAGGGACTTTGCCTCAGTGGAAGATTTGGATGAGTCTCTAGGCATTGCTCTGCCATATGACGATCCGGTCGGAGGTCCGGATGATGTTCTTTTTTGTGTTTCTTGACTAAACCTTTTTCGGGGCCCACTCCTGATTCCGATCCCTCAGGGCAGCCTGCTCCAGTCCAAGTTTTGAACCCAACAATTGCTCATGTGGATTCAAATGCGGTGAGCACGGAGACTGGCACCTATATAGTGAACTCTCTCGAGCCTCAGTCTATGTTTCAGGGTCGTAAGACATAGGATTTTTCTTTTTGTAAAATATTTTGTAAGCCTTGGCCATCAGGGCCCATATTTTGAATGAAAATCATGGTTCCTGTCCAGTTGATTTCTGCAATACTTATATTATTTTTGCCAAAAAGTGTTGTGCCTTTCGGGCACTTGAGGCCATACGAGAGACGTGACAACACTTGGTTTATGTTTTGCAAAATTTTGATCTCTTGTAGATCAGTGTTGTGTATTTCGGGCACTTGAGGTCATGCAAGAGATATGACAACACTTTGTTTATCTTTTTGCAAAATTATTTATCTCTTCTGGATCAGTGTTGTGTCTTTCGGGTACTTGAGCCATGTGAGAGACATGACAACACTTGGTTTATCTTTTTGCAAAAAATTTTATCTCTTTTGGATCAGCGTTATGTCTTTCGGGCACTTGAGGCCATGGGAGAGACACGACAACACTTGGTTTATTTTTGCATCAGTAGTCATTTATAAGTTATTTTTTCCAAGAAAAATAATTTTACTAATGTCTATTTTTAATTGATCCGGCACTGGGGCCTTTTTACAAAAGTGAACAAAGTAAAAGTAAACTTGGCCTGTTACGGGTAGTACCTCTTCAGGCGAGAGGCATTCTGGGAGTTTGGCTCCATTCTACCATCTTCGTTCCTTCGGACGCGGTCTGTTCCACGCCCGATGACTTCGATAATGGTGTACGGGCCCTCCCAAGGCTCCCTGAGCTTGCCCATGAGTCCAATATTTTGCCTAAGGACCATGTCTCCGGCCTGGAACTCTCTTATTTTGACTTTTTAATTGAAAGGGTTCCGAACACGCTATTGGTAGGCGACTAGCCTGATCCTGGTTGCCTCCCTTCTTTCATTTAATAGACCAAGGTCGTGAGTCAAGTGCTAGTTATTTAGGCCTTCTACCCAGGCCTGGCTCCGGAGGGTTGGAACCCTGACCTTTGTGGAGATCACAGCCTCAGCGCCATATGCCATGGCAAAGGGGGTCTCCCCAGTGGGTTGCCTGGGGGTCGTTCTGTATGACCAGAGCACTTCAGGTAGCTTCTCAAGCCAGGCCCTTTGGCTTCCTCAAGCTTTTTGGCTACGGTGTCGAATATGGTTCGATTTGTCTTCTCAGTCTGTCCATTCCCTTGTGGGTACCCGACGGAGGATGTATTCTGGTTGATACCATGCTCGGCAAAGAATGTTATCACCTCCTTGTTGTCTAGATTTGTCCCATTATCCATCATAATTGTCATTGGTATCCCGAATATGCATATTATGTGGCTCCAAATGAACTTGATGGCGTGGCTACTCTTGATGGTTGGATAGGCTTCAGCTTCCACCCATTTGGTAAAGTAATCAGTGGCCAGGAAGACATAGGAATTTGATCGAATTGCCTTTGGGAGAGGTCCTACGATATCCATTCCCCATCGGGTGAATGGATGTGGGACTATGGTTGGGTGTAGGAACTCGGGTGGTCGATGGAAAGCATCCCCGTGCATTTGGCATGGCTTGAATCTCCGAATGTAATCCTCGATGTCCTATGACAGATAGGGCCAAAAGTATCCTTGGGAGATTATTTTATGGTCAAGGGATCTTCCCCCGGAGTGGTTCCCGCAAGATCTACTGTGGATCTCTTTCATCGCTGCTCTTGATTCTGAAGGCGTAATACACTTTAAATAAGGACCCAAGAAGAACTTCCGATAGAGTTTCCCGTTTATAACTGAATATCGGGCTGAATTCCTCCTGATCTTGTGAGCTTCAGCTTTGTTCTCTTGGAACGTCCCATGCCTTAGATAATTCATCAGGGATCCATCCAACTGGGCTCCCATGGAATAAACATCACTTGTTCAGGTTCTTGAATACTTGATCTGGTTATAAAATCCACCAACACAACCCGGGTCAGGTCCTCTCCAGCTGAGGACGCCTGACCGGCTAGGTGGTCAGCTACAAAGTTTTCATTTCTCGGGATCTGAGTGAAAGTTATTTTTTGAAAGCTCTCTGTTTCCTTCAACACAAGTGCCCGGTAAGACTCCATTTTGGGGTATTTTGCCTCATATTCTCCTTTAATTTATCAAATGACTAGCTGAGAGTCACTGTGCACTACTATGGCCTGAATCTGGAAGCTTCGGGCTAATCTTAAGCCAGATACAATCGTTTCATATTCAGCCTCATTATTAGTGGCTGGGAACTGTAGTTGCACTGACATGTGAAGGTGTGTCCCATCGGGTGTCTGGATCTCCAATCCGATTCCCGATCTGCTAGAATTGGTTGATCTATCCCCGAAAAGCCTCCAAGTGTCTGGTTCAATCTGTTGGTCGGGTTCTTCAGTTTCATCTTTAAGTAAGAAATCTGCCACCACCTGTCCCTTGATGGAAACCCGGGGTATGTAAGTTATGTCATATATGCCCAACTCGATGGCCATTTGGAGATTCTGCCCAAAAGGTTAGGTTTTGACATAATAACACAGATAGGAGTAGAGGTCGGGACAATGATTGGATGAGCCTCAAAGTAATGTCTCAGTCGTCTTTTGGAATTTAATAGTGATAGAACCAGGTTTTCTTCCATGTTGTATCAGGTTTCCGCTACAGCCAAGGATTTACCGGTGTAGAAAACTGGCATCAGCAAGTTCCCATCCTCTCTGAGGAGGGTTGCACTAGTTGAGATGAAGGATATTGCTAGATAAAGATGTAAGACTTCATCGGGACCTGGTGTGGATAGGATTTGGGGTCTAGTAATGTACTCCTTTAATTTTGCTAGGGCTTCAGATTGCTCAGGACCCCAAACTTCTCCCTTTTTTTCCTTGATCGCCTGAAAGAATGGTCTGCATCAATCTGTGAGTCTTGAAATGAACCTGATAAGGGCAATCACTCTTCCAGTTAGGACTTGAACATCTTTATGTGTCCGGGGCTCCTTTATTTCCATTAGGGCCTTGACTTGTGTCGGGCTGGCTTGGATCCTGGTCCGGTCCATGATATGTCCCAAGAATTATCCGGATGACACGCCAAATGAGCATTTCTCTGGGTTGAGCTTCATGCCATGCCTCCTGAGGGTGCCAAATACTTGGTGTAAATGTGCAAGATGATCTTCCTTTCCTCTGCTCTTGACCACAGTGTCATCAATGTAAGTTTCAGTCACTGTACCCATCGTTCCCTTAAAGATATTGTTGACCAATCTCTAGAAAGTGGCACCTGCATTTTTCAGACCGAAGGGCATAACCTTAAAGCAATAAGTACCTGTTTCAGTAATGAATGATGTTTTTTCCTCGTCCGTCGGGTTCATTCTTATCAGATTGTATCCCGAATAAGCATCCAGGAAAGTTAGACATTCGTAGCCAGCGGTAGCATCCACCATCTGGTTAATCTTTGGCAGTGGAAAGCTATCCTTCGGGCATGCTCTGTTTAAGTCAGTAAAATCAACATAAACCCTCCACTTACCATTCTTTTTCTAGACGACTACTATGTTGGCGAGCCATTCGGGATACTTGAATTCCCTGATAAAACCAGCCTGGAACAATATGGACACTTCATCCGCTATTATCTAGTTCCGATGCGCTCCCATGCGGCTTTGTTTTTGCCTGATTGGTCTCACATTTGGGTCGACATGTAATGAGTGTTGGGCAACAATGAGATCAATATCTAGCATATATGTATGTTCCCATGTGAAGACATCGAAGTTGTCCTGCAATAACTGTGTCAGTTCTTTCAATTCACAGTCGGTGAGATTCATACCTGCAAAAGTAACTTTTTCCAGGTTATCGGGTATTATAGAGATTGGCTATAACGGCTCGACCACGATCGGGGTACCCGCATCCCCCTCTTTTGATTACTATTTGGGGCCTGGACTCTGATCCTTAGTATGGGACACCTCTGGACCTTTTCCCTTCTTGATCTCCTTCAGAATGACTGCATAGCATTCCTTGGCAGTCATCTGGTCCCCCTTGATATTAATGATGTCCAAACCATTCGGGCTTATGCATCTCATCATTTGGTGAAGGGTTGAAGGCACGCCCTGCATCCGGTGAATCCATCCCCTTCCTATGAGTAAATTGTACGAAGGCTTCACATCTACTACAACAAATGTTTCGGTTAGGGTCCTTTGTGCAGCAGATACTAGCAGTTGGACTTCCTCGATCGGTTCGATTTGTTTTCCATCGAATCCTGTAATAGGACACCGGGAGGCCACAATCTTGTTCGGGTTGATTTCAAGCTTTTCAAAAGTCCACTTGGTAATGACGTTTGCACTGCTCCTGGGGTCGATCATGACTCTCTTAACAAGGCAATTGGCCATCATCAATGTCATAACTAGAGGGTCATCATGTGGGGTCTGGATATTTCAAAGGTCTGATGCAGAGAAAATAATTTATGTTTCTCCTGTCCTGTGGTGGACTTCACTGACTTCGTTCATTTTTCTCATTTTTTGGCTCTTCGCAACTGGCTTCGGCTGCATCCTTCCGTCTCTTTGGAGGCAGAGCCACCAAGAATCATGTTGATGATCCTGACCGGCTGTGCGGCTGTGGGGTTCCAAGGGGCATTGGGAGCTTGTTGATCGGCCCTCGGTCTGTCCCATTGGATGTAGTCCTGGAGCTCGCCACGAAACACCATTGTTTCCACCTGTCGTCTGAGATTACGGCACTCATTTGTGATGTGCCCAAAATCACTGTGGAAAGCATAATGTTTTGACTAGTCCCTTTGATCCAATGGCTGCCTGATGGGTGGGGGTTGTTGGAAGATCCCTCTGGCCTTATTCTCTTGGTAGAGTTTGGCAAGGTAGACCCTCAGGGGGGTCACTCTCTTTTCAGATCTGGGACGTTTGAAAGGGTTCGGGGCTGGAGGTCCTAAATGAACTGAAGGTCCCGATGATGTTGGACGCTTTTGATCGATTGCCTGATCCTTTGATCGGGCTTCAACGCTGACCAAGGCTGCCCTCTTCTGCATGATGGTCTCCTCCTCTTCAAACCTCAAGTACCCTTGGGCTCTGGAGTTTAACTCCCCAATACCCGATGGGGGGAATTTCACCAGAGACTGATGGAACTTAGTCTCTGGAATAAGGGTCATCCGGAACGCCTCAACAGCAGAGTGCTGGTCACAGTTATCAATAGAAGAAGACTCAATGTTGAATCGGGATAGGAAGTTCTTCAGTGATTCTTCTTTCTCCTGGATCATAGTAAAAAGACAGGATATGGTCTTCTTTTGTCTCTTGTTCCCGTAGTACAGGGCAACGAAGAGCCTACTCAACTGTTGTCAGCTGCCGATGGATCAAGGTGGTTGCTTCCTGAACCATAGTAGAGCTGCATCAACAAGACTTGTGGAGAATACCTTGTAAAGCAAGGACTCGTTCTCAGCATACATGGTCATCTTTTGATAAATCTGATTGATATACTCCTCGGGGTCCTTACTTCCATTGTAGGGGGTAAACCGAGGCATGACAAACTTCTTCGAAAAAGGTTCCCGGGTTATCTCAGGGGTGAAGGGTGATTGTATTAACTCGGTTGAAGCCTGGATGGCCAGATCATCGGTATACTGAGTTCTCAAGTCCCCGAGGACTTTCCTTTGGAACTTGGCCATCATTGCTTAGAGCTTTTGGGGGGGTCATGGCTTCGTCAGTGATGGGAGCCTTGCCTAAGCGCTGGGAGGACTCGGTGTGCTTTTCCAGCCTGGCGCCATCTTTCTGGTTCTGAGAGTGGTTGGACGCCACTGCCGGAGGGGCAAGCGGTTGTAAAACCATCCTCGCCATGAGCTCTATATTCCGCTTCTCAAGAGCTTGGCAACGTTCCTCAGTGGCAATCAGGCATTGTAAGATTTGCTCAAGGGTTTGAGGACCTCCTACATGGTTGTCCCCGGTGGTCGAAACGTCCACTTGCAAACGGGTGACCGACATGGTTGTTTTTGAAATAGTGGGTCAGTGTGAACGGAGATTTAGAGGATAGTGAAGAATAGAAACAAGCTCTCCGATCTGGAAGGCCAAGGCACCACCACAGATCTCCAAATTGAATAAAACAAACTCAGCTTAACGAGATGGGAAAAAGGAGATGATTTACAAATCCGGAAGAAAGAATTATAGATCTGAAAATCAAGAACTCCCAAAACTTTCCACAAACGGCGCTAATGTGTAAATGCCAAAAAATGCACAACACAAGAATGAATCGTTTATTTAGATTTTGCTTCCTTTATATACATTCCCTTTTTGGGCTTCGAGTCCATTAGGGCAACATTATTTTGCTTACATCATTCCTTTTATCTCTCTTACATCACTATCTTCAGGCTTTCGGTGACCTTGTTGGGTTATTAGCCTGATGGGCCCGATGCTTGATAGGCCTCTATGGACCTGGAGATTTACACTTGCACCTACGAAACCCAATCATTTAGTATTTTCCACATATTTACCTATACTCAACATATGATCAAGCTTAAGGATTTCACTAGACCATTTATAAATAGTTGAGTTAGCATCCTTCAATTCATTTTCCAACACCTCAATTCTCACAGATTTCTCATCTATATCAGATCTTAGATTAACTAATTCCTTATTTATATCATATACACTCTTCAAAGCATGATTCTTTTCTTGTTCAAACTCAATTAATTTTTTCAGATAATTGAGTTTTTTGGTTCTGTAAGAGTTTTAGGGTTTGGGGACTGATAAGTGCTTAATATTTTGTTCATTTTTTGCCCCTATCTTGTGTTTGTTATGTCTTTACATTCCATTACTTGGTATTTTTATCTCGTTTGTGTGTGTAAGCATGTTTCAGGAGCTTAATGAAGAAACAGAGCTAATCTCGGTGAATTAACTGAGTTCGTGTTCGTTTCTATCTCGAGAAAGGAATCAAGATATGCGCTAAAGCAAAGAAGAGCTACCTGATGGCAAAATGGTCATTTTCCAACATCATTATCTCATCGGAAGGACAAAAATGTCATTTTCAGACATTAATACTTCGTTGAAAAGCATCGGGAGTAAAAGGCGATCAGTCTACCTCAAATATGAAATAAAACGGATTTTACAGCAAAAATGCATCATACCCTATTTCACCAGAGGCAAAAACATAAAAAATTGGACCATACCTACGCTTTGGTTTTGTACCCTATGCTCCTAACCTACGCTTGGGCGTAGGTCCAGTATTTCCAGCAGCAAAATTTCAGAAAACTTCGGGAGCTCATATCTCGGTCAACAAATGTTCAAATGGGGTGATTCTTGATTCTATCATCACGATCTTGAATTCCTCTTTCCAACGATATATTATTTTCCTCTATCCAATGTGTGTAGCTCCAGATATGATCAAAAGAGTGAGAGGTGTCCTGCAGAAAAAGCTGGAAATTTCAGTTTCGGGCCAAAATCCTATTTTGACCCGGATTGATTTGTTTTCACCTGAATAACTTTATTTCGAGCTCAAAACCTCTATACATGATATATACACATATTATACATCATATATAGGGTTTTTCTTGGTTGGGTGTGAAATTACCAAAAAGGGTAATCATATTCTCCAATTTAGGGTTTCCCTCAACTTTGCCTATAAATACCAAGTTTTGCTATAGATTTTAGGGAGCTTCTTGGCACATATAATTTCAGATCGGCCTCTGGAGATTCATCTTATTCAAAAGGGAGGAGTCATTCAAGACCTAGATATTCGGAGAAAAAGGCCATGCAGGGCGATTCCACATCAACGATACAGTCTCCTTCTACCATGATCAACTAATTCGGTATCTAGGGTTTTCTTAGCAAAACCCTAGCCAAGTAATGTAATTCTAATTTTATATTCAATTGTAGAGGGGAACAACTGTGATGATTGTGTTAGATGAGAGACCGTTTTTATTCGTGATACAAGTTTATATATTTGAATTGATTCTTGTCTTAGACTTTTTGAATATATTTATCTTACACAATCACAATTATTCACTATAGGATAGAACTCGGATGCTTAATCTGTGATTTTCTACACAATGGTGGTCATAAAACTCGAAACCCTAGGTTGACACATGTCATGCCCTGACAAACTGATATAGACATGTTTTAGTTTATTTTCATGTTTTAATTTACTACTTTAATTTACTTTTCTGCATTTACTTTCTGTTAGTAGTTGGCATGCACTAATCAGTTTAGTCTTGAGATGGGTTGTCGCGATCCGGTTGAGAGTAATCCTTTTTGAAGTCAAACTACTGGCGCGGTGCGACCTGATTCACAATCAATGGATCGTCCTTATGCAATTGAAATAGAATGTGGACTATGTTATGCGGTTAGTGGTGGAGTAAGGAAACCTTAGTGTTTCTCTCTCTTGAATCACAAACCAATTTACTTTGCTTTTTAGATTAATTTAGTTGATATTAGATAATTCGGTCTTTGACCACTAAAACAAATAATTTTCAGAAATATAATTCAGTGCTTTTGAACTATTAGAGTGAACAATCTTAGTCTCTGTGGGATCGATATCCCTTACTCAGGCCGTTGTTATTCTACAATTGATCTCTGCGCTTACAGAAGGGTAAAACTTAAAGTGTCGTTAAGGTGTCGTTTTTAACCACATATTTTGCACACACCTGATGCCCATCAGGGACTATTGGCTAATTCGTCTCTTAAATAGTGTAATTCTTTGTCCATCTCAAATATTTAGTCAATAGTTGATTGTGATGATAATTAAGTTGAGTAATTTTATCAAGTAATTCATCATAAGAAGTTTGATGCACGTAATCACAATCTTCATTACCCTTAGAATCTTCATCTCCAGACATTGACCACCTAGTAGCAACTTCCTTAATCTCCTTGCTTTGTGCAGCTAACACGGTGTAGTTCTTAGACTCATCACCTACCTCTGAGCCTGTCGAATCACTAACTGATCCATTATCATATTCATCATCCCAAGTGACAGCTAAGCCTTTGGATTTTTTCAAGGTGTTTGCACACTCTGCAACTATGTAACCAAACATTTTACACTCAAAACATTGAGGTTCCTTCTTTTTAAGATCAAACTGGTCATTCCTATATTGGGGTTTATTTCTATTTCTAAAATCATTTAATTTATCCCCAAAAATTTTGTCATTTGCCACTCCTTTTGCCACTATTAGCCTTAACAAATTTGTTCAACCTTTTAGCAAACATGGAAATATCATTCATATTTAAATCACTTTCTCTATTAGATTCAAACGAATCTTCTCTAGTGGTTTTAAAGGCTATACTTTTTTCTTTAATGTTGCTAGACTTCTTAGGGGGACTTTTGAACATCTCCATCTCATAAGATTTTAGATTTTCAGTCAATTCTTCAAGTTTAATTTCTTTAAGACTCATTACTTCAGAGATAACAGTAAGCTTAGATGGAAAATGTTCAGGGAGAGACCTAAGAATCTTTTTCACTATAGAAGTCTCAGGAATGGACTCTCCTAGATTATGACAACTCGTTACTATATTGGTTATTGTATCCTCGAAGTCAACAAAAATTTCATCCTCTTCCATTTTAAGCTGTTCAAATTTAGAATTTAACACTTGCAGTTTCGATTCTTTAACTTTTGAAGTCCCTTCATGAGTTACTTGAAGAATATCCCAAACTTCTTTAGCATTTTCGCACGTAGTAATTCTTTTAAATTCACTAGAGGTAACAACATTGTATAAAGCATTCAAAGTTTTAGAGTTCCAATTAGAACTGTTTGTTTCAGCAGTAGTCCACTTGTTAGCCGTTTTTAATTTAGATTTATTAGTAGTCGCGTCTATCACAGTGGGAGGTGAATATCCTATTTCTATAGCAAGTCATGCTCTCTCATCAAGAGATTTTAAGAATGATTTCATCCTAGTTTTCCAATACGTATAATTAGAGCCATCAAACAAAGGGGACCTATATACGGAACCTCCTTCACGAGGTAAGTCCGTCGTCTAAGTTCAAGATCTAACCCTAGGTCGTTAACCTAAATCAGGGACATCCTTACTTCGATACCAATTAAAATTACTTTGAAGACGGTGAAATAAGCCTAGAGGGGGTGAATAGGTTTTTTATGAATTAATTGACAAATTAAAATTTTAATTGCGGAATAGTCAATTTTAATTCAAATCTATCACAATATAAACCACGCAATAATAAATATAAGTGCATAAAATAAATCAGAGACGACACCAATATTTTTAAGTGAAAAAACATTGGAAATACTCCAAGTAAAAAATCACAGATACGCTCAGGTATCGATGCACTATGAAACAAGAAGTACAAGATTCTATGAAGTTTTAGACTTACAAATCACTTTAATCTACCTTTCTCCACTCAACGTCTGATAGTCTTGAATCACTCGCCCTCCACGAAGCTCTCGCTCCGATCTCCTTACTCTGACGGCTCCGCTTCTCAACGGATCAAAGAACTATGAAGCCTCTTGCTTCGATAAAAGTGGTGTGATGATTTTTCAACAACTAAATAATCCAATTGTGCATAACGATCTTCGGTGTAGAAGCACAATTAGAAAAACTCAAACCAAGAGAGAACTAGAAAATATATAATCACTCAATAATTTTCTCTCTCTAAATATCTCTGTAGAAGAATTGTAGAGATCTCTCAAAAGCCACACCCTTCTCTTAGGTTTAACTCATATATATAGAGAAAAGTCTTCAATTAATGGTAAGAATTATTTTCCAATTAGGATTCGTATTTCCACCATTTAAATCTTCCAAATATAAATAAATATGTGAATGATAGTCCAATATACTAATAATAGCTTTTAATCACGTCCCAAAATGGTTAGGAATCAATTACATAGCAAAATCAACCTTCCCAAAAATAATTCAATGTAGCCACTTACAGAGTACTCGGTGGCGGTTCTATCGAGTACTCGGTGAACACCCAACTGCGCAAGTTCGCAAAACGCTCTATAGGATTTTACCACTTTTGCGCAAACGGCCGCAGGTTCGCACTTTACCGAGTACTCGGTAACACTCTCACCGAGTACTCGATGGAACAAAATACAAATTTCTTTGAACTTGTTTCTCCATTGTATTGTCACTTCTAGTCATTGTTCCACTAAATATCATTTTTATCTTCACCACTTTATACACACATTTAACACTTAACAACTCAATCTAAAACACCAAAACTCTCAACATGATTTTTATCAGAATAATGTCATTATATAAACAAATGTTCTTACAATGATAAAAATAAAAATAAAAATAAAAAAGTATAAATAATAAAATATTTAGTTATGCATACGACGACATCTCATTGAATATACCTTGATTTTTGGGCGTGGTAAGGGTCACTCCACACAAAGAAATTTGTAAAGCATTAACTAATATTTAAATTTTTTTTTCCTTTTTCATGATATTTCATTTTCTTTGAAAATATTAATTTTTATGAACAAGAAATATTTAAGTATTTATGGTGATTCTTAAATATTGCAAATGAATGTAGAGTAATTTTTAAGAACAAAAAATATTTTAAATAATTTAGATTAAAATTAAGTAAATAATAAAACAATTGTTAACGTATACATCCCATCCCTAATTCGAGGAGCTTTTTGAGTGTCACAAAGTGACCCATAAAGTTAGATATACGGATGGTAAAACAATCCGACCCAGGTAGGTTCCGACCCGTCCCAACCCGAATGGGGCAGGTTTGGTAGGCTTATAAACAGGTTTTGGGCAGATTTGATATCAAAAATCAAAACCCGAAGCGGGTTCGGGTTTTCCGCAAAACCCATTGGTAATCCGACTCATTTATGCATTTTTTTAATATATATACAAATATATTAAGTTAGAGCTCATGTAACTAAAACAATTTATATGCATAAGTAAGACTCAAAAATATATAATCACAAGAATTCGCAAACCAATTTGATTATCAATAATGCAATCAAATTGTGATAACTAAATTGATATGAATACAATAAACTTACAATGTTGCATAATGACTTTTAAATAACCAAGAATTACATAATTCTAATAGTTTCTTTTAGGGTAAATTATTCTTACCCCCCCTGAGATTTTGCATAATTACTCTTAGATTAAAATTTGTATAAATTTACTCTGACCTCCCCTGTAAGATTAATATTACACTAATATTTTTGTACATTTACTAAAGTACACATAACTTTAGTGTTTTAAACTGAGTAAATTATGTTAAAATAACGTAACCAACTTGCATGGGAAGGAATAAGGATGTTTTGAGTGGTGTCAAATGATGAGTATTTTAGTAGTTTAAATGATAAGAAGTCATTAGACATGCAAATCATAAACTTCTTTAGTTTGAAACACTTAAGTTATGGGTACTTTACAATATGCACAAAAATATTAATGTAATATTAACCTTACAGGAGAGGTCACAGTAAATATACACAAATTTTAATCTGAGAATAATTATGTGAAATCATAGGGGAGATCAGAGTAATTTACCCTTTCTTTTATGATTCTCTGTTGTTTGAAAAAATTTGGATTAGTGTTTTAGTCGGTGCTTCTTTATCATGTTACTCCATTAAAAAAATATGTTCATAATTTCGTAGAAATAATTTAGTAAAATCGATGGTAACCCGATGAAACTCGTTTATTCCGACGGGGCGGTAATTATATTACCGATTATAACCCGTCGCGATTTGAGGTGAATTTGGTATTAGTAAATTTTAAATAGGATGATAATTAATCAAACTCATCCCGTTGCCGTTGCCATCCCTTGTTAGATACCCAATCCAACAGAAATATATTTTTAACTAATGGGATGCCGACGAAGAAATGACATCCCTAATTAAATACACCATCCCCGCACGCGGTTCGGTTCCGCCGAATTCGAAAGCAAAAGGAATCGATAGCACGATAAACCGAACCAAACTTCTTTCAATTAATAGCCAAATAAAAAAAGAAAATAGTTGAAAATAACAAAAACATCTTCTAGTTACCACGAATCTATATAAGTCCGAAAAATCTCAAAATATCCATTTATCAATCACCTTGTTTGCATATAAAATATTAAAAATTAAAAATTAAAAATTAAATATAAAAAACCGGAACAGAACCGATATGATCAGTTCTTTATTTTGACAACTGGACAATTACCCAAGTACGGTTCCATACCGTTCGGTTTGATGCTTCAATTACACCAGTTTTGGTGTAATTAAAAACTAAATTAAAAAATAAATAAAAAAATAGGAAAAGGAAAAGAGACAAGTCCATGTTAGTACTTACAGAACACAGAACCAGAACTTGAACATCCTCACTATTGGTCAGCAATGTATCATCACTTGCCGGAAAATGCCATCAGACCAATTGCAATCTTACCAATAACCTGCAAAAACTTAGATCTTGACTTACCTCCTTTCGACCCGAGTTTCGTTGAAATTGCCACTCCCTCATCAAGCTTATCAGTGACAATAGGTTCCACTGAGAACCACAAGAAACATCTTTCTTGTAAGAGAGATGGCAATGCAATTATTAAACCTCACCACCAGTAACGAATTAAACAACAACAAAATATAAGATAAATAAAAATTCATAAGAGGATGGGTATTTAATCACAACATCCTTTCATATTGTCTATAAGCAAATGTTTTTTAGATTTTAACTGTTGCTGCATAGAAGTCTAAATTTAAAAAGAAAAGGTTCGACAACATTATATGAGGGAAAAAGGACCATTAATTGACTGCTCAATTGAAGTCCAGCTAATGAAAAAAAGGTACTAGGGTAAGACTAACTCTTCTATGAGATGTATAGATTCTGATTTCTAGAGCTGGTTGTTGGGGGAGAGACAAAATGTAATTGGCGGCAATGAGAAACGCGGTCGCCTCCCGGAGAGGTGAAATGAAAATGGCTGGCTCATTTTTCAGTGCGAGCGGCTTCTAGAGCATCGAGATATTCATTTGCAGCTTCCCACTCTTTCTGGGTAGATTCAGGTACCTTCACCCCATTGATATAGGGTGTCCATTTATTACTAACAGCATCTTCCAAAACCCATTTGACCGAGTCTGGTATATCCTCAAAATCAAAGTTCGGAGGTGGAACAAGGGGCTTCTTCTTCTTTGGGCCAGATTTCTTTTGTTTACTTCCGCCAGGGCTCTCAGAAGACTTCTTTTGCTTTTGGCCGCCAGGGCTCTCGGAAGACTGCAAAAGCAATTGAGCTAAATGTAAAGATGCATATATTAAAACACACAAGAAAGAAAAAGAGAAGAATTTGCGGGAGTCTAAAACAAAATTCTCAAAATCAAGACAAAACATAGATCCACTTTACGCACCACAGCATCTGCATCAGGTTTCCGTTTGCGCATTCCTGTTTCCATAAAGTAAAGCACCTCGTTCTTTGACCTGAAGCGACGTCCTTTGACAGGTTCTATGTAATACTGCACAACACATCAACAATTTCCAGCATTATTATTTGTCTCAACGAAAAAGCATTATTCCATTCTGTTTCCAAGCATTTTGAACCAGAGGGCCATTTACCAACATGATGAGGTCTATTCGGTTTTTTCAAGCATTTTGAACCATATAACCATTCACTAACATGTTCACTTCACATAATGGGATCTAAAGCAAAACCTAATCATGAAAATCGCTGCAGAGGAATAATTCTTTAACTTGCAATAAAACAACTTACTCCTAATGGTAGGGGGAAAGAATTCAACTCATTTTAAATGATGTATAAAACATGATGTAGTACTATATTCGTGAAACCACCCTCCCTTGATCTTTCTAGAGGAATCTTCGTTGGAGCCGTACATCTCTGGTTACCATGTTGCTGGTATACTGCTCTCTGCATTCAGCTAACAGGTACAAACAGATGATGTGTTTTGATTCTTTTGAACTTTTAAGTTCTATAGTCCTAAAAAAATTCACTGTATACCTGAGTTGCTCATATCCTGAAATAGAGAACCAGATCAGTGAGAGAAAACTATACTTTAGATTAGGGCTGTAAACGAGCTGAGCCGAGCCAAGTTTTGAGGTGTTCGGGCTCGGCTCGAGCTTGCTTAGCCTTTGGCTAGCCGAGATCGAACTCGGCTTGCTGGTGTGCCTGACCGAGCTCGAGCCGCTCAACAAGCTTTTTGTACGTCGATTTCCAACTCTCTCTTCTTTATCATATATATTACATCTATAATATATATACACACATACAAGTGTTCATATATACAGTAGTATGTAATAGCTTTCAACTCGCAGAGAGAAGTAAGAGATCTGTGCGCAAATAGATCTGGAAAGAAAGTAATAGCTTTCCCTTCCCCACAACGCAGACCCAAATAAAGGAAAAGATGAGAATGGAAGCGAATGATCGGTGTTGCTGTTCCCACTCTTCTTCTTCTTCAGTGGTTGTGCTTATGTAGTTATGTTATTGTTCTCCATCCCCAAAGCCCAAAGCTGTCAGTTTTTAAGTCATGCAACAGCTAAGGTTTCAAATGTTGGGAAATAGGCCTTAACTGTAAATGTGCTATAGGACTTGAGGAAATTTTTTTTTTATAAAGCAAGTATTTTTTAAAAGAAAAAGCACCCAAACAGGGAGTGCGTCCCATAAAAAAAAGCCCCCTAAGGGCCAAGAGAACCCAAAAACTCTATTTTTTCATTTATAGATTTACAATTCCGACCCTCCACCCAATATAAACACGTCTTTGATCACCCCCAAGGAAGACTCCACGCTCTCAAAACAACGCCTATTGTGTTCCAACCAAATGATCCACCAGAGGCAAAGGGGAGCCGCTCTCCATAAAGGCCGGGCGTGAAAACCAATCGGCACACCTCTCCAAGACGCCAAAACATCATGAACCGAGGCCAGCATCACCCACTGAATGCCAAAGAGACAAAAAAATAAGGCTCCAACAGTCATAAGCAATCAGACAATGCAAAAAAAGGTGATCGATAGATTCTTCTTCCTTTTTACATAGGAAACACCGATTGACCAAAAACATGTCCCGTAGACCCAAAATATCCAATGTGAGGGTGCGATCCCAAGCCGCCGACCATATGAAGAACGCAACCTTGAGAGGGGCCTTTGTACGCCAGACTGCCTTCCAAGGGAAAGACGCGTCCACCCTAGGCGAAAGACAACCAAACAAAGAAGAAACTGAAAAGCTCCGTAAAGGCGACGACCTCCAACATAAAGAGTCAGATCCATAACCAACAGTCTGAGAATACAATAACTCCAACAGATCAGAAACCTCCTCCAGCTCCCAGTCCTGAAAGTGTCGCACAAATCTAACATCCCACACTAGCTTTCCGGTATCAAGACGATAACAGTCAACTACTGAAGCATGACAATCCCGAACGATACTGAATAACTGAGGGAACAAAGAAGCGAGGGAGCCCTCCCACCACCACAGATCCGTCCAGAAACCAACATAACGGCCATCACCAACCCTGAAATTGGTAAAAGGAGCAAAAGAATCCCATCCCTGTCGGATGTCCTTCCAAACCCCCATACCTCAACGACCCCTGACCGCCTCAGAGCAACAACCAACTCTACCCTCCCCATAACAGCAAGCGATCACCCTCCTCCACAGGCGGTTCCTCTCAAACCCAAAACGCCACAACCACTTTCCTATGAGAGCCTTATTAAAAGGCACCATACGACAGATACCCAACCCTTCGTCCTGAAAGGGATGACACACCACCTCCCAACACACAAGAGGGATAGAATGACTCTCCCCAGAACCACCCCACAAAAACTGCCTCGGAATCCTCTCAATACGATGAGCCACACCGCGATAGCATACTCTTTACCAAGGTAAGTCTCCCACCCTTGGAAAGATACTGCCACTTCCAACCCGCCAGAAGCCTCTCAACACGCTCCACCACCAAATCCCAACAAGTCTGTCGCTGCCCAGACGACCCCAGAGGCAAACCCAAATACACCGAAAGAAGTTGATCGGCCCTATAACGAAGAGCAGTAGCTAAATCCGACACATTGCGCACCTCACCCACTGGGAACAAAGAACTCTTACTAGTGTTAATCTTCAGACCAGAAACCACCTGAAAGCATATCAGAATACACCGAAGATGCCGCAACTGGGCCACATCCGCATCACAAAACACAAGAGTATCATCGGCAAATAGCAAGTGAGATATATCCACAAATTGAGAAGCATCATCCCCCACTCTGAATATGCGTAAAAGCCCCAGCCTCGTGCCTCTAGTCATCATCTGGCTAAAAGCCTCCATCACCACAAGGAAAAAAAACGGAGAAATGGGATCCCCTTGCCTCAAACCGCGAGAACTCCCAAAAAAACCTAAAGGAGAACCATTCACCATCACAAAAAAAAACAAACCGAAGATATACAGAAATGAATCCATCTACGCCACTGCTCTCTGAAACCCAATCTCTCCAACATATACATGAGAAACCCCCAATACACATGATCATACGTCTTTTCCACATCCAACTTCACCAAAACCCCCGATATACCACTTTGAATCCTGGCATCCACCACCTCGCTAGCAATAATGGCAGAGTCTAAAATCTGACGGCCCCCAACAAAAGCATTTTGTGAATCCGAAATAACCACATCCAAAACACCTCGCATCCTAGCAGCAAAGACCTTCGCAACCAGATTGTACACACATTCAACAAGGCTGATCGGTCTGAAATTCTTAATGTCTTTCACCTCTTTTTTTTTTAGGAGGAGAGAGATGAAAGTAGCATTAAGAGATTTCACAAAGCAACTCTCCTCATAAAAAACACGAAAGGTAGCCATCACCTCCTCCCGAACAATAAGCCAACACTCAAGAAGGAAACGCATAGTGAACCCATCAGGACCCGATGCTCTATCCCCATTACATTGCTTCAGCGCTCTCAAAACCTCCTCCTCCGAGAACGGAATCCAGCCTATCATAGTCCCCCTCATCAATAGAATCAAACATAAGTCCGTCCAAATTCGGCCTCCAACTCTTAGTCTTCGTAAACAAACTCTGGAGTACGACGGAATCCCCGAACAGAGCTCCTCCTCAAAAGAAAACAAGGAACCCTCCACAGACAAACTCCCAATAAAATTCTTCCTCCTACGGGCATTCACCGAATGATGAAAGAATTTTGTGTTCCGATCACCTTACTTTAACCAAATAGTCCGAGATTTCTGCCTCCACGAGATCTTTTATTGAATAGCAATCTCCTCAACATCAGTCAAACACTGCGTCCGCCTCGTCCTCATGGCCTCATCTATCCCCCCACTCAAATCAGCTCTGTCAATGTCATCAATCTCTGCCAAAAGCACATTCCGACGCCACACCAGATTGCCAAAGACCTCCCTTTCCCATGTGATAAGAGATGACTTCAAAATACGCAATTTCAAAGCCAGAACAAAACTCGGAGAGCCTGGCCTCACAGGACAAGCCCACCATACCAACAAACGTTGCTCCCTGGCCCTAAGCCACATGTTCTTGAACCTGAATGGAGATTTTCCCGCTGAAATACCCCCACAATCCAAAAAAATGGGAACATGATCAGAAGTAAACCGAGTGGTGATGGTTTGAATAACACCTGGAAAATGCTCCTCCCAATCACCGGACACCAAAAACCGATCAATATGAGAAAAGGTCGGTGTCTCTCTACCACTGGACCGAGTAAAAGACGCACCACTGAGAGGTAAATCATGCAATGACTACCTATCAATAAAATCAGAGAAACCTATCATAGCCCTAGTCCACCGTCCCCTATAAGATCTCTCCGAAGGCGCACAAACAACATTGAAATCCCCACCCAGACACCAGGGTAAGCGCCACACCTCCCTAACCTCCTCAAGCTCTGCCCACAGCTCCATCCTCCTCCCATCATCCCCGGGCCCATACACTCTAGAGAAAACCCAGCAAAAACCGTCATCTACCATAGAAAATGAACAAGAAATCGAGAAACGCTCTTTGCGCGTATCCCTCAATGTGATCCACCTTCTATCCCATAACACAATCGCACCCCCTGAAGCACCACTCGATGCCAAAAAAGACCACTCCAAGAACCGATTGCCTCACAAACTTCGAACCACTCTGTCATTCATAACATCCAGATTCGTCTCTTGTAAACAAACAATATGTGCATTCCACTTTCCGAAAACCAACCTAACAATCTTCCTTTTATCCGGGCAATTAAGACCCCAGACATTCCAAGATATGATTCGTAACAATATAGGAAACAAAACTAACACACCTCACTCCTCTTACGTCCCCCACTCCTTCCCCCTTCGCTCCCCCGCGAACCACTACATAATCCATCATAGTTAATAGTACACACCAAATTGCGTAATTCCCTTTCACCCTTCCAATACGAAGGTGATCGGTGAACCACCAATGCCCTATCATCACCACTATGCTCCTCTTTCGTATCATCCACTAATGCCAAAATTAAATCTTCCCCTTTCATTTTCGTAATCCCAAACTTAACACCTATCTTCGAAGCAACATTCATAACATTCTCTTTAACCCAATTCTCGGAAATAAAATCCGAACAATCAACCGCCACGGGTAACACATTTTCCATCACCTCCATAGTCCTCAAGCACATCTCATTAGCCTTTGGATCGGCACCCTCAAGATCAACTCAAACAAAACCCAATGTCCCATCCTCCAAATTGTCCCTGTCATTCAATACCATAACCCCCTCAACATTGCAATGATCACCACAGTCAGTGCTAACCGAGCACCCCCACTCACTGCCCGACTCCAACTTACCAAAGGAAGAGCAATCCGAAGCAATAACAACCTCCAGACCTGACCTAAACAAATCAGCCCAACAACAGCCACTGGAGCCTGCTTCAAAGCCTCACCACCATCGCCACCAAGACTTCCCATCAAACCCACTGATCTGGAACGTGCCAAAACAAGCATAGGCACATCAGCCCCCTTCCCTTTCTCCTCACCACTGCGCTAAACAAACCCTGGATGCCGACTATCAAAAACAAAGTGTGTCAGGCCAGACCTTTGTGCCAAAACCCTAGCCACTGCCGTCCTCTCCCGTCGCCGCGAAGCCCCATCAAAAACCTCGCCATCCGCCTTCGACCTTGTCACCATTGATGAATGGCGACCTCGAAACCCTCGAGATCGGTATCAAATTCTAATCAGAACCCCTCATTTCACGATTCAATTCAGCTGAAATCGGGTCCAGATTCGGATTAGGATCTGGGTCAACATCCACACCTGGACCAGCATGGGTCGGGTCATCATTGGGTCGCCCCATGCCCAAACCCGAATCCTCAACCAATTGACCCAACCCTTTTAGTAGGGTTGGCCTGCAAGTAGCCTTAGCACGGCCCACTAAGGGCTTCACAAGCCCACCATGATTGGCAGATGGGATCAAGCCTCTAATCCCACCCCTAGAAGCCCAAACATTGGCCCGGCCCAAGAAACGAGTGCCTCTTCGTCGCACAAATTCAAAATTTGAATTCAATTACTTGTGGGCCCAAGGTGGACCCCTCCCCCACCTAAAATCACCACGTGTCACAAGATCATTTGACCTCCCATGCCACCCCACAACCTCACGCCCCTTCAAAGTGTTAGATCCACGCGTCAACAAGTGGTCCCCCCTCGTCACCCTCAATCGTACCAAACCTTACCCCAACCCTAGATCTAGCTAGAGAAGACGATCGGAGAGGTGGTCCAGGGTAGCATCGACCAGCAGCCAACCACCGTCGAAGCACCACCCACACCTTAAAGCCTCCTGAGCGTAGCAACAACCATTCTTGCTTGCAAAAAGTGATCGCTCCAAACCATCCTTCAAAACTTTATGTCGTCGGCACCACCAGAGGCGGCCAATCATCCATTACCGGGATACAAAAGCACAACACCTCGTCGTGAATGAAGATAATTTATTTTTTTTATGAGACTGGATTTAAAAATTAAAACGTAAAAGCTGGCTGTAAGTGCATTCAATGGTCAAAATAAATGAGTGTACATGAAGTCTGCTACAAATATAATTGCATGGTGAAAAGAAAAAGATGGAGAATAGAAGCGAGAGAAAAGAGACGAAGAGATGAATCGAAGGTGCGGTTTGCACCGAGGTGAGAATAGAGAGATGTAGCTCTTCTAGGGTTTGATCTGAGCCTAGGGAAAAGAGCAGCGTGAGGTATTTTTGGGAGTGAATTCTCTGCTATATATGGCTTATTCTTTAATGATAGTACAATATCTTCTTCCGTGGACTTTGGTTGGGACGAACCACGTTAATATTGTCCGTTGTTTTTATAGTTGTATTGTATGTTATTCGTATCCCCACATGTTGCTTATTACTGTGCCGAAGGAATGGGGATTAATTCCTAATACAGGGGATAAATTTCTAACACTTCCCTCAAGCTTCTCACCCTGCTTCAATCCTACTTGCTCAATCAACATCTATCTATAACCCTGTTGTCATATTGATCCAAGAAACGAAAGTAGCTAGTTTTGAGCAACTTTGTGCTCTTTAATTGTGACATTCATATTGTCCTCATTTCTTACTGTATCAAATTCACATTCCATCTGTTATGCTTTAGTTGTGCAAATTATTAATCCTCTTGCTTCTAGTGTCTTTCTCCATATTACCAATTTTGTAGCTAGCACTTCCCTAGAAATATCTACTAAGACTATGCATCTGCAAATACCACATACACCATGAAATATTTTCTTGAAGATCTTTCATATATCATTTAATCGCAAATAATTATGGACTTGACAACGATCCTTAAGTGTAGTCCCACTTTCGTAAGGAATTAACTAGTTTCTCCTCATGTACAGAAAAAGGCTAAATCCTATATATAGCTGTACAAAACTTCGGTATAATCACAAACAACACTGTATTAAATTTAAGATACAGCACTGTATAATCACAAAGAAAACTGTATTACATGCTCAACTATAATCCAAAAAAATAAACAAAACAAAACTTAAGGAGAGAAATAAAACATAAATCATGGTTCCATAAAGTAAAGATAGTCATAAGAAAGAGTCAAGAGCGCAAATTCCTTAATAGTATTTAAGACAACAATCCAGACAAAGCTTTTTATAACTAACTAAGGCATAAGAAGGAGAAGTCTTGTAGCGCTTAATCACAAGGGCATATGCCAAAGGCCACAGCCAAAACAAAAGGAAGGTGCATATATGATAGTGCATATTTATCCTATACGATTTGCAAACATATTCAACTTAATCAGATAGCATTTATATATATGCAATACTGGATGCTACTATGATATAAATTGGATCATTACAAATCATTAGTACTCAAGTCCAAGCAACAAACACACAAAATATTCAATACTCTATCACAAGCCAATCACTCCATATTCCAAATATCTCATATGATCAAGCAATATGGTACACTCCAATCTCAATCTGTCACTCTACATCCCAACCACTAGAGCATCACACCCAGTAAGAGGATGCAGTGATTTGGGGCCCAATGGGGACAATATTAGGCAGCACCTCATTTGAAAAATATTCCTCTACTCTATCACAGCCCATAACTCCATATTCATATATCTGGTATGAAAAAGAATGGCAATGGGGGGGGGGGGGGGGGGGGGATCACCTCCCCCATCCCCCACCCCGGTTAAAATTTGCGCCCCCCCCCGGCTTCCCCTGCCCCGCCCCGGTTGCACTTATTTTTTTAATAAAAAAATCCTAAAGGGCAGACCTTGGCTTGAAGGGTCTCTGTTTCTCTAACAATGTATTGAACCAAAGAAGAAGTAATTAGGAGAGATGAATGATGGTAGATTGGAGAATGAGAAGGGTATTTGGCTCTCTCTATGAGACTGAAAATGATTGTATCCTCTTGTCGAATTAGACTCTCTCTCACCAACTCAATACTCCACATTTTCTCCGATTTTATATCTGCGGGAGCTGTGTTCTCCATATGTATAGATATATGTAAGAGAGAGAAAATGGAAAGGTATGGTAGTGCTATATATGATAGAATTCGGAACATTTTGATCAAAATCTAGAACCCTCTAAATCTACACATGTATAAACCCCACATCACTAGTCCCCAGCAACATACCAGATCCGTGGCGACTGGCGAGCGGCTGTGGCGATTGGCAAGATTTGTGACTTGTGGACTCTTGTGACCAGAGAGGCGGCGTCTTGTGAGAATGAGAGTGAGCTAGGGTTGTGACTTGTGTTGTGTGTGTATTTATATGGAAGAACATATTTGTAATATATCATATATAGGGGTAATTTAGGTAATTACGAACCCGGTCGGGGATTTCTTCACCCACATACCCGCCCCCATTTATTTAATCGGACCCCCAAACCAAGGCGGGGGAATGGTGGGTATTTTTGCCATCCCTAGGTATAATTAAACGATATGGTATATTCCACTCTCAATCTGTCAATTCGCACCCCAAACACTACAGCATTACACCCACTAAGAGGATGTTGTTGTTTGGGGGCCCATAGGGGGACATATTAGGCATAACCACATATGGGCAGCCATCCCTTGCAGTCGAAGCCCCCATTAAAGTTGTGTAATGTCCCTCTTACATGGGTCAACCCAATTCTCAACCTTTAGGCTTCGTTTGAATGGTGAGATTTGGAATGGTTAGGAAAGGAAAGAAAAGAAAGGATAGTGAGTTTTGTGTTTGGGTTGCCATTTATAAAAGAAAATAAATGATTTGGAGATATTTTGAATGATAGTTTATCCCTCCAAATCCCTCACTTGCTATCCTTCCAAATGTGAGAAGATTTGGAGAAAAATGATAGCAACTTAAATATAACTTTTAAAATACCAAAAACAACTTGAACATTTAAAACCACATAATTTTAAAGATATTTGAATTAAAAGGGTAAGAAAGTAAATGAGTTACAATACTAAATTTTCTTTTCTCTCCTCTAACCTTACCAAACACGAATGTTATCATTCCTTTTCTTTTCCTTCCTAATTTATCCAAACATACAAGTACAAATTTTAACTATCATTTCTTTTATTTTCTCTTATAACTAATGTTATCCTTTCTTTTCTCTCCTGCCCATCCAAACGAAGCCTTAGGCTTATTCCCTAGTATTCACTCTCTCTTGCTCCACCTCTTTGTTCTGGGCTGCCCCACCCTCGCGCACACTGTATCCACCAGGCTCCATTCTACTTATTCACTTCAAAGAGGAAAGAACACAACCCAACATTGTAAGTATACACAGATAATTGATGTTCAATTGCAAAAGCAATAATACAGAACTCCAAGGTAATCTTGAGTTCCCTCTCAATTATTCCACATCTCCAAAAGGCATTACCCATTGTTGGCCCCATCCTACACACAATGAAGGGAGAGTGGACCAGAGAACATTGCAAAAGCAATACACCATTGCAGAACTACAATGAAGTCAGAACTTGAACTGTTGAAGTATATATAGAAATTTGTCGTTCAATTGCAAAAGCAAAAACACATAACTCAAAGGTCATCTTGAGTTCCCTCCCACTTATTCCGCATATCTCCAAAAAGGCATTACCCATTGTTGGCCCCTCCTACACACAATGAAGGCAGAGTGGACCAGGGAAGAGCAGATGTTTGAAATTAATTTTGCAAGAAACCACTCTCAGACTTGAAACTGCATTCTCACAATTCTCACCCTTGTCAACCTGAGCATTCAGGATTGCCCCAAGCAATGGCATTCGTCCATATTATCTCAGGCAGCAAACTACTAATTACTTCCAAGCAGAAAAGGAAGTGCAAGTTCTGAACAAGAAGCCATGCATCGCAGAAGCTACCAATTTACAAAGACCAAATGGACATACATATTAAATATCTGACATAGCTATAGAAAACCAATTGATTAACAAGGATAATAGTCTCGCTTCAAAAGCTACTATCATAAGATATGAATTGATAAAATAACAGACCCTATCAATCAATCACTCAATAATTGCGGCACGACTACAATCCCTAGCGTTGATCAATCAACCCTTCAACAATTGTTTCAATGTCTTTGACAATGTGAAAAAAGCTATTGAACCTCAAGCCCTCGCTTTGACACAAACTAAATGGACATACAAAATAAATATCTAATGTAGATGGAAAAAGAATCAAAAATAGAAAACGATTCATTAATAAGAAAAATTGTCTCAGTTCAAAAATCCTAACAAAGGAGGATGAAACCTAATAACATGAGAATTATATCTACTACAATACGATATAAATTGAGAAAGATGCCCTATCAATCAATCAATAAGTGGATTACTACAACAATCCCTACCATCGATAAATCAACCATTCAACAACTGTTTCAGTGTCTTTCACAATAGAGAGAGAAGATTTCATGTGAGCACAATCAAAAGGAGTAGTAGAAGGCAAAAATGACGTAACGTGATACATTTCTATATATATATATATATATATGGCTATACATAATACATATACATAAATATATATAGAGAGAGAGAGAAGAGAGAGAAAGAACCTAGAATCCAGAGATGATAGGGAACGCGGCTAGGGTTTAGTATGCTTTGTGACTTGTAAGGATGAGGTATACTTGTATAAGGATATACGATTGTGATATGTATAAGATATGGAGGGTAAAAATGTAAATGCGCAATATAATTGGGGCGGGCCGACCCTCCCTAATATCCGCCCCAAAAACGTTTTTGTATTACCCCCATAGGGGCCCCCATTTAATTAATCGATTCCCCAAAACCGTTTAAAATGGGGCGAGACGGGGCGGTTGCCCACCAGGACGGGTTCTTTTGTCATCCCTACCTACCATCGATCAATCAACCCTTCAACAACTATTAAAAGATATCCAAGAACCAGACTTTTTGGGATATCTTTTAAATGTGCGACCAAACCCCTCAATGGTATGGAATCAAATGCTAGAAAATTCATATCTAATAGATAATGCAATTAAGAAGTTCAATACCATAGTTCACACTATTTCTCTTATTGGATCATTAGCTAAATAGAAATTTTGTTATGTATTAGGGCATGGTAATGATTATATTAATGCGTACTATGTAGCATATTAAAATAATATCGACTGTTATTATGGAAGTCACAGAAAAATTTAAAGTCCATGGGCGTTAATTCTCACATCTATTATGGTGTCAGTCCCATTCATTGGATTTTTATGATTTTTTATGATGTTTTATGGCCACATTCAAAAAAAGGGAACATGTTCTCCTCATTTTTGTTTCGTTGTCAACAGTATAATAAATGTTTATATATGAAAAGAGAGGAGGAACTGTGGTATGAAACTGAAACGACCCAGTCTTTGGCGGTACTCGACTAATGGTTCCGTTCCGGTATAAATTTTTCAAGGAACCATTGCTTTTTGTATGGTTCCAAAGTAGGCTAGAATGGTACCATATCGAACTGTGTGCATCTTAAACATTGTCTTTTGCATGGTTCCAAAGTCTTCAATGATTTTTAGCGGAGCTTGATAAATATTTTAAGGTGATGTAAACCAACAAACTACATGTAATATTGTTGAGATTGTTTTTGGTTGGAATGCAACTTTAACGAGATCGAGTCCGCTATAGGCACTATTAGGACATGTTCCTTTCCTTTTTAATCTATTAGGTCATGGCTAAATTATGTCCATCCATGGAGGAAAAGTTGGATTTTTGGGGGTCACTTGGACCTTAGGTTTTTTCTTCCTTTGTACACAGGCCCGCGCTCCTCTTTGAGCGTCTTTCTATATATATTTCTTATTTAGGAAAAGAAAAGGAGATTGAATTTTATTTTTTTTAATACTACAGTTATTTTTAAAAGACTAAAATATATAGGTAAAATTCCTAGAATTGCCCCTATGAAAATACCACAAACTCCTTTGTATTGCCCCCACAATTCCACATGATGGGGTACACACGATTGGATATGGTACAAGTTTAGCCTACTTTGGAATCGTACAAAAGGCAATAGTTCCTTGAAAAATCAATACCACAACGGAACCATTAGTATACTTAACGTACTGCCAAAAACTAGTTCGGTTAGGTTCCATACCACAGTTCCTCCTCTCTTTCCACATATAAACATGTATTGTTGGCAACGGAAAAAAAAAATAAATAAATAAAGAACACGTTTCCATTTGTAAATGTGGCCATAAAAACCTCATAAAAACTTAATGAGTGAAATCGGAACCATAATGAATGTGAGAATTAACACCAACGGACTTTAAGTTTTGTGTAATTTACATAATGGAAGTCAATATTATCGTAATATCTCACCTAATATACATAAATATTATCATTACTAGAACATGTAATCCCCGTTATAACTGTGTGCGTTATATTACTACTTCTAGAGACCGTACTGAAGAGGGAGTGCTTCAGGTTCAAATTTCTTCCTCACATTGGAACAGTTGTTGAAGGGTTGATTGATCGATTCTATAGATTTCTGTCGTGATGCACTTATTAATCAATTGATAAAGTATATTGTTTTCTTAGTTCATATCTTATCCCAATAGATATAGCGCTTTCATGAAATTAGTTTCGTCCTCATTTTTGTTAGGGTTTTCTCATTGAGACTATTTTCCTTATTAATCAATTATTTTTCTATGTTAATTATTGAGTAAATTACAGTTACACTCCCTCAAAATATGATAAATTACACTCGAACCCCCTCTTGTTTGAATATTTACAGCTAGAACTCCTCAACTTTGTAAACTGGAACAATACCCTCCTCAGTTAAACTTTTGGCGTAGTCAAACTCAGTCAATGCTTACATCATCACTTTTTTCAGAGGTAAAATGTCTAAAATACCCTCAACTAGATATAAAGACATGAAAAATAGCTATAGGGTAGATAAGTCATTTCACACATCCGGCACCTGAATTGAACGCAAAGGGGTAAAACTGTAATTATTCAAATGATAGGATGCGGGTGTAATATATCATATCTCGAGGGGGTCAAAGTGTAATTTACCTTTAATTATTTTGCCGTCTATGTTAGATATTCAATATTTATGTCCATTTCGTTTGTGTCAAAGAAAGGGCTTGAGGTGAGGGGTTCGAGTCTCCTTGGAGACAAAATGGGTGTGTGTGTGAAAAATAAAACAAAAAAAATCCTTACCTTCCAAAAAAAAAAGGCCCAAGGTTCAGTAGTCTTTTTCAAATTTTGAAACAATTGTTGAAGGGTCGATTGATCAATGGTAGGCAGGAATGGCAAAAAATACAACCTCGGTGGGGAACTGCCCAACACCGCCCCATTTTTGGGGGAACCGATTAATGAAATGGGGGCGGGAAAGGGGGGGATAAAAAAAAAATCGACCGATTTCTGGAGCGGGTATAAGGGAGGGTCGCCCCGCGCCGATTATATTGCCCCGCCCCAATTATGTTAAGCAATTACATTTTTACCCTCCATATCTTTTATATATTACAGTCATATATCTTTATACAAGTACACCTCATCTTCACAAGTCACAAAGCATACCAAACCCTAGCCAATACACACAGTCGCGTTCCCCCTCCACTCCCTCTCTCTCTCTCTCTCTCTCTCTCTCTCTCTCTATATATATATATATATATATATATATATATATATATATATATATATCACATTCCGTTATTGTTGTCTTTTATTACTCCTTTTGATTCAACTCACATGCAATCTTCTCTCTCTACTATGAAAGACACTAAAACAAAAATATAAATAGTTGTTGAAGGGATGATTTAGCGATAGTAGGGATTGTTGTTTTGATCCACTTATTAATTAATTGATAAGGCATCTTTCTCAATTTATATCTTCTTGTAGTAGATATAATTCTCATGTTATTCATTTTCATCCTCCTTTGTTAGGGTTTTTGAACGGAGACAATTTTCCTTATTAAACAATCTTTTTCTATGTTTAATTCTTTTTCCATCTATGTTAGATATTTAATATGTATGTCGCTAGACTATAGCGCTGTCGACGATTACCATTTAGATTGTGTCAAAGCGAGGGCTTGAGATTCAATAGCCTTTTTCACATTGTCAATGACATTGAAACAGTTGTTGAAGGGTTGATTGATCAATGCTAGGGATTGTAGCCATGTTGCAGTTATTGATTGATTAATAAAGTACGTTATTTTATCAATCCATATCTTTTCATAGTAGATATACTTCTCATGTTATTAGTTTCGTCCTCCTATTTGCTAGGGCGTTTTAAGTGAGATTATTATCCTTGTTAATTAAATGGATTTCTATATCTATGTTAGATATTATTTATGTATGTCCATTTACTGTGTGTAAACTAGTGGTAACTTTCGTGATGTATGGCTTCTAATCCAGATTGCTTGAGGCAATGGTCAATGCTCAGGATCTTTGACAATAACATTATGTAACCTCAGCATAATGTTGTATGGTTCCAAAGTCTTCAATGACTTTTAGCGGAGGTTGACAAATATTTAAAGGTAATGTAAACTAACAATGTACTTGTAACATTGAATTTCATGTCTCAATTGCAGGAAAAGCTCGCGCTTACTTGCACAGACGGACCTATAGTATTGAGATTGTTTTTGGTTGGAATGCAATCGTTGTTGCTTTGACAAGATTGAGTCCGCAATATGCACTATTAAGAACATGCTCATTTCCTTTTTAATCTATTGGGTCATGGGTAAATTCTATACATCCATATAAGAAAAGTTAAATTATTGGGGGTCACTTGAGCCTTAAGTTTATTCTTCCTTTGTACCCGGGTCACACTCCCCTTTGCGCACCTTTCTATATACCTATCTTACTTAAAAACAAAAAGAGATTGAATATTTAATTTTTAAAATGTTATTTTTGATTTTTTAAACATAAATATAAAGATAGAATTCTTAAAACTTGCTCCTATGAAAACACCACAAACTTCTTTATATTGCACTTCCAATTCCACATAATGATGTCACATAAGCTTGACAAACTCTAAAACATCTTCAAGCTCCCAATCCTGAAAAGATCTAACAAACTGCACATCCCAAAATAGTTGGCCGATATCGAGACGATAACAATTTGCCACTAAAGCGTGCCGATCGCGAGCAATGCCAAAGAACAAGATTATGGACTCTTTACACTTGTCACAAATCTAGATATTAGCAATATCTGGATTCAACTATAACCATGGAATCTGGCGGTCATAAATATAGTAACAAGGTTCATACTAGAAGAAAGTATTCATGTCCATTACGGCTATTTTATTAATCACATATCCGGTAATTATTACAAAAAACATATGTACAAAAGTATCTTGGACTAATAAATTTGCAATAACCGATTATGCCACCTCTCGACATAAAGTTAGGTTCAATGTGAGCCCTGATGGTTACAGTTGCAACACTTAGCACCTCAATTTTCTGAAAAAACTATTTAACTAATGGAATGAAAATAATGGAACTATCATAGTATACTTGTAACATAAATTATTTCACTTCCTTTTAACCAAACCCCCAACACATCCACCTACTTTCTCAGTGTAAAAATATCTCATTACCATCTCCATTAGGCAAAAAACCTCACCATCATCATAGTGGAGTAAGATGATGCTTTAGTATTCTTCTATCTTGTTCTCGAAATAATCCGCGATGTATAACTCGCACATCTTCTGGGATACTATCTACGAAGCCCTTCAAGAGCCGCCTAAACCACAACAAGGCTAGGCCCGTCAAGATGGTGGGGAAGACCTTGCATATCAGGGTCTCATCCCCAATATCCACGACCATCTTCCGTTGAACGTGAAAGAAGTGCTCCATGGGATCTTTTGTACCATCGAAAGGTGACAAGGTTAGCATGGTGAACTTCTTCGGATTCTTTGTATTTGAGATAAAGCTGATGAAAGATGAGGAATCATGGATAAGGTCACTTGTGCGTCTAGATCTGTGAGGTCTACGCCTTAATGTCTTTCACTTGCGCTCCCACTTTTTCTGGATCTAAGTAGTTAGCCCGGTGAGATAGTATTCATCGGGGCATTGCATCATAAGGACTCAGAGCCTGTGTGATGGCTATCATCTTCTCCTCGTTTCATTGCGAACAATCAAGTTTCTCCTCATTTCATGCTCCGATCGGTCATCCCCGTGCATCTAGATGCCCATTCTCCGAGGTGGCTAATCGTCGGAGTCTTCCGGTTTGGGCACTCCACTTCTGCTCTTCTCGGCTTCCATCAACTTGCATGCAACTTTGTATTTTGCCTCTCCGATGCTATGATCCGGGATCATTAGTAGTAGGTCCTATGGTGGTATGCCTTCCCAAGAAGGTCGAGGATGCATAAAATTTGTTGTTGTTGCATCCTTGGGGAAATTCCTTTGATAAACAGAAGTCGAACATTTTTAGGTGACGGGTACTAAATTCATGGCTGGAATACTATAGTTTCATGATCCGATTGTAGCCTTTAATGTTCCTCTCACAATCTCCTATTTCCCACAAAGGTGTAGATGCATGAGAACTTTCTTTTAGTCAAATCGTCTATCTTTGCTTCATAGAGTTACCTCTATATTTTAGAGAGTTTCTTCGCCTAGTGGGCCTTTTTCCTCCATAAGTTTAGGAATTCAATCCCATTTTTTTTGTGCATTCCTTATCCACTCATCAATGGTTTTACCCCTTTCTTCCTTCCTTATCACTTCAGATGGACTAGGCTTCGTGGGATTGAACTTGCCTAATCCCCTTTGTCTCAACAGACTTGGTCTATTTATTGTTGCTCCATTTATCGAGCCAAAATGTACGAGGTCTTCCTTCATACATGTTCATTTGGCCGATTGGGCCTAACTTGGATGTTGCGTTGGAGCATCATCTCCCAAGCCAAATGACAACGGTTTGTTCTAGAATTATCAAACGCTCAAGTCGCACTAAGGCGCTAGAGATCTTTTGGAGCCTAGGCTCAAGGCAATGCGTGCGTAAGTGAAGTGAAACACATAATAACCTTACTATTACAGTATATGTATTTCATAATAAAATAACAAATGCCGGCACTCAATCTTCTTGATAGAAATAACTATATCAGAACTAGCACCATAATTAATGAAACTCTTATCTCATACCATATCCTACTTCTCACATTACAAGAACAAAACCTTTTTCTATTTCAAGGTATATGAAAAAACAATTTATTCAGTAGAATACCAGAAAATTCGATGCCTCTAGCCACATTGCAAGTGCCAACCCACCCAACCCAAAAAATCTAAATAAGTTCAATAAAAAGTGACCCATTTAAGAAAAGATTGAATGAGAACAAAATTTCCATATATTTCCAACCCCCAATTCCGAATCCACAAGAGTACTTTTGAAACCCTAATATTCACCAACTAGGAAATTAATTTATATTCAGATAACTCAACATAAAAATACAAAGATTCATCAAAAAAAAAAAAGGATAAAAAAAATGTTAAAAACCTAATTATCAATTTGAGAAAAGGAATTACCTTATCGGTCGTTCCGGCAGTGGCACCCGAAGACCTTAGCGTGCATTGCATCGTCCAACCCTCCGGCAACCAATCCGGTCTCTCCGGCACCAAGTCGGCGGCCGCCGACCCCTCCATTACTTTGTTCTTCCGGCGCGACGACGGTATCCTCGATGCCGGCGTTCCGCCGTCCGCGCCATTGGAAACTCCGGCCACCGGATCGTCATTCTGAAAAGGAACGGGTTCGGGTTGGCGCGATTCCTGGCGGTGTACGTCGCCATTTTGGGCTCCGCCAAGGATTTGCTGGTCTTCGGGATCGCCGGTGGGGTCGATGAAGCTACCGGATTGCAGGAGAGGGTCCGTCGGAGTAGAGTTCGCGGGGTAATTTAGGAATTCAGGCGGGTTTGGAGCGTCCGATTGAGGGATCGGGTTGTCGCCCAAGGGTTCGGTGATTGACATGAGAGTCTATGATTGTGACTATTGACTGAGACTGGAGAGATGGTGTGTGTGATCTCTGTGTGTGTGCACTGTCTGTGGGACGGCAAGTTTAACGGGGCGTTTGGTGACGTTGGTTGTCTAGGTACCTAGGAGCTGCCTTTTCAATTAATGGTTTAGTCCCACCTAAACACGTATACACATTATTACATGGCCCACACCAATATTTAATTACATGCCAAATTACAACTTATTTAAATTAAAATATTAAATAAAATTAACACATTTAATTACATGCCAAATTACAACTTATTTGAATTAAAACATTAAATAAAATTAACACATTTAATTACATTACCTCATGAATATTGGGATGAAATAATTAATACATAATTATGAATAAATTAAAAATTATTGTTAACTAATAAATTAATTAGATGGATACATTTAATAATATGAGGTTATAAATGTGGAGATAACTATTGAGAAGGATATTTTTTAATTTTTTAAAAAAAACATTCCAAACCAATCCTACTTTTACACACTAAAGACAATAAATTCAACAAAAGTTTTACTAGGACAAGTAAGTCTTGCTTTATTCAAAATTAAAATTTCGTACTCCCATTTTTCAAAAAAAAATTTAATTATTTTGTATTTCTAATTTTATCTTTTCATAATATAATATAGTTATATTTTTTGGTGGGTCTATTGCCTTTTGAAGTTTATGAAGAGGAATAAATTGAAAAAATATAAGATTATATTGTATTAGAATTCGAAACTGGACAAGTATTTTGGGACAAGTAAAGTTGAGAAAGTGGACTACTAATATGAGACGGATGGAGTAAGTTCTTTTTTCCTCTATTGCTCTTTAATAATGACCTATCAATAAGTAAATTTGTTATACATTATTCTTTTCTTCAATTTCATACTTAAATTCATTAACATTTGTGAGAATTAATATCTTGTTTAAAATTATACCTTTTTCAGCAATTTTTTTTAAAGAAGCAGTTGAAAATGGAAAATTAGCTCTAAAATTGTTCATAACGAATCATATTTATTTATATTTCATATATGTATTTCTTAAGGAAATAGCAGTACCAATATTACCTATTTATTCGCTTAAAATATAAATAAAATTTAATGTGACTGGAGAGATGGTGTGTGAGTGTGTGTTTGTCTCGGTGTATGTGCGATGTGGGGGATAGCAAGTTTAAATAGGGCGTTTGGTGTCGTTGGCGGTTTAGAAGATGTTTTTTCAATTACTAGATATGTGTCACGGACTTGGTGTTTCCAAGGAACCGTGCGGCCTTAGACACCTCTAAGATGCTTGAGAAGTGCTAAGTAAGCCTTTGTGGGTCTCTAGCTTAGTGAGCAACTAAAGCTAGGTGAATGCGGAAGCTTGGTGTGTAAGAAAAGAAAGCTAGGCAAAAGAGCTTTGAAGGCAATAGAACTCAATAGAACTTGTATTGCTTGAGAACTTCTGTGTTCACTTGGATTGTATTGGATTGGATCGTGAGCAAATGAGCTCCCTCCTCTATTTATAGGCAAAGGGCCTTACAAGGAAAAGTGGAGAGATTTCTAGAATCCTTCATGTCTAGAATGTTCTATACAATTCTAGTATATACAATTCTATACAAGTCTAGACAACTCTACATTACTCTAGAGAATTCCGGAGAAGTGTGGAGAAGTCTAGAATATTCCGGATGCCATGTAGGATGCCAAGTAGGATCCTACGAAGCGTCTGCGTGGCGCCTGTGTGGCGCCTACGTGGCGTAACCTCATAATGCAGGACGTGACATTCTCCCCCACCTAAGTTCGTGACGTCCTTGTCGCGTTCTGCTTGAACTGCTGGATGTGTTTTGTAAACTGCCAAAGTGTGTCTTCATGCTCCCAGCTTGCTTCACTATCCGGCAAGTTTTTCCATTTCACCAAGTACTCTGTGTACTTGAGGACTCCGCTTCTGCTCGCTTGTCGGTCGGCGAGGATGCACTCTACTTCCTTATCAAAGGAAGTGACCACGGCAGTAGGAGCTCGGTGTGATATGCCTCGAGTTGGATCATCCTTATCTTCGTGGTAGGGCTTGAGCTTGCTGACATGGAAAACAGGATGAATCTTGATCTTTTGTGGTAGCTCCACCATATAGGAGACCTTTCCAACTCGTTTGATGACTGGGAAGGGACATTCGTAGCGTCGTACTAACCCCTTGTGTATTGCTCGCAAAGACTTGAACTGTTGGGGTAACAACTTAACCATAACCAAGTCTCTTTCCATGAACTCTAGGGGCCTTCTCTTGGAGTCAGCCCACTTCTTCATTTTCTTGCCTGTCTTATCTAGGTAGGCTCGAGCCAAGTCGGATTGGTCATGCCATCCCTTGGCGAATCTGTATGTTGTCGGGCTCTTGCCATCTCCGCTTGGTGCCATAGCGTTAGGCGTCATGGGTTGTCGCCCGGTCACTATCTCGAAAGGACTGTGGTTGGTAGCCTCACTCCGCTGCAAGTTGTAGGCAAACTGTGCTATTCCAAGGAGCTTGGCCCAGTCCCGCTGGTTGGCACTAACATAGTGCCTCAAGTATAGCTCTAGGAGCGCGTTGATACGCTCCGTCTGTCCGTCAGATTGGGGGTGAAAGCTAGTAGAGAAGTTGAGACCCGTACCCATCTTCTGAAAGAATCCTGTCCAGAAGCGGCCTGTGAAGCGTGGATCTCTGTCACTCACTATGTTTTGTGGCAACCCCCATTGCTTGACCACATGGTCAAAGAAGAGCTCTGCAGTCTGCTCGGCTGTGCAATCTGCAAGGGCAGGTATGAAGGTGGCATACTTGCTGAATCGATCTACCACTACGATGATGCTGCCACATCCATTAGACTTGGGTAGGCACGTGATGAAGTCCATTGAAACACTCGCCCATGGACCCTCTGGGATAGGTAGTGGTTCTAATAGACCGGCCGGCTGCTGCTGCTCTATCTTGTCTTGTTGGCAAACAAGACAAGTGCGTACATAGGCCTCGATGTCGTCACGCATCCGGGGCCAGTAGTATGAATCCTCAAGGGTTGCCTGTGTGCGCCTCATTCCTGGGTGTCCAGCCCACATGGTGTCATGGCACTCCTTGATGAGTTCCCTTCGCAGGTTCCCCCACTTAGGCACAAATAGTCTGTCGCCTATAGTGAGGAGAAGATCATCCCTAAGCCAAAAGCGCCGTGTCTTGCCATCCTTGGTGAGTTGGATGAGACTCTTGGCTAGGGGGTCATGCTGTAGTCCCTCTTTGATGGGATCCATAAGAGGGTGTTGTGGTCGACTAATGGCCACGAGTTCTGCTTTGCGGCTAAGGGCATCCGCTACAACATTGGTTTTGCCCGGCTTGTACTCCAAGCGATAAGTGAACTCGGCCAAGTACTCTTGCCACCGTGCCTGCTTGCGGCTAAGCTTCTTCTGTGTCTGGAAGTAGCTAGTGGCAACATTGTCCATCATGATCACGAACCGTGCCCCAAGTAAGTAGTGTCTCCAAGTGCGAAGGCAGTGGATGATTGCGGTCATCTCCTTCTCTTGCACCGTGTAGTGCCGCTCGGCATCATTGAGCTTGCGGCTCTCATAGGCTATGGGGTGTCCCTCTTGCATGAGAACTCCCCCAATGGCAAAGTCCGAGGCATCGGTGTGTACCTCGTAAGGTTTAGAGTGGTCCGGTAGGCTAAGTATGGGCTCCTCCATCACTGCCTTCTTCAAGTCATCGAATGAAGTTTGGCATTCCTCCGTCCAGCTCCATGTGCGTCCTTTCTTCAGCATGTCCGTCAAAGGGGCGGCTTGTGCTGAGTAGTGCTTGATAAAGCGGCGGTAGTAGTTGACAAGGCCCAAGAATGATCGTAGTTCGGGCACTTTGGTGGGTGGCTCCCAATCCCGTATGTCTTGCACTTTGCTTTCATCCATTAAGAGCTTCCCATCCTTTATCTTGTGACCCAGGAACATCACCTCTTGTTGGGCAAATCAGCATTTTTCCCTTTTCACATAGAGGTCGTTTTCCCGGAGAACTTGGAAGACGGTCTTCAAGTGTTGCATGTGATCTTCCAAGGTGGTGCTATAGATGACGATGTCGTCCAAGTATACCACCACAAAGCGGTCGAAGTAGGGATGAAATAGGTTGTTCATCAAAGTGCAGAATGTAGCTGGTGCATTGGTGAGACCAAATGGCATGACTAGGAATTCATAAGCGTCATACCTTGTCACGCATGTGGTCTTGGGCTCATCTCCTGCCGCAATACGTACTTGATAGTACCCCGAGCGCAAGTCCAGCTTGGTGAAGTAGCATGCTCCCCCAAGTTGGTCGAACAAGTCTGCGATGAGAGGAATGGGGTACTTGTTCTTTATGGTCACCTTGTTGAGAGCTCTATAGTCGATGCACATCCGCAATGACCCATCCTTCTTGCATTGAAACAAGACAGGTGCGCCATAAGGGGCCTTCGATGATCGAATGTAGCCCGCATCGAGTAGGTCGTTGAGCTATTTCCGCAATTCCTCCAACTCTGGTGGTGCCATGCGGTAAGGTGCCATGGATGGTGGCTTGGAACCTGGTTCCAGCTTGATCTTGTGATCTACCTCCCTTCGGGGTGGTAGTCTCTTTGGTAGCTCCGAGGGCATGACATCGTCGTACTCACGTAGTACTGAGCGGATCTCCATGGGCATGTCCTCATTTGGGGAAGACTCTGAGGGGTCTTCTGGTGAGTCGAGTAGGGTGGCTAAGTAGCTAACTTCCCCCTTCTTGTACCCCTTGTTGAATTGCATGGCAGATAGGGAGCGAGCCTCAATCTTAGCTCCTCGTTCGACTGGCACCATGCATGTGGTATTTCCTTCCATGATGCACATGGTGTTAGTGTAGGGGATGAGGAAGGCCTTTACCTTGTCCAGGAATTCTATTCCAAGGACTAAGGCAAAGTCGTCCATGGGTACCACCGAGAGATTAAATGAGGCCATTCCATTGCCCTATGTGGGCATGTATGCCCCGGGCAGTGCCGTATATGGCCTTGGCTGCTGAGTTAACGGCCTTCATTGAACCGTCCTCCTTGGTGTACTTGAGGCCTAGTCGCTTGGCCTCGTCGATGCTTATGAAGTTGTGGGAGGCGCCGGTGTCTACCAATGCTCTAGTAGACGTCCCCCCTATGGTTGCTTCAACGAACATGAGCCCTTTAGGTGCTGTCTTAGGGGCCTCCATTTTAGCCTTGATGGCATTGAGGATTTGAAGCGAACCCATGTGTGCCTCCTGCTCGAGCGTCATAGCATTGGCGGTATTCTTCTTTGGGCAAAACCGTGTCCAATGCATCTCACCACATATGAAGCAGGGTGATTGTGGTTGTTTCTGGGGCTTGTTGCCTCCATCTTTCCGGAAGCCTTCTTTGTGAGGGGTAGAGTTTGTGGCATTAGAAGTGTTGCCCTTGTCTCCCCCACCTTTGCCGAAGTTCCGGGTCTTGTCCTTGGGCTTGGCAAAGTCTTTCTTGGAGTTGAAATCGATCAATGCCTCCGCTTCCGTGATGGCAGTGGCAAGGTCCTTCACTCCACGTCACCTTAGTTCTGTCTTGGCCCATTGTTGTAGGCCATCCATGAAGAAGAATAGAGACTCCTTCTCTGAGAGCTCAGGGATCTCAAGGGTGAGAGAAGTGTACTCCTTGACATAGTCTCGGATGGTCCCTGTTTGTTTGAGCCGGCGGAGTCTGCCCATAGCTTCTTCCTCGGCATTCTCAGGATAGAAGTACCTCTTAAATTCTTTACGGAAATCAGCCCAAGTATCAATAGAAAGTGTACCTCTATAGATGTCGCCATGTCTACGCCTCCACCATAGCATAGCATCGTCCACTAGGTAGAGGGTGGTGGTGTTGATCTTTGTCGCCTCATCCACTATCCCTTTGGCGTCAAAGTATCGTTCCATGCCAAATAGGAAGTTCTCTACCTCCTTGGCCACACGTTCCCCCTTGTAGCACTTGGGCTTGGGGACGTCGATTCTGGGAGCTCCGGCCTCCCGAGTAGCAGTGGCGCCATTTGCTACGGCTTGCTTGCAAATAGCCCAATCGGCATGCATGTCCTCCATGAATGTCCGAATGTTGCCAAGCTCTTGATCCATGTAACCACGTAGGGTGGCTATCTCATCACGAAGAGAGCGTAGCTCCTTGCGATGATCTCCATCAAGGGCATTGAGTTGTCCCTTCATGGTGTCTTGGAAGTCGGCGTCATCGGACTCCAGTTCTTCCAAGCGTTGGTGAGTCTCCACTATACGCTCTTGCATGATGGCCATAGTGCCTTCTATATCATCAATGCGTGTCTCAAGGCTTGGTTGACCGTCCTTGGACTTGGACTTCGACCTTGCCTTGGTGTTAGTGGGTGGGCGTTGTTTCTCCCTGCCGCGTTTTTGCTCCTCCACGACTGGGGTGATGGTTGAGTTTATCTCTGCCATACTCTCTTGCAAGTAGGTTGTGATCCCTCACGAACCGTGCTCTGATACCAACTGTCACGGACTTGGTGTTTCCAAGGAACCGTGCGGCCTTAGACACCTCTAAGATGCTTGAGAAGTGCTAAGTAAGCCTTTGTGGGTCTCTAGCTTAGTGATCAACTAAAGCTAGGTGAATGTGGAAGCTTGGTGTGTAAGAAGAGAAAGCTAGGCAAGAGAGCTTTGAAGGCAATAGAACTCAAGATAACTTGTATTGCTTGAGAACTTCTGTGTTCACTTGGATTGTATTGGATTGGATCGTGAGCAAATGAGCTCCCTCCTCTATTTATAGGCTAAGGGTCTTACAAGGAAAAATGGAGAGATTTCTAGAATCCTCCATGTCTAGAATGTTCTATACAATTCTAGTATATACAATTCTATACAAGTCTAGACAACTCTACAATACTCTAGAGAATTCCGGAGAAGTGTGGAGAAGTCTAGAATATTCCGGATGCCATGTAGGATGCCAAGTAGGATCCTACAAAGCGTCTGCGTGGCGCCTGTGTGGCGCCTACGTGGCGTAACCTCATAATGCAGGACGTGCCATAAGTCTCACCTAAACTCATACACACGGCGTTGGATTAGATTGTTAGGTACACAAGAAATTATTATGTGGCCCACCATCATTATGTTATTCGGTGAATTACAGTATATTTTACAATTTAATTATTAAATAAAATTAATACATGTAACTAATTACACTACAAGTTATAACTATTGAGATGAAATGATTAGTACAAGAGTAACCATCATGTGGTCTTGACTGTGAATATATTAAACGTTATGTTAAATAAGATACTGTATAAAATTGATACATTTAATTATATGACATGTTATAAATATTGAAATAATTATTAATATGGATACTATGTAATCTTAAAAGAACAAAATCCAACCCTAATTCTACTTTTACACACCAAAGACAAATTAGTCTTATAAAAGTTTTAGTAATACAAGTAAGCCCTACTTTTGATATATATTTTAAAACAAGTTCTTACGTTGAATTGGCACTAAACAGAGAATCTACATAGATACAAAAAAAAAACATAGGTATTGAAATTTCGTATGCACATAACTTGTATTGCCCTTTAAAAACGACCTATCAATAAGTTGATCCATTAGTTTTTTACCAATTAATCTTTTCTTCATATTTCACAATTAAATTCATAAACAAACCAAGTTGTTGTGGAAATTAATATTGATGGAGGGAAACTACTCACCAACAAACTTATGAGATAAGGGTGACATTTGAACAGATAAGGTTGTTGAAACGATGAGGCAGTTGCATGAGATAAGTGTTATATTATCCTATAAAGAGCAACCTCCACGACAATAGGTATAGTGGCCATTATAAATAGAGTGCAAGTGATGGAACTGAGGAACGTGAAAAACACCAACTACAAATTGGTATGGTGTGTCTGAGCTGATTAGTCAGACGATATGCCTCTAATTATTCCTTTTTATCCATTAAATAATACCTTGACTGTCGGAGGGTCTTTGGCCGTCACCAAAATGTTGTCACCCAAGTGACGTATGTCCGCCTTTGTTTGCAGGAGAACATCATCCCGGGTTGAGCAAAATTTTCTAACAATAATTGACACCATCTGTGGGAGTGTCTGGTTACCTAGAGAAATATGGTCTTGTTACGCTTTAAGGTTAGCGGTTGGCGAGAAACATCAGTGCAAGATCTCGATAAAAGATGTCCATCTGGGGAACATAGACGACTTGAATGACCGTGAGCTTGTTACAACGTGTTAATGACAAGTTCAAGCCTTGCACCAAGCCCTAGATCGATTGATTTAACAAAATGCAACGATTGGCTCCCTCACCTGGACTGTCTCTCCACAAAAGTGTGCCTAATGGATGCAATGATCCACCTCACCTGGATGATCTGGTGGAGAATCTTGAAGGATTAGAGGAAGGCCCTCCAAAAATTGAAGTAGAGGCTAAACAAAGTTAGGTTGGAAATCGATGTAGGGATCTTGGCCCTAACCACCTCAGCAAAATTTCTGATTTCAAACAAATGGGACAACTTGTGTCAATGAGAGGTCTGAGGACGTCACCCACTTCGACTAACAGATCTAGGATCGAAAGGCCAAGATAAACGACATGATGCAAGCAATTAGTCTTTCGATCTTACTGTTATTATGTCTTTACAATTCATTATTTGGTATTTTTATGTGATTTGTGTGTTTAAGCATGTTTCAGGAGCTTAATGAAGAAAACGAGTTTAATTCGGTAAATTAACTGAATTTATGACTCAAGATTGTTCGAGAGCCGAAACCATGGATAAAAGATCTATAAAGAATCAAAAATAGGTCAAGGACGCAAAAGGAGTGAAGAAGAATGAAGTCGAGAAGAGAAGCAGAACAAAGAAGATGAAACATGAAATACAAGGTGAAGAACTACTAAGTACTCGGTAGAGCCTTCACTGAGTACTCGGTAAGGTGCGAAATCCAGCGCACTTGCGCAAAAAGAGAAAAATGACCAGAACATTTTACGCACTTGCGCCCGTTTGCACATGAAATTGAAGCTACTGAGTACTTGGTGGAAACTTCACAGAGTACTCGGTGAGACCAAATACGGCCTGACAGATCAGAAACTTATATATGCATGTGTGGGATCTATTTCGGCCATAATCAACAGGTAATGATCTCTAGGCTATATTGGATGCAATATTAACCATATTTGATGATATTATATATCATTCTTCAGAATGATACATATTCGTGACTTAACGGGGAAGTAATAAGATTACCAAATAAAGATGTCTATTTTTCTATAAAAGAGAGGAGTCTCCATTATGATAGGGGTTTTTTTTCATACGTTAGAAACTCCAAAGCAGCCTTGGGAGTTATATATTATTTTGAAGAGAATAAGTCATAGAAGAGCGAAAGATCCGGAAAAGACAACCATGGTGGCTGATTCTACATCAACAGTGCAGACTCTTTCAACCACGAGCGGCTAAACCGGTATCAAGGATTTTCTAGCAAAACCCTAGCCAAGTAATGTAGTTTTTTTTTTTCAATTGTAACAAGGGAAAACTATGATCGTACTGTGATGATTGTAGTAGAGAAAAGACCGTTTTTATTCTTGACACAAAATTTTATATTTGTTCTAAATTATTATCTTAGATGGAATGAATATATTATTTTACACAATTATGATTATTCACTATGGGCTTGAACTCGGATACTTAATTCATAATTTTTTACACAATGGTGGTAATAAAACTTGAAATCCTAGGTTGACACAGGCCATGCCTTGGCGAATTAATATAGACGTTTTAGTTTATTTTCATGCATTAGGAGTAGATTAGAGTAATTTAATTGGCATGTACTAGTCCGTTCAGCCATGAGATGGGTTGTCGCAATCCGGTTGATGGTATTCCTTTTTAGGGTCGTATTTATTTATTTGCGGTATGACCTGATTCACAGTTTACGGATCGACCTCTTGCAATTGTTACATTGTTAGAACTATGTTATGTGGTTAGTGGTGGAGCGATGAAAACCCTAATTTTTTCTCTCTCTCTTGAATCACAAACCAATTTACTTGTTTTTTTTAAGAATAATTTAGTTAATTTAGATAATTTGGTCTTCAACCACTCAAAACAAACAACTCTTTAGAACTATAACTCATTATTTTTTAACTCTTAAAGTGAACAATCTTAGTCTTTGTGGGATCGATATCCCTTACACAAGCTGTTACCATTCTACAATTGATATGTGCGCTTGCGTAGGGTAAAACCTAGCGTTTTTAAGTTGTTATTTTTAACCACATATTTTGCACACACCTGACACACATCAAGTTTTTGGCGCCATTGTCGGGGACTAAGCATTATTCAAATAGCTTTAGTAGTTTATTTACATTGCGTTATTGTTGTTGTAGCTAAAGTTATGTTTTTTTTTTGTGATTGACAGGTACTCTGAAAAGTATAAAGGGAGAAAGCGAAGCTTCTGAAGTTGCGTCTAGAACCGTTTGTGAGTTTTAGTTTTGCCTTGATTTTTGCATTTAATTATAGCTTTATTTTCTATTCATAGTTAAAGTAATTTAGAAGAAAGTTATTTTTTTAAAAAAATTCAAAAAAATATATAATAAAATAATCGTTAGAATAACGTATGATCGATAGATCGACCTTTTCTAAGTCTAACACTGAGATAGTCAAGTACGATCCTGAGATCGAAAAGACTCTCCGTCGTTTACGTCGAGCTGTTGAAGAGCGTTATCGTCAGTCATAGGAAGGCATCAGCCAAATCGTTAAAGAAGAAGTGATGGGTGACCAAAGAGCCAACCTACCAAGGGCACCAAAGACATCCCTAAAAGGATATTATGCACCGGAGGTGTACGAGTCATACGCAAATTTTCCAAAATAAAAATGTGCGAAGCACATTGAAATCAAGACAAACGTTATTAATATGCTTCCTAAATTTTCTAGACTTAGAATTGAGGACCCATTCCAACACATAAATGATTTCTTAGAGGTAGCCTCTACTGTTAGGTATGATAATTTATCCAAGAATGACCTACGAGTGCAATTATTTCCTTAGTCGTTGAGGGAAAGAGCTAAGAGATGGTACATCAAATTGGCTAAAGCAACAAAAATTAATTGGGAAACCCTTGAAAAAAAATTCATAGAAAAACATTATCCCATAGGAAAGACCTTAGAAGCACAAGATGCGATCAAAGATTTTAGAGAATTGCCTAGTGAGCAGTTTCATGATGCTTGGGAGAGATATAATGAAATCTTGTATAAGTGTCCCCACCATAGGTTTTTTGAACAAGATATAGAAAAGAATTTTTACATGGGACTTGGAGAGGCACATAAGAATTTGATAGATGCGTCAACATAATATCAATTTACCTTGAAGCCGGCAAAAGAACTTTTAGAGATGTTTGATAATATTAGTGAGAATACGATCCAATATGAATTTAAGTTGAGATCTAAAGGTGGACAAGATAGAAGATCTGAGAAAGCTTATGTCGTGAATCATGATGATGTGAGAGATTCAATGGCATTGATAGGAGAGAAACTAGAAAGAATTGAAAAGTTCATTCAGTGAAGTCATTCCCCTCAAAGAGAAATGTTAGAAGTAGAAGCTGAGTATTCGCAAAATGAGTGTCATAACATAATGGTTGTCGATGCTAATGCATCATGGAACTATTCAAATAATGCTCCTTTCACTAATTCATACACCTCAAATGCCAGAAATCAACCACTTCTGTCATATAAATCTATAAATGTGGAAAACCCACCACCAAGGTTCCAACAAGGACAATCGTTCTACCAACAACTAAGGTTCACTTAGAGACAACGGTCATATAATCCACAATCAAGGTTCCAAAATAGTCAACAATCATTCGACTCCCAACCAACAATCATGGCTCAAAATACTCTGTCAAATTGCCAAACCAAACATCTATCAAATAATAATCAGGCTCTCCAGCCATTTAATAATAATCAGGTTGTGCAACCATATAACTACCAGACCTAGCCTCAAAGAAGCCAAACTCCTCTACTCGGTTTCCATAATGATAAGTTAGACCAGACCTTAATAGGCATTCGGAACATGCTAGGTGCTCATACTCAAGCGTTGACACAACTGCAGATCCAGGTGGGCCAACTAGCTAATCAGATGAATACATGAGATCCATGAAAATTGCCTAGTCAGCCGATAGCAAGTCCAAAGCCACAACAAGCACTAGAGCTTGGATCCTTAACTAATGATCCTTATGAGTCCATTCAAGCAATCACGACTCTGAGAAGTGGAAGGGAAGTGGAGAGTAGAGTTGAAGAGGAATATGAAAAGATGTTGCAGATAAGAAAGGAGACCGAACAAGCACAAAGAAAGGAAGCTGAAGAAGCGCAAAAAAAGGAGGCTGAAAGAGTTCAGAAGGATCAACCACCAGTGGATGACAATGTCGATCAGACATTACTCAAAGAGCTATAAAGGGCAAGTTACGAGGAGGCAATGTCATTCCCTCATCGTCTTAGAGAGCCGGGCAAGTACGGGAAGCTTAAAGAATCTGATATGTTGGAAACATTCCGACAAATTAAGATCAATTTGCCTCTCTTAGATGTTATTGCCCAGATACCATCTTATGCTAAGTTTTTCAAGGATCTCTACACACAAAAGCAAAAGAGCAAAGTAAAGTGTCTAAAGAAAATATTATTGATTGTGCAAGTAAGTTCATTGATTTTGAGCGATACACCACCTAAGAGAAAAAATCCTGGTGCTCCCACTATTCCATGTGTCATCGGTGACCAGGAAATTGGTAGAGCTCTTCTTGATCTAGGTGCGAGTATTAACTTGCTTCCTTATTCAGTCTACTAATAGCTAGGGTTGGTTGAGCTTAGTCCCACTGCGGTCGTACTTCAATTTGTTGATCGATTAATCAAGCAGGTAAGAGGAATTTTAGAAGACGTCATTGTTCAGGTGGGCAAGTTTTTCTTTCCAGTAGAATTTGTAGTCCTAGATATAAAACCTGTCCCTGACTCAAAGAAACACATCCCGGTGATATTAGGAAGACCATTCTTGGCCACGGCAAATGCATATATCAACTGCAGAACCGGAACCATGGATATGATCTTTGGAAATATGAAAGTACAGATGAATGCCTTTGAAAAGAGTCACCAATTGCCTGAATCAGTGGATTGCTTCCAGATTAATGAGGTTGATGAGCTTGATGATATCATAGAAGATTTTACGATTCAAATTTTGGAAAAAGATGAGCCAGATTCATTTATGGCTAGGGAGTGGCCGGATGAAGAAATGGATGATTGGGATGAGCAGTTGAAGCTACACAATGAAGAAATTGATGAAATAGAAACTGCTTTATACACTCAACCATGGCGGGAGCCGATTAAGCCACTTCCTATAATCTCGACTCCGCCGATTCCATCTCTGATAACTCCTCCTACTTTAGAGCTTAAAGAATTGCCTCAGAAGCTTAAATATGTCTTTTCAGGACCTAATAGGACTCTTCCTGTGATCATTTCCTCTAAGCTGATAGAAGAACATGAATCGAGTCTGGTTAAGGTCTTAAGTGAGCATAAGGAGACAATAGGATGAAGCGTTCCCAATCTGAAAGGAATAGATCCCTCGATTTGTATGCATCGTATACACTTAGAGTAAAATGCTAGACCATCGAGAGAAATGCAACGAAGACTAAACCCAAATATAAAGCAAGTGGTAATGAAAGAAGTGGTGAAGTTACTAGATACGGGTATCATTTACCCCATCTCTGATAGCACATGGGTGAGCCCTACTCAGGTGGTACCGAAGAAGTCTGGTATCACAGTTATGCCAAACTCAAAAGGTGAGTTGATTCCTCAACGCATGATTATGGGGTAGCGTGTGTGCATTAACTACAAAAAGCTTAACTCACATACTAGGAAAGATCATTTTCCATTGTCGTTTATTTATCAAATCTTAGAAAGGTTAGCCAGACAAAACTATTATTGCTTCTTAGATGGTTATTCCGGTTATAACCAAGTGGCTATTGATCCGGTTGATCAGGAGAAAACCACTTATCCATATGGCACGTTTGCTTATAGATGGATGCATTTTGGTTTATGTAATGCGCCAGCTACATTCCAGAGGTGTATGATGTCTATTTTCTCTGACATGATGGAAAATTTTCTATAAATATTCATAGATGATTTTTCGATCTTTGGGGAAACCTTTGAAGACTGTTTGAAACATCTAACACTGGTGCTCAAAAGATGTAAGGAGATGAATTTAATTTTGAGCTGGGAAAAGAGCCATTTCATGGCTCAAAAGGGGATAATACTGGGCCATATTATATCAAAGTGAGGGATAGAGGTTGAGAAAACAAAAATTGAATTAATTTCAAAGTTGCCTCCTCTCATATATGTTAAGCAAATAAGATCTTTTATGGGCATACTGGGTTATACCGACGATTTATCAAAGATTTTAGTAAAATCGTCCAGCCATTATGCAATTTACTAACTAAAGATACAAATTTTGTCTTTAACGAAGAGTGTCCCCATGCATTTGAGGAGTTGCATACTCGATTATCCACAACCCCGATTATTCATTCGCCAGACTGGTCTCTGCCATTTGAGCTTATGTGTGACGCTTCTGATTATGCTATTGGAATGGTGTTAGGACAGATAAAGGATAAGCTACTGTATGCGGTTTACTATGCTAGTAGGATTCTGAATGATGCTCAGATGAACTACACAACAACCGAGAAGGAGTTGCTGGTAGTTGTTTTCGCCTTGGATAAATTCATATCAAACTTGTTAGGGACCAAGGTCATTGTGTATTCGGATCATGCCACACTGAGACATTTGTTGACTAAGAAGGACTCTAAACCCAGACTGATTCGATGGATTCTGTTGTTACAAGAATTCGATTTGGAGATTAAAGATAAGAAGGGTTCAAAAAATGTTATTGCTGACCATTTGTCGAGGATCGTTGTTGAATCTACAAAGGAAACTAATCCTCTTAAGGATTCTTTCCCGGATGAACATCTGTTTAATGTGGCTGTTATGGAACAGATACCGTGGTATGCTGACATTGTCGATTATAAAGCCACAGGTCGAATTCCAAAAAGATGGTTTAAGAATGAGAAAGACTGATTCTTCAGCCAAGTCAAATTCTATATCTGGGACAATCCACGATTGTACAAGTATTGCTGTGATACCCCCTAATTTTCATGTATAGTTTGGTCAGGCCTATACCGAAAACCAAGGCGCATCAACACTCAATAATAAATAAGAACGGAATCAAAAGACATAATAAAGAATTAATAAAGTCTCAAAAGTTTAATTTTTTTGAATAAATAAATTAAGAAATCCAAATCCCCCAAGAGTACAACTCGGGAATCCATATCTATGGACCCCTAATCATAAATGAAAACAGGAGTCTAGATATATTTATGAATTGAGTCCCTACACTGAAACAAGACGAAAAACTGAATAACTCAAGAAGAAACGAGATGAACCCTTAACCCAGTGGCTGGAACTGTTGATGACCTGAAATGTTAACATTGGTGGGTCAGACCCACGAGCAAAGTGAACTCTACATAATCCCAAACAGAGTACCAATAATCCTATCATCCATCCCGACCATGTATAATAGAAATTACAATAATTCCTATAACTTTAAATACCACCTCCTAAATAAACATCCCCCAAAAATAAATAAATAGACAAAACAAATAAAGCATATCCATAATTAAGTCACAAATCAATAGAAAGAAATATATATATATATATATATAAGTGTAACATTAATTAAATCATAAAACAATAGGCAAATCAACTAAAATGATACTATAACTAAACCACAAGTACATAGGCAACTAACCCATGCCAATCCATAACCACTTACCTGAACTCCATGTCATGGTACATATGAGATTGCGTTAATAGTCAGCTCATTGTGGTTCCTTCCATTCCACAATACATCAAAATAAAAGAATTATATGTACATATAAAAATATATTATTTATAGAATATGTCACAAATTACAAAATTTATTAATTCTTTCCAACCACTCTATCGACAGGAATAAAATTCATTAACACACTGAGTTTGGTGTTCCAAAAAAACCCTATTCTAAAATAAATCTAACTGCAATGCTCTCCCTAAACTCAAAACAACATGTTCTCTACTGTATTTGTCACATGCCTTGCAATACCGTAAGAGCTTTTAATATAGGCATATAATCATAGACAAAAATTACTATATATATAGAGAGAGTCAATATATGATAACAACCTGAATTGATTCATAAAAGAGGTGGGGTCCGTTAACTACCAAACAAAACAAATTATACCTACAACTTCATTAACATCTCTCTCTGTGCATAAAAAGTGTCGATTGATAGCTTAATTACTATAATTACAATCCCCACCTATACATATAATAACCTATATACTTATATATATATATATATATATATATATCAGTACAATTAAAGACATGACAATCATTTTTTATTATTATTATTTTAATTTTCCTCCTCACATGAATATAGCAGTAGGTCAGTTCGTACCAAAACACCTACGATTTTTAAATCAAATAATTTCAGCGACACATAGATACAAAGCATAATTATTAACAGAAAACATGTACGTATGTTATATCATGGATTTAAACATATATATATATATATATATATATATATATATTACAAACTCTTCAAGAAAGAATTTGATACAAACGTGTGTATATATAAAAATATGCACGAATTTTAACCAAAATTATAAGGTATAGAATATGAGATTACGGGTCCAAAGGGGAAGAGAATAACATTCTACTTGCCTGATTTAATAACCAAATCACACGCAATTGCAGATCGATCGTTGTTTCCCCTCCTCTTTTACACAACTCTCTGTCTATAGAATCGGCTGATAGAAAATGTAGGACTATCTTAGGGTTTTATTTTGGTTATATAAATATATATATATATATATATATATATATATATATATATATATTTAATCCTTCCGATGGGCCCAAAAATATACTATAGCCCATTACTTAATAAGCCCAACTACCATTAGCTAATAAATCCAACTAATTAACTTATAATTAATTTAATTAAATATATCCAATATAAATAAATATAAATTTATGGGGTATTACAATTGCTCATATCAGATTATTCAAAAATGTGTTCTAGAGAGTGAGGTGCAGAACATATTGACGTTTTGTCACACGCTAGAGTGTGGAGGGCATTTAGAAGCTCAGAAAACAGCCCATAAATAAATATAAATTTATGGGGTATTACAATTGCTCATATCATATTATTCAAAAATGTGTTCCAGAGAGTGAGATGCAGAGCATATTGACGTTTTGTCACACGCTAGAGTGTGGAGGGCATTTCGGAGCTCAGAAAACAACCCATAAGGTGTTGTAGAGCGGGTTTTACTGGCTTACCATATTCAAAGATGTTTTCGAGTATTGTCAAGCATGTATGCAAAGTTAGAAGTTGGGATCTATATCTCGACACGATATGATGCCTCTAACCCCAATTTTAGTTATAGAATTGTTTGATGTATGGGGGATTGATTTCATGGGACCAATTCCAAAAGTGGATAAGAAGGAGTACATACTTGTGGGGATTGATTATGTTTCAAAATGGGTAGAAGCGATAACTACCATACATGCTGATCATGAGGTAGTAGAGGAATTTGTGAAGTCGAACATTTTCGCAAGATTTGGTGTATCGCGCGTGATAATTAATGATGGCGAAAAACACTTTGATAACCATTTTCTTGGTGTATTGTGTCAAAAGTAAGGTGTCAATCATAGGATTGGTACACCATATCACCCCCAGTCACAAGGACAAGTGGAGGTTTAAAATAGGGAAGTCAATAATATATTGGAGAAAATAGTGCGTACATATTTGAAAGATTAGCCTAAAAGGTTGAATGATGCATTATGGGCATATCGGACTGTGTATAAGACGCCGATTGGCATGACACCGTATCGTCTTGTATACGGTAAAGTGTGTCAACTCCCTGTTGAGCTAGAACACCGAGCATACTGGGCAGTTTGGAGATTGAACTTTGATATAAAGAAGTCCGGTGCTCAGCGGAAACTCCAACTTCAAGAGCTTGAGGAGTTGTGAAATAATGCTTATGAGAACGCTCGGATTTACAAGGCTCGGATGAAAGTGTTTCATGATAAACACATTCGAAATAAAGTCTTTGAGCCCGGCCTGAAGGTGTGGCTATTTAATTCGAGACTCAAGTTGTTTCCTGGTAAGCTCCAATCGAGATGGGATGGGCCGTATAAGATTATGAATATTTTCCCCTATGGAGCAGTAAAGCTTGATGATCCAGATACCGGAAAGATATTCGTGGTTAATGGTCAGAGATTGTAGCATTACATTAATGTCCATCCAGTTGAGTGTGTTGTTAAGACAATTGTTTTGACGAATCCTACACACGAGCTGGACGAGCTTGATCCTAAATATTGAGGAACAGTGACATCATGCCAACAACGTTAAACATTGGTATTAGGAGATAAAGATTATTTTTTGACCCTAGTTTGTAATTTGTAGATTATAGTTCATTGAAATTTTATTTTTTATAGGATTGTAGGCCCTTAAGGCCAAATCATTGTTTATTTCATATAAAATCATTTCCGGAAAAATGATGATTATATTTATTCTTCCTTTACTATGATATTTGGTAAGTGTGATTTGTTGAATATTTCTACAGGTAGCTCGATTCAAGTTTGGGGGGAAGGACGGACATAAAAAGAGGAAATCACGGAATTACACTTCAAGGGCGGTAACAATTTCTTCCTTTATTTATTTATTTTTAGACCATGAGGACATAGTCCACTTTAAGTTTGGGGGGAAGGAATTAGTTATTTGCTAATGCTTTAAGGGAATGGGAAATATAAAAATTTTGAAAATTTTATTAAGTTCTTAATTCGAAATATGTGATTGAGATTTGATATGAGTTGATTTATGTACATGTTATGACTAGAAAGGTATG